>JANBXA010000366.1:6526071-7211428 GCA_030556225.1 Cricetiscus sungorus | reverse complement strand
TACTAGCCATCTTCTGCCATAGATAAATGACCACTGTGTGTCTTTGCTTTCATGGGAAAATACACTCATGCATCCTCTTTTCCCTAAGCATGGAACTCCTTTATTGACATTCTCAGCTCAGGTTATGCTCCAAATGGGTTTCACAAGTTGAACACCTTTGATACATGGAGTCTTGTCTTTGGGATACCTTTCTTACTATCTTGGGTCAGAATGGAAATATGCCTCTAATTGTGCTAATCTTTTTTAACTATCATAGCTGCTTTCTTAATATCCACTCTTTCTGCAGCTTTACATTTTCACTAGATCTTCCTCACTAAACTGCAATATATATATATATATATATATATATATATATATATATATATATATATGTAGTATAAGTTCTGTGCTCTTAAGCTAGACTGGTTTGGAAATATTAAGAAATAATAGCACTAATGAATAGGCATTATGCTGTCTCAAAATTTTCTTCAGCAAACTACTTAGTCCATTGCTTATGGACTCTGACTTAAATTTCCAGCATGCTGGAATAATGTGGCCACATTCTTTTCCAGGTTACAACATGAATTGCCTTTTACCAGTTCCCATTACAATTGTGTTACCCTCTGAAACCTCATGATCTGGTTCCCACTATTCATCAACATTATCATCTTCTATATTAATATTAGGCTATGCAAAAAATAAAAAAACCTTGCCATAGTATTCAGTGCATAGCTCCAAGTTCTTGTATATTCCTCCTACAAATTGGTTTCAAAGTCATATGACATGTTGATTGGAGCAATAGCCCTTCTCCTTGTACCAATTGTCTATATTACCTATTTATTTTTCATTGCTGTGCCAAAATGCCAGAAAAAAAAAATCAATTTAAGGAAGAAATGTTTGGTTTCATCTTATAATTTTAGAACTCATTTCATTAAAGGCAGGAAAGGCTTGGGCTCTAATGGTGTGGTAACAGGAGAATGAGGCAAGGGACAATATTGTTCCCTAATTAGGAAGCAGAAGAACATGAGTACTGCTTTCTTTCTCCACTTCTTTCCTCTTTATTTGGTCTGGAATCCCCCAGTCCATGTAAATAGTGCTGTCCACATTCAGAATGGATCTTGTCTCCTCAGTTAAAGCTCTTGGTTTGACTTCACAGATACTCTCAGATTCCTATGGAGTTCCAAATCCAGTCAATTTGACAATGAACATTGACTGTCATTTGTGCCATCATTTATGAGAGAAGTCTAGAATTAAATTTGTAATAATTTGCTGTTGAATACCTTTTCCATTTAATATTAAGAACATTAAATATATTCTTAATTTTGATATTTTAGCAAGCAGATTTGTTTCAGTGGTAATTGCTAAGGTTATGTCTGGATTCAATTCCCACATAGATGATACTGTGAAATGCCACCTCCTCACATCTGCAGGAAGATATCTTTAAAAAGGAATTAGAAAAATTCAGTCTTCCCATTTATTTTAAATCTGCCTAATCATCCTGCATGCAGCATGTTGATTTTTTAACTCTCAGAAAAAGAAAATGAAAAATGTTGCTAATTCTAAAGGGACTAATTCTAAGTGAGGTTGTGGAAATATTTGCACCTGTGATTTGTACTGGAATAGTCCCTTTGCTGTGACACTGTAATACATCAAATACTCTTCAAGTCTATAAGGCTTATTAATTTTCAACTTGCCTAAATCAACTTATGGGAGTTCTACCTCTTTTGTCCAGGGAGGGCATGGAGTGAGAAGGTCCTATTTCTAATACCACTCTGCAAAATTCCACATGAACTGGGTACATTTCAGATGCAGCAACAATTTCTCTGAGGCATCAATTCTTTATGCCATCATACAAACACCTTTTCCGATTTCTCAGTTCAGAAAAATACTCTATATAGTAACATACTGTTCAATGTGTGTGTATGTGTGTGTGTTTGAGCATAATTTGTTATTTTTGTTGTTTCATGTAATCTTAACAGTTCTTGTTCTTGAGCCAGTTGCTTTTTATTTGGCGATATTAGATTCATTAAATTGCAGAAATATATAAGGTCTTGCATGCTGTTTCTCCTGACTACAGTGTTTCACCAATAATGGTCCTGAGTTTCAAACAAGTACCTGAAAACACTAGTGGACAAATGACTTAAGTCTAATCTCAGTAATATGATGACTTTGAAGGATTTTTTGTACTGCTGTGCATGTTCATCTGATTGCCACTTCATAAGGCTTAACCAAGAATGGTATCAGAAGTGGGATTGAGAACTTTCACTTAAAACTTAACAAAAGCTTAAAAAAATAGTTTTTAGAAACAAAGGAACAGAGACTAGCAAGACTTCTTGGTAGCAGCATTTTCTCGGTTGGATTTGTTTTGCTGTAGACAGAGAATTGTGCAGCTCCTTTAATGGAGGTTTCCAAAATTTGCATAAGCAGCAAAAGAAAAAAAAAAACCCTGCATTGCTTTTAAAGAGCTCTGCTAGCAATTCATTGGTGTGTACAAGAAATGCAATGAAGGTTTACACTGTGTTTAAAAAAAAGTACATTGGCTTGGGAGAGAAAAAGAAACAGGATACAATGGTTTAAAAAAGCAAAAAGGAAATAGAATGGCTGGGTGTGGTGGTGCATGCTTTTAATCCCAGGACTAGGGAGGCAGAGACAAACAGATCTCTGTGATTTCAAAATGAACCTGGTATGCAATGAATTCCAGGACATATAAAAGTTACACAGAAAAACCCTGTCTCAAAATATGTAAAAATAGAAATAGAGTAATAAAAAAGACACAAAGATAGAAAGCACAGAGAATCTTTGGATATTGTATGCTGTTCTGTTATCTTTAAGTTGTTTGATTGCTGAGGAAATAACAACAACTGATAAAAGAAATGCTTCTGGATTAATCCAACTTATGTATTTTAAAAATACTTTGACTCCAAAAATTAAGTTCACGGACAAGTTACTGGGGAAAAGGATTTCTATTTTTGTTTCCATAGAAAATGAAAAGCTGTGGATTCCTTCCAGACTAACGTGCTTTGATCAAGCCAGACCCCCTGAAACAGTGCCCCAGGTGATCCAACATTCAAAGCAGTTGAGACAAAGCCTTGCAGACTACAGCCAAGATTTCTGTGTCTTCTTAGAATCCCCCATGACAGTGCCCCCTACCAGCAGGAAGTAGTTTGGAAAGAACGATGCCCAAATTCCCAAATATTGTTTATAAATGTTTGTTTTCATTTAAATGGGCTTGGTTATAAATGGTTAATAACCACAAGTGATCTCTTTAAAGGTAAAAAAGGGAATTATGGTATAGATATGAATATTTTGCCTTGGAATGGATTTTCATTTATTGATACAAATTTAAGGTCAATTTTGTGATATGTATTTTTCTCCTCTTGTTTAGGTATTGTGTTTATAAAGCTCATGGAAAAATGTAATGTTTAATTTAATGCAGATTATAGATAGTTACCTATAATAGTCAAAACTTAGATGCTTTAGGTTTTCTAGATATATAGAGATGTATTTGAGATAAATAGGCATTCTTCAAACCAAACACCTACAAAATATGGCATTTAAAATAGTTTAGGGTTTTTCTTGACAGTGAGGCACAACTGTTCCTGGTAACACCACCTGCATCAGAAAGGATGATAGACATTGAAGAAACACATTATGGAGTTTGCTTCTAATATGTCAAGACTAGCCATCTGAGCAAGGTACTGCTCTTCTGGACTGTTTGACTTTATGCTGTATAAACTGGACATGCAGGACCCACAGAAAAATGACTGCTAAAACGAGATGGACAGTGCTACAGGGTTCCTGCTTCATGGAAAATGTTGCCAGACAGTCTACAAGACACAGAGAAAAATGACTAAGAAACTGCCAATACAGATGGACAGTTTTCTGCTTTGCTGATGAGTCTGCCAGACACACTATGGCCTATGGGCTCAAGATGGAACATTATAGAAGAACTTCGGGTGACTGGCCAGGCAGTGAGTTGTCTCTGTCATTTCTAGAGTTTATATTTTATCCTTCTATAGTCTTTGAAGGAGTTGAAGACAGATAGTTTTGGTTATAGTTTTCCTTACATAGGATTAAAGATAAGTTACATATAGGACTTTAGACTAACAAAGATAGGACAGATGATATTTTCTTTAAGTCTTACAAAATGTTAATGGACTAAATATTGTTTACTGTGATTCTTATTTGATAACTGATGTATGGTATATATTTTACTGTGTTAAGGTTAAACCCCTTCTTTTTATTTTAGACAAAAAAAGAGGAGATGATGGGAGATGTTATTCTGTAAATATGTTTCTCATACTGGTTAATTAATAAAGCACTGTGTGGCTAATAGGAAACCAAGGTAGGTGGGGCTAGGAGACTAGGAGGAGAAAACAGGAAGTAGTAAAGAGGAGTTAGCATGTAGAGCCTGGAGGAAGCAAGATGCCGCCAGCTGTACTCAGATAAGATGACCCCATGGAAATACTTAGAATAGTAGAAATGGGTTAATCACTAAGACAAAGCTAGCCCATAAACAATAATAGTAACTGGCCAACAGTATTGTATCAAATACAGAGTCTCAGAGTGTTATTGGGGCTCGCGTGGCGGCGGGACCAGGTAGCCAGCGGGGAGGAACAAAGACTGGGACCAGACCACAGGCAGGGAAAACGTGCTCGTAACAATCAAGGTTTCTGGGGAAAAATTGAAAAAAATAATATAAAGCATTATTGTCTTGTTCAAATTTTGGCTATGGTTTTAACCAACTATATAACCATATATATTTTTTATTTTAAAGATGTCTCAGAAATAATGATAGAGAGTACAATGTAATTCATACCGTGAACTATAGTAGAATGCCTCCATTGTTTGTCCATTTTAAAAGTGAGTTTGGAATCTCCTCATTCTAAGTAAATTTCTTACCTGCAGACCTAGAAGCAACTTGGATAATGGCCAGCTCTTTACAATTGTTTTTGTCCTAAATTGCAAGTGTACCTAAGACAACACAGCAAAAGTCTGGAAAGGGTGATAAACCTTTCACTGATTATGGTGTTTAAATAGCCATTCATGTATAAGTTCTACAACTTAGACCATTATATATATACGTGGAACATGGTTGACTGAAAATAACCAAAGATGAATTTTTTCTCTTTTGGTATTTATCTCTTTTATACTTGAAAGCAACACCTCCCACAATTTTAGCTTTGTAACAGTTACATTTTTTAGAGCCAGTGAGGATAATATGGCATTTATGTTTTTAAGTTGAAATAACTAGGAATAACTTAAAAGGAGCTAGAAATTTAGTGGCTTTAAAAAAAGCATAAAGAAAGTCCAAATTTTCTGAATTACATGAGCTTTTTCAAATCATTAAAACACAGTTCTCTCTCTCTTTTTTCCATTCTACTTGCTTGGCAATAGGCAGGACAAATTTTAATTTTATGCTTAGAGGCTAGATGAGATCATATTTAAACTCCTTCAGCCTTGGCAAAAAAAAAAAAAAAAAATGCTTTGTTTGCTAAATGAGTAGAATGTCTTTAAACACCTTTTAATGCAAGGAGGACATTCTGAAATCACAGAAGAGTATTTCAATGAAGAATTAAAGAGAGCTCAAATGAATTAAGCACTGGACCAGGAAAAGGCAATGCCCTTATTTAAAGAAGCAGCTATTTGATCAAGGGTCATGGACTAGTCAACAAACTATGAAAGATGTTGTCATGCCAATAGAGCCAAGCAAGGAGTCTCTTATTTTCTCATTCCTATTGTATGCAACATTCTAAAGAGTTTTCTCACCAGAAGATAGTGTAGTGTAATTTCTTTGGTGTATAGAATTGCATTTGCATGAGAGAGAAGGCACAGGAATCTACCATCACGCTACAGGAGTACTGTGACATTAATGCATACTAAACTATGGATACATGGTTGATTATAACTGCAATGACTATTATTACTCTGAAGGTGGCAATTATGTTTATTTAGTGTGTGCTAAAAAGGAATAGACTTGGATACCCCAAGTTCACTGTATATTGAGAATTAAGGAGCAAACTCCCTGGGACCTCCCAAGTTACTCCAGACACAAAAGCAGAAAGACTAACTGTTAACCCTTGTCTACCCCTTCTTTCCTCCAAATCCAATCCCCAAGTTTCATTCCTAGTTCTTTAGCAGACCACCTGCTGAGGCTACATTTTTTTTCTATCTTCCCCCATCTCCATTGGATCATGCAATCTTTTCTCCTAACTTCCCCCCAAATGCATTGCTTTATTCCAGCCCCAAATTCAAGAGTTACTCCTTGGCAATGCAAAGGCCACTCCAGCCAGGGAAGCTAGTAGGCTAACTTCAGATCTTCACCTCTCCCTCAATTTCTCCAAATCCAACTCCACTGTCTACCATAACTTATACTCAGGTATCTCCTCACTCAATCTACCCATTCCCAGAGAACAAAGTAGATCATGATGGAGCATTCTCCTGATGACCCCTTCAGCCCCTACAAAAGGTACTGTAAGGAAAAGTCCAACTTAAAGAGGCTAATCACACCAAAGAAAACAGAAGGAATACTAACCAGAAAATCTAAAGAGGGGAAACACACACACACACACACACACACACACACACACACACACACACACACACACCAAGGAAATTACAGGAACCGGCTAGCACTGCTCATTGATATATCTTAACATCTATGATCTCAATTCCCCAACAAAATGATACAAAGTAATAGATGGATTCAAAAGCAGAATTCATTCAATTTCTGCATCCTGGAAACACACTTCAACATCAAAGACAGACATTACATCAGGATTAAAGGTTAGAAAAAGATATTCCAAACAAATGAACCTAAGCAGCTTGCTGGTTGCAGCCTTTTAATATCTAACAAAATAGACTTCAAATCTAATCAGAAGAGATAAGGTAGAAGACTATATACTTATGAAAGGAAAAACTCACCAAGAGGACATTTCAATTCTTAACAATTACACTTCAAACACAGGAGCACCCATGTTTGTAGAAGAATCACTATTCCAGCTTAAATAATATATTGACCCTCACACATACTAAGACAGGGAGACTTCAGTGCCCAACTCTAACCAATGGACAGGTCATTGAGACAAAACCTAAAAAGAGAAAATATTGGAGATAAATGATGTTATAAACCAAATGGACCTAGTAGATAATTATAGAACATTTCATCAAAAGACAACAGAATACGCCTTTTTCTGCACCTCTTAGAATTTCGCCAAAACTGACCACATGCTCTGAAACAAATCATGTCTCAAGAGATAGAAGAAAATTAAAACATCACCCTGCATCCTATCTGATCACTACAGATTATGGCTGCATATCAAGAAAAGAAAGCATATAAATTCATAGAAACTGTATAACTCACTACTAGATAAAAAATTGTTCAAGACAGAAATTAATTCCTGCAATATAACATAAGCAATATTGTGAACCAGTTGGAAAGAAGGTATTTCAGTACTTAATTTGATAAATATGAAAGCAAAAATGAATTTTAAGCCAACTGCTATTTAAAACATTAAAAATTATAACAGTTTAACTAGAAAGAAATAAAAAGCTGAAAAGCTTAAGTAAAGGCTCTTAAGACAGATTCTAGTTTAGGCTACACAGTTAATTGAAGGCCATGATAGGCCAACATAGTGAGACTCCACCTCAAAAAACATTGACCTATGTTTACAATGACAAAAAGCTCTATGGCAAAGTAGGATCAGATGAATAAGACAGACATAATAGTTTATGAAAACACCTTCCAATAGGTTTTTGGCACAAAGAGACAAGACAAGTAAATACAATTATAAAATAATTACAAATTATAAATAGAAATACCAAAGAAATAAAAGTTATATCTGTTCGTGTTAATTTTTACATGTACACAGCAGTTTTTGCATATTACAACTATAAATGAAAATATGTGTGAATTAACTCAAGTCTATTAATATTAGCCAATGGAGCATTGAAGTTCTAAAATTTTACATGTTACTTAATAAAAACTCACTTCCCTGAGATTATTTTAAAAATTTAGAATTGAATTTTTAAAAATATTTTGCATGGTAACAATAGTCTTTTATCAAAAGTTATACTATGAACTATTAATTTAAGTGTTTTTAAGATGGCACAACAGTTTTGCCTTCAAAAAATAAAGGAAATTCAAAATCTGCTGTAAAATTTTCTATATCATGGAAAGCTATTTAGTTCTTTATATTTTAATATATAAATAAATATTCTAAAATATTACATACTTGTAATATATAAAATAATACATTCAATGAGCACACAGTCATTACAATATTCTAAGGTCAGTAAGAAAATTAAAGTTCATGGAAAAATAAAAGGCTCTGTCTCTCTTTCCCCCCCCACCCTCTCTCTACCCTACTTTCCTTCCCACTCCCCTTATTTTTCTTTCCTGGTCCTTCCATTCTCTCTGTCATTATATTTTCCTCTCTCCCACCTTTCCTCAACTCTGATGAATTTCATACCTGAGAGAAATAGCATCAGAGGCAGGAAGAGCCTTAGTTTCTTAAAAGTCAATCAAAAAAGGTTTACAATATTATAGACAACCTAGCAAAATATATTGAGATTTTGTCTGTGAATTAATGTGCAGCCCCTGGGAGATTAAAATCTAAGTATGAGGTTTATAGGAAGACACACACACACACACACACACACACACACACACACACACACACACACACACAAAGACAACATAGAAGTGGTCTTATTTAACCATGTTTTTCTCTAATGAGGCTCAGGTGCTTTAGTACCCTATAGTACTTGAACAGCTAGATCTTGATAATTTACAAAACTGAACTGAAGCCCAACTCTGCTTTCTGAGGTATGCCTAGCCATGACACTATGTTGCAAATTACCTATATTTATCAGTTAAGACATTATCTACCCCAGTAAGAGTCAGGAAACATTTTGAAACTCCTTGTTACTTTTTAAAAATAGGTACAATTTATGCAATTTAGTTTTTATGAGTTGAGTTAATGGTTAAATGTGTATCTCTTTGGGACAGGCACATCTTGTTCATAAAGCACCAGCCAACCATAGGGGGCTCTAGGATGAATTATCGAGCAACTCCAAGTGGATGATCTATAGGCAACAGTGTGTGAGGCTGCCTGCTTTAATGAGGGAGGACTGATCTACAAGCATGGCTGGATGCTTTGCTATGAGGTAAACCAATCCATCTTTCTCTGAGAAAAAAATGAGGGAAAAATATCTTTCAAAGCCACTTGACAGCCACTCCAATCAATGTGCCATATTTATTTAATGAAGATGCTGTGACCAGTCCATTCATAATCATCCATTTTTCTACAGAAAGCATTTCTTGACTTGTCCTGTCAGTGGGGGCTGGGATTGCTAGTGTGTATCCTGGAAGAGCCTGCTGATGCCATAACTAATCAGGACCCTGCTTTCATATGAATGGCATGTTCCTGTCCTCCTGAAGAGCCTGGTATTATTTGTATGAGTAGCACTGACTAAAGGCCATTACCATGGTTTGTATTTAAACAGAAGTGCATGTTTTTCAACAAACTTTACAAAGTAAATAAACTTGGGAGTATCTAACTGATAAAAAAGGCATTTAAACCGCTTATTTTTCTGAAAGGCACTTGTGATAAACTTGATTCCACTTCCAACAAAGCATCCAAACATGTCACAGGTTTTGTGTTTTTATTTTCCTGATTCCATGATATCCTTGAAAGACAAGGATAACATCGTGGGATGTGTTATTGAAGCCAGTTTAAGCTGGTACTGTCATAAGTTTTCTGGTTAATTTATGCTGAGTAATAGCATCTGTCTAGCAGAAGTCTGGTTGACTTTGCCTTATAGTTGGAAACGGGGCTTAGAGAGCTCAGACCAACAGTTCTGAAATCTGAGCTTGTGTAAAAAATATCTCTTGAATCCTCATCTCTCAAGGCTTGCATCCTGAGTGGACTCTTCATTTGCATGGGGACACCTAAGTCACCCAGAAATCTGATTACTTGAAAGTTAGGTGTGGACAAGTCATCAAAATGTTCTGAGCCTTGGGTTTAATGCAGTGATATTAGACAAACTGTATAAATAGACAGCGATAAGAAATCTCTGTCTTGGCATTCTGTTCTGCAACATGTGAATAATTATGGACATTACCTTTTAGATTCAGTTGTTATGAATATTAAAAGAGTTGGCAAGACTAAGAATACCATCTTAGTCTGCTTTGTGCTGCTATAACACAATACCATGGTATGTGTAATTTATGAAGAACACGAATTTATTTCTCAGTTTTAGAGACAGATAATTTGATTGACAGGCATGTTCTCTGTCATACAGCATTGGAATGATTCAGAGAATGAGAGAGAAAAAGAAATGTGAAGGTTCAAGACCCTTGGTAAAGGGCATAAATACTTTCACGAGGTCAAAACCAATGAGACCCAAAGAGCTCCCATGAAGTCTCCATTCCATTATGGCTGCAGTGGGGAGTTTCCAACATTGGCTCTTGGGAGGACATATTCAGACCATAGTAATTAACTGTATAAGTGTTAAAGTTAAAGTGTTCACTTGAAGACTGTATGACAGTCAAAGGGATAAGCTTTGGTAAATCAGAGCACTCAGCAGTCATGATAGCATAGTACCTACTGTAATGTTTTTAAATAATGAGGTAGTCCCAATTAGTTATAAATTTGAGATTGTTTCATGCACCTGACCAGTAACCAGCAGCAAGTTGTGTCATCTAACTTTGCCAGTGGAATAACCCAGATTTTCTGTATTTATGATCCCTTAATATATCCCTCCGCTGGGTTTCAGAATATGTAGGGTCTTTATTTCCTCTCATTCTGAATTATAGTTTTTACTTCAATGCCAAGCTGCTCTATAGTTGTAAATTTTATCAGGCCTGAAATGTATTTGTGCATTTTTCACTAGTGCTTCTACTAAAGCTTTCAGACATATTATTTCTATGCTTCTTGGAAACAATACATTTTTCTTAAACTTTGGAAACTATTCCATGGATTCAACCAAAATACTATATTTTAAAACATCCTCTAAACTATGTGCTACACATAAATATAATCATATATTACCTATTTTCTGATTCCATTTAGGTAACTTGAAAAATGTAAATTGATTCTCGTGTCGCTTTATTTCTGTTGTAATTGTGACTACAACATGGTGTACTTAATAATCTAGTCCACAATGCTCAGTGGGCAGCAACAGAAGCTCTGGATTCAGGATGGGGACCATATCTGACCTAGATTAAGGCCCACAAATGCAAGGATTTTCACAGCTCCTGTTACAAGTAGCTGGACCAGCAGAATGCCTGAACTGACCCAGGGTAAGACCCATAGGCACAGAAAGGACCAGTTTATGCCTTGGACACCATCAACTAAAGATGGAGACTGTTGTAAGCCACACAGGAAACTAGGAAAATTTACAACTTGATGTTGTGGAAGCTATGGGCCCAGAAAAGATACTCTAGTTGTTCAAGTCATGAACACAGTCCAAGAGAATAAAAACAAAGAACTGAATGCAATTATCAGGTCAATCCAAGATATAAAACTAAAATTCAATGATGGGATAGAATTACTGAAGAAAAAGGGAAAAAAAAAGCCTAAACTGAAACAATGCTGGACATGATAAATTCAATAAGAGCTGACTTGAAATCCTCATCAATAGAATGGGTCATGTGAAATATAGTTTCAAGGTTGCAGAATAATGAAGATGAATTGAGGAACTGGATCATTCAATAAAGGTTAGTGATGATTTTTTTAAATGGATATAGGAGAAATATGGTACACCATTGAAAGAACACATCTTCAAAATACTACAATAGAAAAAAATAATACTGCAACGATGACATAAAAATATTCCCAATAACATCATATAAGAAAGGTTTACAAATCTAGATAAATAGCCTTCTTGGTACAGGACGCCTACAAAATACTGCTAAATGGGACCACCATAAAGGAAATTCCTTATGACCTATTATAGATAAAATTCTAAAAGCAGACTAAAGAAAGGGTATTAAAAGCCACCAGAAAGAAGATTCAAGTAACTTATAAAAATACACCCATCAAAATAATGCCTGTTAGTTATATAGAAACAGTTAAAGATAAAAGGGGTTGGAAAAATATATCAGAAGCTCCTGCAGAATAAACACACACACACACACACACACACACACACACACACACACACACACACACACACACACAGCAGCTCAAACTACTATAGCCAGCTAAATTATCAAATTTTCAAATTTGAAGGAGAAATAAAAATGTTCTATACAAAAAAATAGACAAATTTAAGGTCATTAAGCCAACTCTACAGTTGATACTGGAAAGAAGGTTAAAAACACAAAAGATGATATATAGAAATAAAACATAATACCAGGACAATTAACCCAAATAAGTCTTAAAAACATCACAATATTAACAAAATTGAAGTAATTAATAAACATTTCCCAATAATAACTCTGAATATTATTGGTGTCTAACTCCCCTTTTAAGTGACATACAATAACAGATTAAATTTGAAAATATGGTCCTTCTCTTGCCTCAAAGAAACATAACTCATCAAGAAAGGTAGATACCATTTTAGGGTAAAAGGATAGCAAAGTTATTCCAAGAAATGGAACTTAAAAACAAGTAGACACAGCTATTCTGATACCTAACAAAATAGAGTTCAAACCAAAATAAAAAGTAATCAGAGATAAACAAGATGGTTACTTCATAGTTACCAATGTAACAATTCGTTAAGGAAACATTATAATTACAAATGTAGATGCACCAAATGCTTTATACCTAGTTTGACAAAACAAATACTGCTAGATGAAAAGCCACACATTGATCCCTCCAAGTAATAGTGGGTAAGTTTAATATCCCACACTCATCAATAGACTAATCATCTGGGGAAAAAAATAAGCAGTAAAACACTGCAGTTAAATGGCATCATATATCAAATTGACACAACAGGCATCTATAGAATATTTGACCCAAACACTAAAGCTGAACATTCTTCTCAATAGTCCACAGAACTTTCCACAAAATTGATCTGTAGAGGAGCTATACTTGTATTGCCTACATCATAAATATTAAGAATTTGAAATCAATAAACTATTGATATATTTTATGGCCTTAAAAATCAAACACAAAATTTCCATTAAGACATTAGTCAGGAAGAAATCAAGATCAGGGCATACATTAATGAAATAGTAACAAACTTCAAGAAATTAGTGAAATGAAAAATTTGTCTTTTGCAAAGATAAACAAAATTGACAAATCCTTAGATAAATTAACTAAAAGGATAGAAGAAAAATCCACAAATTGATAAAGTTAGAGATGAAACAGGAAACAGTACAACAGATACCAATGAAATTTAAGGAAACAAATTTCCTTGAGGAAACAAAACAGCCGCTTCTTAAAGTTTTTGTAAATTCCTCAGATATTAAATCTTAACCAGTTATTCTTATCATAGATTTTGGAGAGAGGATTCAAATCTTTATCATATAAAGACTACCATCCTAGTTTTCATTGACCTTTGAGAGTATAGAATATCGCAGCCCCATAAATGTTCTGACAAAGGCATTGGAGAAGACAGTGTCTGAGAAATGCCTCAGCAAAAATAAGAATTATTTTTGCTCTCAACAGAATAATTTGTGAGCTGAAACTTCTCTCTCTCTCTCTCTCTCTCTCTCTCTCTCTCTCTCTCTCTCTCTCTCTCTCTCTCTCTCTCTCTCTCTCCCTCCCTCTCTCTGTCTCTGTGTCTCTGTCTGTCTCTTTCTCTCTCTCTCTCTTTCTCTCTCTCTGTGTATTAATAAATATATATTACAATGTCTATTATTTGTCAGTGTTTCTCATTTTATAATTTGCATGTGATTCCTATCTGTTTGTATTGTGCTGAGATGAAGTGATGGTGTGCAGCATGTGCTAGTTTATGTCCTAATATAACTTTTTCCTAGAAGCCCCTGAATATCTATGGCATTATAGCTATCATTATAACTATGAGCTAAGAGAGTAAGAATACATCATCTCATTCATGGTTCACAACAATAAGATCACTGGATGGATGCTACCATCCTTTCCTCTCAGAGAGAAGCTCAGAGTTTAGCGTATTCCTCTCAATTCTTTGTTGCTAGCTGGATGTAGGGCTTCTGGTGAAACAGTGTCTTGAACTTTTATATTTTGAGATTTTTATATTTATATGGGATGAAGAAACCTCTCAGTTAATGGGCAGAGTTTATTTTGTTGTTTTTGAATTGGCGAGTCCATGGCCAAGACTCAGTTAACTATTTGGCACATGGTACCTCTTTCTACCACTTCCTTAGGTTGTTATAAAAAAACAAACAAAAAAACAGATTATGTAGCTAAGTAGTGAACTTGAAAACAGATTTTAAACATATTATTGGTCTAAGTAGGAATTTAGTTCTATTTGCTTGCCACTACCTTGATTTGCATCTGCCATTATTCGTATTAAGTAACATGGATCTATTTTCTGCATATGATATCCTTATTTATAACCACTGAGTTGAGCAACTGTACTACTTTTCTAGACACTTCCTTGTTTCTTCTTTTGTTGTTTTCTTACATTTTATCTACTGTATTTTCTCAAATTTGCAGCATCTGATATCTTATGTAGGTGATTAAATTGCTACTGTTGTACTTTTTTCTTCTTTGGTATGAGTGGACCCACATTATTGCCTGTCAATTCATTATGCTTATTATGGGACCCATCACAGGCATGAAACGTCTTGGAGCGTCAACACCTACAGTAAGCTGCTTTAGTAGGACACCGATCTTCAGTGTTTATTTCGTTCACCATTTTGGGATTTTCTTTTTGCATTTTAAGGTTAATCAAGCTATCCTCCTGTTGTTTCTTCTTCAGGAAGAACGGACAAACGGCAAGGTAGCCAAGGAGTGCAAGCACACTAAGGAAGGACAGTAGGCGGAGCCATTCTGAAACCGTGAGTTGAGCAAAGCCAGTGATGCTCTTGGGCACTGCAAGGTGCTTGAGGTAGGTGGGCAGCTGCACCTTCACGATGTGGGCCACATTGCCAGAACCATCCTGCTGCAGGCGTCCGTTGCCCGGCTACTGCGCTTGCGTTCCAAGATCTTTTTTAATTGCAATCCATCTTTTTTATGAGTTAGGGTCTCTCATTGATTTGGAGCTCATTGACTCAGCTAGGCTAGCTAGCGAATAAGTTTCAGGAATCTGCCTTTTTCAACCTACCTTCACCCCTTACTGTGATTATAGGCTTGGGGCACTATACCTGACCTTTTACATGAATACTGAGACTCTAACTGCAAGTCCTATGTTTGCACAGCAGAAAACTAGCTACTGAGCTATCTTCACATCTCCAGCTTATAAATTCTTACAAGAGATTTTTAAAGCTTTAATTCTTTTTATTTTATAGTACTTAGAACCTCGGTTTTCATATATATGTACATATATATATATTCATTTATAAATTTTTATTAGCTTTTTCTGGGAAAGAAATTTACAGACATTTCAAGGCTCTCTGATTCTTTGCTGTTGTCATTCCCTTTAAGGTTTATGACTTGGGTAGTTCTACATCTTTACTGCTTACTCCTGGCTGGAATACATTGTAAAGTTGAAGATTGGTCGGTTATAGGACATTTCTGCAGAGCACAATCAACTTTGGCAATGCTTTGTCCTTCTGGTCAGCCCATGCTGTGTTATCTCACCTGTATCTTCTTGAAACCCGTGATTCAAATTGAATTCCTCAGGTGCTATACTCAGCTCCAAACCCTGGCTGCAACCAATAAATGTGGTTCACTGAAAAACATAATTGTCAGATGCGTTTACTCACTCAATTTTGTAGTTGTCAGAAGCTTTTACTCACATCGCTTATTATCTGCAGACGGGGCAATCCCTAGCTTGCATGGTGTTTCCAATGATGTTTTTATTCAATAGACTGGTGACCACAACTAAAACAATAATGTTGAAGCTGTAGTATTAAAGAAATTTCAGGATGTGATGTCAACTTGAAAATGTTCTTATTTGAGTAACTTTAGAGCAATATGAAAACAATCGCAAGCATGTGCTTGACATTTTTAGCCTGTGCTCACTGTGAACTTAAGTGATATATATAGGTTGAGAGGAGATAGAAGTTATCTCCAAAACATGAATGAATATAGAAGATTCAGAAATAAGATATCAGTCTCAAATAGACATGCTGTAAATGCTGGGAATGTTTCAGAAAGGATGTAATTTACTATAGTGACATTGAAATAAACCAAATCAGACATTGTCCTCACATCTTCTCCAATTGTTTGGATGTTAAATTCATGTATAGATATTTAGAAGGGAAAAAAATTACCACAGATTTTTTGGCCCCAAACTAAAAATATGAGGAAACATTAAACAACAGTCACAGAGAAGGTGTACACTCTAGACAGTTTCTCGGGGAGGTCAAAAGATTGTATTCACTTAGTGCTGAAGATTCTTCATCTTTGTTAAAACAGCAGTCTTTATTCTGAAGCTAAACCAAATCAAAGTTTGTTTATGCTAAAAATATGCAAAGGACAAAATAAGAAAGTCTGATGCATAATTTATTGTTTGGTTCCTTTACACTCTTAAAATTATCATCCATAATTATGAAATCATGATTAATAGAAGATATGAAAAGTAATTTCTCAATCTGTGAAGTCTATACTACAAAAGGTTCATTAGAGTAAAGACAGAAGATGATTCACATGCAAGCCAGTTGAGACCACATTTAGTAAATTTGTCAAAACATCTTCATTATTATGAATGGTATATTTACGTAAGTGCAACCCTTATGTGAAGCCATTTTCAAAATAATTTTTTAGGGATGAGAGTAGAGGGCAAGCAGCATTTGGAAATGTGACAAATGACTAAATAGTCCAGAAATATTAGCTTCCAAAACACTGTATTAAATATTGAGTTGCTACAAAGAGTATACAGTAATATTTGTTTTAAAAGAATAAAAAATGTAAACTAAATCTATGAGCCATTATGCATTGGAAAACTACATTTCATTTCATTTCAATTAAAGACACTTTTATTCCCTCTTCAGGCCTGATTCATTTCCATTTCCAGGTACAAAACTGCTTTTCTTGATTTTGCTGTATGGATTTTTACAGTTAAATGATAATATCATTTACTAGACTTTGAACTGAGGTTTCCCTAATAGTGTCGTCTTGAAATGTATATGTTATGTATTTTGTTATTTAACATGTCCCTTTTTATTGGAAGCCTATAGTAAAAGAATTTTAAGACATGTCTCATAATTTCTTTCTTCTTCTTTTCATGTAATTTCTATCATAAATTTTACTTCTACACTGACAACCAAAAGACTACAAACAGTAAATTTTCACCCACTTAGATGTCACATCTAGTATTCTTTCTGTGAACAGAATTTCCTTCTGATGTAATTTTTCTCACACCTGAAGAACTTCATAAACAATTATTTCAGAGGCAATTTTTCAATGAATAGTTTCAACTTTAGTTTACCTGAAAACAAAACAGAACAAAAGCCCTACTTTTCTTCACTATGGGGTTAAATTTGTTGGTCAGTATATTGAGAGTCATGCTACTCTCTTGTTACTGGAAACATTTCACTTGAGGTTTTTAAATGTGGGAATTAAGAGAAAATGATTTCCAATAAAATATAAAATATTTGTAAGTATAGTATGTTTATTATTAGAATACTTTCAAGTTTTATTTATTTATTTATTTAAGAATTATTCAAAGCTGAATTTCATTCCCCCTTGATTCTAAAACTTGTTAATTTAATTATCTGAAACTTCAGGTTTCCTTTTTTTTTTTAATTTATTGTGATTTTTTAATTTTTTAAAATTTACTTTACATACCAACCACCACAGTTGGCCGCCTCCTACTGACCCCTCCCCCCACACACACACACACATTTCCCCCCCACCTTATAGACTCCTTAGAAAGGGCAAGATCTCCCATGAGGAGTCAACAAAGCTTGGCACATTAAACTGAGTCAGGACTAAGCCCTTCTCCCATGCATCAAAGTTGAGCAAGGCATCCCACCATAGGAAATGGGCTTCTAAAAGCCAGCTCATGTACCATGGATAGATCCTGGTCCCACTGCCAGTGGCCCCCCAAACATTTTACACTTAAAAAAATATTTGAACATTGTGAAGGAAATATTCTGAATACCTTTCTCTTATTTGCCAACTTCCTAAATATCATTGGAGGTGGATGGGGCGGGGGGAGAAGTCTGCACTAAAGAATTCACATCTCACTAAGAATATGTACTAAAAGAAGGCAACACATAAACACGTACATAAGCAGACCAGCCACCTTGATTAGCAACTGTGCAGCTTCTCCTTGTAATTTATATTAACACAATTGTCGCTGTCAGAGGACAAATTTTAAGAGACAGTTCTCTCCTGCCAGGGTGGGATTCAGGAATGGAACTAGTGTCACCCTGAAGGGACTCTCACTACAGAACCATATCACCACCAACATTGTATCTGTTTTAACCATTATTTTGCTGGTTGTAATTTAGTAATGATCTTCTAATTAAGTGTTTGTCTGGACTGTTATTAGGAAATCCCAAGAATGCTCATTTCAACTTCCAGAAATATTGTTCTAAATTCCCTTTCACCTCTGAAGGGCTTCAATTTGTGGCCCTTAAAATACCTTCTTTTCCTTTCCTCAGCTTCTAAATCTTTTCATCACATATTTAGCTGACTTGTTCTATTACCAGAAAGACAGGATTTGGGGGCAATGTGGTACACAGCTATATTTCCAGCTGTTGAAGAGAGAGTCCTATAGACTCAAAGTCAAAACCCATGCGGGGCAGCATTCTGAAACCCTGTCTCAAGAAAAGAAAATACTAATTTCCAGGAACATTCCAAACATTTTAAAAGGCTTTCCCTGGTCCACAGTTTACCACACACATGCGAATCGTTGTCTTTACATTCTACTATCTGCTAAAAAGTAAAGTGAAATTTCACCACTAAATTTTATTAAGGAAAATGATTAAGTAATACTTACATTCTGGTTTAGGCATTCCATTTATATAGAAGCATATTGCAAGTTTTATCCATAAAATAATTTGTAGAACAAGCATAATTGCAGAAATAATTGAATTACATACTCCTTTGTTCCAAACTTCACTACTTCTACCTAGTTACATATAAAAACGAGGATTACTTTAAATGTTCAGAATGTTAGCTTTCATATTCAAGGGTAGTGTGGCATAGACAATTACCAGGTGAGGAAGTAAAAAAGTATGTCGAATCACAGTTGCATTGTTCCAAGCCTTCCATGTCCAAATGCAGCGTCTACCCACCTGCCCATCTACATCACTTGTCCCTACTCTAGTAAGAAAAATGATCACTTTTAAAAATTATTTCATACAATGCATTATTCCCTAACTAATATTTTTCTGATCATTACTCCATCAATCTCTTTATTATCAAAGTCAATAAATTTTCAAATGCAATTATGATTAATTAAATCATTCAGGAATCTGTATTTCCAATCAGAGAAAGTTCATACAGTGACCAGATGTGTGTGTGTGTGTGTGTGTGTGTGTGTGTGTTTGTTTGTTTGTAAGTGATGCTTGATTTCCTGAATAGATAAATGGGTACTATTATTTTACTTGGTTTTTTTGTTGTTGTTTTTTATGAACCTCCTTTTGGAAACAAATACAAGAAATTTTTAGGTGATAACAAGAGGAATGCATGGAATTCCTCAGTCAGATTTGTAGTGAGAAAGAGTGGAGTTTGTGTTAGTAATACTATTAAAGATTGCATAATTTTAAATGATGGTGGATGTGAATGTTTTGATATCATAAGGCATGGGGTATTTGAATGATTTCTCTGTCACCCAAACCTAGGAAAACCTTTGTAGAGAAAAAAATTTTCCATGATGACATTTCTCTGGTCAAAACCTTTCAACTTGAGAAAATGTTCCTGCCAAAGTTAAATCAACTTTCAGCATTTGCTAAATGTCAGCTGCTCACTTAGTAATCCTAAAGAAGCATGTGCACTGATGACATCCCCTTCTTCTGGGATGTTCTTTTGCCTTTGCTTCTTCAAGATTTATACTAGTATGTATTTAAATAAATAAGCTAATTACTTTCTGCTTAATTAGAAAACTTTGATTATGAGAACAGTCTCTGAAAGTCATTAGGGCAGCCAACTCTGTTGTTTTCTTCAACTAAAGCCCAATTTTTGCTGTCTAGACAGTTCTACTCAAAATAGTACTTAGTGCGTGGAGTTCCTTAGTAAATTTTCTAAAATAAAATTTGAAACTATTGATATAACTTTCAGACTAATATAAAAGGTATATAATTACATTTATGCATACATGCATATATATAATGAAGAAAAATGAAGACCAATTCCATATTGATATCATCCCCAGAAGGTCAGAAAGAAAAATTTGTAGGTGATGTAACATTTCTTAATTATCAACCACAGATGGGATGGTATAATTTTATAACCTTGACATTCTGCAGAAATAAACAAGTATACTAAAATTTTCACAAAGCATTGCTTATTGTTTATGTGTTCTCTCCAGTAATTTCATGTTTACTTTGGATTTGCAACTGTCTTGAACATCTAATGGTTATACTAATGTTTCATGGAGTTTCTGTAACCCCTTTTTTATTTACTTTAAAAGACAGATCCTCTAAGTGACAAATGAGGAAAACTGCCCAGAATACCAAGTAAATAAAAGGACTAGACAGTAGCATGAAGGTGATATACCTGCAGACATAGATAGAGCATTCATCGATGATGAGTCCATCTGCTTTTCTCAAGTACACAGGGACTGTTCTCCAGGACAGACTACATATCAGACCATAAAATAAGCTTCACAATTAATGAAGATGTTGAGAACACTGAGATGACTAAACAACTAAAAGAGCTTGCTATCCAAGTCTGATGGTCTGAGTTCAATCCCCAGATCCCACTGTGAAGGGATAGAGTTGATTCCACAGAGTTGTCATCTGGAAGTTACATGTGGGCTATGGCATGTGCACATCTGCACTCATACTAACTTTATTAAAAGTATATTCTTTGGTAATTTAATTAATTGAAAATAATTATCAAGGACAAAACCAGGTAATTCAAATGTATGTAAAAAAAATTAATGGTACTAGCAGTGGTGGTGCACATATTTATTCCCAGCACTTGGGAGGCAGAGGCAGGATGATTTCTGTGTACTTGAGGCCAGCCAAGTCTACAGAGTGTGTTCCAGGACAGGCTCCAAACCTACACAAAGAAATCCTGTCTCAAAAAAAAAAAAAAGTTAATGGCTCAATCCTTAATAATCATTGGAGTTTAAAAAGAAGATGAAATGTAAAAAATGCAAGGAGATGAATGAATAGAAATAACAAATATAACATCAGAAAACGTACATAAGTCTTTAAGAGAAAAACTTTCTAGTACTGTGTTAATATTCTTGAAACAAAGTCTTAAAATTAATTACTTAACTTTCAGAATTAAGGAAATAAAAAACAAACCAAAATTCAAAAAATTAAGTAGAGGAAAATATTAAAAATGAATAAATGAAATATGCTAAAAGGAAAACAAGAAACGAAAAAAAAAAAAAACCTATGAAATAGCAATGCAGTTTGACAACATGACCATTTAGCAAATTTCAGTAGCAGGCTCCTTCAACAAAGAATTTATGACCTCCCCAGTCATTGGGCTTTTGACTATATTTACGGTACTGGGTATGAATTAATTTGTGTGGAACAAGCCTCAGATGCAGCAAGAAAGCTGTTGGTTACGTATAGCACTCATGCCACTACTGCATTGAAGTGTTTCTAATAGAATATAAATTTTATATGACGAATATGGATGCTATTCTGCAGAAATGTTGACTCCAGGCTTCTAGATGACAGTAGAGCAAAGTCTTGTTTTAATATATTCAGACATTTAGCAGCTATTGATGGAGAATTCTTTTCTGTTGTTTTCTGCTGAGTCTGAGTCTGAAATCAAATATTTATCATCCTTGTATCATGAGAAGTTTTGTAGTTTTATTTATTTATGTATTGGTTTTGGTTCTTTTGCTTTCAGTCATTTAGCTTCTAATCCTTTGAACCTTAATTTCAAGTAGCCAGAGATGTAAAATTATGCTCAGTACCAGCCTCAGCCCTCTGCAAGTTTCTTCTCTTTCACACCTTGCCCTCCTAAATCTTGATCATTTTGGCAGATACCCCCTAGTGTGCTTTGTCCTATTGGTTCATGGCATTCCTGAAAAAGTAGATGCCGTCTCCCCTCTTGTATTGGCCCTAGCCTAACTCCCCATCCTTCTGCCCATTACAAAACTGGGGATGTCTTGTGAGCTTTAGATGCTGCATATCCTGGATGTGGCCTTTCTAGTTCTGGCTACTGTGCCAGCTCAATGCTCATACCTTCCAACATGGTTTGACTAAAAACAAATAACTAAGCAGAATCTATTTTATGTTACTTTTTTGTCTTCAGTAGGAGCATTACTCTCTCCTAGTCAAAACCATTATAGTTAAAATAACATTAGACTTCAGGGCTGGAAAGATGTCTCGTTGTTTAGGAGTGCATACTGCTTTTGCAGAGAACCTGAGTTCAGTTCCCATCAACCACATAGGTAACGCATAACCACCTGTAACTGCAGCCTTCTTCTTGCCTACATGGGCACATTTACATACCAACAGTCAGACACAAACACATACACATAATTAAAAATGAATCATTACCAAATAAAATGACATTGGAATTCTAAGAAAACTATATGAGGAGAAATTATAAATGTTACATCAGTATGTAGTAGTTAAAAATAAACTCATTGTGTCATTCTGCTGAAAATGTGTTATGTGTATACAAAGACAGTACTGAAAAAAATAAAGTGAGACAAAAAAACATATTGAAAGATATGCAAATTGCCATTCTAGAAGTTGTCCTTGTAAGCTCAAATACAAAATTAAAGAAAATGGGTTGTTCTACCTTCAGATTTTTCTTAATTTAGAAAATGAATTTTTTGAGGGTAAGATTTGTCAGCGAGGCAGTCCTCAAAGAATTAGTAAATTAAAAAGTTATACTTCATCAAAGTGATATTTCCTTAGTTTCCAATGAAATATCTCCTTGAAAAAAAAAAAACAAATGTCCTGCAGTACTTTCTATCTGGTTAAATTATTAATTTTCTTTTCAATTGTTTTTGTTCTATTTAATCTAAGCAGTTATTACTCATTAATACTTTGTTGACTCAGGCCAAGTAAGTTCATGTTCAGCTTGGAATTAGAATATGCTGGTTCATTATACTCATTCAAGGATTTAATAGGTTTGTTTCTTTATCGCAAATAGTTTTTAAACCAATCATCTTCTATTTGTTAATATTTGAATACGTTTTAATTACAGAAATAATATAGCTCATTAAATAGAAAAATTTAGAACGTCCCACAATTGCCTTAAAAAATCACTCTTCATATTTAAAGTTCCTTACAGTCCTCAAACTGGTCACAGTTTATTGAGGCACAATGTCTTATAAAGTTGCTGCTTGTTAGTTTATTTAACACCTGTCTTTGCTGGACTTTATGTCAACTTGCAACTTTTATAAATCATAATAATACTTCACTGATTCCAGGGCAACATGGATGAATAAAATGTAATTTCTAGTCTTTGTAAATGTGCCCCTTAAGAAGACAAACACACTCTCCTTTCTACATTATTATTTTTTACTAAGACATTAAAATGATGGATGGACACTTTTGTTGCACCTCAGCAATGCACCCAACATATAGGAGAAGACAACCTATGGACAGCAGCAATAGAAACTACTAGTTTCAGCTGTGGTATATATATATATATAAGTGCAACTTAACACATGCAAATATATATATACATATATATAAATATATATATACCCCTTGATGCATCATATTTATTCATATTTTGAATTTTGCTTATTTTTATTACAGCAAATTACACATAAACAATTTTCTATTCTTGACATATTGTAAGTCATGCCATGTCACTGAGAACACATCACCACTCTTGTTTGCACAACTTTTTCAATGTACCATTTGCAAATTCACCACCCTACTTTCTGTTTTGATGTACCTTCCTTTTCTCAATGGCTTATAAGCACAGAATATTATTTTGTATCTTCTTTCTTTCATATTGCCTATTGTTTTTAAGGATAATCCATGTTGTAGCATGTATCATAATAGCCTTCATTTTTCTGAGGATGCATAGTACTGCATTGTGTGCATAGTCTGCATTTAATTTATTCAGTTTTTCCATGGACACTTGGTTTGTTTTAATTTTTGCCCATTGCAAACAATGCTATGGTCGTTTGTTTGTAAGAGTCCCTTAGAAACTGGGCAGTGGTGATGCACACCTTTAATTCCAGCATTCAAGTGGCAGAACCAAGCAATTCTCTGTGAGTTCAAGGCCAGCCTGGTTTACAGCGCTAGTTCCAGGATAGCAAGGGCTTCACAAAGAAATCCTGTCTCAAAAAACAAGAAAGCAAAGAAATAAACAAAAGCCCCTTAGGTCAAACAAATTATGTTCAATTTGTTTGTAAATATATTTAGGGGTAGAATAGCAGGACCATATAGCAATCCTATTTTCAACTTTTATAAGAATACCAAAAAGCTTTTTATAGTTCTGTGCCATCTTATATAATTGGAAAGCTATTTTAATATCTCTACATACTTGCAAATGCTTACTAAATTTGAGCTTTTTAAATAGATAACCCAATGATCATGAACTACATCCAATTCACAAATTTGTTTTCTACTTCTCTGAATAATGATATCAAGCATTGTTTTACGTATTTCCTGACAATTGTCCATCTTCTTTGATGAGGTATGTGTTTAACTCTTTTGGATGACAGCCTTTGGTTTTTATATTTGTTTGTTTGTTTGGTTTTAATTGCACCATTGATATGCATAGTTAAAAGTTACCACATAGTACATATTTAATATTGTTGTTAAATGAGTCTCTGAGCATGATAAATCGTTGTTCTTTCATTAGAAACCATAATTGACACTTACACACAAACACACACACACACACACACACACACACACACACATACTTGTGCTCATATACAGGACTCTGAGAACTGAGGCTGCAGGACAACACAGACTTGGATTGTCAGGTGAGGGAGGAATTTTCGAGAAAGAACTACACAATATCCTCACTCTAGCTCTATGGTGTAGTCAGATATGACACAGTTCAGAGAAACAGAAGGATCTAGAACAAGAGTCTGGCATACAACAGAGCCCGAATAGCCCTGAATCTAGAATGTGATATTACAGCTCTATTTCAACAGAGAATAAGTTCAGCATAGTCTCTGGGGGAATAGGCTGGAATTACATCTGGAAGCACAGTTGACAGGCATGAGAGATAGATTCACACATGGAGATTTTAGACACCTGAAGGTGTGGCCAAACATTACTTTAGAATGTGATGTACTTTAGTTTAGTAAAAAGAACCCAAAGCTCTTCCACAAGCTCATTGGAGCCTATGCTATCTGACTTCAGCAAATGTCTAAAGGATTTCACCATCTCTAACTTTTGTTCCCGTGTATATTTAGACTCTAGAAACATGTGAGAAATGATATTACCTTACCTAACAAGACCTGCTATTTTCCCATCCCCACACCAACTCTAATCTTTGTCCTTTTTCTTTGAGCCTCTTAGGAGATTTACAACCATTTGCACATTTATTAAACAATAATTTTACAATATTTATTAAATTTATTAAACAATAATTAAACAAGTACTTGCTTGCATAGTTCATATTCCAAGGCTACCTTCATCTATTCTCTACTACCTTGGCCTCCTGTGTTGGCCTCAACAGGATTTCTTCTTTTTTTCCTTCCTTCCTTCCTTCCTTCCTTCCTTCCTTTCTTTCTTTCTTCCTTTCTTTCTTTCATTTTTTATTTTTTTCTTCTTTGGTTTTTCAAGATAGGGTTTCTCTGTATAGCCCTGGATGTCCTGGAACTTGCCCTGTAGACTAGGCTGGTCTTAAAGTCACAGAGATCCACCTGTCTCTACCTCCCAGATAAAAAGCATGTGCCACCACTTCCCAGATGCAAAATTTCTTAATAACCCTTGGTTTCAGACATTGTCTCCTGGGCTTCTGACATCTTTTGTATTCTGACCTGATATTTGCCAGAGATCTTCCTCTTTGTTGGCATAAAACTTGATTATTCATTGATTAAGACTCAATTTCTTCTTTAAAAATTTCTCATAGTGATTGATTAGCAAACTGTCTACTAGTCATAACTCCTCCATGTTGTCTTTGAACTCCTGAAATCTGCAGGAAACCAACCTCTCTGCAGGACACAGGGTATACAAGAGTAGAAAACATGTTATCTCCACAGCATGTGAGCAACCCTAACTTGTTAAAAATCTAGCTGAGACCTTAAGCCACAGAAAAACAAATAAATTTCATAGTTGGATTTACATCCTGCTGTGACCAAATCAAGTATTTTGAAATTAAATAAGCAGCTAAATTTGAACTTTTATAATTTCTAAAAAATTGTTTGTTTTAGGTATAATGATGGTATTACTATTATGTTTCTTTGGACTTTTAGCTTAATAGTAAACTATTTTAGCTTTTATACTGAAAGTGTTTGCATATGAGTATATGATAAGCATATACATACATTCACCCATATATATATATGTATATATATACATACATGTATATATATATACATATATACATGTATGTATATATATACATATATATATTTACCTGTGTGTAGGCACACATGTATGTATGCTCATCTGTGAAGCCAAGGCTGACATCAAATGTCTTTTAGAAGATTCTCTACTTTATTAAAACAGAGATTTTGATAAATCTGAGACTCATTGATTCCAGCTAGTCTAGCTACTCAGCATTCCCCAAGATCCTCTGCCTGTGCCTCCAGAGATCTTGGATTATACATGTCCACCTAATGTGTATGGATTTTATGTGGGTTCTGGGGAAAAGACCATCTATTTTCATGTTTATACAGCTATTACATTAGCCAATGAGCTATCTTCCAGGCAAATATATGAAAATATTTTAATGAAATTATATGACATTTGGAAATGCTTGAAGAATACTAACGAGGGTGAAGGGTGATGAATCAGAATGTGCATATCAATAAAAGTGGATTTGCAACTGTTCAAAACAATTGAATCTGAAAGGGTACAATTATTTTATACTTTTTAATTGTCAACAAAGAAATTATTTGTAGAACCAATTTCATCTCTTGTCTACAATCTTTCCCACATGTAATAATACCTATTTATTCCTACCTTAATTATTCAGGCCTGTACATTCTTTTTGATAGCATATTATCCATAAGAATGAGTTTGCTGTATTATTCCAGTGTTAATAAATCCTAAGGAAATCTGCATAGTGCATGGGAGCCCTGTATGAAGAATCAAGCTGATCTTAAATCCTATGTCTGCTATTAACTAGCTAAAATAACTGAGATAAGTTATTGACTGTCATATACTCATATTTAAAAGAGAATAGCAAAAATTACTTAATATATGGTTATTGTCATATTCAAGTTAGTTACTCCATATATGGTACTTTTGTATAACAGCTTAAACATAGAAAATTCTAAACAAACATTAAAAGTCCAGTTTAAAGAAATAGTTAATCCCATGTTTTTAAAAGTCCATCATTATATCCTACATAGTGTGTGTGTGTGGTGCTTTGGGTTCCCAGTCCAGAAAAATCTCTCTATATCCAGTTCTTCATTTCCATTGGAAGATAGAAACAACACAGCTGGATATAAAAGTTACTTCTGCTTATCCTTCCTATAAACCTTGGTTTTCAGGTCTTGATATCTTGAAAGTCATCTCCTGAACAAGAATACAAATATATACATTTCTTGTTAAATAGATGCTGATGAAAGAAGTATTCCATCAAGAGAATGATGTGGAAATGAAGCCAAGAGTGTGCAAACCATATATTACAACTTCATAAGCAGTTCACAGACCATAATGTTATTTTACCTTATTTGTCCAAAAATAAATACCATTTTCAGCAGGAATTAAATAGCTCACTGTATGCTTTCTGTATGAAAAACACTGTAGAAGACTCCTGCCAGGAAGCAGGTAGGCTGACTGCAGATCTTGACCTCTCCTTTTGTTCCTTGAAATTCAATTCCCCAGGCTTACCCTAGTTCTACAGCAGACCCTCTGAAGTAACCTCTATTCATTCTCTGCCCACACTCTATGAAGATTATCTAGGCAGATACTGTGGAATGTCCTGCTTTCCTCCTTCCTATAAATCCCCTCAAACCCTTAGCCTATCCCCATGCTCAAGTGTCAGCTCCCAATACCCAGAAACACGATGTACCTGGAACCCACAGTGACCACAATTACTAACTGCACAAAAAATACTTTCTACCAAGCAACACACAGCCACCATAATCTGCTATGCCCACCCAACAAAGACATCAGAACCTAGAACTATAGTCTTTTAAACCTAGATGCCTAGACATCATCAATTAATAATCAATAGCATCCAGGAAAATATGCCTCCAAAAGAATCCATCAACCTTACCACAGCAGGTCCTGAATGTTTCAATAGTTAAAGCCCAAGAAAAAGATTTCAAATCAGCTGGTATGATGAAGATGATAGTGATCCTTAAAGAAAAAAAAATAATAAATACTTTAAAGAAATTTTGAGACATGCAAACAAACAGTGGAAGGAAATGAATAAAACTGTTCAGAACTAGAAGATGGCAATAGAATCAGTAAAGAAAACACAAGCTGAGGGAATTTGACAAGTAAATAAGTTAGGAATTCATATAGGAACTACAGAGGCAAGTTTCACTGACAAATACAAGAGAAGAGACAATCTCAGGTATTGAACACACAATAAAAGAAATGGATACACTGGTCAAAGAAAATGTTAAATCTATGTATCAACTGACATAAAACATCCAGGAAATCTAGGCCAACATAAGGAAATTAACTACAACCTTGGAAAAGAAGAAAAGCACACACCACCACCACCAAACTAACACTAAACAATAAACAACAAAATAACAGGAATCAATAACCACTGGTCATTGATATACCTCAACATGAAAGATTTTAATTTCTTATTAAAGAGATACAGACTAACAGAATGGATGCTAAAACAGTATCCACTTTTCTGCTGCATCTAAAAAAATCACACCTCTGTATCAAGGTCAGTTATTATCTCTGTATAAAAGGTTGGAAAAAGATATGCTAGGGAAATGAACCTAAGTAGCAAGCTGACATGGTCACTTTAATATAATAAAAAAAGTTAGACTTTAAACCAAAATGGACCTAACAGATATTTATAGAATATGTCACCCAAACACAAAAGAATAGACCTTCTGTAAATATCTGTTAGGTCCATGTGATTTATAACATCTTTTAGTTCCATATTTTCTCTGGTTAGCTTTTGCCTGGATGATGTGTCTATTGATTAGAAAGAGTGGGGTATTACAGTCTCCCACTATCAGTGTATGAGGGTATATATGTGATTTAAACTATATTAGTGTTTCTTTTACAAACATGAGTATGTATGAAAATTAAAATGTCCTTTTGGTGGATTTTGTTGTTTTGTTTTGTTTTTGTTTTTGTTTTTGTTTTTGGATGAGTATATAGTCACCTGTCTTCTCCTGGCTCAGAAGAGAAATGAAAAGGGAGACAAAACAGACAGTGAGGAAATCTAGAGAATAATAAGGACATACTATGCATACTTTGAAAATGTGTAATTCCCCAAATTGGAAAATTAAAAAATAATAATAAATGGATAAATATAGTTTCTTTTCTGCCTGTCCCCACTGTTGTTTTATCTCCAAATATGCACCCAGAGACATTTAATTATAAACTGTTTGTCCAATGGCTCTGGATTTTTATTGGCTAGCTCTCTCTTAATTATTAACCCATTTCTATTAATCTAAGTAGTTCCATGTGGTCTCATCTTACCGGAGAAGGGTCCAGACCTGTTACTCCTTCCTTAGCTACATGGCCTCTCTTTGTGGTCTCTCCCTGCATCCTGTCCCCAGCAATCTCTTCTTCTGGTAGCCCCACCTTACTTCCTCCATGGATACTGAACAATCAGTGTTTTATTCACCAACCAATAAGAGAAAGATACATTCAGAAGGACATCCCCCATTAAATGGATGTCCTTGTTAATAGGTATCACTTACCAAATTAAATAAAAAAACAGATAAGCAACTTAAACAGAACTGTAAGTCCTAGTGAGATAGAAATGTTTATTAAAATCTCCCAAACAAAAACATCCAGAGCCAGATGGTTGTAGTGCAGAATATTTTTTACAGACTTTCAGAGAAGAATTAATAATAATCCTCCTCATTATTCCACAAAATAGAAACAGAAGGGACATTGCCCAATTTATTTTATTAGGCCACAATTACCCTGATACCCAAACCACATTAAAACTCAACAAAGAGAATTACAGACCAATTTCCCTCATGAACATAATGCAAAAATACTAAGTAAAATACTGAAAAAGTGAATTCAAGAACACACCAAAAATACCATCCAGCAAGTAGGCTTCATCCCAAAGATGTACAGATGGTTCAATAAACAAAAATCAGTAAAAGTAACTCACCATATAACCAAATTGGAAGAAAAAAGCAAATAAACATGTGATCATTTCAATAGATTCAGAAAAGTCCTTTGAAGATATCCAATACCCCCTTCAAAATAAAAGCAATGGAGAAAGTAAGACTATGAGGGACATACCTCTGCATGATGAAGACAGTGTACAGCATGCCCTTAGCCAATATCAACTTAAAAGGAGAGAAACTCAAAGCAGTTCCATTAAAATCACAAACAAGGCAAGGTTGTCTCCATACTAATTAAATACAGTATTTGAAGTCCTAGCTAGAGTAATAAGACATCTGAAGAAGATCAAGGGGATACAAATTTTTATGAACGAAAAAAAATAAAAATTTTCATTTTCAGATGACATAATAGTATACATAAGAGACAAAAACGAAAATCAGTCAGGGAACTCCCACAGCTGATAAACACTTTCAGCAAAATGGCTGAAAATTAACTCATAAAAATCAGAAGCCTCCCTATGTACAAACAACAAACATACAGAAAAAGAAATTATGTAAACAACACATTTCAAAACAGCCTCAAACACTATAAAATATCTTGGAGTAACTATAACCAAGCAAGTGAAAGACTTTTATGAAAATAAATCGAAGAAGCTATCAGAAGATGGAAAGTTCTCCCGTATTTATGGATTAGTAAGATTAACATAGTAAAAATGGCCATCCTACAAAAATCAATCTATACATTCAATGCAGTCCCCATCAAAATTCCAACACAATTCTTCAGAGATCATGAAGAACAGTTTTCAGCTTCATATGGAAACACACACACACATACACACCAAAACAAAATCAGATAGCTAAAGCAATCCCAAACAATAAAAGAACTGCTGACAGTATTGCTATTCCCAATTTTAATTTACAATAATAATAAAAAATGAGTAATAGTAATAAAAAATATTGTATCAGCATAAAAGATATATTGGTCAGTGGAATCAAATTGAATACCTATATATAAATCCACCCACCTATGAACACCTGAATTTTTCATAAGGAAGCTAGAAATTCATACCAGAAAAAAAGAGTATTTTCAACAAATGTTGCTGTTCAGACTGAATGACTGCATGTAGAAGAATGCAAATATATCCATATTTATCACCTTGCACAAAACTTAACTCTCAATGGATCAAATACCTCAACATAAAACCAGATACACTGAACCTGTAAGAAGAGAAAGTGGGCAATAGCCTTGAATGTATTAGCACAGGAGATAACTTCCTGACGAGAACATCAACAATTGATGAATGAAACTTCATGGAATTAAAAAGCTTCTGTAAGACAAAGATCACTGTTGATTGAACATAAATAGCAGCCTATAGACTGAGAAAAAAATTTTTTTACCAGCTCCCCATCTAACAAAGGCCTAATATCCAAAATAAAGAAAGAACTCAAGGAAATAGACATTAAAAACAAACAAACAAACAAATAATCCAATATTAAACATGTGGTACCTGGAGCTGGGAAGATGGCTCAGTGGTTAAGAGAACTGACTACTCTTTCAGATATCCTAAATCAATTCTCAGCAACCACATGGTGACTCACAGCCATCTATAGTGGGATCTGATGCCCTCTTCTGGCATGAAGTACATGCAGCTAAAACATTCATGCATAAAATAAATCTTTTTAAAAATAAAAATACAGTACAGTTCTAAGCACAAAATTTTCAATAGAGGAACTTCAAATGACTGAGATTGAGAAACACTTAAAGAAATGTTTAACATCCTTGATCATCAGGGATATAAAATCAAAATTACTTTGAGGTTCCATCATATGTCAGTATGAATAAGTAAGAAGAATAACAAAAGTGACAGATCATGTGGGTGAGGATGTAGAATAAGGGCTCCACTCCTCCATTGCTGGTAGGAGTGCAGTGTTATACAGTTATTATTGAAATGAGAGTTCTGGTTCCTCAAAACGATGGGAATCCAACTGCCTCAAGATGAAGCTATACCAGTTTTTGAACATTGAACCAAAGGATGCTTCACCCAACCATAAAAACACTTACTCAACCATGTTCATCAGAGTTCTATTCACAATAGCCACATCTGGAAACAATTTAGATATCCCTCAACAGAAAATGGATAAAGGAAATTTGCTAAAATTTCACAATGAATTATTACCCAACTGTTAATAAAATGATATCATGCCAGGCAGTGTTGGCACATGCCTTTAATCCCAGAACCCAACAGGCAGAGGCAGAAGAATCTCTGTGATTTAGAGGCCAGTCTGGTCTACAGTGTAACTCACTCTGTGTATCCCAGGCTATCCAGAAACACTGTCTTAAAAAAAAAAAAAAACTAGATAGATAGATAGATAGATAGATAGATAGATAGATTAAAGTACATTTGATTGCAAATGTATGTAAATAGAAAAAATATTCGGAATGAGATAACCCAGACTTGGAAAAATAAATATGGTAAATATTTTCCTACATGTGGATATCAGTTAATAATTAAATGACAATCAAGCTACAGTCTTTGTAACCAGAGTTGCTAGGTATGAAGGAATGGACTACTGAGGACACATAATTCTCCCTGGTAGTGGTGGAAAGGAATAGATTTTCTGGAAGAACTGTGGGTAAGGGGAACTGGAATAGGAAGATCAGGTAGGTGGAGGAGAGAATGCAGGGAGAGACAGCTGGAATTAATGAATATTTGAATGTTGTTATGGAAATTCAGTGCAGTGGAAACTTTTTAAAATATATGGAGGTGATCTAATGAAGGGGAATTTAATGCAGGGGCACTGTGTTCCAAGTGTCCATCTCTTCTAAGTGAAACATCAAGAGCCAGCACTAGGTTATATCCAGTTCAGTTGCTAGCCAATGGGATACCACAGAAATCTCAAATAATCTAAGCTGTTCTTATGACAATAGGTACTCTCCAAAAAAAATGACAAGGCCCCACTGTTTAAGACAATATGAACATCACTCATTAAATATAGAGGTAGCTGGCACTTACATAGAACCTATAGACCTATGTTCTACTGTCTTTGGTATAGGAAGGTACTCTGAAGGCTACCAAAAGAAAAATATGTATACCAACTCAGTCATGGAAAAATGCTTTCCAGCCTGAAAAGTATGTTAGGACAATGGTGGCAGAAACTGTAAGGAAGTATCTAACCAATGACTGATTTGATGGAAGGCCCACTCCAAGAAATGTGAGCCATGTTTGGTACTGCTTTGGAAACCAAAAATCAAAGACTACATAGCCCAGATAATTAAGATATGTATGTATGTGTGTATGTATAAATGTGTGTGTGTGTGGGGGGGTGATAACATGGATCCTATTCTGCTATACTGTTAAATCAGGTTCTTATTTAGCCATCAGAGAAACTTCCTCTTGCTGCAGATAAAAACAAATGCAGAGACCAAGAGATAGACTTTATGAAGAAAGAGAGAGAGAGAGAGAGAGAGAGAGAGAGAGAGAGAGAGAGAGAAAGAGAGAGAGAGAGAGACAGAGAGAGAGAGAGACAGAGAGAGAGAGAGACTCTCAGCTTTAAATGGAATGTCTCCATCAAATCTCTCCCCTCAGATCTCAGGGAACCACACAGAAGACATGGTTGAGACTGTAACAACCAGAGGGGATGGAGGTCACCATGAGAACAGGGCCCACTAAAACAACTGAGCAAAGCTCATGAACTCATAGAGACTGAAGCAGCAAGCACAGCACCTGCATTGGCCTATACCAGCTCTTCTGCCTATGGCTTTCAGTTTAATATTTTTATGGGTCTCCTTAGTGTGTGAATGAGTGGGTCTTCTTGTGCCATCTCTTAGAACTCTTTTCTTGGTTTGCCTTGTCTAACTTGAATGTGATGGATTTTGGTTTTATTATTATTATTATATTTTGTTATGCTTTGCTGTTATCTCTTAGAATCTCTTAGAGGCCTGCTCTTTTCTGATGAGAGACAGAAAAGGAGTGGATCTGAATTGGAGAGGAGGTGGTGAGGAATTGGAGGGAGTAGATGGAGAGGAAATTTCAATCAGGCTATAGTGTATTGAAAGTAATCTATTTTCAATAAAGCAGTGAGAGAAAAAGAAACATTTAGGAATGACAATTGTTAGATGTTCTAAAATTTTTATTCTAATTTGAAGTTTGTTTTTTATTTCTTTCTCTCTTTGTTTGAGACAGCATTTCTCTGTATAAGAACTCTGGTCATCCTAGAACTTGCATCATATGCCAGACAAGCCTCAGACTCACAGAGATCTACCTGCTTCTATCTCTTGAGTGCTGGAATCAAAGGACTATGCTACTATGCTCACCTTATTTTGAAATTCTTAAGATACTATTTAAACCAAGGATAAAGTTCATCTTGCTATTTATTTATTCAGTTATTTACCACAAACATCTTACTAATGTCATTAGCTCAGACATCGTGACATTGGACATTTCTTTTCCCTGGACTTTCCTTTAATTGCCTTCCTAGATTTTCTGAGAGTCTGCTGTTGTCCAAGCATTGTTCTTCATAGATAGATGGATGGAAGGATGGAGAGATGGATGAAAAGATAAATGATAGATAATAGGTATGAAGATAGAAAATAGAAAGATTTGTAAATAAGGGATAAAGTTGTTATGAAAATAAAAGACAAAATATATAAGATATAGGTAATGAAGTATTTATACATACATACATATATATATTATATACATATAATATATATATATAATCAAAGAAAACAGTTAAAGCTTATATTATTTACCTTTGTAGGAACTAATAGATCACATTGTATCAGTGACCATTCAAAATTATTAATTCTTTAATATATGTTTATTGTAAAATCTTTTAAAGATTCAAACCTCTTCACTTTCTTTGAGTACTTTTATATTCAAAGACACACATTTATAAAAGACAATCATCTATCAAAAGAATGCACTGCATATTGCTAAAGAGTAAATTACTTCATGACAGAGAATAAGGTAAAATATGATATTCTCTGCTAATTTCAAAAGACCCTTACAGTTCTTTCTGCACATTAATTATTGTCACAGATGGTTGGAATAAGTTCTGCAAAGGGTTATTGCCAAACTTCAACCAGCATTCTTTAATGTACTTGAAAGCATATCTTGGTCAAATGCATGATTTTAGTATTTGTATATTATTAGTATCAGAATCACCTTTTAACATTTTTTGAGTTACTATGAGGAAAACATTTTTCATATATGGCAATGAGAAAAGAAAACCTAGAAGAATGTAAGAATCGCAATATAAATATACACATTTTTACTAGTCACTAAGCCGCATTTACATAATCTCATACCTTGATTTACAATTACAAAAAAAATCCATAATTTTTTTCACTTCAAACTCAGTTATATGTATTAAAAAAACATGCAACAGTTGTTGAGAGGGTGATAATTTAAAGACAGCTAATAAAATTAGAAAAAGAGAAACGAAATAAACAGGAATTTATCCCTATTTGGTGCAATGGCACATTATAGACATTAATCTCAACTACTCTCCTATTTGGTTCTGTCTTTCATAGATACAAAAAAATTTAACCAAAGGGATACAGTATAATCAGAGAAGGATTATATGTGGTCAATACTGAATATAAGACAAAAAAATTGACACAACCACTGGGGCAATGTTAGATGCTTTAATAGACCTCCTGAAATTGAAAAGCAAAGGACAGTCAACAAGACAAAATGGAAGCACACAGAATGGGAAAAGATCTTCACCAACTCCATATCTGACAGAGGGTTGATTTCCAAAATATACAAAAAAAAAAAAAAAAAAAAAAAAAAACTCAAGAAGCTAGTTACCAAAACACTAAGTAATACAATTAAAAAGTGGGGTACAGAACTAAATAGAGAATCTTCAACAGAAGCATCTAAATATCCAAAAGGCACTTAAGGTATTGATCAACATCCTTAGTCATCAGGGAAATGCAAAACAAAACAACTCTGAGATATCATCTCACTCCTGTCAGAATGGCTAAAATCAAAAACACAAAAGACAGTTCATGCTGTAGAGGATGTGGAGAAAGGTGTACACTCCTCCACTACTGGTGGGAGTGCAAATTCATACAGCCATTTTGGAAATCAGTATGGCAGTACCTCAGGAAAATGGGTATCAGTCTTCCTCAAGATCCAGTAACTCCACTCTTAAGCATATATCCAAAAGATGCACATTCATACAACAAGGACATCTGTTCAGCTGTGTTCATAGCAGCATGTATAAAAGCTAGAACCTGGAAGCAACCTACATGCCCCTCACCTGAAGAACAGATGAAAAAAAAATGTGTTACATTTACACAATAGAGTACTACTCAGTGGAATAACAATGGAATCTTGAAATTCACAGACAAATGGATGGAACTAGAAGAAACCATCCTGGGTGAGGCAACCCAGTTACAAAAAAGACAAACACAGTATGTACTCACTCATACATGCATTTTAGACATAGAGCAAAGGATTACCAGACTACAATCCACACCCCCAGAAAAGCTAGGAAACAAGGAGGACCCAAAGAAAGACATACATGATCTCCAGGAGAAGGGGAAAAGGGCAAGACATCTCAAGCAAATTGGGAGCATGGGGGGGGGGGAATTAGGAGGAAAAGGAGGGAAGAGCTGGGCATGAAGGAGCAGGAAGATTGAGTCAGGGAAAGAATAGAGGAGAGCAAGAAAAGAGATACCATAATAGAGGGAGCTGTTATAGTTTTTAAGAGAAACCTGGTACTAGAAGAATGTTCAGAGGATTTACCAGGATGCCCCTAACTGTCAATGTAAGCAATAGTGGAGAAGCTACCTTAAATGCCCTTCCCTGATAATGAGATTGTTAACTACCTTATATGCCATCCTAGAGCCTTCATTTAGTAACTGATGGAAGCAGAAGCAGACACACACAGCAAAACATTGAGCCAAACTCCTGGAATCATATGACAGACTTTTAAGACTCCCAATGGAAGTCTGCCACCTGGGGAGAAGAAATGGGAAGGGATGGGGTTGGTGGGTATAACAGGGGAGGACTGGAGGGTGTGGGAACTGGTATGAACATGTAAAACAAAGTAGTTTCAAATGTAAAAAAAAAGAAAAAATAAAAAACAAGAAATATAGTTAAACCTCTTAAAAATTTATGACTACAAACCTGATAGAAGAAAAGCTAGAATGCTTTCCTAAGCAGAGGAAATGTGATAATTTCTGTAAACAAGGAATGAATTTAACTACACTAACTATAATGCATGTAATTCAACAGCAAATACCAGACACAGTTAATTATAGAATGACACATTTAGAAAAGATACCTTAGTATTTGAAACTAACATGAAATAAAATGGAAATATTCTGCAGTATTACTTAAAGCATATAAAATTATGTGGAAACAATAGAAAAAATAAAGGAGAAATTCAAAGATGAGGCAATCCAGAAGATAATAGTCCTGCAAATATTCCACCTTTATTAATATAAAATCACAAGAAAAAACAAGAATAGAGAATTTAGAAATTAGATAGTGATCAAAATAAAATAGAGAAAAATGATATAAAAGGCAACAATGAAGCTCAAGGAATATTGCAAAAGAGGATCAGAAAGAATAGAAAGCTGGGGGACTAAGGCATCTACTATGAGGTCATATCTTCAATATATGTTAAGGAACTGCACCAATATAGTCTCAAAGAAATTATTGTTTAAGCCAGTCCTGAAAACATATTGAAAATGATTATTCACTTTGACAAAGATTCATTTATCCCATTAATTCATCCCTGAAAAATGACACTAATTAACAAGCCAACATGTTGAAATCTGGTAAGCCCCTACCCCTAGATAAAGAGCTAGAGGCAATTAGTGACTGCTGAGAGAAGAATCTGTCTGTTCCAGGGATTAGGAGTGTGACTGGTTATCTAATCCTCACTAATCAAACCCTAAACACATACAAGAAACACTCATGGATTTATCAGTGTGTGTGTGTGTGTGTGTGTGTGTGTGTGTGTGTGTGTGTGTGTGTGTGTATAATGAAAGAACAAAGTTTATGATATTGAGAAGGAGTGAGTGTGGTAAGAGATGAGATGAGTTGGTTGGAAGAAATGATGTAATTACAGAATTTATGTGTGAAATTCTATAAAAAGAAAAAAGGTTTAAATTTAAAAGAAAGAATACATAATTCAATTATAAAAAGAGTTTCTATTGTAAGTCTTCCCCCAAAGCACATGCAGTAAGGTTAGATCTTGACCTTAGCAGTGTTGGGAGCTGGAGGCTGGGGGACACACTCTTGCAGAAGCCAGGCCCCTGAGCTCTTCTTCACACACTTTTTCATTTCCTGACCATGTAGTGGGTGTTTTTGCCCCGGTTTCTTCTCCTCCTCCTACTGGGTATGCTGCCTTGCCTCAGGCCCAAAGCAACACAGTAAAGCTAATGTATACTGAAACCTCACCTCTGTTATGCAAAATAAGTCTTTTCTCTCTGCAACCTGATTGTCTCCAGTGTTTGTCACACTAACAGAGAGGTAACAAGCATCTTCTTATTTGGTTCTGTCTCTGTGAGCTCCTATGACCCCAGGTTACTTGGTTCTTGTAGTGTCCTTCCTGCCTTTCTTCTTCAGGATTCCTGGAGATAGGCTTAATGTTTGAGTGGGGTTCTCTTCATCTGTTTCCACCAGTTGCTGGGTGAAGCCTCTCTGTTAGTATTTAAGCATCTGTACTGCCCTGCTGTCAGGGTCCTGAAGGGACACTTCCTCAGCCACTGAGAGTACCTCCTGTCTGTTTGTTCTCTCTCTCTCTCTCTCTCTCTCTCTCTCTCTCTCTCTCTCTCTCTCTCTCTCTCTCTCTCTCTCTCTCTCTCTCTCTCTCTCTCTCTCTCTCTCTCTCTCTCTCTCTCTCTCTCCTCTCTCTCTCCCATCACCACTGGTAAGCCAAGAGCACAGGATGATACACAGATTAATAGAAACTGGTTAATAATTAAGAGACAGCTAACCAGAAATAAGCCTAAGCCATTGGCCAAAGGATTGTAATATATATTAAGCCTCAGAGTGGCAATTTCATAGCGGCTGTGGAGATCTGGTGGGCAGAGAGAAACAAGTCCATTGGGATGAGACTAGACAGGGAAAATCCTCTCTCTACACTTGATTGTGATGTAAAAAGAATAACAACTAAACAAAGCAAAAAGCTCCAGAATAAAACAAACAGAAAAATACCCTGTTAGTCAAATGGGAGAACACAGATATTCACATGCACTTTTGTAGGAACATAAATGGGCTGAGGGGACAATCAGTACTTCTCAACGGAAGCTGCCCATGCTCCTCTCGATTTGTATTGAGAAACTAGAAACCAGACTGAGGATCCAGAGCAGGAGATGTGCAAGGAGGGAACCTGAAGCAAAGCAATATATAAAGGGTGACCTGTATTTCTCTAGTATACAGTACAGGGTCCATCACATCCACACAGAATGGATATTCTTAGGTATTTAAAAGCTAGAACTGAGTTAATAAAGCAAAAGAAAAAGCTCTTTTTAAAAATCATGTGTAATTGAACACATATCAATACACAGAAATTACACTACAGAAAGAATTTTAGAAAAGCATGTATTATGAAGATATATATAAAAATTGTTGTTGAACAAAAGAATACAGGAATACAACATGCAAAATAATTTAGAAAGTAGAGCTTTAGTAGAATAAAGAGCAAACACTGGCCATGTCTACTTAAGTACATACAAATACAGCACTAGGCAAATAATTGCACACAAAAAAAAAACCAATCTCTCACAATAAAAGCACTCAATGAATAAAGAAGAGAAAATGTTCTCAAGATTTTAAGTATTTATGTTTTAAACATAAACACTGTTAATGTAACTAACAGTGAAAAATGAGTGCTGTCATCCAAAGATAGAAAACACACCAAGGAAACCGCTCTTACTGTTATATCCATTTATTATACTAAAAGTTCTAGCCAAGGTAATTAAACAAGGGGGTGGGGTAAATAAAATGCATTTATGTTGGTGAAGAGGTGGAAATAATCTTTATGCAAAGATGACATGATAGTATATAAAGAAAATCTGAACAAAAACATTGAGAATAAGGAGTTTGGCAATAGGGCAAAATAGAGAACCAATGCACAAGAATCGTGTCTTTCTTTCAGTGAAGAGACACCATGACCAACGTAACTTTTATAAAAGAAAGCATTTAATTTGGGGCTTGCTTACAATTTCAGAGGGTTAGTCAATTATTAACATTACAGAAAGCAGATAGTCATGGCACTGGAGCAGTAGCTGAGAGCTTTACACCCTGATCTACAGGCAGGAGAGTGAGAGACTGGGCCGGGCATGGCTTTTGAATCTCAAAGCCAACCCCTAGTTGCATACTTTCTCCAACAAGATTACACCTCATCAAAAAAGCCACAGCTTTACAAACAGGTCATCTACTGGGGACCAAGCAAGCAAATGGCCTATAGGGGGCATGTTTTTTCATTCAAACTATCACATATCTATAGTAATAAATTTAGTTTAAAATTTATAAAACTCAAATTAAGAAATAATTCAATTTAAAATAGTACTGAAAGAAATAAAACACTTTTGATTAATACTAACAATATAGTAAAGTGTTTCATTGAAAATAATTATGAGTAGTGAGCAGAAATATTCTGTTTATGTGGCTAGAAAGATGGAAAATTGACAATATAGTTCATAGTAGGGATGTCAGATACCCTCTGATAATAATCACATTCCCAGTTAGATCTACCTAGAAAGACAAGGTAATGTTGAAGTCCATAATGGAAATACAAAGGAATGATAGCACAAACAATCTAGAAGAAAAACATGGTTGAGGTATATACTTCCTTGTGATATGCTACAGGCTATATTAACAAAGATAGTGTGTTACTGCTATATAGAGTAGACTTTGTATTCCTGAAATAAATGCATCCATTTGCTAGCATATAAATACATACATTGTATGTTGAGCATATTCCCTTTCTTTATTATAACCACTCTGGAATGAGAGGCAATCTCCAGGTAGTTTTAATTTGCAATTTAAGGTTCAGAATTGAGGGAAACAAAGAATGTTGTCATATATGTCTGTTGATACACATTCTTTTTTATGATAAGCCTTAAAAGTAATTTTAAGAGACCACCATGGAATATCATTATCCAGCCTGTGTGTGTGACTACATGAAGAATAGCATGGGCTAACAAAATCTGGAAATGTTAGAATTTCAATCTACTGGTGGCAGAAATGGGAATCTGCCAGTTGAACAACTGGCCAGTTCTTCTAGACACTGAACATAGTTTTCATGCAATCTAGCAATCGAATTCCTGGGTGTCAATTGAGGAAAAGAAGAAAATTTATTCAAACATGTACAAGTATAATGAGTACTCACAATAGTAGTATTTTATAATGACCCAACATAGAAGTAACCTAAATACTCATTAACTTTGTATTAAAAATCGGTAAACTATGTGTAGTATACCTAACCAGGAACATATATTATTACTGATTTGTAAACAAAGGGATAAAGAGATGACATAGGCACAGTAAGCATGATCCTTACCAGATTATGACACAACATATATAAAATAGATAAGGTACAAAATTGTGTGATTCTAATTGAAATTAAATTTGCATGACGAACAAATACAAGAGAACAACAACAAAAAATTCCCAGGGGAAAGAGGAATAGAGAATAGCTGCTGCAGACCTGGGTCTTGCTCTGAGAAGTTGACTGAACAGCCTTGAGTATTTTTTTAAAGCTATTACATACTTTGCAGAAAAAGAAATTTTGCACTATGAAACAACTATGAGATTTATATCCCAACAAATGAAGCTGAATTTTTCTTATAAAATGAATGGAAGTTTAAGTGGAAGTATGGATGAGGACACAATTGTAATTGTTAGTCATGAGAGAAACATAGAACAAGGAATATAAAGTTATCAAGCAACAAAGAGCCCAGTGATGTTTAGGATCCTTTCTTGAATTAACCAATTATTATTTAATTTAGTCTACCAATTTAATTTTACTTCTAATTCTATCACATCTCCACTTGCTTATAGTAATTTCTTATGCTTTAAAAAATCAATTGCATTTTCTTATTTGGGGGCTTAAACTTTAGGTCATTTGTATTAATTTATTTTAATTTGCTGAAGAGAGATTTAATAGCATTAATTTGTCTGAACACATATTTGAGCCTCATTTAATAACCATTAATGGTGTCTGCTCTCATAATTATCTCAATATTTTAAATTTAGTTTGTTACAGTCTCCTTGATATGTGTACTGAAGTTATCTCTGTTTTATCCAATATATTCTTTCATAATATTACTGAAAACTTTTGCTAGTGCTGTAAGAAGATATAAATTACAAATCATAATAGTTTAATAATATGATAGCACTATGGTCAGATGCGATTTTTATTAGCTTTTGTTCTTTTCACAGTAGTCATTTTTAGAAATCTCCAAATGCATTTGATTGTTGTGTTGAAAAGAGACATTTGTGTTTCTAGAATAGAAAAGTCAGTATCTTTCTAAAATAAATCTCCTTGTAGTATCCATATATCTCTAGCTTATGTTCATATATTTGATCTTTCAACTTTGATTAAGACATAACTATATTTAGCATATTACTTATATTTTATTTTTCCCAACTATTTCCTTGATTATGAAATAATGAGATTTCCTATTTTATTGATAACTATTTTATTGTATAGAATACACTCTTGTAGCCATGATCGGGCCCTTTGTGTGGTGGGTGAGGACTTTTGCATTTAAGGTCCAGATCCATTTTTATCTTAGCTTCCAGAAGATCTGGCCAACTCCTACCCTGCTGCTCAGAGTCACATATCTCCTGACCCCGAGCCAGAGTCTCTTGTTTACTCAGCTATTCATACTTGATACAAATTCAAGCACACTCAGTAGTTCTATTGCTCTCTTTCTTTTAGAAATCGGGACATAACCCTGATTTTGTTCATTACCTCTAAATGTGGGTCTTCCTGTGGATGTGGGCATCCTGTGCAAAGCCTGATGTTCTGCGCTCGTTCCAGTCTGTCCTGCTGTGCACAATAGTGACTTAATTAGCAAACACAAGCACAATTATAAAAAATAATGGATTGGAAACACAATTTCGAGCATTCTGGCTTTTAATGAGTTGGACTAGATTAATCCTTGAGTGTACTTAGTGTGCCAGGATCAAAAGTGCCGTTAAGTGGGGAAACCAAAAGTGAAGATGGGGGAATAACAGCTACGGCATCCACAGCAGGCCCACTCTTATTCCCTCCCACCCCCTATACAATCCAACTAACATTTTCCTGTTCATTTGAGCCTCTGTCAGGAATCAATCCTGCCTCATTAAAATGATTGGTAGACAGACAGTAACTGTAGGGTGACAGCTATCTAAGCAATGAGTTCTCTGTTGATGGATCTCATAAGAGAAGTATGGTAGTAACTGTATGAGGGGAAAGACTATGATAAAAATATATTATATGAAAAATTGAAGAAAAAATAATTTAAACATGTGCTTCTTCCACTAGGTAAGAGAGATGCATGGATGTCCTTGGGAAAAGGAAACAGATGAGCTGTTTTATGTAAACTGGGAGGGAGGAATGGAGGGGAGATGTTGGGCATATGGGAGCATGGGGGTACAAGGTGGTTAAGTTAGGGATGGGATGAAGGGGGAGCATAATGAAAAAGACATATTGATAGAGGGGAACATGATGTAGGGAGAAACCTAGTACTAAGGAAACTCCCAGGAATACGCAAAGATGACCCCAACTAAGGCTCATAGCAATAGTGGAGAGGGTGACTAAACTGGCCTTCCCCTATAATCAGATCAGTAACAACCCTGTCATCATAGAACCTTCATCCAGTACCTGATGGGAGCAGATGCAGAGATCAATAGCCAAGCACTGAGCTAAGCTCCAAGATTTCAGTTGAAGACAGTGTGGAGGGATTATATGAGCAAGGGGAGGGGTCAAGATCATGACCTAGAAACACAGACAGTGCACCTGAGTTAGTGGGAACTCACAAACTCCAGACCAACAGCTAGGGAGCATGGGACAACTCTAGGCCCTCTGCATCTGGTGACAGTTTTGTAGTTCGTTCTTTTATGGGGCCTTTAGCAGTGGGACCAGGACCTGTCCCTGATGCATGATATGGCACTTTGGAACCTATTCCCTACAGTGAGATGCCTTGTCAGCCGTGAAGCAGTGGGGAGGAGCTTTATCCTGCTTCAACTTGATATGACATGCTTTGTTGATTTCCATGGGAGGCCTTACCCCATATGAATGACGATGGAGGAGGAATGGAAGGGGGATTGTCTAGAAGGGAGGTGGGGGTAGGGAACTGGAGTAGAGGTAGGAGGGGAAACTCTTGTTGCTATGTAAAATAAATTTAAAAAATAAATCACTAAAAAAGTTCTTTCAAAGGAGCATGTTAGTGGGAATTCCATAAAGGGTAAGGCAGACCAGGGAGCACTCCTATTCAGTACACTGCTAAAGGCAGAGGAGAACAACTGGCAAATGCTTATCTGATTTCACTTTATTCTGTATTTTATCAAGAACCAATGACTAACACACTTCATTTTCAGTAAGTTTTTTTTTTTCCTGAAATTCACACTGCTCACCTTTAATTTGGAGGAAAGTAATTAAGCCAAAACCTTTTTACACTGAGAAAATAAAGTTCATGAAGAACATGGAAGCCTTTTGATTGGACAGAATGGTGTGAAAACATTGGGCCCTACTTGTCTGCATTTACTCAAGTCTAGGAAAACTGTTTTTGTAATTACTTCATTAAGCAAGGCACAGATGGCCCTTCCTGTCCAGAACAATGATGTTGACCCTCACAAAGGCTCTCTTTGTTAGCTCCATTTTCTCCAGTCCTTTTTTTGAAATACCCTTTCCTAAAAATTAGCTTCACAGCCCACAATGCCATCACTCTCTTAGGTATTTAAGAAAATGAAAAAGATTTTCTCTCTACATGCTCCCTAGTGATATTTGCCCAGCTTTGGAAAATGGATTTGTTAAAGTTTCATGTGCTGCTAATACAAGGTGACAGTGAAGAAAAAGAAAATTATATATCAACTCATGTTTCTATCATTTTTCCTGCAGAAATCTGTAAGTGATCTTCCTAAGGAAAAATGCTCAAGGCACAGCTGTCCAGTTTAAAACTTGCATGTATTTTGGATTAAATTGCTTCACAAAATAAAAATATTTGTTAGTTATTTGTAGACATTATATTTAGAGACTTAGTACAAATATAATTTTGGTATGAATATAGTATTGTGTGTGTGTGTGTGTGTGTGTGTGTGTGTGTGTGTGTGTGTGTGTGTGTGTATGTGTGTGTGTGTGTGTGTGTGTTTTCAGGACCATATATATAATGAAGTGTCAGCCCATCCCAGCTTGGCTTCTGTATCTGTGAATTTCTCCAACCTTGAACTGAATACATTCTAACAAAAGCATCAAGGTGTAGGTAGTTTCTGCTATATGTGCTTGAGCTTCTGTTGGCTGTTTCTGAACTAAATAATCTAAACTTTTATTGGTCAGTACCACTTAAACAATACAGTATAACATTATATAATTTGAGGTGTTTGATTCTATAAATAATCAAGAAAATATGCAAACTACATAGGAGGATATGTGCAGGCTGTAAACCAAAAGTCAGCTATTTTACCTAAGGAATTTAAGCACCCATGGACTTTTATATTTACATGGATCCAGACATCAACCTATGTAAATAATAAAGGATATCCGTATATGTATACACATGTGGATATAAACAATACCTGTAACTTTAAATACCAACTACTTCTGTCCAACTATTCTTTTAAATGGCTGGTGGATATGATGATTCCAAGGGCTAAGAATGACTAGTAAGCAAAACAGACAAAACCTTCCCACTGTAGTGTTTTTAAACTAGCGAAAGAAGAAATAGTTAAGTATTGAGTTTACTTAACAGTAAGTTATACAGACATAAGTTCAGAGTTCAGGGTAAACAAGATTGGAGTTACACTTTCAGATATGGATATCAAAATAGCTTTTATTGGCCTAACATTTTCAGAGTTTTATACACTAAAATATGATCATATTAACAGGTACTTCTCCCCACCAACATCCTCATGTCCTCCCTAATATTCTTCTCTCAACTTCATATATTTTCTGTTTTGGATAACCCAATAAATCCAGTTAGTGTTGCTTATATGAGCATGATTGTAGTATCATCCACAGGCACATAGGAAGCCTTTAGATAGATAGATAGATAGATAGATAGATAGATAGATAGATAACATTGATTTTCCCTCTTTCAACAACTGCCAAGAGCTCCCCAGAGGAGATGAGGCCTGAAAATCATCTATGTCAACTATGCTGGGAATATGGTCGCTAGATCTTGTGTAGGTTTTGTGCAGGAAACTAGCTGCTATGAGTTTCTGTGTGCATAACCCTGTGATGTTCAGAAGACAGCATTCCACAGTTCTCGCCACATCTTTCAACGCTTACATTCTTTCCATTTTCTCTTCTACAATGTTATCTGATCCTTTGTATGAGGAGCTTAATATTTATGTTCTATTTAGGGCTAAGCCCTAAATCCCTTCTTCTCAGTACCTTTACCTGTTAGATTCTGTGTTACATGCTGACTATTGAAAAATGAAGCTTAATTGACCAAGACTGATACTATACTGGGTTTATGGATATAAATATAAATATTTGGAAGACAAATGGATAACAGAATATTGCACATTGTGTAATAAAGGTTTAAATATCAAATATATCTTCTTGACTCATTCTGGAATCCCCGTTTGACTTCAAGATTTCTGTAAAGAGAGGAAGAAACTGCTCACCAGTAACTCTTGACTTTTACCTCCACTTTCTAGCTGTTTGGTTTGGTGTGTCTGTGCTTTTATTGTATATATAGTACATTATTGCTAATATATAAATTTACTTCCATAATTTCTTTTGATTGTTTTACTAATCATAATTAGTAGTTTTATGGTCTACTTTTTAAAATTAAAACTTTTTCTTTTTGCCTGTGAGTTCAGTTTGTAAATCTTGATTCTCTACAAATACTTCTTACCTTTTCCTGTATTTAAAAGTCAAAAACTAATTTTATTGATATAAGACACATTAATAACCTCACCAGGTGACTTTTTGTTTGTTTGTATGAATAATAAAGTTTTACAGATAAAAGGCCCCTTTCTTTTGAAAAGGTTAAGTAAATCATTATGTAGGCAACAAAATGTCTTTACCTTAGAACTCATATCTCTCACTACACATTCACCAGAACCTACATCATTCATGACAGTAATGCCATGAAATACACCTTAGAAAAAGCTGAATTTTGGCCCAGGAATGGAGACCCTTGCTCCCAACTGAATGAAGGAGGTTGTCTAATGGAAGAGAACTCACAAGGTGGGTAAGGCTGGGTCTCTCCTTTAATAAAAGTGAGTGTTCCACCAGGATGAATTTCCAAGTAACTGTATGCCTAAGTTGGATTTTTTTTTTCAGAAATAATCAACAGAAACTGAAAAGAAGGCATGAGCCTCTATTTCCACTCCACAAGTTTTCTCAAGTGGTTCCTTAGTTAAAAGACTGCACTGCATCCTCTCTGCTTTCTGACCTCTGCTGTTACACTTGAACTCAACTAACTATGTATTTCTTGGTCAACAGTAAACACTCAGAATTGACATACATATCTCCATTATTGGCTGTGTATCTCTAGTTGACACGAATACTCTCACTTCATTCCTACACTGAATGTTATATAAGTGAAAATACTCAACAGATTTTTAAATAACCTTCTATTTTGGCTCAACCCTGAATTTGATTGGTTAGACTTGTCATTTGACGTGACTTTGTTTTCATTTATTTATGTATAGAAAGTTACATGGCAACAATTTATTTACACAAATTAATATTTAGGACACTTGAACCCTTCCTAGTTTTTTGTTAATGAAAGAGATGGTGTGATGAACATTCTTGTTTATGTTGTCTGATAAATAACATAGTATGTGGCACAGACAGAAAGTTTCTGGAGCATTCAATAAAGTCACAAGGTTTGTCACATGCATATTACAGAGCAGAACAGTATTATCTGTACATACTGGCCATCATCTGATATTGTCAGTATTACTTCCTTCATTATAGTTCATAAGGAATTGTCATGAATATAATTCCCAAATGAATAAATATAAATAAAGTAGCTCACATTTCATAATTATTAGTGTGGATTTTCTATAACCAACTACATGTTTCAAAGTTTGCTCTCTTGTTTATTGAATGATTGATCTCTTTTCACTTAATTCATGATACCTTTTGATGATGTGTTATTCTTTGAAGTTGGTTCTGCTTTATAATTGTACCTTTATTGTTTAAAAGCTCCTTAATGACTTAATGTGCTTAATTATTTGTTATAAAATTATATTGGTAGTATCAACATTGTTTTATATATCTGTTAAGTGACAAATATATATCTGAAATGATTTGACCATTAGATGTATCTTAGTTATATATGTTATATATTAGTTATATGTATAATTATATATAACTTAATTTTATATATATATATACATATATATATATGAATCAGTTCTTAAAGAAATTGAATCCCTTTTGTATACACAGAGAGCTTTTGCATGTTTATTAAAAAGAAAATGCAAAGAGAACCCCATAGAGCTGTTACCTCAATATACCAAAGTATGCAGGTCACTTTAGCTGTGTGAATTAGTCACCTGACATCATTGCTTGCAGGTTACTTTCTGAAAAACAAGGCTGTCATCTAGCAGTGCTCTAACTCTGTGTGCATAGTATTATGAAATAGAGTTGGTAGGAGGGAGGGTGTTTTATTAACAGAAATCAGGGATTCGGCATACAGAGCAAGGGTAATAAATGTAATTTTTCTGCTGAGCAACACAGGGCAAAAGTTTCTGTGATATTTATGAAGTAGAACCATAAAGTCTAATATATAAAATGTTAAATCTCTTGGTAATCTAAAAAGCAATACACCCAACTATTTTTATGTGCACCCTTAGGGAGATAGGAGCAGTAGTATATCTACTGGGAAATGTGTTAACTTCATGAGAACCGCAGGGTATTTCCCAGGGGGAAGAAGAAACCTAATGCAGAAACAACAAAAGAACCATGAGTAGCATGCAGTAATGAAGAATGCAGAAATACACAACATACATTTAATAATAGTGACTACTAAAGACCAATACTTGTATTTTATTTTTGATATATGTCCATACAGGGCATGTACATGTGCTCATGTGGTTGTGTGCATGAGTTTGAGAGGGTGTGAGCAATGATTTGTGTGTGGGTGCACACGTGTGTCAGATATGAAGGCAGGTGACAGTAAGTTCACTAGACCTAAGATAAATAATAAATCGATGTTTTATTGGGGAGCAACTTACACAGATAATAATAAAGAACTACCACAGTCTTTCTCTGCCCTTCTAATCTGATCATCAACCCAAGGGCAAGAGAGCCAGCCCTAGAGCAAGCCCTGCCTCAAGATTCCCCCTTTGCTGTTCAGTCCACACCTGAAGCCACACCCAAAGGGGTGTGCCACAAACACAAATACCCTGGCAAAGAAGATGTTGCTACACAGATATTTCCTCAATTGAGCTCCAGTTTACCTTTTAAGACATCGTTCCTCACCTTAAGTTAATGGATACCATGCTGGCTGGTATCTCCATGGTTGCCTTCCCAATGCTGTGTTTATATGCCTGTGTCATTATATCCGGCTTTTCATGTGGATGGTACGGATTAGAACCCAGGTCCTCATAGTTGTGCAGAAAGCACATTATTGACTGAGCCATCTCCCTAGCCTCTTAAAAACTATTCTTTCAATTTGAAAATTCTCACTAGGATATATAATTGTCTCATTGGTGAAGCTAGATAATATATTCCCTTATTTAATTACAACATTCCCTATGAACTAACAAAAAGTGGTTTAAAAAGAAAACAGTTTTTCATGCTTGCATGTCTATCACCTAAATAAGCTAGCTTCTAGGCTTCAGGGTAGTCTCTTTTTCATCCTTAATCAGTTTAAACAAAAATTTACCAATATTTGCACTCTTAGAGAGGAGCCTGATCTTGAGCTTACTGATATCCTCTATTTGTCTGTCATCTAGATTGGGATCAATATTCTTCAAGTTACAGGACAAATGTCTGTTTTAAACTTGTGCTGCAATAAACCCTCTGCCCCTTGCTTATATATTCTCTACAGTCATTTTCACACCACAACCAGAATGCTGCAATCTTTACAGAGGTCATATTGTTGATAAAGCTAAAAATATCCATGACTTATTTTCTAGAAGCAGGCTGACCTTTGCTTTGGAGCTGAGACATGCACATTGGACTTTGCTGTTTCCTATTTTGACCTGCTGTCTAGGTTGGTTTGCTACAGGTTTTCAACTTCATTAATATTAGAACGAACACAGTATTGATGTGTACTTCTTTCTTATCTAGTCATGAAGAGCTAGAAATTACTGTCCAAGCACTTCACATTTTGTATAGGCAATGCTTTCATGTCTCTTTGAATGATTCCCAATTTTTTTTGTTGTTTGATTCTGAGTGTGACTTTGTCATCAGCTGTCACATATATCATTTGTCCATGTATTGGCCTGAGGAAGAAATCTCCCATAGTCTCAGGCATTTGAACAAGTGGTCCCCACTTGGATATGGTGTTTGAGGGATTTGTGGGGCATAGCCGTGTCTTTAAATTTTAAAGTTAACTCTTTCCTCTTCCTACTTTCAGTTCTCCATGAGAGCTCTCTGTCTGTTACCTGCTGCACAATTCTCTGCCACAAGGAACTCTTGACCCTCTAGCACCATAAGTCCAAATGAACTCTCTCTTCAATAAATTGCTTTGACTGTGCTGTTTTAATCACAGCAATACAAAATTAACCAATGCATCACACATTTAGGAATTTCCAGATATTTTTTAGTCGTTGATTCCCAATATCATTAGTGATTTATGAATCAAAATCTGCATTCTGTAAATAACTTTAAATTGATGAAGACTTGTTTGATATCCAAGCATATTATCTGTCTAGGTGAATATTTCAAATATGTTTGAAAAGAATTTATTCCCTCCTATTACTGAGTGTTGTGTTTAATACATATAAGTTAAGTTGGTTAATAGCTTTCAAGGATTCCACAATTAATCAACTGTTTTTATTTGTTTATAAAGGACCTAGAGATTGAGACATGGTCTCTCTATAGTCTTCCTGCTTCTGCCTCCCAATTGCTAAAATTTTGGTTGTTCACCAGTTGTAATTTTGCTTTTCACAAGATAAATAATCTCTGCTTTATTTAAATTGATATTTTCATCCATTCAGTTAGTGTAAATTTCTCCATAGTTAGACTACATATATAATTTTGTTATTTCCTTTCACATGCCTCTCATTTCTCTCAGCTTTTATTTTGCTATCATCACTTGTGTTAAACAAATAATTTAAGTGCATCAAATACACTTTTCTATAAAGATTTTTTGCTTATTTCTTTGAATTCTTTTCAGTAACTTTTTATAAATCATATTATAAAATTTTAACCCATTTCAATCAATTACCAGTTAGTAATAAACTTCAGATATTTTACACTGATATAGATTCATTTTCTCCCATTTTGGTTTTTAAATTTATTTTTAAAACTCTTATGTACTCACTCATATATGGATTTTAGACCTAGAGCAAAGGATCGCCAGCCTATAATTCACACCGCCAGAGGAACTAGGATACAAGGTGGATTCTAAGAGATTCATATAAGTTCCCTCACAGAAGAGGGAAGGGACAAGTTCTCCAGTGCACATGGGAAATGGGGGGAGACAGTGAGTGGAGAAGGAACTAGGAGAAAGAGAAGGGGAGGAGAGGAAAGCACGTGGGACTAGGAAGATTGAGTCAGGGGAAAAATAGAAGAGAAGAGAGAGAGAGAGAGAGAGAGAGAGAGAGAGAGAGAGAGAGAGAGAGAGAATAAAAGAGGGAGCCATCATTGGTTTGAAGAGAAAACTGAGCCTAAAGAAATGTCCAGAGACCTACAAGACTGACCCCAACTAACAATTTGAGCAACCATGGAAAAGCTACCATAAATGTCCTTCTCTGATAATGAGATCATAAACTAAATTATCCACCATAATGGAGCCCTCATCTAGTACCTGTTGGAAACAGAAGCAAACACCCACAGGTAAACACTAAACCAAACTAGAATCCAGATGCAGAGAGAGAGGACAAGACCACAGTGCAGAAACACATACAGATAGCTGACCTGAACAAGGAGGAGCTAAAAGGCCCCCAGAGGGATAGCTGGGAATCCAGCATGGGACTGACTCAGACCCCTAAACATGGGTCTCAGCTAGAAGGCCTGGGCAGTCTAAGGGACCTCAGAGAGTGGAACCAGGATATATCCCTGGTGCACAAAAGGATGGGAACATCCCCCATGGAGGGATACTATCTTAACCTAGAGACAGGAGAGAAATCCTAGTCCCTACTTCAAATGACTTGAAAGATTTAGATGACCCCTCCTGGATGGCATCATCCTAAATGTGTAGTGGGGGGGAATGGGAGGGGAGGGTGGTTGGGGTGCATGTGATGGGGGGAGAGAGGGAAAGAGGGAGGGAGAGAGGGAAGGAAAGAGGGAAAGAGGGAAGGAGAGCAACTGGGATGAATACTGCAAAAAAAAAAAAAAAAACAAAACTCTTCACACAATACATTTTTACCATATTCTTTTCTCTCCCTTAACTCCTTCTGATTTCTTCTCTGTACCTATCCATTTCATTTCATTGCTCTCTCAAAAGAAATTATAAAGCTACCACTCGGAGAATATTTAAATATGTTAAAATATAGCAACAGTAATTTTTAGTTATAACATTTGTTGCTCTAAAAAAATTAAGGGTTATATGTCACATAAACAATATACATAATATATTCTTGTAATCTTACACAAGTTAATTTTATTATTTCTGAAAACTATAACCTTTGGCAATTTAAATCATTTTTATTATAATTTCTTAAGATTAATTGATGTCTGGAATTTCTATAGTTCATGAATTTTTAATTCTTTTCTAAAATTATCTAATTTGTTTTTATTTTTAGATATAATTTCATTCACTGTATAAACCTTGATGGTTTTAATTTTCTCTTTTGTTTCCATATCTAGTAATCTATAACTCAAAACCTATACATTTTAAATAATATATTTTAATAAATTTAAATTCTGTCCTTTTTTGTTGATTATTCTTGCTATTGTTTTTTTTTTTTTGGATGGCAATTGTCTTGCATTAACTAAAACTGAATTGTCTTTTCCCTGTATCGCAGTTTTCAATGTTAACATATGTATTTTATTTGTTTTGAAAAAATAAATACTATGTGGGTGTATACAGGTGCAAACATTCTCACTTTGATGTACCCTAGGGAATCTCCCCTTAAGCTACCAATTTCATTTCTGAGTCAAGACTTATATACTCCCAACTCTCTGCTCTATGTGTAGGTTGAGACACACTACAAGTCACTGTAGAGTTGACAGGTCTGTGTGTTTGCTATCTCCAGTCCCATTTTGATCTAGCATGCCTGACAATTTTTAACTAAATGCCAGATACTGTATGTAAATATCTTTATTTAGGGAACTTAATTCTTATAGGCAAAGACACCAGGTCTGCCTTAATCAAATTAAAGACTGGCAGAAGCCTCTATGATCCTGTTTAACCTCTTGGCTTGGTCTGTGTATAGGAGGTTGCTCTTGAAGATTCTCAGTCTGGATATATTTACTATTACTCTCTGTCTTCTAAATCATAAACTCCAGCACGTGGGGTCTAAGATGCTGAGAAACTTAAAGGAAATTTCCTGTGACTTTTCAAAGACATGTCAACTGCTTGATCACTACAGTGGAGTTTTTTGTCTCTAAGATGCTCATCGATTACTATTGCATCAAGGCTTGCCAGAATCATAATTGTCAACTTTAAGAAATTGACTAGTTCTATTTCCTTGTGGGTTCTGAACTCCAGCTTTGGTTTTCTCTGTATTCTAATATTTCTGAAAAACGTTGTTGTTGTCAGTGACTTTCACGTTTTCATATCTTTCCTGCAATTTAAATATTTAACAAGTACTTTCCTTTAAATATACTAGATTGCTTATTTGATCTTTACACATTTTTGGAAACTTGGATATTAATACCTTGCTAGTTCTAGGGGATCAAAATGTTTGAATCCAAGTTGATTAGTAATTACTAGATAACCCAATGGCTGATTTCCATCCTGGCCAAAGCCCTCTGCTTTGTTTTCAGTCTCTTGGAATACACTCAACAGACATATTCCCACAAAGAAACTTTTTTTTTAAATGCCCCCTTCAATCCTGAAATTGGAAAGAGGATTATATATAGATTGTGAAACAGATGGCAGATAGGTAGAAATAATTATATTAATGCATATAATATATTGCCTTTGTAATTTATCATGAGAGCATCCTATTCCAGTAAAAGTCAATACATTTAAAATATTCATGGAAAAATATGCCTCTTTCTGTCATTTTCTTTTAGGTATCTTGCTCCTTGTAATCTGGTTCTTCAATCATGCTCACACTTTTATAAAGATTCTTTTTAATTTAAACTATTTCTTTCTGCTTTTTTCTGATATTTTTAAAGTTCACACTATCCTGTTATCTTCATATCTAAGCAATGGGCATGCTAGTGTGGAAGACGAAAAACTGTGTGGGGTCCCAACATATACAAAGAACTATAGCTCTTCTAGGGATGACACTTCTGGTTGTCCAGCACAAAGGGGTCAGTCCTGAAACCACATACACAAAACCAACATGAATGGACTCAGCAGACAGTATTCTATATTTGTGCAAGATAAGTAGTAATAGCTATAGTAAGCATCCTTAAATTTAATAAAATGTGGCAAATACTCACTAATTACATGATTGCTACAATTTCTCACTGTTTATTACTGGATTAAGAAATTTCTCTTCAGCAAGTTAGAGCGGCACATGCCTTTATTTCCAGCACTTGAGAGGCAGAGGCAGGTGGATCTCTGAGTCTGAGGCCAACCTGGTCTACAGAGCGAGTTCCAAGACAGCCAAAGCTACACAGAGAAACCCTGCTTAGAAACCCCCACCCTCCCACCCACAAAAAAGAAAAAGAAAAAGGAAAAAAAAGAAATTTATTTTCAACTTCAAACCTCCTGCGTTCTATATTCTCATGAAATGTATTGGATGGCCTTAATCATATTAATCTATTGAATATGTAGGAACTTTTATGCATTTTCTAAAATGTATTATTATTTCTGAAACACAATTATATTCTTGAATTTCATAACTAAATTATTAAGTAATTATACTTGTCTCTAGAAATATATTTAGGGTTTTTCAATTTATATGTTTCAAGAGACTTGATTTTTCTCCTTTATGAAGAAAGTAAGGGAACCTGAAAACTTAGCTGGATGAATCTGATCATTTTCTCTATTGTCAACATCTCTGTACATAAGAGATACTAGTTCAATGTAAACTATTGTTGTTATACTGTTTTGTTTGTTTCTTTGTTTATTACTATTGCTGTTTTAAGACAAGATCTTATTATGTAGATCAGGCTGACCTCAAACCCACAGAGAGTTCCCTGCCTCTGCCTCTCAAGTGCTGGAATTAAAAGTAAAGACCACCACATCTGACTTGTTCTTGTCAATTTTCAGTTTTCTGCATATTTAAATTATTGCAATTTGCTCATAGCAGCCCTGTGACACCTCGCTCCTACTTCATTTTTTTCAGTGATTCTCTTTCTCATCAAATGCCTCATTTCTGCTTTTATGTCTCAATCTATGACATGTGTGCATCTGTATGTGTTTATTTAGATGTAATTCAATGTATTAGTGCAGACATGATAGGTTTTCTACTGTGAACTCTTGTTATACCTCCCTTTCTTGTTGACCTTTGCCTCTCTTTTACTGATCCCTCTTCTATTTTTATGTCCTATATGATAGATAAATTTAAATCCAGATTCCATACATAAGATGAAATAGGGGATTTTTCTTTGAGAACTTGGGTTATTTGTTAATGTGATGATTTCCAGTTCTTGGATGATAATTCCTGAATGATAATGATTTCATTATTTTTATGGATAAATAAAATTCTAGTGTGTGTGTATCTGCCTGCCTGCATCTATATCTATGTGTCTCTTTATGTCTGTATGTGTCAGTGTCTATATGTTTCTATATGTGCATCAGTATCTATGTGTCTATATGTGTGACAGTGTCTGTATTCGTGTCTGTGTATGCTTTTATAATATATTCAATAAATTGCAAAAATCTTCAATTTTGATATGCTTCTGTGCCCCTATGCCTATCACAGTTATTTAAATAACCAGCTGATTTTCAGTGTTTGTTGTCTCTATAAACTCCACTTAATATTAAAATTCCCTGTGAAACAACCTATAAAAATTATTCATATTTGACTTTCAGTCGCATCTAATCTTATATGTAAAATTTAAGTATCTTCTATTTCACCCCTTTCTAAACATCACGCTTGCTCATCTTGCGATCTGCACTACTTGAGTCCCTTTGAAATAATGACCTCTGTTTTACTTTTTGGAAACTGTTATATTACTTCACTAGGCAAATGTCATCTTTTTAATGCCTCAGTTTAAGTTTTATTTAACAAGTGAAATTTCTGTTTGTTATAGGCAGACAAGCTGTTTACAGCATGTGTTTCTTCAGTGGTTTGAAGATAGGATCTGCAATTCTCTTACTTCTTTTATTGCACTTTAAGAAGTAAACTGTGCAATCTAGATTATTTTTTTTACTAGGGACCAGCAATTTTTAAATCAAACTGAAAACTTTTTTATTACTGGAATCCAAGAGCTTTTCTATGGTACTGATTATTTTTAACATGTTTTCAGGATTGTGTGAGAAACTACAATCTGAAAATGCCAGCTTTATTCTTTTTGATGGAATTTTCTTCCATTATTGTTTTCAAAATTATTTACTTCCTATTTGTTTTGTTGTTTCTTTCCTTAATATTTCTTTGTATTTACCCTGAAATTGAATTATGAAAAATTCTAAATACACAGGCAAGTTGAAGGAATTATATAGCAAAATGAGCTTTAGCAGGCATGGTTTCATATTTTTCCTATTATTGTTGGTGGCAGTGTTAGGGAAGGTAGCTGATACAGGTTCTACTTATGGAGACTTGACTGGAATGAAATATGAAGAATGAGCTGACTTCAGAGTCTTTGAGATCTTCCTGCCTCTGTTTTCTGAGGTGAGTACCACCACATCTAGCTCAATATTTGCTTTTGTTTATGATAATTATTCAGAAGGAAGAGCATAGAGAATTACATGTAGGAAAGCTAACAAAGTTAGTGTTCACAACGCTGAAACTACATTTTGGTTTGCAGAGCAGCTGAAAAACTAATATGCTCTCAGTGGCATAAAATAGGTAGTGGGAATTTTCTAAGAAATACATGCTGCATGAAGGAGAGTTCATGTACATGACCCACTAGAAAAGGAATGTAGAGCCCATTTATATTCCCCCAGAGTAGGGGAAAGGGACAACATCTCCTAAGCAAATTGGGACATGAGGGTAGGGAGGGAGGTAGGAGAAGGGGAGAGGGGAAGAGAACACTAAGAATCAGGAAGATCTAGTTGAGGGAAGAACAGAAAAGGGGAACCAGAAAAGATATAACCTTAATAGAGGGAGCCATTATAGGTTTTTAGAGAAATCTGGCACTAAGAAAATGTGCAATGATCCACAAGGATGACCCCACTAAGAATCTAAGCAATAATGGAGAGGCTACCTTAAATGCTCTTCCCCTATAATGAAATTGATGTCTACTTTATATGCCACAATAGAGCCTTCACCCAGTCACTGATGGGAGCAGAAGCAGAGACTCACAACCAAACACTGAGATGAACTCTTGGAGTCCAGTTGCAGAGAGGGAGGAGTGATGAGCAAAGGGATCAAGACCATGCTGGGGAAACCTACACAAAAATGCTACCCTGAGCAAGTGGGAGATCATGGACCCCAGTCTGACAGCTGGGGAATGAGAATAGGACCAAACCAGGCCTCCTGAATGTGGGTGTCAGTTGGGAGCCCTTGGCAGCCTATGGGGCCTTTGGCAGTGGAACCAGTATTTGTCCCTAGTGCACAAATGGGCTTTGGGAGCCCATTCCCCTATGGAGGGATGCTCTCTCTGCCTAGATACATGGGGGGTGGCCTAGGCCCTGCCCATATGATGTGACAGACATTGATCATCCCCTATGGAAGACCTGATCCTCTGGGGAGTGGATGTGGATGAGATCGGGGGTTGGTGGAATGCATGGGAGGATGGGAGAGGGAACTGGGATTGGTATATGAAATAAGATTGTTTCTAATTTAAATAAAATTTATTCTAAGTAAAGAAAAGGAAATTAGACACAGGAAAAAAACAAAAAAGATAAGAAATCTTTGAGTCAGTGAAAGGAAAGGCACATTGACCACAGGGGAGCTTGCCTTTGGCAAGTCTAGGGACAGTTGTTCCATGGAATATGTCATGTGCAAAGGACGGAGTAGTAGATAGGTGGTTGGAGAAAGATAAATATTCAGACACTGTCTGGAGTATGGTAGTTAAAATACTGAAATATTATATAAATAAGCCTACCATCAACAAAGCAAGCATATAAATGAATTTATTGCATTCTCATGCTCTATTCAAGAGAGGTTCTTTATACTGGATAGATAATTGATCAAAGATTGATTTGAGAGCAAAGAGAATATAAGAACAGTAAATAAAAGATGGTTAGAAGTATGAGATACAATTTTTAGTTCTAGCAAAGATAAAAGATTGGAGCTGGGGTGATGGTTCAGGGTAAAATTACCTGTCACAGAAATATGATAACTTAAATTCAAACACCTAACACCTATATAAAAATCTGGGCATTACTATAATCCCAAAGCTGGTTAGATGAAAACAAGTGGATCTTTGGTTTATTAGAAAGAAAGAGAGAAAGAAAGAAAGAAAGAAAGAAAGAAAGAAAGGAAGAAAGAAAAAGAAAAAGAAAGAAAAAAGCAGGTAGAGTCCATGACTCAAAAAGTAAAATAGAAAATGATTGATGAATGTATACTGCATTTAGAATTTGCTTTGGGGGCACTAATCAGCTCCCTAATAAAGACACAGAGACTTATTATTTATTATGAATGCTTGACCTTATTTTATGCTTGTTTCTCTAGCTTTGTAAACTTAATTTAGCCTGTTCCTGTTCATCTAAGTCTTGCCTTGGTACATTTTATATTTTCTATTTTCTTGCTTCCTATATGTCTGTGTGAGTGGATACTGGATTCTCTTTTATTTTTTTCCCAGAACCTATATTCCTCTACCTACGTACTCTCCTTGCCAGAAAGTCCTACCTGTATCTCCTCCCTAAATCCATTCAGCTTTGTATTAGACCAACAAGATGCCTTGGGCAAGAAAGGTAAAATGGCAATGCATCTTTATATAACTAAACAAATGAAACATATTTACATTGTTAAATGAATAAATAATAATAATGTATTTAAAGATGAGGCATCACTACTAAATAGTGGCATTCACAAGCCAGTCTCATGAAGAAGGTTGCTTTTCTATACTATACATGAGAATAGGACTATTTCTCAGGAGAGAACAATTTCTTTTTTAATAAAAAACAAAACAATCTATTCATTTTCACAGGATTCTTTCCTGGTCTCCATACAGACTCTTTGAAATGAATCTTTATTGTAAATCTTTCAACTTTAACTTTGTATTGAGAAGTTATTTTTCAAAGGGACATTGAAAAGCAGAATAAATGCATCTGCTTAGAAGTCTAACTCTCAATAAATGTCTATAGTTTCTAAAGCAAAATATCTATGGCAATAAAACAATTATGAATGCATTTGAAATACCATGAGAAAAGGTACTGGATAGGCTTATTTTGCTATTTTATATATATTCTCATTTTGCAGAAAAATGATTAGTTTTGAATTCAGCCATAATCTAATTCAATTATACCCAAAATCCTAACAATTTTCTATAAAGCTTTAAAAATTATGCCTTTGACATTGGCAGTATTAGCCTTTTTAATAATCCATTTTTCTTCCTTTTGACATTGCCTTATTCTACACCAATTACAAATAGTGCAGTCTCAACAAGTTTTTAAAAGCTCAAACATGTCATGAAGTGATGCAGAACAGAACTGAAAATCCATGTATTAATTTTCTTTGTACTTCTGCAGCTCTGTATTCTTACCTAGTATGCTACTGAGACCTCTATGTGAATAATTTTGAAATATTTTCCTTATCTAATGACTCTTTGTTCTCTATTTAACAGCTTTTTTATGCTAGGGAAATAATATAGAAAGTCAAATATTCATTGTAAGTTATAACATTCCTACACAACTTTCAGGGTCAATTTCACTCTCCCTGGGAAACTCACCGATGCTCCCTCCTATAACTCCTGAGGAATAGCTGGAGTTATATAATGGCCAAATACAAGCAACAGAGCTATCACAAAAAAATGGACTAATAAAGTGAAAAGGAAGTAAAACTTAGTTTCATCGATAATCTATGACATTCTCCCTTGAAGCCCTGTTTGGAATTTTGGCAAAGGGAACCCCTCTTGGTTTTTATCTTGTCTTTTTCATAACTGGTATGTGACCAGGACTAGAGTACTTTCTGGAATGAAATGTCCAGCTCTCTGCCAGTCCAATCACTCTTTTTCAGGCTTCTTGGTAATATCTAGTAAATATTACTTATTATGTTTGGTACTTTCTTTACACTATTATTAGTTACTTTTCTCTTGCTTGATAAAATACCATAAGCAAAAACAACTGAAGAAAAAGGAGTGAATTTTTCCTGGTGGTTCCACAGGGGTATAGTCTACTGTAAGGCAGAAATGGCATGGTTCCAGAAATGTGAAATTGGCTGATCACATTTTTCATCTCCACATAAAAAGCAGGCGGAGATATGAAAATGAGACAAAGCTAGAAACCTTTAAACACCAACCCTGATGATGTACTTCCTCTTCCAAGATCCTACATTTAAAGGTCCCACAACCTCCCCAAACAGCATGGCCAACCGAAGACCAAGTATCAAATATATGTGTCAATGGGTGACATTTCTCATTCAAATGACCACAGTTACTTACCTAATTGACCTGAGGGGAAAAAATAGCTTACACAAATAAATAAATTACTTGTAGTTTCAAAAGGTAGAACACTGTTGTAGTGAAAACTTATGGAGAAGGATATTAATACTATAACAGACAAAAAGGATAGACAGATGATAAAGAGACACGTAGATAGATAGATAGATAGATAGATAGATAGATAGATAGATAGATAGATATGATAGGTATATTGGATAGATAGATATACATAGATAAAAATACATACATACATGCAAAGAGGATCTCCTAGAGATCTGCCTTGGAATATGATTTCTTAAATTTGAGTCACAGTAAAACAGGAGTTAAATGAGATTAATTTCTACTCTCAAAATTCTCTTAACCATTTGTGGGAAGGTTCTGTTAATAGGAGCCAACAATAGAATTAAAAAGCTTATGTGAAGATAAACTCAAGCAGGCTCTTTCTCCTGCTGTTCAAAGTGGCTCTTTCCTTGGCAATCAAGCCTCTAACTAGCCAATGAAAGTTTAGTCCTCTTACTGTGAAACTCACCTGTGGAGTTTGGAAGAAATTAAACTTTCTACAAACTACGCAGCGGTAGAAACATGACCTTGTCCTCAAAATCACAGTGCCTTAACGTGCAGACCACAGGATCAGTTTAGAAACAAGAGTCAGCCTGAGACAGTCTCCATCCTATTCTAGAAGCTTTCCCTCCGCAGACATGACAGTGCTGTTAGGACTGGGTTTGCATGCTGCAAGAAACTTTTATTCGTGTTACATAGAGAAGGCTGGAATTAAAACTGGAGCTTTTATATTTACATTAATTCCTATAGCAAACTGGGCATGAAGCCAGTAGATCTTGACTATTTTGTTATGTTTGGATGAGTCCAAGCCAGGCATTTGTTAAATGCATCACCCTCCCTGTGGAGTGGGAGGTGGGTGATGGGACGGGGGGAGGGACGTCGGGGAGCATGGGAGGGAGGGAGGGGGAACTGGAATTGATATGTAAAATAAGAAAAAATAATAAATACATGTTTTTAAAAAATGTTCTTATTCTGATTTGCTTAACTCTCTCACTTAAACTAAAGGAGCCCTAGACACTGCTCTAACCTTGGAGTTGATGCAAATAAGTAAATAAAGTCAGGAGCAAGCCAAAGTAAAACACAGGGAAATTCTAAAATTGACTACATCTACATTTTCAGAGATCAGATCAACTTTTAAAATCGGGATTTTATGCACATCATTTCCCCACTTAAGGCCCTCAACCTTCGCATTGCTGTTGAAATAAAGTTGAGTCAGTTTTCAATACACATCTCCTGCTGCTGTCATCTGTTGCGCTTTTGTATTTCCATCCTTGGGTCTATTATCTGCTTACTCAGTTTTTGGTCTGGGCCTAAGAAATCATTGATAACTATTTGCATAGTTCCCTTTATGTTGCAATGTTGCAGGTTTAGTTTTGATGATTCCATCTAAAATAATTACAGTATCTTATAGCTAATAAGTATGAGTTGTAAATTGAAGTTTGCAGTAAGAGTGAATATTAACAATTTAATCTACACAAAAGACAACACTATGAATTAATGGGTATGTATAATCAGTTTTATAGTGTAATCATTTTGCTATTAGGTATATATTGAAATATTACATATGTAACTCTAATGCATGTATTTTTGTCAACTATAATTCAGTTTATAGCTAGAAAAATAATGTTCTGTTTACCTTACATTTTCTAAATCTGTTTAATTCCATTCTATAACTTTTAAATTATGAAACCATTTTAGATTTTAACATGTCTCACTTTCTTAGTTATTTCCAATTGTGCTTGCTTTAATATGAATTTTGTAGCCACAGAATCCCTTTTCTTTTTCCTACTTGCTGTAGCTATTACAACAATGAATACCACAAAGATAATAATTCCAAAAGCAAAATTTAAAATTGTTAAATACATAAGATTCTAAGTAACATTCTCCTTGCTTCCGTTCTTTCTAGATATTCAGTAATGATTACTTTATGCCTCTAAATGTAACTGCTTTCCATATAGGTCCCTTTGAGATCTTAATTTCATGCCCTCCTCCCCTCCATTTTCCTCTCCATTCTTAGCATCTTCTTGCAAATTTAATGTGATAAATATAATAATCCTATATAGTTAACAATTGAGGCAAGTAATGTCAGAATTTTTGATAAATTTAAGGTTGTTAATTTTTATTTTTTTGTTTGTTTGTTTTGTTTTTTAAGGCAGGGTTTTCATATGTAGCTTTGGAGCCTGTCCTGGAACTAGCTCTTGTAGACCAGGTTGGTCTTGAACTTACAGAGATCTGCCTGCCTCTACCCCCAAATGCTGAGATTAAAGGCATGTGCCACTACCACCTGGCTAAAAGTCATTAATTTTCAAAATAAATCCTATTCTTAAAACTTTGTGTTTAATCTTTTGAGATGACAACCAGGTATGTTTAAGACAGCCCAAGGCAGATATTATCCATTTCCACAGTCAGAATAAGAACGGACATTGGTGCACACACATGTGAACAAAAGAGCTTAAACTATCTTCGACTTGATGGACTATTACCTGAAGAATTATTAATTATAAAAGTTTGGCCTTAGCTTAGACTTTTCCCCAACTAGCTCTTATAATTTAATTAACCTATATTTTTTACATCTACATTCCACCACCTGGCTCCATTACCTCTTTCTAGTATGGCAAAATCCAATTTGCTCAAGTGTGCTGGCAAAATCTCATGCCTAGAATTCCTCTTTCCAGTTTTTTCTCTGCCAAGAAGTCCAGCATTTACCTACTGCTTAGCTATTTGTTGCATAAATCACAGCAATATATTTTCACACAGTGTTCAAATATTCCACAATAAGCAGATCTTATTCTGCCTTCCATTTTTCTTTGCTATTTGTCCAGAGTGTGTCATATATATATATATATATATATATATATATATACACATACATATATATGTCTCTTTACATAGTTTTATATACATATATGTATGTATATATATGTATATCACAAATCATAATTATATCTGTAGCTACTTTACTTCTAAATATAACCTTTCTACTAGTTAACTCATTTAAACAATGTTTTTTAGTAGTTGTATTATCCACACTTTTCACATAGCTCACATGGGTTTACATATTCCTGAAACAAGTTCTCACTCTAAAGCTCAGACTATTGTGGAACTTATCACAAAGCTGAAGTTGATATGAACCATAATAATCTTCCAATCTTCGTTCTTTGAATATTGGTATTAAATGCAAAATTAATAATACCTGGGTTTATTGTTTACATGTAGAGTTTGTGTGTGCACCAAAGTCCATTTTGTTTCCTGCATAAGTTTATTGCATTTTTCTGAATCCTATATTTTTATCCTAACTGTAAAAGTGATAATATCTCCCCTGTAAATTGAACATGCCTGTAACTCCAGCAATTGAGAGATGGAAGCAGGTGAACAAGAAACAAGAAGGTCAAGATCATCCTTCACTACTTAGGGTTAGAAGAAAACTTGATCTAAATAATTCCAATAACTCCTCAAAAAAAATATGTTGTGCATTGCCATGCCATGTTGATTATGTCAAGATACTTCTTCCTTATGTGTCTTGTGGCCTCTTGTGAAACCATGCTTGAACATCATCTGAAGTAGTTTAATATAACAAAATTTCCTCTGTTTTTACTAAAGGAAGCAGATATATTAGTCAATCTGTCTTTATCATAAAATAGAAGATACAATGTGTCAAATAACGCTAATGTTGATATTTTTTCATCAACAGACAAACCCGTGAGATATACACATAACCCATAGCCATACCTTGGCACTTCATTTCAAGTACAATTAGTTCACATGGAAGGGGTAACACCAGGACAACTGGCTGGATGAGAAGGAAGAATTTGTGAATTAGGGACTTTCCTCATCATTTTGACAAACAGTCTTACTGAAATAACTTACAGAAATGGGGTTTCATTTTGGTTCAGTCTCAAAGTACTTCAGTGCTCCCCACATGAAAGACACAGCAGTGGGAGCATGTGATGATAGGAGCCTGAGACAAAGCCTGAGACATAGCATGTGATGATAAGAGCCTGAGACAAAGCACCTGATCATATGCCAGAGGATCAGGAATTAGAGAATGGGACCAGAAGGATAAGCTCTTCAAAGGATGCTCCTAGTGACCTACATTAAGGGTCCATGTCACCCTTACCTGAGTTATCACAGTCCTCAAAATAATGCCCCTAATTATGGACCTGGTATTCAGATTCACGAGGTTCCAGGAGACATCTCACAGTGAAACTGTACCATTCTGTGTCTTCTAAGTTCCTGACTATTCAAAGAAAAATGTATTCAATCCAATTTCAAATACCACAGTATTAACAGTCTCCAAAATGTTCAGCAAATATAAACTCTGAAGTATTTCCTGAGAATCAAGGCAAAGCCTGGTCTTGAGTATCTCTAAAACCAACAAATAAGTTAAACACTTAAATGTAATAACACAAAGTAACCACTTCCATTGAAAAAGAACAAAATTGGAAGATACCACTTATAACTGGCTGGGCAAAATAAACTCACTAGGGCAAATGGTTGTTGCTGCAGATCCTTGTGTGGAATTGGAGTATATGATGGCATCATCACCTGGTCTCAGAAGCCACTTGTAACACACATGTTACTCTTGTACTTCAGAGCCTATGGTTGTCTGCAGTAGATGCCATATCCTGGCATCTGGCATCTTAAAAACCATAATGATGGGAGATGTTATTCTGTATATATGTTTCTCATACTGGTTAATAAAGCACTGTGGCCAATAGAAAGCAAGATAGGCGGAGCTAGGAGACAAGGAGGAAGAGGAAGTGAGTAGGGAGGAGTCGAAATGTAGCCCAGGAAAGGAGCAGGACGCCTGCCGCGGCTTCCCGATAAGACGACCACGTGGAAATACTTAGATAAGTAGAAATGGGTTAATAATTAAGACAGAGCTAGCCCATAAACAGTGATGGTAACTGGCCAACAGGATTGTATCAAATACAGAGTCTCTGAGTGTTATTTGGGGCTGGCGCGGCTGTGGGCCCATGTGGCCGCAGGACCGGGAGGCCGGCGGGGAGACCTGCTGTAACACCCTGAGGCCTTCTTTGTAACTTGACTTTATCCCCTCTGCTTCACACACTGACAACTGAGAACCTTTCTGTGGGAAATCTTCCATTACACAATGCTCAAACTCATGGTTTCTCTTTTTCTAGAATCTCAGTGCAGACTCCCAATGACCACAATCACACTTGCACTTTATGTGTCTGAAAAAAAAAAAGAAACAGTATAGATATAGAATAGTATCTCAGAATAGTAGTAAAGCTTATTTCCCCGTAATACCATGATTGCAACAGGCTCTAAGTCTCTAGGTAACTGAATCTGGAAAAACATTCCCCTAGGTCTTATATTCTCAGGCTGCTTTTTTCCAAATGAAACATTTAAATATTTAAAAATGAATTTTGCATTTTTTTAATGAATTTGCATTTGCCCTAAAGCTTTGAAGCCCTAGGTGGGGCCTGGCTCTAAAATCACCTTTCATATTGTTCCATAGCAAACTTTGTCTTCTGTTGGATTCTGATGATCTCTTTAATAACTACAGCTGTCTGGTCCCTCTGCCTTATCTACTGCTTTAAATGAGCTCATAATCTTTTTTCACATTACTATGCATTGACTTACTTTTCTAGGATGATTTTGGCTCTGAAGTCTCGCTATAAACATGGTTAAATACAGTGAGCAAATGTTCCATCACAGCTTAGATATTCTTTTGTCTTCTATTAAATTAATTTGTTCTTCTCTTCTGAAATATGCTACATGCAAAGGTTCAGGACATGAGCAGAATATAACCTGTTTGTTTCCCAAATATAACCAAACAGCTTTTAGTCCAGTTTCCAGTACATAATCCTTGTCTTCATCTGAGAGCTCATCAGCACAATCATTTCTGCATTCGACTCTTCTGACATTGTATCATTCTGAGCTCCCACTAGAATTAACCATGCTGTGCTTTCTGCATTTAGGGACTCTCAAGCTTAACCTCTGCCACACTACTCCTGAAGGCTCTGAAGAACTCCAAGCCACACAGTAAAGTTTGCCACAGTAACAACACCATTATTTATAACAACTTTCTGTGTTATCTATTTTTTCCTACTGTAATAGTATGTTTGAAAAAAAGTATCATTAGGGAGAAAGAACTTCTAGTTTGGCTTCATTTTAGAGGATTTCTACATCATGGAGGGGAAGGCATAGAAATGCAAATCCATAATAACAAGAACATTTGGCTGCCACTTCCTCATATGGGAGTGAAAACCCATGCCATTGTTGCAGGTAAACACACCCTTCAAATTCTTGCCACACAGTAGCCTACATTTTCTGGGTTCCATGTTATAAAGTTTTGATGATTTTCTGAGATAACAACATCATCTGCAGACCAGTCGTTCAAATACTGAAGTTTGTAGGCAGCACTTGCATCCAAATCACAGAAGTATCTTAGAAGACAGGATAAAAGATTATAAGAACACACTTTAGTTCATTTACCCAGGGATTCAAAGCAGGCAATTTCTATTTAGAAGTGCATTATCTTATTGATGTAGCTTCCTTCAGGGTTGCAGGGCAGTGGCAGCAGCTTCTAAATATTCCATGGAAATACTGAGGCATTGAATTGAAATAGGGTACAGCCCTTTAAGAACAAGAAAGCACTTCCAGAGTGTACAATGTCTATTCATACCATATATTAGAACTGAGTCAAATGTGTCCTCTTAAATACATCACTGGGAATGGAAAAGAGGTTATTGTGCTTAAGTTACTGAAGCACAAGGCTGTGTGCTGGATGATGAATCACACACACACACACACACACAGGCACACACATGAAGTTCTGACTAACAGAAAACAGGAAGGATAGCTAGAACAGAACATAGAACCTCCTCTGCTCCAACTTTCAGCACAAAGCTGGTTTCTTCTATATCCTTTGAACTCTTCTTTTTAATTCTATTACATCATAAGCAATTTTCCATGTTTGCATAATGAATATAATTTTATTATGTAGAAGTTCACATTTTTATTGAAATGTTATAATATTCATTATACTAACATTCTTTTGATAGACATTTAGATTTTTCCTGCCATAGCTTCTAGGATGCATACAAATAAAGTAATGAATACATGTGTACATGTTGACTAGAGAGATTTCTGAATAGGTGAAGAAAGTGATATATATATATATATATACATTTATGTATATATATATATATATTAGATAGAGGATAGATAAGCATTTAGATTAGAACAAAGTAGAGACTAATTTCAGGAATAGTAATGTAGTCTCTAGAATCCATCAGAGTCAGAGTTAAGATTCTGATAAGCACACATCTGTCTCAATCACAGCTAGCCACATACCATGTATTTTTATCATGTGGTATCATATTCTTTAATTTGTAAAGAGTCTGTAATTTCAGTTTTTATTTCCTTTGACAGATTATATTTAGATTTTTTTACATTGTTCTGTTATTGTTTTCTAATATTAAACATCTGCTTATTCTATTCACTTTTAGTTTTATTACTGTAAGTACAGAGGGAGAGAAAATTGACATTTTATTTATGATCTAAGAAAATTAATTTTAAAATTACCAATTAATTTAGAAGTAAATGTGCATTTTTCTTAGCCCATAAATGTGTAGTTAAATGTATCATGTAATCTTTAATTTTTATAGATGTTATATTTAGTGAGGATGTTAGAATGACCAAAAAGAGATACCCAACATTTGCCTCCTTCTCCACAAAGAATAATATATAAATGGCTTCATCTTGAAGTTAATGCTATGAAAACTCCACATTGAGAAAGGAGAACCTCATGCACAGAGATACAACCTCATCTCTATTTATCTGGCAATGAAGTTTACTGAGAACAGGATGAGGAGTAAAGGAAAACTTCCAGGAAGTGCCTTTGATTGTTATCACAGATGGTAAGGCTTCCTATTGTCAGGTTGGAGAAGATTGGGTCCAGTTAGACAATTTCTTCAAGTCTATACTACAGCTTTGAAGAAAAGTTTGCAATTTCTTTGTCTCAAACCTATAATCCAGGATTCTGGGATTGGGTGACATACTGGGGGGAGGGAAAGATAAGCTGACATTCATATCACTGCCAAGCAATGTAGTTGTCTGAGCATCAACTCTAATTGACCCATGCTGCATAATTAACCTTAGTCAAGTCTGTAATCAGAATAAGCCATTTAGCAAGGCGGCATTCTAATCATCCCAAGACAGTCCCACCCCTAAGGTTGGTAACAAGCCATATGAATGCCCTACTTGTTCCAAGCTGTATAATCAGCCCAAATGCCACCCATAATTGATAAAACACACTATCCTGATTAGCTTGAGGTACTGAGGTGTCCTCTATCTCTGCATATCTCAGGTGTGCATTCCAGGATATGTACTGCCCAGTGTTGCTAGCAAGTAAGTCACCCAAACCACTGCTGAGAGAGATTGTCACCACTGTGTCCCGTATTCCTGGCACTACCAATCCATTAACAGAGTAGCTCTAATGAGATTACTCTAAGGTACACAATTGGAAACAAAGCCTGTATATTTCACCAAACCAACATTCTCAGTCACATGTTCAACAGACTAATATTTATTATGAAATACATCTTGCAAATTGTCAGAGACAATTGCGTTACCAAAACACAAATCTCAGTATAATGTGTATCAGTTTATCAATGTGTCAAAATACCTGAGGATATCAGTAAAAAAGAGCAAAGTTAATATTCATTTATGATTTAATAGGTTTTAGTTCATGGCTGCTTAGCTCTGTTGCATTTGGACCTACAGTGAGGAAGTTTGTCACAGTAGTAATATATGACAGAGAAAATGCCTTACCTCATCCTAGCTATGAGACATAAGGAAGGAGAAATTATGGGAAGTCCCAATATCTCCTTCAAGGTCATATCAAAAATAACCTAACTTCCTTTCATGTAGGCACCACTTCCCAAAGATTTTCTTCACCTTCCAATCATGGTACAGGGTGTTTGCAGCCAAGCCATCAAATGGGAAACACTTAAATCATGGTATAGCTTCAGAAGAAACTTAAAAAGGGATAATATGCAATGCATTCCAAGGCATACAACTCTAGCAGAAGACTTCAAAGAAAGTACTGATGAAATACTTCATAAAGAATATCTTTATGATACTTCATTAAATTCTGTAGATCACAGATAGCAAAAAGTTAAGAAAATTTATGATATAAGTGAGAATTCAGAAGAAATTTTTGAAAATTTTGGAAATTAAGAACCAAGTCAAATAGAAAATTCAATTAAAATCTTTAACAGGAGACCAGAATAATATGCTCATATGTCTTCTGAAAACCAGTCAGAAAAGAATAAGAAAAATGAGAAGGATGAGGGGAGAAAAAAGGAGGTGGCATAGGAAGAGAAGGGGCAGAAGAAAGTTTTTGAGCTCTCTGGAAACTTTCTAACAAAAGAGTATTCAAATTTTATATTTGAAAGGAGGATGGGCATAGAAAACATGATCAGAAAAATTGTAGGTGAGTAAATTTCCCCAATTTAGGGAAAAGAAGTGGACAATCAGGTCGAGGAGGTCTCTACTTCCCTAAATAGACACAGCAAAAATAAGTCTTCACCATGGTATATTAAACAAAATTTAAAAGTATTAGTTTTAAGTATAAAAAGCAAATGAGAACTCTGTAAACACTTTGAGAGAAAAGCACCACCTCCCTTAAGGTTACTCTTAGTAAACTAACAACAAACTTCTCAACAGAAATCTTGAAGGACAGGAGGGAATCATAATAACACACTACAATGACTGGAGTAAAATAATTACCAACAAAGAAATGGATATTCAGCAAGGCTGTACTCCAGAAGAGGGGGAAACAGAGACTCTTCAAGATAAGAAACAGCTGGACAAATGCATTACTTCCAGACCTGATCTACCTGAGATGTATAAGGGAATCCTACATGAAGTGAAAGGTAGTTGCCATCATGAAACTGAACAGGACTCACAAGAGGACTTTATGATGTCTGAAGGAAGCTGATTTTGAACAAAAATATTGTTATGTTTTAAAGGTGTCAGCTAAGAAACATTGGCCTGAGTGTGACACAGTTATTTCTAGAGTTTCAGAAAGGAAAAGAGGAGGAGTGTGGAAAGATGAAAAATACAAATGAGACAGTTTGTCAGAGGAATAAATTATGGTGTCTCTCAGCTCATATGGGTGATTAGATGACTGTAGTTTACATGATCATTATAATTTTTGTGAAGATTTTGCAGAGAGGAGCACGAAGAACCCAAACATAAAAAATTTAGAAGTGAATACTAATTACTCTGACTTTACCAGTATTATATTAATGTGTCAAAACATCACAGTAAACCCAACTCGCTTAAATTTTAAATGCTAGTCTAAATCAAAATAAAGCATAAAAAATTATGAGTCTCATTTTTTGAAGTCTTGACATGGAAATTAGAGAAAAAATATTTTACATTATGTGTTCTGATACGTAAAGATATCCTAACATTTTCCCTCCATTGTCAATGGTACATTGTAAATATAGTCATCCATTTTGTACTGTTTAATGAGTCTAGTCTTAGATTTCATATCAGCTATTACAATGGAAGGTTAGTCAAGTTCTCATTAATGGAGTTACAGACAGCAGAAATTGACAGATTTGGTAGAAGTCCATCTTCTAAGGTGTATCACCATCATGTGAAATTTCTGTCTTGAAAATCTTTCTCTTACAGCCCTACTCCTAGAAATGTAGGTCCATCAGGAGGCTGGTGTAGGTGTAGACAAACTGAAGCAAAGCCAGCCTTTCAGCCTCCCCTGATTAGGCTCTTCTGATAGATGTCCACAAGTGTAAGAATGACTGGGTCCCTCATGTCTTCCTGCCCCCTCCTATTCTCTGCTTCTCTTTATCCTAACTCCCTGTCCCCTCCCTGCCCTGTGCTTCCAATTTGATCAGGCGATCTTGTCCCTTTCTCCTCTGGGAGACAATGTATGTCTCTCTTACGGTCCTCCTTGTTTCCTAGCTTCTCTGGAAGTGAAGATTGTAGGCTAGTAATCCTTTGCTGTTTGTCTAATATCCATATATGAGTGAGTACATACCATGTTTGTCTTTTTGTGTTGGTTTACCTCACTCAAGATGGTTTTTTCTAGTTCCATCCATTTGTCTGTGAACTTCAAGACTCCATTATTTTTTTGTTGTTGTTATTTGGGTTTTTTTTTTGTTATTTTTCCCATTGAGTAATACTCCATTGTGTAAATGTACCTCATTTCTTTATCCATTCATCAGTTGAGGGGCATCTAGGTTGTTTCCAAGTTCTGTCTATTATAAGTAATGCTACTATGAACATAACTGAACAGATGTCCTTGTATGAATGTGCATCCTTTAGGTATAGACATAAGAGTGGAATTACTGGATCTTGAGGTAGTCTGATTCCCATTTTCCTGAGGAATTGCCATATTAATTTCCCCAGTGGCTGTACAAGTTTGCACTCCTACCAGAAGTGGGTGAGTGTACCCCTTTTGCCACATCCTCTGCAACATAAACTGTCATTGGTGCTTTTGATTTTAGCCATTCTGACAGATGCAAGATAGTATCTCTGAGTTGTTTTAATTTGCATTTCTCTGATGGCTCAGGGTGTTGAGCACTTTCTTAATTGCATCAGGGGAAGAATAGAGGATAGCAAGAAAAGAGATACCTTAATAGAGGAAGACATTGTAGGTTTAAAGAGAAATCTGGCACTAGGGGAATGTCCAGAGATACACTAGGATGACCCCAAATAAGAATCTAAGCAATAGGCCTGGGAGCTATCTTAAAAACCCTCCCCCCATAATGAGATTGATAGCTATTTATGTGCCATCATAGAGCCTTCATCTAGTAGCTGATAAAATCAGAAGCAGTGATCCACAGATATGTACTGAATCAAATTCCTGGAATTTAGTTTCAGACAGGGAGGAGTGATGAGCAAAGGGTTCAAGATCAGGCTAGAGAAACCCACAAAAACAGCTTACCTGAACAAGGGGAAGCTCATGGACCCCAGACTGACAGCTTGGAAACCAACATAAGACAGAACCAGACCCCCTGCATGTGGGTGTCAGTTAGGAGGCCTTGGCAGTCTATGGTGTGCCTGGTAATCAAACAGAATCTATACCTAGTTCATGAATGGACATGAATGCCCATTCCCCAGAGTGGGATACTCTCTCAACCTATACACACTGGGAGGGGCTATGCCTTGCCTCCAATGATGTGACAGACTTTGATGCTCCCCAATAAAAGGCCTCACCTTTTCTATGTTGCAAAAGAGAGATGGTATGGGGGTTGGTGGGGGGGGGCATAGGAGAATGGGATGGAGAGGGAACTGGGATTAATATATAGAATAAGATGGTTTCTAATTTAAATTAAAAAAGAATGATTCAGAGGCATTTAATGTTTTGTGAAGTACATGTACACAGCTTCCCCCAGATTTATACACTGAAATCCTAACTTCCAAGGGGATAATATTTGGGTGTAGCTCTTTGGAAAATTAATTAAATGAAAAAAGTGGAGCTATCACTGATAACATAATTAGTGATCTTATAAAAAAATAAACAGGCCATGGGTAGTTCCTTCCTGCCAGGCGAGGTTGTGAAGAAAATTCAACAGTTTCTCACCTGGTAGAAGATCTTCTCTAAGATGCATCTACACTAGTAGCCTAATCTTGGGCAACTACAAAAAATATTGACAGATAAATAGCATTTGTTGATAACCTGGCTTCTTATAGCATTTCACTTTTGCTGCCTGAACAAACTCATATCTTCCCCATGTCTCTGAGATAGCATTAAATGTGGATGAGAAAAATCTTCTGTCTTTTGTGCACAGAAACTGCAAAGTGTTTAGTGCTAATATGGATGGATAATCTTTGATGGTGTGTTGTGTTATGCATCAGTAATAACAGCAAATATTGATCCTGGTGACCCTGCCTCACTGTCACTTCCATGTTCTCCAGAAAATGCATTTACTCTAGTAGGATGAGTGTTTATCATTTTAGTCATGTATTATATCTATCAAAAATTGCTACAAATTTTTTGCAGTTCCTGTCAGATTCTAATGTAGCTACATTTATTTGTATCTGATACACATTGTTTTGAGGGTTGACTCATGTTTATTTAATATTGCCTTAGTCAAACATCATTTGAAATGTGTTCTGTTCACATGTATTTTAGTCAGAATTTGGACAACGTTGTAATGATAGTTTATATCTAGAACATTTCTGGAATAGGTTGATTCTCTTCTTGCCTATAAAATATGATCTGTGCTAGATCCAAACAAGAAGAAACTTCTTTCTGGAACTGCGCCTTGGTTGGGTGAAGCAGGTGCTCTCAGACACAGGCAGTCCTGCCCTATGGATGGTTCTAAATAGAGCAAATACTGAAAAACAGGCAGTCCTACCATACCCAAGTCCTGAGTGGATCAGATGCTTTCAGAAACAGTCTGTGAGAGGCTTTAATAGACATGAAAAAATAAATGAATAAATAAAAATAAATAAAAATGTTTGTTGGTGAAGCCCAGGGATTGGGGCATGGGAGGGAGGAAGGGAGAGAAGGAGAGGGAACTGGGATCAATATGTAAAATAAGAAACATAAATTTAAAAATATCATAAAAATGATTTGCTACATCAATTTTACTGAAACTGTCTTGAAACACTTTGAGCCAAATTAGTATAGATTAGAATATTTTCTTTTCAAATTCCTTTGTAGTCTACACACCGTTAGGCTTGTTGTAAGAACCTGCACACATTTACTAGACCAAGATCACCTGCTAAGGCAGTGGGGAGTTAAACCAGGCTGTTTGGAGGGGCCACAGCAAGACTGAGGCTGTGACAATTTTAATAAGAGAAATCAGATTTTTATACACTTACCAGAAACAGGATATAGCAGTTATTGCCAGGATACAAAGATGTTTACAAACTCCACAGAGTGTACAAATTAATGTCTACCCAAGTGCTCTGCCAAGTTTTCATGCTTCCTTGACTTCTAAGAGAACACACAGAGAAGCTCAAGTGACCTGAACACCTTACTGCCTGAGCATTGATCTCTCAGGAACCAAAAGGCACACAGTGCCCCAGGAGCTCTGAAGTCTAACCTGGAAAATCTATGACACATGCCTCTAAAGGCAATGAGGCCAGGACAACTTCATGATTCCTTGTTTTCTATTTTGATGGAATTGTTGTTTATGTCATCATGAAAATAAAACATAATTTCAGACATTACTTGCATCCTATAAATTATGAATCAAATGATTCTTCATTCTCAATATTATGTAAATTAGGCACATCTATAGGTTATTGGTTTATTTAAAGAATCAATTCTATCTTTTTTATTTCTTAGACCAATGAATTTTAAAGTAATGATACAAAATATGAACACCATATATTTCAGACTCCATGTTGTAATTAACCTTGAAACGTCTTGTAATTTTGATGTAGTAAAGTAATAGTGATAACCAGCTGAAAAATGAGTTAAATATTTCATGTTCTAAATATATTTACTGAATGATCGATATATATCAAGGCCACAAAAGAGTAAATGCAGAACCACACCTGAAAAATTAATGTTCAATACTTTCAATTCTTTTCTTAGTGCTATTTTCTAATGAATTTCTTTTTCCATTTATGTTTAATTTGCCTTATTCATTAAATTGGGATTGTTTTACTCTACTTTCTAATGTGATGATATTTTTATTGTTTCATTCAAAGACAAAACTGGAGAATATGAAATCTGCTCAGCAAATTTCTCTCTCTCTCTCTCTCTCTCTCTCTCTCTCTCTCTCTCTCTCTCTCTCTCTCTCTCTCTCTCTTTGAGACATGATTTCTCTGTGTAGCAGCCTTGGAACTCACTCGGTAGACTAGGCTGTTCTCAGACTCATAGAGATCTACCTGTCTCTGCCTTCTAAGTGCTTGGATTAAAGACATGTGCCACCACTGCCCAGCAACAAATCTCTTATTGTTGAGAATTATTTTGCAATATTTTTGCTGAGATTTTATTTCCTATAAAAGACCTAATTCATGTTACTTGTGAATAGAGTTCACGAGCTTCAGCATTGATGTCTCTAACTGCTTTTCAGATAGAGTCCTGTGATCCTTTTCTTGATTGATTGTCAACTGATGGGATGTAGAATTACCATAGAAACAAACCTCTGTAGGATTATAAGGAATTTTCTAGCTTAGCTTAATTGAGGTAGAAGATCCACCCTAAGTGTGGGTTGCACTAATCCATAAGTTGCTATCCTAGACTGAAGAAAGAAAGAAAAGAAGGAAGGAAGGGAAAATGAAAGAAAAGAAGGGAGGGAGGAAGGAAGGAAAGAAAGAAGGAAGAAGAAAGTGAGCTGAGTACCAGCATTCATCTTGCTCCATTTCCTGATGGAAGCATTACCAGATGCTTCAAGCTATTGCCACTATGGCTTCTCTGCCATGGTGGGCTGTATCAGATGTAATGGGAGTCTTTCTGTGTTTCTTCTTATGTATTTGGTCAGGCTAATGAAAACAAAAGCAATACAAGGCCCAAAGCTGAGTATAGTCGTCATGGTCTAGTTAGCTGTATTTGCAGTTTCTGGATAACTTTCTGAGGGGTTGCATGTGTGCCATTAATGTACAACAGCAATAAAACAAAAAATCTATTTGTTCCATGGACATGTGATTTTAGAAAACACAGCTTATTAAATGTTTCTGTAACACACACACACACACACACACACACACACACACAGAGAGAGAGAGAGAGAGAGGGGGGGAGGAGAAAGGTCCCAGAACTCCAGCATAAATAAGCTATAGACTAAAGCTTTCTTTGGAGTGGTAGCAAATGGAAGGAACTTCCCACACAGCCTGAGCAGCTGCCCTGCTGGAACATGAGACCAGCACTGCAATCCTTTTCCAAGGTATTCTCAAGTAATCCTTGCACAGTAAGCAGCACTGTACTCCAAAGATTGGAGGAGAAATCCAGCAGGATTATTTAATCTAATGTTAAACAGAGATGCATATTTCATAAGAGACTTTACCCGGCTGATTAAAAGAACACATTGGTCTTAAACAATAGTTTAAGAGGAGACTGGGAGATAAGACTGTCTTTTAAATTAGTATCCAGAGAGTGCTTGGGAAAAGCATAACAAGCTCAAAATGCAATTCACATCTCATGATGATAGTTTAGTTGTTGCAAAATGAATTTCTGAAGATCAAGAGGATCTGAGGATGGTATGGTGATAACACTGTGGGATGAGGTGGGATGAAGTGGGGTGGGATGGGTTCAGGGGGTCTGAAGAGATCCAGTCAGAGTGGCAACACGTGGATCTGTCTTAAATGATACCAATAGAACCAGTATAAACAAGTACCAACACAGATAAGAATACATTAGCAAAAGTGGAATGAACCATGATAGACAGGTTAATTGAGAAGAGGAATCTTATTAGAGACCACATGCAGAAAGTACATCATTAATTTCTTCTTAAGTGGGTTAGGTTAGGGGAGTGCTTCCAGGTAAAATGGATGCCCTAGGTCAAGGTCAAAGGCAATGTGCTTCCCTGGGCTGTGAATCCTTAGGTAAACTTTTACTTCCTCTAGCGCTGTGCTGTTCAATCACTTTTGAGCACTATTTCACAGCCCCACTTGATTTGCATTAATTATTTTGCAATGTTGGGGGATGAACTCAGAGTTGCACAGGCTAGACAAGTCATCTGCCCCTGAGCTGCATAACAACCTCCTTGACTATTTAAGTTGAAGTCAATTAAAGTTAAAGTAAATTTAAAAATTATCGTCTTACTCCTACTAGCTATAGTTTAAGGATTCCCCAGCCACATATAGTTAATCATTGCCATTCTTGGAAAAATCACATAATGAAGATGCCCAAGAAGAGAGAAATTTTTATTATACAGTGGAGCCACAATACAGAGTTGTAAGACCTCCCACAAGGGAAGGGTTTGCTGTGGGACTCTACTCATATTTTTTAAATATATATATATATATATATATATATATATACATATATATGTATACATACTTGTTTAAATTTTTAAATGTAATTCATAATGCACATGATAATATCTATAGATTGTAGATGGTTTATTTAAAACTTTTATAATTTTTAGATTATAATATAATTTCTTTCATTTCCTCCCTCAAAACCCTCTCATATGCCCTTTCTTTCTCTTTTAAAATACATAGCCTCTTTTCTCACTAATTTTGTTAATTGCATACATGTGTTTGTACATATGTATATATTCCTAAATATAACCTTGTCAGTATATATTCTTATGTATGTTTTCAGGGCTGACCATTTGGTATTGGATAATAAATTCATATGGAGTTTTATATTTTGTATTTAGCACATTAAAATAACAATTATTTCTTTTAACTAATGTTTTTCAAAAAATGTAATGGCAAAAATCTCTTTGAGTATTGTTATTTACTAGAAATTTCATACTACATCAATGTTCATTAGCTAACTGCTATGTATCAGAGTCATTTTGTTGGGTAATTTGAACTGTTCATTGCAGAGACAAAAACTTTATGTTATGGAGAGGAAAGATTCCTATACATATTTCAGTGAACAAGTAACAGAAAAGCAGATTTTTTTCCATATTAAATATTTCTTGGGGACATGCATGACTGGAAAGGTAAAGTCAATGAGTGTTACTCTCTAACTCATCCCCAAAGGGCGATGAAGGCTTGCATATATATTAACACTATATCCCCAAAGGAGTATTTAAGTAACTTATTAGCACACAAATTTGGAAGATTTATTATGAGAGGAAGCTAAGAAGGATAATGGCATAAATAATTTCTCCTATGGGTTTGTGTTTTTGTATGTTATGGATGCTTGTTGCTTCTTGGAGTCTTGTATGTGGACACTCATTAATGAGGGTGCTCCTGTGTGTAAAAGTTTGACATTGACACTGGGCATCTTCTTTGATCATGCTCAACATTATTTATTGTGGTAGGGTCACTCACTGAACCCACAGCTCATAGATTTAGCTAGTCCAGCCAGCCACTTTACCTCAAGGATCTTGTCTCTGCCTCTACACCCTTGAGATTATAAGTGGACAGCCACATGCACTTGGACTTTTTACTTGAGTACTGGGCATCCAAATCCTGGTCCTCATGCTTGCAAAGCAAATGCTTTATGAACTGAACCATCTACCCAGTTTAGGAGTAAATACTTTAACAGAGAAGAGCAAGGGAGTACACCAGAATTTTAAAAGATGGCCAAGCCATAGGTCTTGAAGTCATGCTCTAGTAATCAAGGTTACAAGGAAAGGGGAGGAGATAGAGAATTAACAGCTGATCTCAGGGGACAAAAGCATTTTTGCTCTGATCTATTAGACATTAAAGACTGATGGACTCTTGCATTCAGCCAGATGGTAATACATTCTCAATAATCCCTATTGACTCCAGTTCATCCCCCTGGTGTATGGCTGATTGTCATTATCACGGCTTGTTCTAAAACACACAGGATGATGATCCTGAGACTAATCACTTGTCTCTAGACAGCAGTAGTCTATTGATTTTCATGTGATGGAAAGTTCATCAGTGGCAGCCTAGAGAGGGGCAAAATGCAACTTGGAGTCAAAAAGAAGTAAACTATAAGCTGGATTTTTTCTGGATTTAGACATGATGACCTGAATCTAAAGTGACACTCTTCTGTTGGTTCCCATATTTATGAAACTATATTCACTATACCAAATCACATGTCTTTCATGGATCCATGAATGCTTAATTAGATAATTTATATAAATGCCTAAGAACATGCCATGACATACAAGAGAGGCTCTGTAAATACAGATTTCATTTCCTTTCATGTAAAGTATAAAATAATAGGAGCTTAGTAATTGACACAAGCTAAAATTTCACTGGCTAATGCATTTTTAAAGTACTATTTACATTTGAATTGACACGCTCTAACCTGATAAATATGAAACTTTATCTGAGCTACTTTCCACATTCTTTATACCAAAAGCTCTGTTGCCATAGTGTCCCTGAACCTTGACCCACACTCTGCATCCCCAGTAACCCAAAGTCCCCATTTTGTGAGGATTCAGCAATTCTGAGACTTGTATAAGAGTTCAATTTCTCCATTTATGAGGGTTATCTTTAAATTGTCCATATCCACTAGTTCAGTGGTTCTCAATTGTGCATGGCATCGAGACCTCTTTAGGATCAATTGACCCTTTCACAATAGTCAACTAAGACTTTTGGAAAACACAGATATTTACATTATGATTCATAACAAGCAGCAAAATTAGCACTATGAAGTAGCAATGAAATAGTTTTATGGTTAGGGGGTCACCACAGTATAAGAAACTGTATTAAAGGATCACAGTATTAGCAAGGTTGAGAACCACTGCACTTGTTAATGTTGACCACAGCCCTACTCTAATTTCTGAAAGGATTATTAAAGAGGAGGCTGACTTGCCAACTGAATTCAAGGGAAGGAAAAAGAATGAATGCCCTAAAAACTGGCTGCCTGGAGAACATTACCAACATTTGACTCAGTAAGCCACATTGAGGAGCTTCACAAGTTGATCTTTCCACTGACTTGTGGTTGGTTTAATTATGACCCAGCCCTACATGGCTCATTTTTGTTTCATGGTTTTTATTTATTTGTTTATTTATTTGGTTGGTTTGGTTTTCTTTTTCCAAAAGATTGTTTTCAACTGAATAGATATCAGAAAAAATTATTTTGTTACTATTTATAGAAGCAACAAATAATAGAGCCAAAATATTTTCCCAGTGTCACACAAAATCTCATCTTCAGAGCTCCCAGGGCCTAAGTGGCTTGGATCTTAAGAACACAGTCATCCTGTTCTTATTCTGAACTGCAAATAGGATGCACACAGGTACATAGCACACAAATATAATGCTACTGTTTCCAAGAACCAAATATCCCTCTGGGGCTCCTGCATGTTTTGATCTGGGACTGACTTTTGGGAAAAGAATCTATTGAGGAGAACTGAAAAACTGAAAAATCCAAAGTTTCCTAAGCTGAATGATTAATGTTTTCCAATCTAGACCATAATGAACTCGAATTCCATCTCCTGTACATATTCTTCTGATATGGTGGGTCTCATTTCTCCAGTTTTACACCTACTTCTGTGTCTTTTTGTTATCCATGGCAAGGTTATAGGAAAAGCAGCCATAATGTCACATATATGTCTGATAGCCAAAAAAATGTTATTACTGTATTATAATTTTTTTTCAGAAAGTGTATCACACTACACTTGAATTTTGCACACTTTAATAACATCATGGAAAACTTAGGCAGGGGCAGCTCCATTGGGTATCTTGGGATCCTTCTATATAGCAGCAGTCATCTCAGGAAAAATGTGATGGCACAAAGAAAGAGTCTGAAGGTAATAGGTTTCTAGATCTGTTTTGTGAAATTATCCTCGGAGTAAAGTTTTTTGGCACTAGAAGGAGAAATAGATCAATACATTTCTACCACATATCTATTGGTATTTAGAATTACTGCACAGTCATTTCCATCTTGATAACCCATGACTGATGGAAGATGTCATTCTATAATTATGTTTCTCTTATTGGTTAATGAATGAAATACTGTTGGCAAATAGCAATGCAAGATAGGCGAGACTAGGAGACAAGGAGGATTCTGGGAAATGTAGTAGAGAGAAGATTCAAAATGTAGATACTTGAGAGAAGAGTTCTGGATCCTCTCTCTGGAAAGATAAGGCCACATTGAAATACTTAGATTAATAGAAATAGGTTAATATTTATGACAGAGCTAGCCAATAAGAAATGCTAGTAATGGGCAGACAACTTTATATCTAATACAGCATCTCTCTGTGTTATTTTGGATTGACAAGGCTGTGGGACCAGATTGGCAGGAAAACTGCACATAACAAAATGGTGCCTGAGATGTGGGTACTAAGAACTTTCACTAAAACTTTTAAAAAGCTTAAGAAAGGATTTTCAAAACAAAATAACAGAGAAAAACAAGTCTTCTTCATAGCAGCATTTTTCTCAGTTGGGCTCTGTTTTGCTAGAGACAAGCAGAGATTTGAGCAGCTCTTTTAAGGAAGGTTTCCTGACTCAACATAAACAGGGGGGAAAAACTACAGGGCTCTTTTTAAAGAGATCCTGCTAACAACTTAGTGGTGTGTATGAGAGCTGACAGCGGCAGTGACCACATCTCCAAGCCAGGAGCATGCTGCTTGATGGCAGGATAGACCAAGGCAGTGAGCACAGCTCTCATTCTGTTGGTAAACATAACCTCGTCATCTTGAATAGATGAATAGGCTAAAACAGTTGTGACTTTCATTTTATTTCATTTTACTTTATTTCATTTTATGGCCAGAAAAAAAGAGAAAGATTACAGTAAAGAGAGATTCAGATAACTCTAAAGGTTTACAATATGTTCAAAAATATACTTAGGGAGAGAAAAAGAAACAGGATAAAGTAGTTGGAAAAAATACAAAGAGAGTGGCTGGGTGTGATGGTACACAGTTTTAATTTCAGCACTCAGGAGGCAAAGGCAAGCAGATCTCTGTGATTTGAAAGCAAACCTGGTATTCAGAGTTAATTCCAGGACAGGCAAAAGTTATACAGAGAAACCCTGTCTCAAAAAATGAAAAAACCACTTGAATATGGAAAGCACACAGAGAGTCTGGATACTGTATACTATGTTGTTGTCTTTGTATTGTTTGACTGCTGAGGAAATAACAACTGTTAAAATAAATGCTGCTGCATTAATCCAATTTATATATTTTAAAAATGCTTTGACTTCAAAATTTAAGTCTAAGGACAGGTTACTGGGGAAAAGAATTTCTATTTTTGTTTCCACAGAAAATTAAAAGCTATGGATTCCTTCCAGAATACATGGTTTTATCAAGCAAGACCCAACATTCAAAACAGCTGGCACAAGGCAGCCTTGTAGACCACTAGAGCCAGGATTTCTGTGTCTTTTAGGATCCCAATGACAGCACCCACTAACAGCAGGAAGCAGTTTGGAAAGAATGATGCCCAAATTCCCTACTATTGTCTATAAATGTTTGTTTTCATTTAAATGGGGTTGGTTATAAATGGTTAATGATCACAATCTCTTTTTAAAGGTAAAAAGTGGATTATGGTATAGAAATTATATTCTTCAAACCTTTCAAAGACCTACAGAATATGGCATTTAAAATGGTTTAGAGTTTTTCTTAACAGTGAGGCACAACTGCTTCTGGCAACACGAATTGCATGACATGGGAAGATGGACGTTGAAGAAGCACATTATGGGGTTTGCTTCCAATATGGCAAGACTAGCCACTTGGGCAAGATACTGTTCTTGTCTGGACTGTTTGACTTTATGCTATGTAAATTAGACATGCAGGACCCACAGAAAAGTGACTTCTGAACCAAGATGGACATTGCTGTAGAATTCTTGCTTCATGGAAGTATCTGGCAGACACTCTGCAAGACACAGAGAAAAGTGACTGACAAACTGCCAACACACGCAGACAGATTAAAGTTTCCTGCTTTGCTGAGGAGTCTGCCAGATAAACTGTCACATATAGGCTGAAGATAAAATATTACAGAAAATTTTGGGATTTTGGATGACTGTCCAGGTAGCCAATGTCTCTGTCAATTCAAGAGTTTATATATTATCCTTCTGTTGTCTTTGATGGAGTTGAAGACAGATAGTTATGGTTATAGTTTTCCTTAGGATTAAAGATAAGTTACATATAAGACTTTAGATTCACAAAGATAGGATAGATGATGGAATATTTCTTTAAATATTGCTCAGTGTTAATGAACTAAATATTGTTAACTATAGTCCTGATTTCATAACTGTTTTGTTATATATTTTACTATGTTAAAGTTAAAATACTTCTTTTTATTTAGACAAAAAAAGGAGGAGATGATGGGAGATGTCATTTTGTAAATATGTTTCTCTTGTTGGTTAATGAATAAAGCCCTGATGGCCAATAGGAAAACAAAATAAGCAGGACTAGGAGCTGAGGATTGTGGGAGATGTAGTAAGGAGGAGTCAATATGTAGGGACTTGAGAGTAGAGTTCTGGTCCCTCTCCCCGGTAAGATGAAACCACGTGTAAACACATAAATTAATAGAAATGGGTTAATATTTAAGACAGAGCTAGCCAATAAGAAACACTAGTAACAGGTCAACAGCTTTATAATTAATACAGTGTCTCTGTGTATTATTTGGGGCTGATGTAGCTATGGGCTATGGGACAGGCTGGCAGGAAAACTACCTGTAACAGACTTGACTTTTGAGCAGGGTGATATATATATTCTTCTCCGTATAGACATACAGTTTGATCAGCATCTAGTTGAAAATGCTATTTTATTTCTGGCTTCTTCATTGAAAATCAATTATCCATAGGTATTTGGATTTACATCTTCAATTGAATTTCATTGTTAATGTGTCTGTGGTTTGCTAATACCACACAGTTCTGGTTTGGTTTTTTTTTTTCCTTAATTTTATTATAGCTCCTAAGTACAACTTGAAATCAGGGATAGCGTTATCTTCAACAGTTATTTTATTGTTGAGGATTGTTTGGTTTTTGTTTGTTTGTTTGTTTGTTTTTCCAAGTGAAGTTGAGAATTTTCCTTTCAAAATGTGTAAAAAATTATGTTGGAATTTTAATGGTGATTGCATTTATTCTTTAGATTGTTTTGGTAGGATGGTCATTTTTTTCCATGCTAATCCTACCAGTCTATGAGCACAGGAGATCTTTCTATCTTCTCACATCTTCAATTTCTTCCTTGAGAACTTGAAGTTTTTTGTGTTTTCTTTTGTTTTGTTTTTTTTTGTTTTTGTTTGTTTTTTGTTTTGTCATACAAGTCTTTCACTTACTTGATTAGAGTTATTCAAGGTATTTTACATTATTTGAGGCTATTGTGAAAGGTGTCCTTTATTTCTTTGTCTTTTGTCATTTTTATATAGGAGGGTTACTGATGATTTTGAGTTAATATGTATCTAGTCACTCTGCTAAAAGTATGGCTCATCAAGCTCCAATTAAAGAATTCAACTGCTTTCTAAATACGAAGTCCCAAAGTCCACATATCGACATATTGACAAGAGGAAACCACATATTCAGTCCTGTCACAGCAATACCCCACTTCTGGTGCCAACTTCTTCCTTGGTTGGGTTTCTATTTGCTGTGAAGAAACACCATGACCACAGCAACTCTTATAAAAGAAAACATTAAATTGCGGATGGTTTACAGATTCAGAGGTTTAGTTTCTTGAAGTCATGGCAAGAAACCTGGTGCTGCATAGGCAAGCATAGTGCTAAAGAAGAAGTCAAGAGTTCTACATCTGAATTGGCAGCCCCCCAGGAAGAGAGAGTGACTTTGGGCCTAGTTTAAGCATTTGAAACCTCAAAACTTATCTTCAATGGTACAATTCTTTCAACAAGGCCATACTGACTCCAACAAGGCCACACCTCCTAATACTCCCAGTCCCTATAAACCTATGAGAGCCATTTTCATTCAAGCCACCACATTGGCTACATTTTAGTTGGCTTGTACAACATCTGTGCAGAGGGTGGGCTAGCTAGGAAAAGGAGGTCATTGGGAGTAGGTTGTTACTTGTTTGCCTAGTTCTCATTATACCACCACTCTCTCTGTTCACTAGTGTGCATTGTCATGAACAGCCATCACTACATCGTTATTACAAGGACTGAGCTAGTTCTCTGTGTGTTTCTATAAGTTGTTCCTGTCATTTGTGTTGATCACAGCAGTACAAAAGTAACTAATATATCTTTACTTGATCTTGTGCTTAGAAACCTTAAATTATCCTCCTGAAAAGTCTAAACTAGCACATTAAAACTAGGAATCAGTTACCTCTGTTGTGAGTTATTAGCCAATGGGGTACCACAGAGCTCTCATGGGATGGAGCTACCACATTTCCCACCTGGTTCTCTGTACGTGGAGTCTGCTCTCCAGAGGCTTAGGGAGTGACTAGTGGTTGAAGCTCTGTCTGTGGAGTCCCATGTGTCTAGCTTGCTTTTTGGACTGGGCTAGTGCAGTATAGAACTTACTGAGAAGGTCCTTAGTGGAGCATTTCTAGGAAGGGCACATTTAAAAGGTAGGAAAAGACTGTTCCTATGACTGTGGAAAGTGTCACGCACTAAACAAAGAACAGTCTCTTCCTGGAAACATGCAGGAAGAGCTGGACAAATGCTGGGACTTGTGCTCAACAGCACCTCTTGGGAAAAGAAAAATCATAAGGTCACATTAAGCTGTGCTGGGAGAAGTTGTGATCCTGGAGTCCCTACAATATTGTGTGTGTGTGTGTGTGTGTGTGTGTGTGTGTGTGTGTGTGTGTATGTGTGTGTGTGTGTGTGTAATTAATTTTTTATTTAAAAACTTTTTCATTTTACATGCCAAACCAAGTTCCCCATTCCTTCCCTTCTCCTGCTACCCCCATACCTGCCCACCTTCCCACCCTCCATCCAGTCCTCAGGGTGGGTAAGGCCTTCCTTAGAGAGTCAACAAATTCTGGCACAGGAAGTTGAAGCAGGACCAAGCCCCTCCCTGCTGTATCAAGGCTGAACCAGGTATCCCACCATAGGGAATGGGCTCCAAAAAACAAGTTCATGCACCTAGGATAGGTCTTGGTATGCTAGCCTCCCACCCTAACAGATCAAGTCACATAAATGTCAACAACATTCCGAGGGTCAAGGTTGGTCTCATGCAGGTATCCTAGATGTTATCAGTCCATAGTCCATGAGCTCTCAGTAGCTCATGTCTGCTGTGTCTGTGGTTTTCTCCACCATGGTCTTGATCCCCACAAGGACGACCCCAGCTAAGTCTCCTAGCAATAGAGAAGAGAGAGTCTAGAATGGGTCTTCCCCTTTAATCAGATTAGTGACTACCCTAATTGTCACATAGAACCTACATAGAACCACTGATGGAAGCAGATGCAGTGACCCATAGCCAAGCACTGGGCTGAGCTCCTGGAGTTCAGTCGAAGAGAGGGAGGAGGGATTATATGAACAAGGTGTCCCTACAATTTGATCCTGCATGAAATCATGTCTGTTGCCTGCTACTATATCTAATAGCAAAACTAACAATGTGTTGATGTTAAATGACAGTACCTTCTGCCTTCCTTGTTATCTCACCACATAAATCTCTCTGCAGCTTTGTAACACTAACCACCCTGGTTTCATTCAAAGATCACTGTGTCTTGGAGATAGAGAAAGCCAGGGGCTAACTGTGCCAACAGCATGCTCAGATACCATCACCTCCTAAGTTGGCTCCCATTTTGAAGTCCTGAACACACATAGAACTTGATAGACTGCTGAGTACAGCATTATGGCATTACTTCTCTACCTGTTCTAATGTCAAATATTGCTAGGGTTTCCCGTGATTACCCCCGAAGCTTTTAGTATAAGCCTTCTCTTCAACAAGTCATTGTGGTTCCATTTTAGGGAGAAATAGAAACTTTCTGTTTGCCATGAACCTGCCATCTGCAGTCTCTCCCATCTCTCCTCTCCTAACTTCATAAGAAACAACTGATTTCCATATTGGACAACTACAACACCAAAAAAGAATGGCTTGCCTGAGTATTCTGTAGGAGTGCAATGCACACCCTAGCTCTGTTTATGACATGCACATTTGTAAGGACATCCATTTAGAGACAACAGAGAGAAATTGAGCACCACTGGCCAGGTTTGGATTGTTGAAGATTTAAAAACCAATGGAGTGTGGCATGAGACGGTTATCTTAAAAAGCTCACTGTGACATGAATTCTAACAAAGACAGAAAGTAATAAATTGGCTTTTAAAACAAGCTAACTTGAGTGCTAGATAAATGCATAAAAATATATTTGACAGTGAAAATGTAAAGTCCAATGCAAAACATGACAAGCTTCAGAATGGCTGTTGTAAGTGTATAAAGTTTCATTGAGATATATAGAATTATAGTTAATTTGCATGTGTGATGTTTTTTATTTGCAAGTTTTTTATAATAAAGTTAATTTTTAAAGATGTTAATTTTTCATTGCTGCATACTTGTCTTGTCACTTGTGTAAAATAAGGCTTACTGAGCACATCTGCAAGGTTCTAGGGAATAAATTATCCCAGACTCTAGATCTGCCATCTGGTGGGCACTGAAAAAAATATTAGTGCCATAGTGACAATATTTGTTATCCATGCTGTGCTAGAGACAGAGAAAGAGAAAGAAAGCAGCTGTTTTCCCAGAAAATCATACTGCTCTGCCTCCATTTTCCATCCTACTCCATGAGATCTTATAATCCTTGCAATTATACTTTGAGATAACAGCCAAATTATCAAATTTTAATGTTATAATGGCTAAACATATTCATTTATCGCCTACTAAAATATTCTGTATAAATCACCTAGTAAAATATTCTGTATACACATTAACTTAAATTTGCATTCACTTGAAATATCTTTCTAAGTCTGAGTATATAAACTATTTGTATTCACAACCAGAAGCCATTTGCTACAAGAACACTAAAGATTAAAGATAGCATAACTCTCTCTATCTCTATCTCTTTTCTCTGTGTGTCTGTTTGTGTATATATATATATACATATATATATATATACATATATGTGTGTGTGTGTGTGTGTGTGTGTGTGTGTGTGTGTGTGTATGTAAACAAATAAAAATATCAGTGGGGTCAGTTTGTTTGGAAATGTTGAACTGAAGTATGTCTCCCTCATCACCCAGGTAGCTCCTACACAAGAAAAACATGAAACTCTAGACTCAGTGTGCCTATGTTCTGAAGAATTATTGAGAATGAGAAAGTAAAAGCTTCCTACATTCATTTGTCTACAATAAAAGACGTAGGACTTTAGTTAAGGATTTATTCCTTGTAGACATATGTGTATGCAGTAAAAACTTAGCATACTCTTAAGTAACTCTTATTCCATTCAGTCATTCCATACACATGTAAGGAGCATATACACAATGTCAGACACCATGAATAGTGACAAAGGTGCAATGGTAAACAAGTCAGATGCAGTTGTTTCTTATAAGCTCAAAAGCACATGGTCCAAACAAGAAAAGAAGGCAGGCTTTAAGTCAGAAAGGATGTGTGAGCACACTGATTTTAAATGTTACTCTAAAGTGTTTGGAAACAACTTGAGGCTTTTCAACTAAGAGTACTGCATGCATAACTCTAAAATAAATGTGTAATTTCCAAAGTACTTTTCTGGATTTTATTAATAAATATGCACTATCGAAATGTCTACAGTCTATTGGCCTGCCAATCCTCAAACCATATGAAACAATACACAATTATGTGTCTATACCAAATGATAACTAGAAAGGAAATAAATAAAAGCTGCATTCTCAATTATAAATTCATGTATGATATGTATATTTCACATTTGTGCATGATGGTAGAGACATAGAGGCCTAAATTTTAGATTAAATATTTAATGCCACATTGAAGAAAATGTTACAGATTTACAAACATTCCAAAAATATGTTACCTTGAAATGTGAAATTAATGGTTAGGAATTCTTTCAAATTCTTAATGTTTGTCAAAAAATAGCTCATTCATATGGTATTAGGGATCAGATGAATAAAAATAGTCATACATATTAAAAGACTCAAAATAAACCACAAAGAAAGATGTTTTTGAATATGTATTCTAATCAACAAAGAAAAATTAAAATAATTAAACCACAGAATAAAAAATCACAGACGTGATTTTGAAATGAACACAGTCCACTTTAACATAAAAATAATTCTAAAATGAATATGCTTATCAAACTTGAAAATAGCCTATTACTTTTTAAGGTACATAGGCAGTTGTACATAATGTGATTGTCAACTTGACTGGATTTAAAATCATCTAAGGAAAACAACTCCAAGTGTGACTTTGAGAGTCCCCAGAGAGGTACAAATTATATCAGGAGATTAACCTGGGATGAGTGCAGAATCATCCCATGCACTAAGATACTAGATGAATGAGGAAGAAAGAAGGAAGCTAGCTAAGCTTCCACATTAACTGCCAACTGCTTGCAGATCCATCAAATTTCAAGGAATCCTGAACACAGATGGTCTGCTGCCATGAATCCTTCAATTCCTGTACCATTTTATTCTTACCATTCTTATTTATTTGTTTGTCTGTTTTATGTGTATGAGTGTTTTACTTGAATGTTTCTCTGTGTACTACATACATGTCTGGTGTCCACAGATGACAACAGAGTTCCAGGCCCTCTGGAACTGGAATGCAGATGACTGTAAGCTGCAATGTGGGTTCTGGGAATCAAACCTAGACCTTTGGAAAGAGCAACCAATGCTCTTAACTACTAACCATCTCTCCATAATCCCATGCACCTTCTTGGCAATGAACTGAAGTAAATATTTCTTTATGTTCCTTCTGTCAAGAATTTTGTCACAGTGATATAAAAAATGACTAATACTAATTTGTTCAGAAAAGTGTGGCGCTTCTATTGCTCTGACCATACATTCATGGGTCTTTGGATGTAGTTTGTACAAGGAGCACTAAGGAATCTGAAGGTGTCAACTGGAAGAGGCTTGGGATATATAAGCATAACATGGTGACCCATTCTGGCAGGAGTTCACAAACCAGAATGGTAAAAGAGACGTAGACTGTGAGATTGTGAGCATGGGTTTTCAGGGGAATGATAATGTTATTAGGAACTGGGATAGAGGCAGTTCATATTTTGACAATTCAAGATAGCATAATATTCAGAACACTGTGTACATATTCAGATTTATGCCGAGGGTGAACAGAAATACATGAATACATGAAAATATAGCATGGTTTGAAGAGAAAATGAGAGTGGAAAAGTTAACTGATTCAAAGGAGGCAGGTACAGAGAAAGTTGAGTGATTATTAAAGGGATTTGCCCCTTAAAGATAAAATCGCCACTCTTATCTAAGCCAATAGGTACAGTGCCCTAAGTCCAAGACACTACCCTCTGTGGCTCCAACCTGTGAAAATACAAATTTATTTGAAAGCAGAAAGGTTGAACTGAGAACATTGTGGAGGGCTTACTATGCTTGAAAACAACCACCTACAGGAATGCTTAGTTGAGTTCACCTACCAACTAGAGGTAAATACAGCCATCATGCAGTGAGATCAGACTACATCTGAGGCTAACAGAAGTATGTGGGAGTATCATACATGTGGTTTTTTGGGCATACATAAGTGCAGATTATGGTGTCTGGATTTCAGAAAATCTAATTCCAGTCAGGGTTTTCCTTTAAGGATACCCTAAGGGGCATTGTGAAGAGGAATCTCAACTGGCAATGAATGTCCCAGGATATAGTAGATGTCAGGAGCATGGAGCATTTTTTTTTTGGAAGAAAACTCTAGACATTAAAGGGAGCCAACCCAAGATAAAGGTTTTGCATGATGAATTTGGAGAAATGAGACAAACCAAAACTATTAGAGCCCAAGTAATTCCAACATGAGTCTCAAATAAAAGATATGAAACTTATGTATTTGATATTATTTTCTTCTAGACTTCAAACTTACTTTGGTGTCTGGCTTTACCCTGAGTTCCTGGGTACTTGGACAGCAAGCACTTCACTGACTGATCCAACTCCTCAGACCCAAATATAATAAAATTTCTAAGTTAAGCAGAGTAAAATTAAGTGAAATAGCAGTACTGGTAAGAATGATTTGTAACATAATATCTAAGTATGTAAAACAAAGCTTCACAGACCAAAAGGATAAGTGAAAAAAAATTCCCTATTTTTAAATGAATATTGGGTGGGATTTTCTGTTCAAAATTCAAGAGCTAATTTTCCATGTATTTTCATGTTTGAAAATATGTATGATGGTCATTTGAACTCATTAATAGTTCATTAAAAATATGTTTCTATGAGACTTATCAAGACAGAAAATATTTTAAAGATATTTTTGAGTCACAGTGCCATGAACTCATGGATGCTCCAGTAACGCAAGCTCTTTGCTGTCTGCATGGAACCCCTCATTGTTCACCAATTCCTAATTCTGCTACTGCCAAGCCATCTGTCACACACTAACATTACTACTATAGCTCCTTTCCTTTCTCTGCCCATGTGTTTCTTATGTTTTGTATTCCTCTTACATACATCTGAACTTGAATGTCACCTCTCTAGAAAGCCCTTGCTTGGATGTTTTATTAGAAACTAGACCCCTCATTAAGTACATTCTCTAAGAGTTACTCATTTTCTTTACTTTGTTTGATGCACTGATAAATACCCACACTTTTCATGCAGGAATGACAACTCTAACGAGGCACAGACTACATTTAGCATTGAGCAATGTGTCTGACATAGGAAAATCATTTATGCATATTTGTTGAAAATACAACCCAGTAATCTCAGACAAATATAGTAAAAAAGAGACCAAAGTATTGTCGAAAGATAATACTTTGCATAGACACAGAGACACAAATTATAAATCATAAAAGTCAAGACCATGTGATCAACCATTTAAAAATGTAAATGACATTATTTTATTAATTTCTCAAATAAAGTGTGTGCAGAAAGAGCTTCTACCATTGTTTTATTGATTAAACAACATTGCTCAAAGTCCAGCTTTGTTATCACAATGAAATACTGGCAACAACTTAAATGTCCAATAAAAGTGTTTAGGAAATTAAATGATAAAAGAAAATAAACCAAAATCATGAAATACCATAGTGTACAGCAGCATTTACTGGAGACATGTCAAATGTCTTCAATGGAAAGATAGTATCTTACCAAATGGCATGTAAATACTATCCTTTTCTTTATAAGCTATAAACATTGTTAACAGCTAAACAAAAACTGATAAAGTAGATATCAAATTATATTAACTTTAAAAAGCAAAATTATGAACAATTTTCACTAATTTCTTTACAAATATCTTATTGTCTAATGTTTTTGCACATTTGGCTCAAACTAAACTTTTTATTTGAAAATCAATGAAAAATAATGCATTCTCTTTACCTCTAAAACCTTGCCTCTCAAAATCCAGTAAAAGAAAGGAAGAAAGGATGGAGGGAGAGAGGAAGGAAGAAACAATAGAAAAGGAGAATGTACTGGAGAGGATGTGGAGAAAGGGAAGCACTCCTCCACTGCTGGTGGGAGTGCAAACTTGTACAGCCATTTTGGAGATCAGTATGGTGGTTCCTCAGGAAAATGGGAATCAGTCTACCACAGGACCTGGCAATTCTGCTCTTAGGCATATGCCCAAATGATCTACATCCATGCAACAAAGGCATGTGCTCAACTACGTTCATAGCAGCATTATTTGTAACAGCAAGAACCTGGAAGCAACCTAGAGGCCCCTCAACTGAAGAATGGATAAAGAAGATGTGGCACATTTACACTACTCAGCAGGGGGGGCGTTGGAATCTTGAAATTCGCAGGCAAATGGATAGAACTTGAAGAAACCATCCTGAATGAGGTAACGGCAGTCACAAAAAGAAGAGCATGGTATGTACTCCCTCATATATGGATTTTTATACATAGAGAAAAGGATCACCAGCCTATAATTCACACCACTAGAGAAACTAAGATACTAAGATACAAGGAGGAGCCTAAGAGATTCATACAAGGTCCCTCACTGAAGGGGAAAGGAACAAGAGCTGCTGAGCATATTTGGATTCAGGGGTGGGGCAGTGAGTGGAGAGGGAGTTAGGAAAAAGAGAAGGGAAGAAGAGGAGAGCATGTGGGACCAGGAAGATTGAGCCAGGAATGAATAGATAAAAGCAAACAAACAAACAAACAAACAAACAAAAGTGATACCATAATAGAAGGAGCCATTATAGGTTTGAAGAGAAAACTGACTCTAGAAAAGTGTCCAGAGATGACCCCAACTAACAATCTGAGTAGCAGTGGAAAGGCTACCTTATATGCCCTTCCCTGATAATGAGATTGATAAATAACTTATATGCCATCATAGAACCCTCATCTAGTAACTGATAGAAACAGAAGCAGATACGCACAGCTAAATACTGAGCCAAATTCCTGGAATACAGTTGCAGAGGAGGAGTAATGAGAAAAGGGGTCAAGACCAGGCTACAGAAAGCCACCGAGGTAACTGAACTGAACAAGAGGGAGCTCATGGACCCTCAGACTGATAGCTGGGAAACCAGCATTATACCGACTCAGACCCCCTGAATGTGGGTCTCAGTTGGAAGCCCTGGGAAGTCTAGGGGACCTCTGAGAGTGGAACCAGGATGTGTCCCTGGTGCACAAGAGGACTTTGGGAACACATTCCCTATGGAGGGATGCTCCCTTAGCCTAGAGGCAGCAGGGAGGGCCTAGATCCTGCTCCTAATGACTTGACAGATTTTGATGATCCCTCCTGGAGCGCATCACCCTCTCTGTGGAGTGCGGGGGGGGGGGGGGGATGGGATGAGAGGGGAGGTGGGGGTCATGGGAAGGAGGGAGGGAGAGGGAACTGGGATTGATATGTAAAATAAGAAAAATTATATATATATATATATATATATATATATATATATATATATATATATATACATTGAAAGAAAAGGGGGAACGTTTACTGACCACACTCCTTTTGGAATCAATTGCTCCAAAACCCAAAGTTTGGGACACTTTTGAAAGGATTGTCTCTCCTGGTGCTGAGATCTGATCAAATGGGTGAGTTTCCTCTGACCACTACAACTTCTGGTTCTATGTCTCTAAATTTCCTGCCACTTTATCCTGAACAAAATGAAGATACAACATTTTCTAGACATTTCAAGAAAGGTATTAGCTGCTTCGTGACCAGGAAACATTGCACAGTGATTTAAGAGTCCCTTTCTCCAATGATACAGAACCAGTAGTGTGAGCAAAGCACAAAGCAACTGACATTTCCATGAAATTTTCAGTCTCATATTTCCATCACTTTATATAGAGGGGAAAGCCATTTCAAACTAGAAAGCACCTTAACATTGATTGGTGGACCATCAATCAAACTGTATGGTCAGGTTATTATCCCATTCTTGAAACTAAAATCTAAATATTCAGTTGGATCTACATTGCAGTAGTCTTTTTTCAGACTAGACCATTGTATCTCTGACTTAATTGAAAAGCCCTTTCTTAGTATTTTAAATGTGATGAAATAAGATGCAGTGAAAAAAGTGTACCCATAAACATTGTCTTTTCTCTGAAAAATGTAGTTACTAGTGAATCAATTTATGTATGTAAGATGTATTATGTGGGTATCAGACACTGCCAAAAGTCACAGTTATGTTCATAGCTTGCCATTTTATAAAAAAGAAAGGGTGTCCAACTTTGAATAACTTAGAGAAATCTCCAAATTAAAGAAGTAAGGATTATGGAAAAGATGGTCTTATGTTTGTTTAGTACAGTTAGTAACTCTATAATATTAAATCTCCAGCATGTGGTATTCATTGTGAGCTGCCCTTGAAACAACATACAATCATGGCTCCTTAGAGAAAGCTATCGTTCTGAAGTCATGTCCAATTGTTTATTACTGTGTATCTGAGATCCTGCAGTAATGAAACCATTTAATTAGGAAGTTTCCTAGCCAGACTTGAGTGAAATAGAAATAACACCCAACATGGAAAAATGCAGATAAAATGGCAGTCTCCTGATTTTTAAGCATTAGTCTAATAAGCCATGGTGATTTCTTTATCTCTTCTTTATCCAAAGTTGAATTTATAACCCATAGTGATTGAGAGAGTAACCACAGGAAAATGAAGTGAATAAATACTGAGATATTTGGGTAGAGCAAAAGAGTCTGGATCTGAGATCTGCCTCTAAGCCCAAGCAGCCTGAGCAGAGACCTGAAAATGAGGATATCATTGTGAATAAAGAAGTCACCCTGCACCAGCATCATCAGTGAAGTTGAGGTTTCTGTGGTAATATCCATGGTGTCTTCAGATGTTTAAGTCTTAATGCCTATGCCCATGTACCACAGGGTATTTGAGTATATTAGTTTTAAACAATACCACAGATGTTTGAATGAATATATCTGGGTCAAAATTATTGGACTTCATGAACATAAAGAAGAAAGATTATTTCATTAGAAAGAAAAAACAGAGCAAAGAGAACACTGGGAACAAAGTGTAGCCTGTGTAGGCATGTATCCAGTGATCTATTTCCCATAGCTTTATCTCTTAGAATGTTTTGCAGATTCTCCCCAAGATAGTAACATCAACTGAAAACCCAATGTTCAGTATATGTGGTTTTGGGACACATTTAGTATCCAAATCATTATATTTATATATTTTTCATTAAATGGTTATTTATCTTTACTTTTGTGCATGAGCATTTTGCCTATGTATATCAGTGTACCCCAAGCATGCCTAGTATCCTCTGAGGCCTAAAGAGTGTATTGGGTTGTATGGAACTGGCGCGAAACATGACTGGATAAAAACATCAAGTGCACCAACTGCTCTTAGTGACTGAACCTTCTTCCCAGCCACTCAAACAATAACATCTTCACATCTTCACAAAGAATTCTGATACTCATTTCTGAACATTACTACTCACTGTTAACACACTCTCTCTCTGTCTTTCACACACACACACACATACACACTACACAAGCACATATGCACACACATATATGCATACATGTTCACACACACACACATACACACTGAGAACTATATATAAGGCTGAGTGAAGGGAAAATGAACCACGCGATCAACATGAAGTTATTCAGGGACAAAAATTATCTACAAAAAACGGGCAAGAAATTTTCTCTAAACTTAGGCTCATGGCTTTATAAAAAAAAACATATATTAACACTCTCTTTACACCCTGCTCTCCCCTACACACTACTAGCCACACCACCATGATTATCCATGGAGGAGGAGTTAAGGATAGTGTTTATACTACTAAGTTCTAAACTTTGATCTCAGAAATAGTAGAGATTGGGTGATTCAATTACAAAACACTTTTTCCAGCAACCATCCAGATTTACCATAGCCTGGCTGCAGGAATTTAGGAAAAGATGCAGCAACAAGAAGAAACTTGTTTGTTCATGTATTTTGCAGAAATAAGCTACATTAGTCAGGGTTTTGTACCTACATAGCTTTTGTGTGTGTGTGTGTGTGTGTGTGTGTGTGTGTGTGTGTGCGCATGTGTCATATATTAGAATGACTTACAGGCTATGGTCCAACTAATGCAAAAACAGCTGGTTATAAATAGAATGGCCAAGAATCCAGATGTTCCTCGTTTCAGGAGGCTGTATATCTCAGCTGGTCTTCAGTAGACACATGAATCCTGAAGAAGTAGGCTCTAATCTTTGGAGTCTAATGCCAATGAAGAATGGACTTTCTAGTGAGTTTAGAGCAAGCAGGCAGAGATCAAAAGCTTTCTTCTTCCATGTTCTTGTATAGGCTTCCAGTTGAAGGTGTGGCCCAGAGGTGTCTTCTCACCTCGTGATCCAGATTAAGGGTGAATATTTTCTGAGTTCAAAGATCTCGATTAAAGGAGCTTTTTAGTTTTGGATTTTAGTTAGCTACAGATATAGTCAAGTTGACAACCAAGAGTAGTCATCACACAAGAAAAAAGCTGCAAAGGTTCACTTCATCAATGTAGTCATCAGGAAAGGCAAAGTCAAGGCTAGTTTTCAAACATTAGTTCTTTATTTATTTTCTCTATTTAGTTTCAACACTTTACTCTCCAAATATGTTTCTCCCCTTTGCTTTGCCACAGTTCTTTGTTTATTTATTTGTTTGTTTGTTTGTTGTTTTGTATGCAGGTGTGTTATAGTGTACATGTACCATGACACACATATTAAGGTCAGAAGACAACTTGAGGGAGTCAACCCTCTCCCTCCACCATGTAGCTCTCAGGATAGAACTCCCATCTATGTGCCTTTGGCACATAGGGTCACAGGCCTTTGATTGCTGAGCCATCTTATTAGTCCTATTGTGGTTACTGTTTTTATATAATGAACAAATGTATATAGAGTTGCATGTAGAAAATTCAAGCCTCTGCTTCAGACACAAAATAAACAAAACTCAAGAAGTTGTTGGTATAGTGTGTCACCTTAGCAAACAGTAAACAAATAGCTAGTGTTCGTTTGTTAACATTCTAGAGTTCAAGTACTGTTCTAAAGAATAAACATTTCTCACTTAAGACTTTCAAACCACCTGTGCATCCTTAACCCCCGAAATTCAAATTCACAGGGGAAGAAAACACTACACAAAAGTTCAATTGTACACATAAGTCAAATAGCTTATGTCAATCCACAGCTCAGTGGAGTGAATCATCAATTCCAAGATAGTTCTTTGGATACTAAAAACCTATGTTCTTCCCTCTACTTAACTAAAAAGGTTTTAGAAATAACCCTTTCAAGTAAGAGAAAATAAATACAGACTTTTGTGTCCTTTTTAAAGGTTGATGCCAAGCCATTTTGCTTCTCATTTCCCAAACTCTGGTAATATGGGAGAAATGGATCAGTTTCTTAGCTTAAGTTGTTCATCTCAGTTATTTGAGCTCTTCTTCCTTTTTTGTGAAACACATGTTTCTTTTCCATATTATTATATTTATAAAACATTTCAAATAAAAAGTCCCATTTCAACTTGCTTTCAGGTTTATGCTTTAGAGTATTAAACCACAAGGGCAAAAGAAATTGATAAAGGGGAAGGACTAACTAGATTCAATGGTAATTAAACCATGATACTAAAAAACCCAATCTTATACCAGAGGCAGGAGAGAGAGCCTAGTCCCTACTCCAAATGACTGGACAGATCTTGTTGATCCCTCCTGGGAGGAATTACCCTCCCTGTGGAGCTTAATTCCCCTGTGGAGGGGAATGGGATGGGAGTGTGGTTGGGGAGCGTGGGAGGGAAGGAGACAAAGCCTTGCAGACTACTGCCAAGATTTCTGCATCTTTTTTGGAACCCCATGACAGCGCCCTCTATGTTACAGCATGTTTTTCCTTCCCGCCCGGCTCCATCCCGCCTGCCACCAGTCTGGGCCCATAGCCGCGCCAGCCCCAAATAACACTCAGAGACTTTGTATTTGATATAATCCTGTTGGCCAATTACCATTATTGTTTAAGGGCTAGCTCTGTCTTAATTATTAACCCATTTCTACTTATCTAAGTATTTCCACGTGGTGGTCTTATCAGGGAGCCATGGCGGGCGTCTTCCTTCCTCCCCGGGCTACATCTCAACTCCTCCCTCCTACTTCCTCTTTCCTCCTTTGTTACAGCATGTTGTTCCCAGCCGGCCTTCCGGTCCTGCAGCCATGGTTCCGCAACCACATGTGCCCCAAATAACACTCAGGAGACTCTATATTTGATATAATCCTGTCGGCCAGTTACCATTACTGTTTATGGGCTAGCTCTGTCTTAATTATTAACCCATTTCTACTTATCTAAGTATTTCCACGTGGTCATCTTATCGGGGAGCCGCACGGCAGGCGTCCTCTTCTTCCCTGGGCTACATCTCGACTCCTACTACTTCCTCTCTCCTCCTCCTGGTCTCCTAGCCCCGCCTATCTTGTTATCTCATTGGCCACAGTGCTTTATTAACCAGTATGAGAAACATATATACAGAATAACATCTCCCGTCACTCCTTGTCTCCTAGCCCCGCCTATCTTGCTATCTCATTGGCCACAGAGCTTTATTAACCAGTATGACAAACATGTATACAGAATAACATCTCCCGTCATCTCCTCTTTTCTGTCTAAAGTAAAAGAAGGGGTTTAACCTTAACATAGCAAAATGTACCATACAACAGTTATCAAATAAGAATTACAGTAAACAATATTTAGTCCATTAACATTTTGTAAGACTTTAAGAAAATATCATCTATCCTATCTTTGTGAGTCTAAAGTCCTATATGTAACTTATCTTTAATCCTAAGGAAAACTGTAACCAAAACTATCTGTCTTCAATTCCTTCAAAGACCACAGAAGGATAATATATAAACTCTAGAAATGACAGAGACAACTCATTGCCTGGTCAGTCACCCGAAGTTCTTCTGTAATGTTCCATCTTCAGCCCATAGGCCAGAGTATGTGTCCAGACTCCTCAACAAGGCAGGAAACTTTACTCTGTGTCCTGTAGATTGTCTGGCTGTCTGGCAGCCTCTTCCATGAAGCAGGAATCCTGTAGCAATGTCCATCTCGCATCAGCAGTCATCTTTTTGTGGGTCCTGCATGTCCAGTTTCTACAACATAAAGTCAAACAGTCCAGAAGAGCAGTACCTTGCCCAAATGGCTAGTCGCGCCATATTATAAGCAAACTCCACAACAGGTTTCTTCAATTTCCATCTTCCTTTCTGACGCAGGTGGTGTTACCAGGAGAAGTTGTGCCTCACTGTCAAGAAAAAACCCTAAACCATTTTAAATGTCATATTCTGTAGGTCTGTGAAAGGTTTGAAGAATGCCTATCCATCTCAAATACATCTCTATATATCTAGAAAACCTAAGTAACTCCAAGCTTGACTATCATAGGTAACTCTCTAATCTGTACTAATTATACATTACATTTCTAAATGAGCTATATAAACACAATACCTAAACAAGAGGAGAAATATACATATTACAAAATTGACATTAAATTGTATAAAAGAAAATCCATTCCAAAGCAAAGTATTCATTTAGTGTGGTTGGGGAGAATGGCAGGGAAGGAGGGAGGGAGGGAGGGAGGGAGGGAGGGAGGGAGGGAGGGAGGGTGAGAAGAAGGGAGAGAAAACTGAGATCGATTCATTCAAATATTCCATCAGTGGCTGCTGAATGCCAAATGACTTGTCATGCTGGGAAGATTCAAGGTAGATATGATTGGTGTGCTTTTAAAGACTAAACAACCAAGAGGAAATATAAATTCCTCTGAAAACAATGTTGAGGGCTACAATAATGTTTATTTCACGTTCATTCACCTGACTCACCTGACTCTAAAGTAGGGGTTCTCAAACTGTGGGTTGCTAATCATTGGGGTCAAATGACTCTTTCACAGGGGTTTCATATCAGATATTTTCATTAAAATCCATAACAATAACACAATTACAGTTATGAAGCATCAATGGAATAGTTTTATGGCTGGAGGTCATCACAATATGAGTTACTGTATTAATGGGTAGTTGCATTAGGAAGGTTGAGAACTGTTGTTCCATAGAATAGACAGTTCTTGTAGATTGAAACTAGAGTTTTGTTGGATTTTTTTCTACTCAATTGCATCTCACATAGTTAAATTTGAACAGTAAATGGAAATCATACTGGAGAAAAGGTAAATGATTTATGAGAGGCATGTTTCATCAAGAAAATTATGTATAAAAACAGTTAAGATGAGACTATGTATGTACCTGTAAAATGTGTAGTTCATGGACAACAACAACATAGACACCCATGATAGTTGTGGAAACCAGAAGTGAAGGGAAGAGAAATTGAGCCATGGAACCAATACAAAATCAAATGCTGACATAGTTCTATTGAAGGGGTGGATTAGGAAGAGCAAGATGGTGAGAAAGTACTCCTTTTTGGTGGAAAAGAGTTTCTTAGTTTATGGCTCTTACACCTCTAATTAGCTCACTTACAAGCCTCAGGGGAACCACCACATCCTGAAATTGTTTGCAAAAACTCATGCATAGATTCATCTTTTGCAGAGTTAACATCTAAATATTCCCCTCAGAATATTTCCATTTGCCTTAAAAAATTTGCATCATAAAACTAAAGGAGTGGGCAAACTGTGATTCCTTTGGAAGCAGAAACATTGAGGTGTGTGTATGCTGCTTCTTCACCTTCAAATGAGAAGATATGCAAACATTTTTGCATCACATTTAAGTACTGATGACATATACAGCTTTAAAATACATATAATGAGGTGTTACTTAATGAAACAGCTGACTCTATTAAATACAGAAAAGCACAAGGTGATGAGGCAGGTGGTGGGAAAATACAATGTTTACAGGGAACTGAGAATGATACTTACCTTTAATAAATTATCTGGATATGGTGATAAAATGCATGCTTTCAGCCTCACTTGGATGAGATGGAAATAATGAGTGAGTTGTGAAATTTAGTGGAAGCTCTCTTGTTGAGTGAAGAGTGAATAGAAACAACCAGATGGCAGCCCCATCCACTCATTGCAGGCCTCTCAAATGTACATTTCTAAGTCTTTCTCACCTATAAACTTGTCAAAGATGAACTCAGCTCAGTAACTGCCGAGTTTGTAAAGCTTTTGTAAGGCATTCAAGGAACTGAGATTGACATAATTAAGAAAAATTAGGACAATGGCATTTTCTTTCTTTATGAGTCAAGATACTTGATTGAATAATACACTATAGCTTGATGGCCTATAGATCTTTGGATTAACTTTTACCATAGAAGAGTACATTCTTATTTCTGCAAAATTTACATGGAAAATCCCTTGCAGTTTCTCCTTCTGTATAGATTTATACGCAGAATTTTGGGAATTCTAGTAAATAAGCCAACAGTACATGTCTTGTCTTACAAGAATAAGTATTTGAGCCCCAGAAAGACAACACACAATGTTGTGAGGATATGCAGCCATTCTGATACCTTAGTTTCTAATACTACATGAGATTTTAACATATGTAACTCCTTCCATACCACTCATTGGATTTATGCTCACATCACTACAGAAAACATAATGAATGTTTTACGAAAAGAATTTTACTAAATTAAGAACAAGAACAATTTTTGCTAGAAAGTTGTAGGTGAGGAAATGAACAAAAACAAGATCTTACATCTGTAATTAAGACATGTGATGATTCACCACCACTCACCCTGTCAGGCATGCTGTGTTTTCCCAACTGTCCTGGTACTTTTGAGCCTTTGGAAGTGGGATCTGGTGATTAAGACAGCAGTATTTTTCATTGTTTGTGGCCATGACCCCTCAAAAAATGGCAGAACTAAGCTGATCTCCTTATTGTCGCATATTCTCCAAGTGCAATCCCTGTAGCTAACCCATGAATAGCTACATTAATCATCCACTTTACAGACTGTGGGTATCCAGTGCTTTGTGACTGAAGCCACTCTTCTAACTGCAGGAAGAATTCACTAGTTCTTGAGAACCTTGTGTCAATACTGTACAACACTGAAACACTCTAGTACTAACAATGTATGGCTGTGATCTAGGTTGTGTTCAGATATCAGGGAACCTGAGTATCCATGACTTAGGTTTATGCCCTCGTCTACTTATTTGCCTCTTCTCTTCTCAGAAAAAAATATCTTTAAAATGTTGTCCAGCCATCAACATCCATGTGTGAAATCGCCATCACCGTAATAGATAGGCTCCCAGTACTTGATACTTAATCTATATCCTTTGCCTTCCCCAGGTCCTGCCATGTGCCACTACAGTTTCAGCTTACTAAATTATGACTTTTACAAAGAAATAAATGTTCATCCAAAACAAAAAAGTGAAATCAGCAATCATGTTTCTCTTCTCAGATGGTTCATCCAAATCTAATGTAGATACATATTTCACAAGGTACATGGCTAGCTCAAAACTCTCCCTTTCTATCTCTCTCCCTCCATCCCTCATCTCTCTCAGAAACATCATGACACATTGGTGACAGCAAAGGATGACAAAGGGTGAGCATCAAATATAGGTATCTCATTACTCTTCATCAACGTTGAGGATGATAACATAGTCCTGTACTCCATACCTCTTCTACAGTTGTCTCTACTGAATCTCAATTTATAATAGCTGTTTAAATAATGTAAGTATTATTTAATTTGTGCTTTTATTGTTCATTTAAAAACTGACCCAATAAAACTAGTTAAAACAAGGAAGTAAAAGTTTTAAAATTAGCATGATCCAAAATATCTGTAAATAAAAATATTTATATTAGAGAAAATTTTATCAAATTTCTTAGAATCTAGGCACATGGCAAGAACACAGCAAATGTGGGACCTAAAACTAAAAGTCACAGCCAGCATAATAATGAAGATACCATAAGTAAAGGGAAGAAAGATTGGATGAAAATCTATAAAAGTCCCATTCTTGCAGACTGAATGAGATCTGAACATTGATCAGTTAGCATAATCAAAGCAAAAGTTTTTACATCAAGTAACTGAGAGCAGCAAGGCTATAAACTAACTCCTGGAAAATAGTGGGATGTGAAATGCCAAGAACTTGTCACTTTACATGACAATTTCATAGGCAGATTCTCTGCCCATGGAGTTCTGTAGCCTTGTGAAGACTTGAACTATTCATTATTTTATTTTGTTGATTATTTTCATTTGATTGGTTATAAAGTGGCACATATATTTGGATCTCATTATTGGGTGAGAATAACAACTGTCTGTCTTTTTTCAGACCATTACATTTCTCTCCACTTAAAAATAATTTCTGCCACTGGTAAACTCTCAGTTTTATAAGATGTCCTTTAAGAAATTAATAAAACATTCAATGTGTAAAAAAAGTATTTCAAAATTAAAGAAATAAAAACAGAATCTTGTGATCAAACATTTTCTTTCTGTTTTTAACACTCATAATATTAACATTGAACATGAAATCATACAGTGAAATCCACATAGGTCCTAAGAAATCTAGTTTTACTTTTTTTTTAATTATTTGAGAATATCATACTTGTATACAATGAAATGAGATCCTATTGACTCTACATTTCCTCTTCTAACTACACCTAATCTCCCTCTATGCATCAACCTGTTTATATCATAGCCTCTCCTTTTATTCTAACAACCCAGTAAGTCTTCTTAGTGCCACCCATATATATGGGGCTATTCACTAGAGTATGGCAAACTACCAGTGGCCACACCTGTAAAAGAGAATAAATAAGGAGAGGGAGAGAATTTTAGTAGTAAATTGGAAAAGTGATTGACAAACAAGTCATTAATTATAATAACCAAATAGTGGGAGTCCTGAATGCCACTGAACTGGAACAAGTAAAAAGTGAAAAAGGAATGCAATTCATGTTAGTTAACATCTTGCTACAGTTTCCAAAACATAAATAAATTGATCGTAGTAATAGAATTATTTATTCTGTAACAGTAACCACCTGAATATTAAGATGAAATACAATTTTCAATGGTATTAAAATAATTTTAAAAATTCTAAAAGCATGTTGTAAAGAATTAAAGACTTCTCTGAATAAAAGTTTTAAACTGTATGAGAAGACAGAAATTAACACTTCATTAAATCCATCTGTTTAGATGGAAACCGTGATACTATTTATAAGAAACAGGCTGGGTGGAAACTTGCTGGGGGTGGGGCCCCCTTCCCTGTGTAGCAATTCTGTCTTAACTTCACTATGGCTCTATTCACTAAGCCTCCAGCACACGAATACACTTTTTGAAGATAGTTCATTCCAGTATTTAAAAATATTTATAACCAGGGGCTCAATCAATTTCTGCAAAGAGATGTCAAATAACATTGTGCAGGTTAAAAAGAGTGAGTGCAATGTCCTGGGAACATTTATCCACTATAAAATTTTATAGTTGCATTTTCAAGTGGCCCAAGGCCATGTTCTATACAGATACTATATGAATTAAAACAGCCCATCAAGCGTATTTGTTTATCAAGTAGGCTGATGGAGAAATGAGAATTTCCACCAAGGGCAGACAGCCGAGCCTTTTCACATCAGGTTCCAATCTTAGAAACTTGTGCGGGACTGTTCAGCTGGGACAAACTTGTGCTCACTTAAAGTCCACAGTGGTTTACCCACACTCTTTATAAGAAGTCATAATTATTGATATCCTATTCATTTCTGTCTTTTCCCTGTTAAGAGAATTGGTTATACAGCACTGTTTCTGCTTCAGTTACAAGAACACACGGTACAGTCTATTTGGTGGCATTCAAGAACACTATCTTTAAAAGAACATACTCAATTTAAAAGTGATTGCTCTCTACCCTGTAACTACACATCAAGAAAATTATGAAGTAAAACTGACCAGTCAGTTAATCTTTTAATACTTATTCTTTATTTCTCAGAACTACCAATGTAAACTATAAAGTGCTAAGAATATGTGATTCATTCCTTTATTTCCCCAAACTCTTTCTGAGGAAATATAATGCCCAAATGTTCAAAGGCATTATAACACACACACACAAAGGAATTTTAGAAGTAAAGCTATTTTGAAGATTTATTTCTATTAACATTAAAGTATATTCTACAAGTGTGTGTGTGTGTGTGTGTGTGTGTGTGTGTGTGTGTGTGTGTATGTGTGTGTGCGCGCCCCAGATGACCAGAAGAGGGTGCCAAATCACCAGAAGTTGAAGTTATAAGCAGCCGTATGCCAACCATATCTCTGACCCTGCCACTTTCAGTGCAACAAACCAAGCTCTGGCCCTCTAGAAGATGATTATGTTTTATAACCATTGAGACAGCCCCATCTCTATAGTCTCCATATACTGCTTTTTAAAAGCAGGTTTTCTTATTGTTAGTTCTTTGGGAAATTCACACAATGTATTTTTATTATACTTCTTCAAACCCTTGACTCCTCAAAAATCCATCATCTCTTCTCTATCAACCCAGCTTTATGTTCTGTTACTGGTTGTTTCAAACATCAAGTATAAGCAGTGCCATCCCTGGTATTCTTGCATGAATAGCATGTGGTCAATTTATAAGGGCCCAAACCATAAAAGAAAACTGATGCATCTTCTCCAGGAAGCTGTCAATTTCCAGTAGCTCCTTAGCTAAGATGGGATTTCATGCCCACCTCCCCTCTACATGCTGGAATTTTGTCTGCTTTGAATCTGTGTAGGTCTCGTGCATATATGGTTGCCTTGTATGTTCCGGTACATTCTGTGGTGTGATTAAATGATCTGTCATTTAATATCTGTTACCACCCTCATACAATTGATGCTCCAAACAAAAAGAGATTGGATTTTCGTCTTTGACTTGAGATTTCATTTTAAAAAATAAGTATATGATTCTTCCTGATGCTTTTACTTTGACAGTCTTCAGTGGAGGCTTATCAAGATTATACTGATCCTCAGTTTACTTTCAGTGGTCCCCAACAAAAGTAAAACATACAAATAAATGCATCAATAATATTATGGAAACATAAAATTAATAATTATATGAATACAGACAACTTTAGTTTACTTTTGGTAGTTGTAAAACATAAAACAAAATAATTCTTTTCTACATTTATAGTAGATAAAATTATTGCCCAGCTGCTATTAGTATCATTGCTCAATCATCTTTCCCAAGTTTGCATGGTTCTAGGCATTGCTTTTGTCAACAAAGTTGGGAAGAATTTTCAGGAACCTACATTTCAGGGATATTACTATTTTCTACACACAGTGAAACTCCCAGCTTCTCCAAGAGAAGGAAAAGCCTCCTTGACAACCTCTACTGCCGTGTCTTCTCTAGAATGACTTATATGGTTTGGAGACAGCAACCACCTGTTGATTCCTATCTAGAAAGTAAGCAATCCCAAGTGACATGCAAGTACAAAGAGAAATATATAGAAACATATATGTTAGTAATACTTTGTTTATTTTTGCACCTGAAGAGATCATATCACAGATCTGCTGTGTAGCCATTTGAAGGATGTGTGTGTGTGTGTGTGTGTGTGTGTGTGTGCGTGTGTGTTTCTTCCAGAAGTCCTCCAGTTGTCATGGCGTCAAACTGGAGTGGTGAGAAGACACCAGGGACAGTGGGCACCACTAGGATGAACAAAGGTGATGGAGGGATGGGACAGATAAAAGGTGTGGTGGAAACATAGGGGAGAAAGAGAAGCAGAGTGTTTCATGAGCTTTGGACTGGGGTTGAACTGGGTGCATGACCATGGTGAGCATCAAGCCGCTGATATGAGGAGTCATGGCAATTTCCAGCCCAGGGCTGCTGTGGAGAGCTCTGGTTGTAGCACAACCAGGGTCTGTGTTTATGTCCTCCACTGCCCTCATTGCCACCAAGATGCATTTGCATGTCTGTGGTCTGGACTGCCACCAGAGGCCATGCTGGTGTCTGGGAACATGCTGCTTGAGGGTGTGCTTGAGGGTGTAGGGGGACAAAATGATCTGGGTTGCCTGTGCTGTCTCCTGAAAGCCATGGTGATGTCCAGGACTGGCCTGTTCCCAACGGCCATGGGCCGTGTCTGGCACTGTCATCCTACTGTAGCCAGGGTCTATGTTGATGTCAATGTTACCATCTGAGGGCATGCAGATGTCAGTGGTATGGGCTGCCACCTGAGGAAGCCATGTTGATGTCAGAGCTCCATGATGTGTTGGCCCAGGCCCTACCTTCCATCATACAGCAGCAGAGGAAGTAGTGTGGGCACAGCATATCTGGACTCACCACTCACAGGAGGAGAGGTCCTGCAGTTACAGGGCTCAACAACTGAGCTACATCCAGGCCTATATCCAGGGTCTTGAGTTGGCCCATCCCAGCATCTACCCCATCTATGAAATCATGGAACACATGAAGGGGCATCAGTAGAACCAAAGCTGCAAGAACTCTATGGCACAGGGTACCAGTAGGATATGCAAGAGGAGGCTTTGTGACAGTCCAGTATTAATGGTGTAGCAGAAAGCAGAGGCCTTGAACAAGACTCATTGAAATAAATATTTTCAAGTAAGACTGTTTGGACAAAAGGACATACTGTATAACATTCTGCAGCTTCTAATGCTGCTATGATAAACAAATATGTAATGCAGACATAGGAAAGTCAGAGGAGTAGAGTAGTACAAGTTTGACATAATCTTTATTTTTGTTTTCTTTTATAGAGGAAGTTACAAGGACAGAAGATATGGAAGGAATGGGAAATGAATGAGATTGGGGTGCATGATGCAAAATCAATAGCATCTATACTAGTCACTACTCTGCCAAATACAGAAAAAAAATGTCTCCTCGTATTCCATATTAAACACACTTCACCTCTTACTGATTCTGTAATTGGTTTTCTCATCATCCATTATCCTGAGGTCAGTCTGTTTGTTTGTTTGTTGTTTATCTCTCTAGTTTACAGAACAATGCATCTTGTTCCACTTATTTGGTTCACCCTTGTGGTTAATCTACTAGGATATCCATTTTTTTTTTTAGATTTAATCCTTATTTTTATTTCTTTCTTCATTCTCTTTATAATTGTGTTGTGATTGGAATTCTAAATTTATATCTTGTGTGAAAACTCTAAACTTGCAAATTTAATGTCCCCTTGGAATTTCTTTAGTACTTTTAAGTTTGTTGACAATTTTACATGTGTGTATAACGTATTTGGATTGTATTCATCTGGTATTACCTTCTCTTACCCCTGACTTCCACTGAACCCTTTCTTCATAGCAAATCCCCTTCTTGCATTCATATCTTCCTTTTTATGACCCACTGAAGTTAATTATGGTTGCCCACATGATCATGGGTAGAGGGACATTTACTGGAACCATGAACAAACAAGCCAAGTAATTGCCAATAGCTCCAGAGCATGCAGTGGAGACTCTCGAATCCCTCTCTGATTCACGTTTATCCTATTTTTATTGTTAGTTCTTGGACATTTCTTATAGGTGTATAGTTCTAGTTACTCTCTTCCCACGCACCTTCATTTCCTCTCTCAGATATTATCTTTCCACCCACATCAGCTCCCACACTCCATCAATTCTTTTCTCACGTTCACAATTTTTTACTTCGTTTATGCAAGTCACGTAGCTTCAACATTGCTATCTATGTGATTACTGAATTAGGACTCTGATGTAGCTTGGTGGAGTCACAGTGGGCATGCATCTAGATAAAATGACTCCTTCCTTCTCTGAATCTGTGTGCAGGAAATACTTCCACTATGAGGACCAGGATCACTCTAGTCTGTCCTCCATTGTTATTGTTGCTTAGCTATTCATGGGACCATTCTCATGCTGATGTATTGCAGTTCATCTGCAGATGTTTAGAGTTCATGATTGCAATGGCTGTTAATTACACAGAAGATGGTTATTCAAGACCTTTTCTCTATCTTCTGTCTCTTGCAATCTTTCTACACCTCTACTACAAAGTTCTTGGTGATGCAATGTTCCTGGAGACTCAGAATAAATATTATAAGTGTCTTATTTAGGTATAAGAACTTGACTGTTACTTATTCATAGCAATTTGTTCAGTCATAAGTCTATGTATTCATTTTAGTTTATTGAAAAGAAATAGTTCTTTGACTAAGACAGAGTGTTAATTGCCTGTTGGTATAAAAATACATGTTTAGACGGTGGTTTTATATCATTTCAATTTGGTTTTTAGAAACAGTAAAAACAAACAAGCAAAAAAGAATTAATCCACCCATGGGCTTTACTCCACTAGGTAGAGATTATTTCAATTTTGGTTAAAAAAAAACAGCAAAAATATAAAAGACAACAACAAAGACAGCACTAAGCCACCAATGAGTTTCTTCACTACGGGGAGATTTTTGTACATGTACCAGACCTCAAATCTAATTACTAAATGTATAACTGGTTGGTTGCCTCTGTAAATACAATGCCACTATTGCATAAGTGGCTATATTTTGCCTGAAACGTGGTATTGCAGTTCATAAGCTTTACAGCAATATAAGACATAGAACAAAGGATCACCAGCCTATGATTCACACCGCCAGAGAAACTAGGATACAAGGAGGAACCTAAGAAATTCATACAAGTTCTCACCCAGAAGGGGAAAGGAACAAGATCTCCTGAGCATATTGGGAGTAGGGAGGGGGCATTGAGTGGAGAGGGAGCTAGGAGAAAGAGAAGGAAACTTTCAGGTTAGTTTCAGCTCAGTGGTCCTAAGCCCTGATACTGAAATGTGAGGGTTTTGAGAATAGGAACTTACCTTCTACACAGGTATGTCTTTTAGGTGAATCTAAATGCATTTGATTATGAAATTGTCTTCACATACACAAATGTTAAATTGCATCATCCTAAATTTTCTCACCTCACATTTTTTCCCTATCTCAGTAAAATCAGTAGACCTTTGTAATTATGTTTCTTTTTTCTGAATTTTGATGAATGGAATCTCACAATCTGCATTCTTTCATGTATAGCTTCTATAATTCAATATAATCATGCTCATATTCATGCATCTTTGTTCATGTTATTATTGAGTAGTATTCCATCAGATAGAGATGTGATTATCCATTCACCCATTGCTGTGATTCAGTAATCCACAACAAGCAGCAGCCTTGCAGATGGGTCATTGCTCTGACCACTTGCCCTTTCAAAAAACTTACTACTGATTTAATTATAAATTAAAATAATAACAACAAAAAGTTTTCATCAACCTGTCAGATTCTTCTTCATCTGTCTTATGACTACTTTATTCTTCGGCAAATTCAACAACTTCTAGACCCCAGAAATGTTTTCCTTCCCTTCTCCCTTAGTACTTCATCCATGATCTCCATTCTACCCTTAGCAAATTGAAACATTTTCTTTCTGGTTTATTCTCTCCTTTATAGCTTATTTTCATGACTATATTGTGATTTTTATATATGCAAAGATTTTTGTCCTGTTTATCACAAGGCTCCTAATAGCTGGAATATTGTCTCACACATAGGCATACTTATCTTTAAAATCAGACAAAAGAGACCATTTTAAGCAATTCTATATATCAGCTTCTCAACAAAATTAATTCATGTTTATCTCTCCTCTGAGAGTAATACAGCAATTCTTTATGAAAGCAATGGTGCACTATTATACCTATTTTCCATTGTTGACAGAGGTGCTTTGTTGAAGTTTACTATCATGATAGACTTGATCAATGAGACAACTCTTAACAGTCCCTAGCACATTATTTTCATATTGCTCCACTTTTTATATAATTCCATTTTGCTTTCTTGCATTTGTAATAAGCCTGCCAATCTCAAAGTGATGGATAATGCATATGAAATAAGTAACTGATAAATATATATTGCATATATGTATTATTGCACCTTGTATACTGTAAATACTTTAAAGGCTCTATGTTTCTATATCATACATTTTAATAAAAGCATATTATTGCTTAAATTTCTCATGCATGACATATGTGAACACAGATAGATACTTTCATATAAATAGATTCCTGCTATATACCTAACCTATTAATATAGTGTTCAAGGAAGGTGTGCATTACTTTAGCATATGCATAATTATATATAGACATACATATAATGCATCAGATTTTGAAAGCTGTGGGATGTGTGTTGTACTAAAAATAATGGAATAGTTTAAAAATAGGATCAACTTTTGCTGAAGGAAAGGATCAAAGTAGTGATGTCACAAACACTGTGACAAGCTCAGAACCTTCTTCCATGGTCTAAGAACCCAGGGAAAGTTGATTGGAAGTTGTAGTTTTTAAAGTACAGCGCAAGGGCTGGCTATCTCAGTTTTCCTCTGAGTATCAAACATTTATTCTTCAGGACACCACTTCAGAACCAGCAAAGCAGACTGTTTGGAGCTGGGAGACTAGGTCCACACTTCAGGCTGTTTAACAAGCTTGACACATGATTGTGCAGAAGGCTATCATTCAAAAATATTTTATCTGAGGCCACACCATGGGCATATAGGCTGTTGCTAAAGACTGGGAGGCACGATATGGGAACAGCTGTGAGTGGGAAGTTGCGATTCTGCGTGGGGCAGCACAGAAGGCTGCAGACTTGTGGGTGCCAGGTTGCATGGAGACCTGGATTCAACAATGTGTGGATGATTGGAGAAATACCATTTCAAAGAAGATCTTATGCTCCCTTTCAAGGTGAAGGAAGCAAGACTTTCAGCTATGAGTTTCATGGTTTTTCACTTTCCTCTCAGTCTCCTCCTGTTCTTTGACCTTCCTATCAACACATTTTGCATTGGAAATATGTTCTGAATTGCAGCAGCACTTGGCACTGTCTGCCTCTCTTTTCTCTTCTCATATCCACAGCAAATCCAGACTTAGGTTTTAGGCAAGCACATGGAGTGGCAGCCACCACCCAGCCTCTGAGGAAAAGATAATTCAAGCTCTTTATGTATCATAAATTAAATTAAAGTATTCTAGGGAACAATTGGACTACTGTCCCAGGTTTGACATTAAGAAAACAGCCTCCAGAAACAGTTCAGAGGATATAAAATCACAAAGCAACTCAGCAGTTGATGTAATCCAGTACCCAGTTGTCTCCACTAATATTCCAGAAGTTCACTTCTTTTAAAGATGTTTTCTGTGACTCTCTGCCAGTGCATGTAATTAATTTTATGAATAAATAAACATTAAATGATTAATCAATGAATGATAGCCAGGCCTATAAGCATACTGATAAAAATTGAAAATTTGTTTTAGTGTCAGCTAGCCATCCTATGGTTGCTAGAAACCCAGTGTAGTCAATAAGCTGCATTGTGTAAAGGTTTTGTTGCATGCAACTTCACTGCTATTTTTAATTTCCTAACATAAAGCAGCACATATATGACATATAAACTCATGAATTTCTTTTCACATATGATCCTATCTGACCTTTCTAAAATGTTAAGAGATACTAGTGAACCTGTCCAGGTGCTTAAAAACTGATATTGTTAGATAATAAGACACTTGGTAGTTTATGTTGTACTATGAACAAAACCAGAAAATTCCAGAAACATAGAATCTTTTAGTGTATGAACAAAGAAAGAGACTTTTCATATGGTAATATTTCTCAGGAGATTTCCTAGGGAGCATGGTGAGTCTGCATCTTTGGATATTGCCTAAGACAGCAACATTGCAAAGCTTCCAATTTTATATGCAAATAAATTAGATTAACTAAGATTATTTAAGTATTGAAGTGATAGGGTCAAAAATACAACAAGACATGTGCAAAGACCATGATGAAAAGAAACATTGCTGTCGAAGAAGAAGAGGGTACACGGTGATGTTTTCTTTTCTGTTATCAGCCACTTGGCTTCCGAGCCAGCTGGTAAGTCTTCTCCACTATCTCAAATACATCACCAGTTCTACCCATCCTAGGCTTCAGCACATCTCCCAGGAAATCATAGTAGATGTGGGCTTTATGTACTTAGTCATATAAATATATACAAAAGATTCATGTATCTGAAATGACAATACAACATTACATAAGATAATTTTTACTAAAATGTTATATCAATTTGGATTTCAAAACTGTATATGTGAAAAAATTATTTTAGAACTGGTTTAAGTCTTCCATCATATGGGTATCCTATAATTGTGTTAATTTATTGTCAATGCTTAAATTATATATTATTTCCTGAGTATAACTTTTACAATTATGGATCTTTATAATTGAATAACACCTGAATTTGCATTTTTCCTCATAAGAAATATTTATAAAAAGGGAAACACTGCATATTGTATCTCTTCATATCTTTCTATCAGGATAAATCAGCATATCCATTCAACAGACTAGCTGAAACATACTGCTTATGATATCACATGTATTTCTAGATAAACACTTTGTTGGTTGATTTTCATTGTTAGCTTGATACAATCAGCTTAATCAATAACCATAGAACCAAAATTTTGCTTGTGTCTTTGAGAGATTATTAGATATGGTTAATTAAGATAGGTAGTCCCAACCTAAATATGGGTGGTATCACTCTATGAGTGGTTTTCTGGATTGAGTAAACTAGATTTTCTAGTTTATCTAGATTGCTTTTCTAGATAAAGATAGCTAGGATTCTTGGTTATAGATATAATGTTACCATTCCAGTTACCTATTGCTTGCTTCCACTGTCATTTTTTGCCAAGATGGATTGTATGTTCTGCAACTGTTAGTCTAGATAAACTCCTATGATCTTTAGATGCCTGTGTCAAGTATTTTGACACAGCAATGAGACAATTAGTAATATATAAAGAAGCATGGGTCCTGGAAATCAAAAATAGTTTACCTGAATCTTAATTACTTAAGAAAACAATTGCAGCCATTCTTCTGCTTATATATACATACTGAAATGAACCACATGACTTTTAACATCCAAATGCAGTAATTAATGTGATGTTATCACCTTGATGAGCCTAGAACTCACTGAGAGGTGGACCCACAGGGCACACCAGCGAGGGTTATGTTAATTTGATATGGGAAGACCCACCTATTAATGTCACTCTGCTTCCTGATTGTGAAAGTGATTTGAGGAGCTGCTTCAAGCTCCTGTTACCTTTCCTTCCTATGTTAACCTACACCTTTAACTGTGAGCATAGAGAAACAAAACCATGAGTGATTCTAGCAGGGGAGTGCAGCTCCTCACACACCACTGGCTAAAGACCAGTCCTCCATTTACTGAAGGTTGTCCTCTTCACGAACCATGCAGCTTCTGAAGAGACACTTAGCACCATTCACTTTGCATAAGGCACAGTAGAAAAAGCCAGAAACACAATCTCAGTGTTAATTGGTGTCATATACCAAATATAGCCAAGGAAACTCATTTTTTTAAAAAAAGCTCACTGCTATGATGTAGAAGCTTCCTCAAATGCATAAATATATGAAAGCAATCTAAATGAAATCACCAAACTAACAGGAGCAGATCCCCAACTGGGCATCTCTTGAGTCCAAATGAAACTTTCAGTACAGGGAATGGCTTGTATCTAATCAAACTTTAGGACAAAGGGGTCTCATGGGGACCTCCAAACAACCTACACTATTGCCAAGCATATAGGTTGTTCTCTGCAAAGTGATAGCAAGGCCCTCATTTGCTGAAGACAATACCTTTATGACTCATTGAGCATAAAGAGGAGGAATTCGTGTCTACATAAAGCCTTCACCTCAATGTTCTAGCATTTTTGGTACAGGAAGTACTCTGAATGCTATCAAAGGAAAAAAGTAAATACTAATATAGCCACAAACACTTAGATCTATGTTACAGGCAGGTTTTTCCCGCCAGCCCGCCAGCCCGCCAGCCCGTCTGCCGCCGGTCTGGGCCCACAGCAGCACCAACCCAAATGACACGCAGAGACTCTGTATTTGATACAATCCTGTTGGTCAATTACCATTATTATTTATGGGCTAGCTCTGTCTTAATTATTGACCCATTTCTACTTATCTAAGTATTTCCACATGGTCATCTTATGGGGAGCCGTGGCCAGTGTTTTCCTTCCTCCCCGGCCTACATCTTGACTCCTCCTAACCACTTCATCTTTCCTCCTTGTCTTCTAGCCCCTCTTATCTTGCTTTCTCATTGGCCACAGTGCTTTATTAATTAACCAGTATGAGAAACATATTTACAGAATAACATCTCCCATCATCTCCTCTTTTCTGTCTAAAATAAAAAGAAGGGTTTTAACCTTGGCACAGCAAAATACATCATACGACAGTTATCAAATAAGAATCACAGTTAACAATATTTAGTCCATTAACATTTTGTAAGATTTAAAGAAAATATCATCTATTCTGTCTTTGTGAGTCTAAAGTCTTATATGTAACTTATCTTTAATCCTAACTAAGGAAAACTATAACCATAACTATCTGTCTTCAACTCCTTCAAAGACCACAGAAGGATAATATATAAACTCTAGAAATGACAGAGACAACTCATTGCCTGGTCAGTCACCCAAAGTTCTTTTGTAATGTTTCATCTTCAGCCTATAGGCCATAGTATATCTGGCAGACTCTTTCATGAAGCAGAAAACTTTAAATTGTCCACCTGTGTTGGCAGTTTGTCAGTCATTTTTCTTTGTGTCCTGCAGAATATCTGGCTGTCTGGAAGCCTCTTCCATGAAGCAGGAATCCTGTAGCAATGTCCATCTTGCATCAGCAGTCACCTTTTTGTGGGTCCTGCATGTCCAGTTTATACAGCATAAAGTTAAACAGTCTAGAAGAGCAGTACCTTGCCCAAATGGCTAATTTTTCCATATTAGAAGCAAACTCCATAACACGTTTTTTTCAATGTCCATCTTCCTTTCTGACACAGGTGGTGTTACCAGGAGCAGTTGTGCCTCACTGTCAAGAAAAACCCTAAACCATTTTAAATGTCATATTCTGTAGGTCTTTGAAAGGTTTGAAGAATGCCTATACATTTTAAATACATCTCTGTATATCTAGATATCCTAACTAACTTAACTCTAAATTTTGACTATCATAGGTAATTCTCTAATCTGTACTAAATTATACATTACATTTTCCAATGAGCTATATAAACACAATACCTAAACAAGAGGAAAAAAATACATATCATAAAATTGACCTTAAATTTGTATCAATAAATGAAAATCCATTTCAAAACAAAGCATTTATATCTATACCATAATTCCCTTTTTACCTTTAAAAAGATTGTTTGTGGTCATTAACCATTTATAACCAACCCCATTTAAATGAGAACAAACATTTATAAACAATATTTGGGAATTTGGGCGTCGTTCTTTCCAAACTACTTCCTGCTGGTAGAGGGCGCTGTCATGGTGGTCCAAAGAAGATGCAGAAATCTTAGCTGTAGTGGTCTGTAAGGTTGCAATATCCCATTGACGTTGCTTCAGGGGGTCTTGCTTGATCAAACCACATTAATCTGGAAGAAATCCACAGCTTTTTATTTTCTTTGGAAACAGAAATAGAAATCCTTTTCCCCAGTAACTTGTCCTTAGGCTTAAATTTTGGAGTCAAAGCATTTTTAAAATATATAAATTGAATTAATCCAGCAGCATTTCTTTTATCCATAGTTGTTATTTTTTCAGCCGCCTACCTGTAAGACAACTGTGTCACAAACTTTCTGGGAGTAACCAAACCATATCTCAAAGCCCACTCCACAAGATGCAACCATGATACCCATAACTGAAGCTACATAGATAACCAAGAACCTGAGACTAGATGAACAGGGACTTAGGGTAAAACCAAATACTAATGTTTTACAAAAACCAAAAAGTATAAAGATAGGCAGGACTAGGAGACAAGGAGGTCTCTGAGAGAGGTAGGAGGAGATTCAAAATGTAGGACCCAATAGAACAGAGGTCCCAATCCTCTCTCCAGTAAGGTAAGACCACATAGAAATACTTAGATTGATAGACATAGGTTCATATTTAAGACAGAGCTAGCCTATAAGAAATGCCAGTAACAGGCCAAAAGCTTTATATCTAATACAGTGTCTCTGTGTGTTATTTGAGGCTGGTCCAGCTGTGGGACCAGGCTGGCAGGAAATACCACTCATAACAAATATCATTCTCCTATACTAATAAATCAGTGCTTTGATAACCTTCATTAAAGAAGCTTCCTCCTTCAGCAGATGGTAACAAATACAGAGACCCACAGCCACAGGTTATATATATAGTAAAGGGAACTTGAAACACTAGGCCCCAAACAGGATGTCTCCACCAAATCACAGAGGATGGAAGACATCAAGAAAACAAGGCCTTTTAAATAAACTGATTGTCACACATAGGAACTGCTCACCTAAGATATTAGTTATACCAGCTTTCACATTAACAATCTTCCTTCTTCTGTTGCCTAGCCCTCAGTGTAGACTGAGTTTCCATTGTATTTGTTAGTTGAAGAGCATGAACACAAGATTTTTGACAGGAGTAGTATAAACACCACAGTAATTCAACATCATAGATTTGAAGTGATAAAGCAGAAGCAAGATTGACAGAAACAAACCTGGAGAAATGGCTCTGCTGGTAAAGTACTTGCTGCTCACATGTAAAGACCCAAGTCTTCCCACCACTAATGTGAAAGCCAGGTAGGCATGGTAACCACCTACAAACCCAAGTCCTCAAACAGAGGGGTCCCTGAAGCAAGCTAGCTAGCTATATTAACATGAATGAAAGAGATCCAGGTTTAGCTAGAGATCTTGACACAATCAATAAAGTGGACATCAACAGAGGGGGGGCATCTTGTTAGAATAAACCTTAAACAAATTCTTTCAGACTTTAGTACCACCTCCTCACTGCCATTGGCAAAATCAGTTGCTCTCTATCAACTACAACCTGACAGCAAGGACAAGGCAATTTCTAATGATCAAGTGGCTTCGTCTGGACAAACATCTCCAAACAGTGAATTGCCACACAGCTCTCTGAAGCTGCATTAACTTCCCATTCTCCAAACCCCCTATGTAACCCCAAGTGTTCCCTTGCATTTTGGAAGACACCCCTTTCCTGCTATGCCTGCTCCTCATTGTTTACAATAAGCAGTCCCTTCTGCTGAGACGAGACTGGTCTCTCTTTACACTTCTTGTCTCTTTAAGCTGCCTCAACTGATATTGATGTGGGAACCACAAGGACACACAAACATGTGCACACACACACACACACACACACACACATGTGAGCACACATATCCAAATGCTTGAATACTATAGGCACATACACACACAAAAAAAAAATATTAAGAAAAACAAGTAGCCCTCCCTTGTCAAATAATACATTGGCAACAATGAGTCGATGGCATGAGAAGGCACAGTGAGATTGATGGGATCATTTACATTAGTGTATCTTCTGCCATGCTGTCTCTCCTCTCTCTAGCTACAATGACAATCTCAAAAAATAGTGCTCTGGTTATTTTTCTCAGAATGAGAAATAAATAAGTAACTGAGCTTGCCTTGCAGATGGCTTAACACCAGGAGTCAGCAAACATTTTCTACAAAGGACTAAAGTAAATATTTTGTGCTGTGGGGACCACATGCAATCTGTCACATATTCTTGGTTGTGTTTTGTTTTATTTATAATCCTTTAACTAGAAAACCATTGCTATACCCACAAGCCATAGGAAACTGGGCCATGGGCCAGTCTGGGGCTATGATTGTAGTTTTCTAATTCACGCTAAAAGAACAAGCTGGACCCACTGTGACCATGTGACTTCCTTAGTGCTTCATTCCAGCTTAGCTCTTTGGAATAGTGAATGTTATAAACTACCACATGGTAAATCTCACAGTGCAGCCTGGTTTCTTAGAGCACTCAGGTCTACTTTCCCATGGGTATCACCACCTACCACTGTAGTGAGCTGGGGACTCCCATATCAATCATGAGTCAAGAAAGTGCACAAATGCTTGCCTTCAGGCCAATTTGGTCGGAGTACTTTCTCAAATGAGAAATCCCTCATCCCTAATAATTCTAGCTTGTATCAAGTTGACATAAAACTAGTCAGTACATAGTAGTACATAGTAGTCTTAAAATACTATTTTCTTCAAAAAAGTATTGATAAGACAATCACCATTTGGCCTATTATTAATAATTTCTTAAAAACGATATCAAAACAGAAGGCAAAAGAAGAAAAATAGACAAATTAGACCTCATTAAAATTAAAATATTCATATACTAAAAGACCCTCAAGCAAAAAGGAATATTCACATGTTATATACTCAATAAGAGATTACATCCTGATCATAGAGAAAATTCCAAAAACTCAACAGAGTTCAAAACTAATGAATAGAGATTTACCTAAAGAAGCAAAAATACAACCAACTAACAAAATTCCTAAAAATGTTATCAGCTCTTCTGAAGAGTATGGCTAATTCCAGCATGTGACAAGATGTTCCCTTAGACCTCTACAGAATACTGTAAAACATCCAGACTTCCACCCAATGGTTCCCAGGGGTTACCCCAAGTTGGAAGGGCTGATCGCTTTTTGGAAAGACTAGAGGGACAGATCTTACCCCACTTCCTCTGTCTCTCCATTCTCAATGTCTAGTCAAACTTATTGTGAACAAGCCTAGCTTGTCAGACCCTCTGGAGAGGCCCTTTCTCCTCTTTGGGGAGCTAGATCTTCCTCCAGCAATGTTACTCAAAAAATCTTTATGTTCTAAAATGCCATAAACCTATGTGCATGTACCAAGTGGTCAGCCTGAGATCATATACATACAAATCATATACAGACAAAGAGGCTGAAAAACATACACACATACACACTTGCAAAGTCCAGGTGCCTTACCCACTTCCATTCAAAGTTTATACACAGATACTGGTGACTTGCCCCACACCCAGAAGCAGAAACATGAAGGGAAAAAATAATCATGGTTATCACCGAAATCCCCCTGTAGTGAAATTAAAAGGGGATTTATTCACTTATAAATAACCTACATACATGCCTATCTTGCTTACAGTACTGCCTGGTTTCAAGTTACACTCAATAAATGAAATCCCCTGTGTTAATAAGTAAAGGACACTAGTTATTTCAGCGTTACAAAGATTATTACACCAAAATGAACAGAAATTTTGTATCAACGTGAAAGGAATGGGTGTTAAGGGGATAGCTCAGAGGCTAAACACTTGCCTTATAAGCATGAGGACTGCAGGTCAGATCTTGAGCACTCACAGAAAAGATGGACAGGCCTGGCAGCCCACCTGTAAATCTAGGTGCTTAGAAGAAGGGCATGGGATTCCCAGGGCAAGCTGGCTAACTAAACTTCTTAAATCAAGAACCCCATGATCAGCAGGAAACCCTAACTCAGTAGAGAAAATGGAGAGTGATAGAGGGAGACCCTGGACATCAACTTCTGGTCTCTGCATGTTCACACATACAGTCTCTTCCTCCCTCCATTTCTTCCTCTCTCCCTCCCTCCTCCCTCCCTCCCTCTGTCACATACACATGCATGCAAAATAAAAGTAATTGGCCAAAACTACCTAATAAGATGTGGTAAATTGAGCCAAAACTTGATTTCCGTGATGGTTTACTTGCTAAATTACTATTTGGTGATCCTGTATTTCCAATAAGGTTTAAGAAAATTATATATTCCAGGTGCCCAGGGATAGCTATTTAGATTACTGCTATTGTATCTTAGAGTATATACAGAACTGTGTTTGCTACAGTACCACTAACCATTTTTACTTGCTCCAAAGAATAAAAAGGCTTCCTGTAAGCTGTGAGCTTTGCTACAGATGGATATCTAAACTGCATTATTCTCAAGGATTCCCCTGCTCAGATTAATGCTCATCCAAGCATGTAATCACATTGGGATAAGCTCCCAATGTCATCTCCTATATACCTGACATTTGTTTTCAGACTGTAAGGGTGTCCCAGTGCCTATCTGATGTTAGCAGCTCCCTGCTGTTTTGCCTGGTATTATTTGGCAGGGCTTGCTTCTCTTGATGCTGAGAACATGCCCCATGATCTGTGCACCATGAGCTTTTGAGTATTTTACCTTTGTCTAGGAGTGCCCTTGAACAGAATTCTGTCTCCTTAGAAAAGAGGCTATTGCGCTGTTCCCATGCCTGCTTTCTTCTCTCACATCAACATGCCATTTAAACATCACGTGATTTATCTTTCAAAGCGTTCAAATTGGATGAGAAAAGCATGGTAGGGCATTGGTATGTACGGTCCTAAGTTGGGCTAAGCAAAGTAGAGGTTGCCAGGTTTCAGAGCAGCAAATGCCAGCTATCTGGTATCTGGAGTCAATGGATAAATGGCACCATCATTTCTCCAGCCATTGCCAACACTGATATCTTCCTGGAGTAGCACGGGTATAACTCAGACATAAGTCCTTGGCCTTTAGATTTCTAAACTTAAGCCTCTGGACATCCTAGAGAGTTTATATGATATGATACTTGAAAATCCAGTTTTGTTTCTTTATAATTGTAGGTGTATTTAAAAGAACAGCTCCTTCTGTTACCCAGGTTGCCCTGGAACCCACAGTGTAGGCCAAATCTGCCTTGAACTTGTAGTAATCTCCCTGCTTCAGCCTCCACATATTTGAGATTAGAGAACTGGACAACCATGTCTGGAATGAAATTCCTTTTCTGCTTCAGCTAACTCTGATGATTTTCTTGTAACCATGGACACTGATCAACACCCTCCTACTTAAGCCTCATTTTTAATTCACCCTATTAATTAGACACTCTTGTTCCTGGGGTTTAAAAATTAAGCTTATTATTGAATTAAGGTAAGAAAAAAAGCTTGAAACGTTTTTATTCTCATGGACTTGTCATAATTACATGTTTGAATATCTCTTGCTGTCTAAACTGTAAATTTCTATGACATATTTTCTGACTACTATAAACAAATGTCAAAATTTATGATATATATATGTATGTATATGTATATATAATATATGACTGAAGAATAGAGAAACAAAACATTCTTTGAATTTTTAAAATTATATATATATCTATGTGTGTGTGTGTGTGTGTGTGTATGATTAATGGTTTGCTTACCTATAATTTAGCTGATATAGAACAAAATCAATTTTTAGAATTCAGAAAGGAGGTACATGGGTATTGATGTTTATCTTGTGAGCTATCTGATATTTTTATCTAATAAACTCCCTTTCTATAGAAGACAGAAAGAATTTGAAAATTGTAGGGTGGGGAAGAGTATCATAAAACACTGCCATGCAGATACTACATGTGTGTTATATACAATATCTATGGATAACCACACAAGATTAGAACTTCCAACTTCCATCATGGATAAAGGATGTGGCCATGATGCCCCACACCTTCCCAAGGTGCTAATAACTTAATATTTGCTGGATGAGAGGGTGTAATTTTCTCTAGTCATGTAGCCAGTTGGGGACTAGGCATGAGGAAGTGGTTAAGAATAAAAGGAAGAGAAATAAAAAGAGGGTATTGAGGATAATTGTAATCACAATACATTGTCCATATGTATTAAAACTATTAAAAAGAAAAAGTAAATCCAGTATTTTCTTAATAATTTAGCATAGTTTCATGTGTTTTAAGAAATAATGCTAACCCCCAAACATTGTAAAGCACTGTTTTAAGAAAACCTGTTATAAGAAGAAAGGTGTATGCCCAGTTTGTCTTGGTCTTACTAACAGTCTAAGCCACGAAAAACACAAATGTGGTGGGAAAGGGGGAGATCTGTGGTTAACTCAGGATAGAATTTGGTGATGCTCAACTAAAACTGGGAAGAAAGAAACTGTGAATTGTAACTGTGTCCAGAAAAGACTGAAGTGTGTCTCCCAGAAAGGCCAATCAAAATCTGAACTGTCACTGTGAATGTGACCACACAGGAATCTTTGAAGTGTGGTCAGGTAAATATGAGGTCGTACTAGACCAAGGGTATTATGGCATCCCATCCACCATCCCCGTCACAGGAGAACATTTAAAGATGGAGTTGGAAAAGGGTGGGATGCAGCTGCAAGCCAAGGACACACCACAAGTGAGGAAGAACTGAGAATCTATTCTATTAAGAGGAAACAAGACCAAGATGATACCTGGAATTGAACCTAGCTATCTTTAAAACTATGATGGGGATATTTCTATGATTTTAGTCAACATAGAGAAAAGGAAAACACAGACCAAGGCACTAATGCAATGGTAATGTTCTCTACCTTGGTGGAACTTCAGGGCTATATATTTGCCAAAACTCAGCAAATGTACACTGGAGATACTTTCAGTTCTTTGCATATAAATTTTATTTCTCAAATCGCTATAAACAAATATCAGAACTTGATTAATGCTATTATATATATATATATGCTGAAATTTTAGTATTGATGCATGATGATAGCTAAAACTCTCTTTGAATTTCATTTTTAAAATCAAGTGGCATGATGGATGATTTGAAGATGATAGATATGACCTTTAGCGAATACAGCAGGATATTAATTTTAGGGTCCAGAAAGTGAATAGATGACTGTTGCTTCAAAGTCTCCCTGAATGTTATACTAAATAATTGGACAAGAAAGGTAAATCATAGTATTATGATCTGGCTTTTCTTCCCTTCTTCTTCTTTTTTTTTTTTTTTTTTTTTTTTTTTTGGAACTGTAGAAAATCCATAGTGATAAGGGTCAGCATGCTCTTGTTGTTTAATATTTCACAGAATATGTTTAGTGTCTGAGCAGACATGATCTCTATGCACTGAAAGACAAAGACAAGAAATAATACCTGTGAAAAGGTGGCAAGTACATGCCCAGGACTTTTGTGAACAACACACAAGGATGTATACTTGGCTCTGATATCGGCAGAATCTCAGGCTACCTCTAGGCCAGGAAAGCCCTGGTCAATACTATAGCATGTTTCTGAATTTTAAAAGCTGATTTTTATGATTCTCATGCAAATTCCATTATAACTAGGCACAGAGCTAGAAACTAAATGAATTTAGGGAATTTGTCTACAACTGTGCCTTTTTATTCTGTGACAAAAGAGGTATCTAAACTAACCTCAGTTGTTTATTTTCTAATATTATTATTATTATTATATTAATTTATGACAATTTCATACTTGTATGTAGTGGGATATTTACTTTGTCTGCTTCTGTGACACTGACCACACTCATTGGGGGGTGGATCCAGGGGCGGAAGTGACCTGTGGAACTAGGTCTGAGAAGAAGCTGGTGAACTCTCTCTTGCTGGCAGTATGCAGAGGAGCATCCGGTTCCAACTCCTTGTTCATAGGTCTGTGTTGTGAGTTGTTTCTCCCTGAATAAACATTTATTCAGCCTATTTGTTTGTCCTGATCCTTATTAAACCGTGATACTTGTATTCAATATATTGGGATCATACTCATCCCTATTACCCTTTCATATTCCCTTCTCACTCCTGCTGGTCCCTTATTCTTGCTAACTAGTGTCCCTCTTATGTTAATGTTTATATACTTTTCCTTTCTTTCTTTGTTGTGTGTAGGATTCACAGGGGCTATGTGTTTATGTTGCAATGGCCTTGTCATATACCCAGAAGATAGCATATCCCAGCATTCCTCCAAACCCAACAGCTCTCATACTCTTTCCATCTCTTCTTCTATGGTATACTCTGGACTTCAGAGGATTGATATAGATGTCTTTTTAGAGAAAAAATGCCATAAATTATGGAAAGATTATATGTAGGTAGATCCACACTCTGACTGCTGTTTTACTGGAGAATCCCTCCTCAGAAGAATCATTCATACATCAAAATCAATGACTTCAAATGCATCAACAGAGATCCCTGGGTAAGAGGCCAACACATTCCCAACCAACAACACTGGCACATTGTCTTGCTTTGTTGAGTTAAAGAAAATACTAGAAAATGATAATTTACTCCCTTCCTCTCAACCAGCTAAAATAGAATATTTAGGGCTTAACTTAAATGTTCTCAACTTCAGTTCATAAATGGACCTTGAAGCAACATCTCAAGCAAGAGCTTCCCAATAGAATTGAAATTAAATGAACTTACTCATGTTTCATTTCTAAAATAGGTAGAAGTGGGCATCATATAGTATCCATTTTGGATGTTTATAGTTAGTTTTACTTACAAAGCACATTAGTTTTACATGCTGAATGATAGAAAATCTTTTCTTTATTGTAGGCAAAGATGGAAGATGACAGAGATAGGCAATCAGGAATACTTTCTGCTTTCCCTGAGGGGTAAAGTACAAAAGGAATGACATAGGAATCATGTGCCATCTTATATCTGCTTCCACAAAATTAAGAATGGCATGCTTATGATGCATTCTCTGAGGGAAGAGTTTTAATGACTTCATACAATTTCAGTTTTGATAAAAAGAAACGGTATACAAGACACAGTGAAACCACACAATGAAGCTGTAACTGTCATGAAACCTTATTCACTGGGTACTATCATATCAAAATAGAAATTAAATCCATAAAAATGAGAAACAAGATGACAAAAACATATTAGGAGTTGTACAGAATAGAATTCCCTTAGCTATCTCCATATTAAGTTAGAAAAAATAATGAACATGTTTATAAAAATAAAATAATATAAGACAGAACTACTGACAAAGAGAATTACATTGCTCAGATGCCTCAATAAGCACTAACAGTATAATCCAAAGAAAGCCATAAAAAATCACTAGGAACAAATTGGATGAATTCCAGGTTCCAGTTTCAATAGCCCTGAACAAGAATGGTTCAATACACTCATTAATGGTATTTGCTAAAACAATACATTAAGAAAGACACATCTGGACACATTGTGTTGATTTCAATTAAAAAGGCATTTGATAATATTTGGATTATGTTTTGGTTTTGCAAAGCTTCCTAGGGATTAAAACATGTCACCGCTTATAAGATCACTTGCTACTCTTATATAGGACTTAGTTTTAGGTCCCAGCACACACATAGCAGCTCACAACCATGGGTGACTCTATAGGGCATATAATGCTCTTTTCTGGTCTCCACAGGAATTGAGTACATTTGTCGAGCATATCCTTACACTGAACTGGACACATACACATACATTACAAAACAAAAAACTTTAAAATGTATTCTCCTAATTGCACCTACTAGTAGTTATTAAACAGTCTCCAGACATTGAATTTGTATTTAAACCTATTTAGTGTATTTAGTAGTCATTTATATTTATAGTTTACTGATCACTCCTATTTCTAATTTAAATTTTTTTTGTGTATACAAATATTATCTCTTACATGTATACATATACACCACATGGGTGCAGTGTCTGTTCAGGCCAGACTATGGGCTTCAATACTATGGTGACACATTATTTGTGATTTATTAATGTTGGCTTGAGGATACAGAAAGCAAAGGTAGCCATAAATCATAAAGCCAAAAAATGGTGAAACAACCTGTAATCCCAGCAATTATACTAGCAAGCTACAGAAGCTAGGAGATGGTGGTGCATGCCTCAAATTCCAAAACTCAAGAGAAAAGCAGATGGATCTCTGTTAGTTCAAGGCCACACTGAGCTACACAAAATTGATCCAATCCTAAAGTGATTTCAGCACTTGGGATAACACATCCTTAATCCCAGTATTTGAGAGGTATAAAAAGGAGGAGGCAGAAGTCTAGCATTGCAGTCTGAGGCTTGATGGAAACAGGATTGCAGTCTGAGGTTTAGAGGTGATATTTATTCTCCAGCCATTCTAAGGAGAAGACAGCCCTTTCAGCCTGAGGTAGAGGTGAGAGCTAATGGCCGGCTGCTTTTCTTTTCTTTTCTTTTCTTTAGCTTGAAGCCTCAACCCCAAAATCAGTCTCTCGGTTTTTATTATTCATGTTACACAATACACTAGAACTGGATTTGGAGGTAGTTGTGAGATCCCACATGGGTATTGGAAACAGATTCTGGGTCCTCTGCAAGAGCAGCCATATTCTTAAATGCTGAGGCATTTCTCCAACCCTCTAGTCTAATTTCTAATCCAGTATTATAATTTTCTTACATAACAAACTATAATTGATAGACTTTTATGTACCAGGGCAGGAATTCAAACAAATCATTTGTTATTTCCTAAAAATATTCACGCAACAATCATTTTCTGAACTAAGTTTACTGATGGTCTGAATCATTCCTTTTTATTTTATCTCCTTCATGTTCAAATAATCTTCCTGTACAAAACCAGGTAAGAAACTTATATTCACTAAATACGAAATTACACAGATATAAATGTTTAGGCTTTTTATATATTTACTCATCCAAATTTTCTCAAATACTATCTATCTATTTACTGTCATTATCTGGCAAAAGTATACCTAGGACTTACTGGGTCTACAAATATTTAGGTTCTAAAATTATGTATCAATTATGGAATTGGTGTTTCTAAAGCTTATCTAAAATCTTATTTTTAATATAAAGAAATATTGTTTTCAAATATATTATCTCACATGTACTTAAAATTGCACAAAATGCATACAAGTATACATGTATAAACACATTTTATATATGAATACACACACACACACACACACACACACACACACACACACACGTCTTAAAGGATGTTAAGCAACTTAGGCAGATAACACTTTCCCAAAAGAACCATATATTAACAAAATCCCCAGTAATAGGCACAGGAAACCTCCCTTTGACTGTTTGATCAGAGTAGTCTAAGCCACTACTAAGCCACAAAGAACAAATTAGACTATGGCTACTGTCTTTGACTGTGTCTCTCAGAGGTTGAAGATAACCCTATATTGTTGAAGACATTGCCCATTTAAGACACAGAACTTGTATAATTTGAGCTGGATCTAACTTGAAAGCCTCTTTCCAACAGTCTAGCTTTCACAGTACCAGAACACTGTGCAAATTGCAAAATGAAAGAATCAATTAGTAGTCCTGCCTAGCTCTAACACCTATGAACCTCAACAATGACCAACATGAGAAGATAACCATAAAGGTGCAATAAGTGGAGCTACATATTATAGTAACCAACAGCTGTTAAATTGAACTTATGGTCCACTCAGCATGTAGGAAACCATGCCTTGTACTTTGGGGGATAGTGAGTTCATGGGCTTCAGAAAAGAATCCGCTGTTGCAACTGTGATAGACAAGCATAATTTCTTAATACATTCTAAATGTTATCTTTGTACTCATATCAAAGGAAGCTACAAGCCCTCATCACAGAAACTTTTCTTTATAAGAAAAACTGGAAACCATTAGAGAAAACCTCAACAGTACAAAACTGAGAAATCAATGGTAGAAGACAGCCCCAACAGATAGATCTACAACACAGTTCCTGCATTTATGATTCAAAGAACATTGCAGAATAGGCAGAGAAATTGTAATGCCAGGATGCCAGGATGTCTGCTGGGAGATTGCATCTCATGACTATATACATAAGGCCTGAAAATAGCAATATAAATAAGCATACTTACACAGAAAGGGGAATTTCATGGAGTCCCATCCCTAGAAAAAGTACTATAAGCAACTAATGACGGCTGAAAGAGGGTGAATTAGCCTCTGTCAGAGATAAGCCCCTTGACTGACCAATCATTACAAAGTGGTCAACCCTGAAACCATGTACACACTAACAACATAAATGGATTCAGAAGATTGCATTTACATATTTGTACATAAGTATGTTATGTGCATATAAATGGAACAGTATTAAAGAAAAACAAGCTATCAATTTTTAGAGAGAAGGGACCAGGGACTGGAGGGGCACTGAATGGATGAAAGGGAAGGAGATGAGTGATATAAATATCAATTTTTAGAGAGAAGGGACCAGGGACTGGAGGGGCACTGAATGGATGAAAGGGAAGGAGATGAGTGATATAATTCTATTTCATTTTAAAACATGTAGAAAATCTTGAAATTGAAGTTTTAAAGAAGTTTGGACCCAGATGTAGCAAACTTATCACAAGTTTATAGGTATTCATTGAATTTCTGCTCTAATATTTTTTCTTTATAGTTTCTCTATTATTGTCTACACTCTATGGTTTGCATTAATACACTATTGTAAGCTTGCCAAACTTGGAAGTGTTCTCTCATCTTTATTAAACTGTAGAACCTTGTTCTTGTATGCAGTGGAAAAATTTTTGTGATGTATTCTTGAAAGCACATGGCATTATATACCTGTAGATTAATAGATCTCTCAAACTTTATCAGAATACCCATTTCTTTGTAGTACATTGCAGTTAATAAACAGAATGAAAACTAATCAGCATACTGGGCATAAGGGACTATGGAGTGAGTGCTCAGCCCTAAATGACACTGCTTCAACATCAAGTCTCAGGGATCAATTGCAGAAGATGGATAAGAAAGATCCTGAGTCAGAGATGTGCTATCCAGAAATGACAAGGGTGTTGCACAAATGAATGCAAAGTAGCTTAACTGCTTCCACAATATCTGCACATGATTAAGCCAGCCAAAATCCCAATATGGATGAAAAAGATCTCCATGAGGTCTCATACCTAACTGAGGAGTTATTGACAGCTGATGGCTTCTGGGAGAGAGGTAGTGTCAGTTTTCTTCAGAAATACAACCTCTAGTTGTATGGTCTAAACCTATGCACATATAGTCACATTAAGTGGATTCAGTAGGTTTTAAAAACATGTACATCTACTTATGAAAGAATGGTAGAGGGGAGAATATGGGAAGAGTTGGAAGAGAGGGAGTAGATGGTAGATTTGATCAGAATTAATTCCTTCCATGTGTGAAATTCTCAAACAATAAATAAAAATGAAAAATATTCTTGCAACTTACTAGCACCAGTATAAAATACCACTAGCTACATTGTCTGTGTAGATGCAGACTTCTTTGTACATATCATATGCTGGATAAAACCAATGTTTTTATAATATCTGACAATACCCTGGAAAAATCATGCTTGTAAATAACTTCCGTTTTTGTTTTGCTATCAGCATCTAATTAGCAGCAGAAAATCATAAGCTTAATTGAATAGCAGCAAGTTACAAGACAGGCACTTAGATACAGTGAAATACAAGCTACTCACAGTGATGGAGGTTATGGTATCATTATTCACACAGCAGCCAGCTTTGTCTTCCTGGTCACCTCAACATGAAGCAAGCTATGAATGAAGGAAGTTATGAATAAAAACTTCCAGTTTTTATTATACTAAAAATACTGTAATTTAAGCAACTGGATCCTTTGTTTCAATGTACTTTGTTATCAAATGAGGTGACATTTAAGTGAAGGATTATATTATGGTTTCATTTTTCTATCATCTCATCTTTTAACTTTATATAGAATGAATCACATACTAAGCCAATTTTATGACCTAATCATGTTTTAGTTGTTAAAACTAAAGCATTGTAAAATGTTATAACATAAATAATTTGAGGAAGATGACACATTTTCCACTTCTGTTGTGGCTGCTTGATAGTGTACACTCTCAAAATTAACACCATTTAAACACAATGAACATTGTACTTTTCACAAGGATCCTGGTGGGAAAAGGGATGGAAAATCATCTAAGTGTCAGGGAACAATGTTTTGTCTCTGTAGCCACCGAGACAAATGATCCAAAGGCCAAGTTCCCATCACTTCATGAATTTCTGTTATAAAATAATTGACTCTGTAATTACTTTGGGTAGAATTCTTCTTAAAGCACATCACATAGTTTCTGCCTTCTTCATCTTCTAATGACACCTCAGTAGCATTCTGAGAATTTGGACCATGAGTTACCTTTTCTTTTGTATGAGATGTGAACCTCTTGAAGAGATTCTGTCTCCATCCAATCTCCCCACTTTTCTCTGAACTCTTCCAACTCAACCACTGGATTTTAAGAGTGCACTCCCCAAGTACCCTGACGTTGCTGAGTCTATCACTCCTCCCACAAAAAACAAAACAAAACAAAAGTTCTTTGTGACTTTTTGTAGTTAAATCATATTCTCACTTCCCAATCCAAGCTGAATAAAAGTCATATGTTGGAAATTTTTAGTGTAAAAGAAATAATGGTATAATAACTGGATATTCTTACTCAATAAAAGTTTTGAAGTTCACCCATTTTTCCCCTACATGATCATTTCATTTCCATTGTTGGAGAATCCATCAAACATTTAGATTATATATAATTTGAGACTAATATTAACCAAAAAATGGTATGAGCATATGTGTACAGCTGCTTGGATAGACATATGCTTTTTGATACCTCCTGGACATAAAGCTATAAATGAAATTGATGAGCTGTCTTGAAAGTTTGTGATTAACTATTTAATGAAAGTTGCTTTCAAAAGAAACTGCAACATTTTGCATTCTCACTAGCACAAGTAAAGGTTTCCATGTTTTCTGTATCCATGGCAACATATGGTGCATCTTGTCTTCCTAATTACAGCCTTATTGGAGAATTTGTAGTGGTGGTGTCTCATTGTGGTTTTGACCTGCATTTCCAAATATTTCATGACAATGAGCATTTTTCACATGTTTTTAGACATGTGCATATATTCCTTAGTGAAATGTTAGCTAGGGTTATCTTAATATTGATTTGCAATAATTTTTATATATTTCGGGTGCTTATATATCGGGTGCATGATATACATATGTTTTACTTTGTGTCCTGGCACTTCATTCCCTTTAGTTTTAAGGAAGCCAGACTTACAAAATGGTATACATGGTATGCATTTGTGTCACATGAAGAGCTCTAATCCAGGGTCACTAAGAAAGCCTGCTACTTTTCTATAAATTTTGGAGTTGTCTCTTAACATTTCAAGTCCATGACTAGTCCTGAACTATTTTTTTTGTTTTTGGTATGAAATCATTGTGTAGCAGTATCTGTTTGACAGTCTCCTTTATAAACAGTCTGGTCACCACTGGTTTCCATTCATTGTTTCCACTTAGTTCCATCCTTACTATATTGATACCATACTGTTTTGAAACTTTTAGCTTCAGAAGAGCTTTTCATGTCAGGTAAGTCCACTAGAATTGATCTCCCTTTACGTTTATTTTTATTTATTTATTTTTTGATATTTTAAGTACTTTCTATTCACAAATAAATATCACCCCCAAAAAACCCCACATTATTTTATCCATTAGAACTACTTAAATTAAGGTTTTTGCTGCCTGTATATAAACCAAATAATAGAATGATGCTTAGCATGGTTGGTAGACGTTGGACAATGAATGCCAGCAATCCTTGAATTGTGCGAAACAAATGAGTTGACATTGAAATTGCCTAAAATTATTGTCTTGGGAAAAAAGTTTCTGAGAGCAGAAAGAGGTGAGGAGTCTCAGTAAAACCAGCTCTTGAAAAAGAGAGTCATTCAAGGAAATGCCCTAGCATCCCAAGGGTTTCCGTAGAGCCTGAGTTCTGTTCACCAGGTTTTGGAAGTGGAACAATTAAATGTATTTCAACTTTACATCTAAATTCATAAACTTCATTTGCTACTTTCATTGATTCATCAATATAACCATAAGATATAAAGTTCAGATTAACAAAGAAAATTATTAAGAATAAAATGTGTCTAAGAATAAAGGCACAACTTACATTTTAGGACATTATGCAATTTAGAAGATGAAATGGAGAAATATGCAAATTTAGAAAACATCCCTCAACAAGTCTAGACAACTAAAAATACAAATGAAGCTGTGGCAAGAAAAATATTTATCACACAACCCACCATGAAAATTACCTACTCATTAACCTTTGATGAATCCAGCTCTCCAAGGAATTTTTATGGATGCATAACTCATGCAATGAAATTAACAGTCAATGATGTATTTAATAACTCAGTGCAAAATGATTTCAATAGCTAGTTCCTACTCTTCTCATTTTTTGGCTTCTGTGAAATTAATACAATTATGTGCATTCGGAAATAAATCTGTAGAAATGCAAAACCAATTTTAGAACATTACATTTTATCCTGGAATTGCCTCAAAAGATACATTGTCATTACGAGGATGTCAAAGATGTTTTCATATATTAATTCAGTCCTCCAACTGCATCTATGATCTTGAATATTTAATGCTCTAACATTACTTTAAAGACTTTTTATCTTAATATAGGCAGTATAAAAATAGAAATACTGGCAAACATTACAGAAGCTTCATATTTTATAGCTGTTTTGGTGCTAGAGAAAATTTTGCAAGATAAATTCTAATTCATCTGTGTATTTCCCGGCATGCAGCTTGACTAAGCACAAACACCATAAGGAAGAAAATTAACTTGAACTTCTACTACATTTTATATAACATATACATACACATACATATCAGATGGAGAGGTAAAATAAATTTGGAATTAAATCTAACTGAATTGACTTACAAAGTGGTCTGAGATTGTAAAATCATGTTTAAGGATGGATGTGGTGGAGCACACCTTTAGTTCCTGCACTTGTGAGATGGAAGCAGATAGATCTCTGTGTATCCAAAGCCAGCCTGGTCTACATAGCAAGTTCCCAAGACTATCAGAGCTGCATAGTAAGATGCTGTCTCAAACAAATAATTTATTTGAATATTGAATATTTTTGAGACTCTGACAAAAATACTAACACAATGAAGATTAACAAGATACAACAGAAAAAGGAAGCAAAGGACAAAGTGGGAAAAACACCTGAAAATTCTGTGAGTTCAATGAACTAAAGCACTTATCAAGAGTTCATGAATCAATTACAAGCTAAACACCATTAATTCAGGAAAAATGGTTAAGGCAAGTTTATAGAAAAGAGAATAAAATTTATCTGAAATGAAAAGCTTTTAATGTTCAAGGACTTTTTTATTATTGAAGGGTTAAACCTAGGCAGTTAAGAATTCAGATCTCAAGATCAAGTGGAAGAAATGTGCTTCAGAAAATGGTTCCTAGCCTGTTATTAAGTGAAATAAGCATGTATGTGGTAGCCTGTTGCCTCGAATTTTGTGCACTATTGCTCCCCTGGATTCCTTCTCCTGGAAGTGCCTCCCCAGTTATCTTTCATAAAAGAACACAAACTCCACCTATGTTTGAAAATATCTTAACTTCCTCACCATACTTGAACAAGAACCTGAAATTTTGAGAAAAATGATTCTCAATTGAAAACTAAATTTCCTTGCTACTATAAGAACTGAAATATCTGGTCTCTTTATTTATTTCTCTTGTTTGTTTGTTTCATTTTTTTCTTTCTTTGTTTATAGCATTTCATTATGAAACATATACTAACTGGCTTCATTCATTTTTTTGGCCCACTGACAGACCAACAAACACTGAAAGATGTATTAAGAAGAGAATTTATTCCTTACTTTTCTGGAACCAAGAAGTCTAATACCAAAGTGCTAAAATGATAGAGGTCTCTTTTTTACTAAATCATACAATGGCTGAGGCAATCTCACAGTGAGGTAAAGGCAGTATACAAACTAAGGCCTTCTTTCTAATAAAGCCACTAACTCCGACATGGTATCCCCATCCTTGTGAACTCATCCAACCCTAATTAGCTCTCTTACAGTCTCAGCTCCAAACACCATCATTATATGAATTTGGTGATGAGGTTTCCATGAACATTCAGGATGTGTTCAAACAGATCTACTAGCACAAGGCAAGCCCCTGAACACTGAGCAGTTAACATCTGTTTAGGAATCAACTGGATCCTGAATCTTACATGTCTATTCAGCATTCTAGCCTTATTTTAGCACATTCTAATTTTGACTAATTTCAAAGTCTATTGGCACACAAATAATATAAACCCAGAGTCAGATATTGGAGTTAAAGCTGAAGACCAAAGAAGTAAAGCATTCAGCCACTAACTCTACCAATGCTTGGACCAAAGGGGCAATCCTGTCCTCTGATTTCATCTCCAAACTGTTCTGCTCCTTAGAATGCCCCAACAGCGATGTTCACCACCCAAATCCTCAGCTGCTCTCTTGAGACTGCACTAAGCTCCTTACATACTCTCTACTGATTGGATTAAAGGTGTGAGTTCTGTTTCTCTTTTAGACTGATTCACTTTTATGTAGAACTTACAGAGATCCATCAACCTCTGTCTTGAGTCCTGGGATTAAAGATGTGTGTCAACACTGCATGGCCTCTATGACTGTGGCTAGCTTTGTATTCTGATCTCCAGGCAAGCTTTATTAGATCATAAACAATATATCACCACAGTCTATAATAAAAATTTGTATAGCTACTTCTAGTGAGTATGGATATTGTTATCTAGAATTAAAAATTTGTCTTCTTCTTTTTATGTAAAAATTTAAAACAATTCCATATTCAAATTTCAATGTGTTCTGATAAAGCACTCACTCATAAATTTTAATTAAATTCCAGCATCTATCCCTGATTTGGACTGTCTGTGATGAGTTTGTCTCATATCTCTTTTAACACTTGCTTAAACATTTGACCTTTTTTTTTTAAAAAAATGCTAAGGAATAAGCTTATAATAAATCTTTCTGTGTTTAAGTCATTTCTGTCAAGTATATTGGGCATAGTAACAAAAGGTAACTAATACAATATTAAAAATGTTCTCCAAATCATCAACAAAACAGGCATAAGTTGTCCTTACTTCCTTTACATGAATTTAAATTCCTTCTTAGTTTCAGGCATTCCTGTAAAGTAATAGGTAAATGAAGGATGTCAAGTAACTGAAACTTCATGAAGGATCTAAGTTTTCTGGCAAAATAAAAGTATTTCAGTTACAGGACATGCTGCTGATGGATATTCTATATGTTCTAATATGAAAGTTTCTTTCATTTAACTAAAGTATAATGTTCAGACTTATGGCAATAATCAACAGAATTTATTTCTATTCCCTTGTATAATATTTAACATACATTTTCATTCTGGCTTCATTTTTAAAATTTCTCTCCTGATATTCATGGGGACAGCTAACCTCTCTACTGTGTGGCTCTGTCTTCTAGAACATTAAAGATTATTCTGATGCAAGGCAATTATCAACTTGAGTTGAATTTAAGCTCCTATTTGGGAAATTCCAAAAGTTCAAGCACTGGAGCATGTGATCAGCACAGGTTTTTATTCCTCAAGAAATTTTTTTTCTTTTTCTCTCTCTCTCGTTGCATAAACTGCTTTATCTCTCAATAGGATAATTTGAAGAGGTTTATTCTTTCTGGCTTTTGGAGATTTGTTCTGGTTTTGTTTGCTTTAGTGTTTTATGATGTGAATGTAATGCGTATGAAGTGGAGTCATATATGTATGTGCCTGTGAGTGTGGAGGCTAGAAGAGAAAGTCTCATGCCTGAATACGCTGCTACATGTAGTTGTGAGGCACTAAATAGGAGTGAGGGAACCAACCTCAGGTCCCCGGAAGAGCAGCAGTACTCTTAACTGGTGAAGCACCAGCTTTTAGTGGTGTCTTTTTAAATCCATGTTTCAGAAAACTTGCATTTACATGTTCTGTTTTTAGACACTCTAGTATTAATAGAGTATATGACCTTACCCCAAATTCCTGTGGGTTCAGGGTCTAGCTGAGTGTTTCAGTAGGGAAAGTAAAGCCTAGTTTCCTAGATTTTACCATCTGATTGTCACTACATCGTTCACAACTACTGGCTCAAACCTCCACTCTTCTCACTGTTTCTGACAAATTGAACTTCCCTTTGTTCTTAAGTTTAACTGTCTACTTTCATCAATTTCTAGAAAAATTATTCAAGTTTCCTTTCGGATCACATTATTAGAAAACAGAAAACAATGTACAAAAATTTGAAATTGTCTAAGAATATACTATTTTAAAATGAATGCAAATGGTAGCACATGCAAACTATTTAAATCACATTGAAAATATATTGTACTTCTATGATAGAAACTTTGTTTACTTATATGAGAAACCATGCCCAAAATGTTGATAACACAAACATAAAAAATTGAATTAAATATATAGCTAAGTAGACTTTCAGAATGAGATTAAAAAGTAAACTTTTGTTTCCCAACAAGTAATGAAAAGACGTAAAACAAATGATCATTATCAATGCTCGTGGTGTTTTCTGAGATTCACTCAATACACGGCCAGGACATTTTGAAAGCTTTAACATTTTCCTCATTTGAGTTAACAACTTAAAGTTTAAAAGTGAAATTCTCTCCTAAAGATTTAGCCAGATATTAAGATATACTTCTTCATTATATTGACAGTACTTTGAGATGGAGTGACAACTCAAAACCAGGATACATTCCTCTTCCATGATGGATCATTATCATTATTAAGTGGAAAGAAACTAGAATCATTACAGAAAGTAACCTCTGAATGTGTCTGTGAGTGTGTCTACACAGAGGCTTAACTGCGATGTGAAGACCTATCTATAATTTAAGCACCACTATTCCATAGGCTAGGGCCCCTCCCAGAATGAAAAATAAAGGAGAAAATTAGTTAACTGCTAGTCTGAAAGATGTGAGGAGAAAGACCATTGACTCAAATCTTCATGGCCAAATTAATTAAATCAAGCAATTAATTAAAGTAAGCTTTTTTTAAAATTAATGTGCATGAATTTTCCACCCCACACCCCAATGCAAGGTACAAGAGGTCGACACTGTAAAGTTTTTATAGATCAGGGATAAGGGGTTTCCAAATAGGGAATTTGGTGAGCAAAACTGGTGGAATTACAGGGGAAGAACATAAGCATAGCAAGTTAGTCATAATTACCTCCTGAAACAAAGATATGAGTATTGCAATGTGGTTGTAACTAGGAAGTTATAAAAATAGGTAGTCAGTCATAAAAACCTTTTGAAATGAAGGTAGGATTGCAAGATGGTTAAAACAGCTTTTTGAAACAAAGACATGTTTGTTGTTTTCTGGAACAAGCAGTACAGAACCATTGGTAGTTAAGGTTACAGGTGGGACATAGTCCAGATAGTTATGATTATGGTTTTCCTTAGTTATGATAAAAGCTGTTACATATAAAACCTTAGACTCACAAAGATAGCATAGGTGATAGGATATATTCTTTAAATTTTGCCAAATGTGAATGCACTAAATATTGTTAACTATAGTTCTTGCTTGATAATGGTTTTGTTACATATAATTTTACCGTGTTCAAGTTAAAAACCCTTATTTTTTATTTAGGCAGAAAAGAGGAGATGATGAGGGATGTCCTTCTGTACATATGTTTCTCCTATTAGTTGATGAATAAAACAATGATTGGGCAGTAGACAGGCAGGAAGTGTAGAGAGCACTACCAGATCAGGAGAATTCTGGGGAGAGAAGGCAAAGAAGAACACTGTATAACTGTTGAGGGAACAAGATTCTTTAGTGGGATATACCACATGGAATTACTTACATTAATAGAAATGGATTAGTAATTAAGAGAGAGCTAGCCAGTAGAGGCAGGGGGTAGAGAGGGCTAGGACAGAAGGAGAATTCTGGGTAGAGAAGAAGGTAGAGAGGACCAAAAGAGATGCCATGATGCCGAGTGTATTTGCACACTCATGGAAATATATAGATTAATAGAAATGGGTTAATAATTAAGAGATACTTGACCGGGAAGAAGCCCTAGCCATTGGCCAACAGTTTTATAATTAATATCACGACCTTGTGTTTATTTGGGGTGAATCAGCTGTGGGACCAGGCTGGAATAAAACTCCAACAATAGTGGGCTATCCCTCAAACTGTGAAGCAAAGAAGACTTTTCCTTCCTTTTGTAACAGATTTTGTCAAAACAAAGAATTACCACATTAGACTTCTCTACTCCTTTAATGAAAGGTCTTCCTTTCCAAAGTATAACCTGACATTTTATAAGAAGAAACTTATATAATAAATAATTATGCTATATATATGAAGAATAATTTTATATAAGAATTTCATATAATAGTTAACTTCCTAACTTTAGTCACCATTGTATGCTTGAATGGATTTAATTATTAGGAATAGTGGTCTTTTCATTGTTATCATATAGTTAGGATTTAGAGCAGACTTTAAAAACAAAAGGGACAGCCAATAAAAAGTAAAATCTCCATTCAGTTAATGAAGGTGATATTTGTATTATTTTTTCTCTATTCATTCTCTGAGTGTTGTGTCAGAAGTACAAAAGCAGAGGGGGGAGCAGTACTGGGTGCAATCAAGCCTTGATCTCGTTCGGAGAAACATTATTTGAACATAAAAGTAATGATTCTCTTTTAAACATGGGCTTTTCAAAGATTTTCTCTAGACTTTAGTGTGATTTTATTACATCTAAGGGCCATGCTTCCCCTATGCCCCAAGAGAAACAATTTTCCCATTTTATGAAGTCAGTGGGGAGCCAGACTCAATTTATAAAGATTAACTTCACAGAGAACTTTTCCTGAGACTAACTCTTGCTACTTGAAGAAGTTATTCTCTGGTAATCAAAAGCTTGCTTACAGAAACAAATTAACCCTCTAGCCTTAAGACACTAGGAAAAAGCTGAAAAAAGTGATGATATTTTCAGTCTCTAAAGAAGCAAGAGCCCTCAGCAGAAGGAGCACAATTTTGACAATTGGGGAATATGTTCCTCAAAGCCACTGTGAAATATGATTCTCTGAAGATATAGTGGGGACGTGGCACTTACATTTACACCTTAACATATCTCTTATGCTTTGCGCAGTTTTAATGTGAAGACTATATCAATATAGCATCACACCTATACATTTCTTTTTAAAATAGTTTTTAAATTTATTTTTTTTTATTTTTATTTAACATATCCATCCCGGTTCCCTCTCCCTCCCTCCCTCCCTCCTTCCTTTTCCTCTCTTTCACCCTCACATGTGACCCTGCCACTCTCCCCTCCCACCCACCCCACCCCCACTCCACCTATAGGGTGATGCCCTCCAGGAGGGGTCATCTAAATCTGTCAAGTCATTTGGAGTAGGGACTAAGACTTCTCTCCTGTCTCTAAGTTAAGGGAGTATTTCTCCATGGGGAATGTGCTTCCAAAGTTCTTTTGTGCACAAGGAATACATCCTGGTTCCACTGTGTGAGTTCCCTTAGGCAGCTCAGGCCTTCTACCTGAGACACACGTTCAGAGAGTCTGAGTCAGTCCCATGATGGATTCCCAGCTATCAATCTGGGGGCCCATTAGCTCCTCCTTATTCAGGTCAGCTATCTCTATGTGTTTCTGCAGCCTGGTCTAGTTCTCCCTCTCTGCATCTGGATTCCAGTTCAGCTCTGTGTTTAGTTGTGGGTGTCTGCTTCTGTTTCCATCAGCTACTAGATGAGGGCTTTATGATGGTGGATAAGTTAGTCCTTGATCTCATTATCAGGTAAGGGCATTTATGGTAGCCTTTCCACTGTTGCTCAAATTGTTAGTTGGAATCAGTCTTGTAGGTCTCTGGACATTACTTTAAGTTCAGTTTTCTCTTCAAACCTATAATGGTTTCCTATTTTATTCTCTCTCCCTTCTCCTTCTCCTTCTCCTTCTCCTTCTCCTTCTCCTTCTCCTTCTCCTTCTCCTTCTCCCTCTCCCTCTCCTTCTCCTTCTCCCTCTCCCTCTCCCTCTCCCTCTCCCTCTCCCTCTCCCTCTCCCTCTCCCTCTCCCTCTCCCTCTCCTCTCCCTCTCCCTCTCTCTCTCCCTCTCCTCTCCTTCTCCCTCTCCCTCTCCTCTCCCTCTCCCTCTCCCTCTCCCTCTCCCTCTCCCTCTCCCTCTCCCTCTCCCTCTCCCTCTCCCTCTCCTTCTCCTTCTCCTTCTCCCTCTCCCTCTCCCTCTCCCTCTCCCTCTCCTTTCCTCTCCCTCTCCCTCTCCCTCTCCCTCTCCTCTCCCTCTCCCTCTCCCTCTCCCTCTCCCTCTCCCTCTCCCTCTCCCTCTCCCTCTCCCTCTCCTCTCCCTCTCCCTCTCCCTCTCCCTCTCCCTCTCCCTCTCCCTCTCCCTCTCCCTCTCCCTCTCCCTCTCCTCTCCCTCTCCCTCTCCCTCTCCCTCTCCCTCTCCCTCTCCTTCTCCCTCTTCTCCCTCTCCTTCTCCCTCTCTCTCTCCCTCTCCTTCCCCCCCTCTCTCTCTCTCTGGCTCTCTCTCTTTTCTATTCCTCCCCTGACTCTCAATCTTCCTAGTCCCACGTGCTTTCCTCTCCTCCCCTTCTCTTTTTCCTAGTTCCCTCTCCACTCACACATATACATTTCAATAATACACAAATCATGCATTGATAGGATATTCCCTAAAACCTTTTAGTAGTCTGAATGTGATGCAACTTGACTGTAACTTCAGTAGTTGTTAGATGCAGGCAGGAGGAGAAGGAATTCAAGGTCATCCTGGACTATGTGGTTAATTTGAGGTCAGACTAGTCTATATGGGACCCATTTTATTTACTGATGTGTGATCACAATTAGAAATTGAAATGATACTCCAAGATGTATACAAGTGTAGGTTAAAAATCAGTTCATTAAATAAAAACATTCCCATTCTATATACTGAAAAGGGGTCATGTTACCTACAGAAAGATGCATTATTCCTCCACTGTCTAATTAACTTTGTTTAGCCTCTTCTGCTTACTAATTGACTGTTATGATGTTTTGTTCAACAGAACTAAGGGAGAATCTTAAATACTTATCAGCTAATGTCAGCAGAAAACTGAATTAATAAGCCAATCACAGTGACAAATTATTCCACCCTATTTAGAGGCTACCACCTTCCTGCAAGCTTTGAAGAAAATTTTTATATTTTGCCTTAAATATAGAAAACAAAAAGAAGCAAGGTAGAAGGTCAGTTTTTGTAATCCTGGGAAGTAATTTTCCTGTCATGAATTTATTTTAAAACAAATTATAAAACTATTAGTTCATGTGTGATTGGTTCTAAGTTTCATCTCTCCCCTACCTTCTCTTTCTCCACTCTTTCCCAATCTGTGGTGTGTGTGTGTGCGTGCGTGTGTGTGTGTGTGTGTGTGTGTGTGTGTGTGTGTGTGTGTGTGTGTGTTTTGTCATGTATGGACATGATCATGTGTGTATTTAGATGCATACATGTACACATGGAAGGCAAAAGTTGACACCGTCTTCTTCAATGACTTTCTGCCATTTTTGTTTTGTTTGTGGTTTTTTTTTTTGTCTTGTTTTCTTATTTGTTTTGAGATGAAGTCCCTCATCAAAGCTAGAGCTCCTCAATTTGACTGGACAATGAGATCCAGAGATAACTGCCTGTCTTCACCCCACCAACTCCGGGATAATAAGAGTGAACCACTGTACTTGAGTTTTTTACAGTTTCTCAAATGGATGTCCTCCTGCTTGCAAGGTAAGCACTTTACTCTCAGAGCTTTCTGTCCAGCCCCATTTTGTTCATAATCTGTGCATGGTTTTTCCAGGAAGGACACTGGCTAGTCTATAGCAGCAAATAGTAGCCCTACTTGATATAATCAAGTTTACAGTAAAGAAACCACTGAGATAGCCACTTCATGATTGGGGAAGGCTTTATTGTGGGTGTGAGAGAGAAACAGAGAGAAGAGAAGAGAAGAGAAGAGAAGAGAAGAGAAGAGAAGAGAAGAGAAGAGAAGAGGAAGGGAGGGGAGGGGAGGGAATGGGAGGGAAGGGGAAAGGAGAGGAGGGGAGGGGAAGAGAAGTGAAGAGAAGAGAAGTCAGAGGCAGGCATCTGAAAGAGTCCAAAGCAGAGAGAAAAAACATCAGATTGGACATGGCCAGGGCTATCTGTGAGAGAAGAAAGAATAACAAATAGTAATAGCAAGAAAGAAGAGGGGGAGTTGGGGGTTGGGGTGATGGGGGAAACCTTGTAGTTATAAAGAGAGCAGGAAGTGAGCTGTAATCTGAAACAGCCTGGGCGCTAGCATAGTGAAGGAGGAATAGGGGAGGTGAGCATGGCCAAGAGGCCTGACTGGCCTTAGAATGCATAACAAGAACATGTGACTAACATAACAGAGGGACCAGAGAAGCCTGGAGGTTAGCTTTGGCTGTGTTATGCACCATAGGTACTTCTAGTAGGATGTCAGATTCTACATTCACCAGAGGAAGGGGATGTAGGGAAATGGCTCCTCCTGGTACACATAAATCCTTTTTGTGTGTTTCTGAGGAGTGCTGAAAGCACACAATTGCTGAATTGTGTAGTCCAGCATGAACTTTCGGACCAAGTCAGTGAGGCTGCTCCTTTGGGGTGCTTGGAGTTGTCCTTCAGACCTAATACTTGTAATATTCACCATTACACTGTTCAAGTGGAACTCTACCCCACCCACCACCCATACCCTGCCCAGTCTCAGAAAGCAGGCAAAAATGGTGGCCCCTCCCCAAAAGATGATCAAGATGACACCTGCAGGGTATTAAAGTCGCTGCTTCTAGACCTCCTTCTCCCCACCTCCTCTCTGGGAACCGGAAGACTATCTGGGAGCTTTGTACACATTAAACCTGGACGTTTAATTCAGCTTAGTTTGGTTTGCTGCGTCGGTGGAGAGTAGCCTTTCATAGACCATTGTGTCTATTGTCATAGAAATAGTTGGTGAAAATTTCAGGTTACAAGACATCTTTCTGGCCACTGGTTGACATGGCTCCTGCTCTTTTAGGTCTTGGAAGTCAGTCTACACTGTGCATGGTTTTACCTCTATCATCCAAGAGTGAAACAACCAAGGGGGAATAATGCAGCCTGAGGAGGTGCAGAGAAGCAGTTTATGACTTTGTTTATTCTGCAGCAATTTTACTGCTGCTCAAACTGACTGCTTCTTTAGTGTCTTAAATCAAGCGGCATAATCTGTGGACTCAAGATCAGAACAATAAACTTTGCCGAATTTACAGGCAAGGAGAACAGCATTCAATTGGGGCCTTTTATTATAACCCTATCCCCTCAATGTTTTTCCAACTTTCATTGCCCTGGGAACACACAGGAGAGATGCCAAAGCAGGATGTTGTTTTTGAGTGTGGGCCCCACTCCCATAGTCAATCACACTGAAGATTGCAGAAAACAAGTCAACTCAGAGAGGTCTCTATAGTAAGGCCTTCAAAATCAAGCCCAGAAAATTGGTCCCCTTTACATTAGCTGACACTTTTGTGGGGAAAAGGAGATGTAGAGCCATTTTTTAAATTAAATCTAACATTTGCCTTTCTCACCTACACTGCATAAGGCAAATTCTGAGTCATCACCACAGTGCTGATGAATTATATCAGGCAAGGATGCAGAGTGACTTCTGAGGTTTTATGTGTCTATGAAGAAAAGCTCTGCATCTCTTTTCCTATACACTAAGGCTTAACCATTCTGTTACTGTATTAATAATATATTGTGTCTGTGATATAAACAGACATGATATGACAATGAAAATTATGTCAAAAGAAAATGAGTACAAATATTTTTCTAGCACTTGTCACTGGTGTTATGTCACTGGCTTTGGGGCCATGAAACATGAGTAAATTTTGCTGAGGCTACTGAAAACTCTATGAATCTGAACAGTTTTTGCTAGCTCCTTTGGCCCCTGGGCATTAGGAACTTGCCCCAAACAGTGATTATGGTAATGAAGATGATAGTGATGATGATAATGAATTAGAGTGATTCACATTAACTCCCAGGAACTGGAATAATGTGGGCAGGGAATTCAAAGTCCCCATCCCCATGGTTTCTTGTTTCACTTAAGTAACCACTGAGATGAAACTAGTTTTGTCCCCTCTTTTAGAGGTTGGGATAATATGCAATTATTTTGTTTTCTCCTTCATAATTGTGCCTTCCAAAGATGCTAAATTCTAGGCTTAGGGGAGTCAGGCAACAGGTTGCTGCAGGTTTGTTGTTGTTGTTGTTGTTGTTTTGTTTTGTTTTGTTTTTTAACCTCTTAGAAATAGTTAAGGCCCTTAGAAGGCTACATTAGTAAATCTGTCCAGGAATTTGAGAATTGAGGTTTCTGTGAGGGAAGGCTTTCAGTCCATGACCACAGGTCTCTCACAGTTGAGACTTATTTTGGATTTTTTAATCAACCTTTTGTAGTTTAATAGCGTCAAGGTCCTATTCATGTTTTCAACTAAACTGCTATAATTATGATTTGTTTGTTTGTTTGCTTTCTTGTTGACTAAACTGTATTACCTTCAGGTGCAGCAGGTTATTCCCTAGATCCTAGATTCCAGGGACAGTTGATCTTTGCATGAAATCTTTCTATATACACACACTGAATAAAAGAGTTTTGTATATTTTCCTTCCTATGTAGTTGTGCTGGTTGAACTGTCCAGTACCGTTCAGAATAGAAATAGTAAGAACAGATGTGCTTTCCCTTTTCTGGTTTACAGGAAAATATTTAGTCATTGTAATTAACTATATTATTCTCCATAAGGACATCTAGTTTTAGCCATTTGTTATTAAGTTTAGGGAGTCAACTTTTGCTCCAGGATTGTTTTTTGAGACTTTCCCATAAATGCCTACAAAATTGTGTTGAATACTCTTTCTGATTCTATTGATAAGATCAAAATAAATGTCTCCCCCCCCCCACCGTGGCCTGGCAGTATAATTTCATTGACTGACTTTAGAGTGTCAAATTATCGTGCATTCATGGAGTAACCATGGAGTAAGGCACACCTGGTCAAGGGGTATAATGCTATTGTATGTTGCTACAGCATGTTTACTAACATTTTGTTAATAATCATTTTGATTCTGTTCAGAGGTATGTGAAGATGCAACTGCATGAGTCTACATGGCACAGGGGTAGAGGACAACCTTGGGTACTCCAGTACCATCCACCTTGTACTCTGAGACAGTGTCTTTCTTACTGGTCCAGAGCTTACCAAGTAGTCTAGGCCATTTGGTGAGCAAGCTTCACGGATCCATCCATCTATCTCCCCAGTGCTGGGATTACAAGAATGAACCACTATGCTCACAGTTTTTGATGGTTATGGGACTCAAATTCAGTACTTCATGCCTGCAAACACTTTATCAAGTGAATTATCTGCCAAGGCTCATTTTGTTTATAAATCTTATACTATTTTTCATGACGGATATTGATTGGCCTGTAGTTTTTCTCTGCTATATTTATTGTCTTATCTAGTTTTATATGATCTAGCAAAATGAAATTCAAAGTAGTCACTTTTTCCTTCTGGAAAACATTAGATATAGTAGGTAGCATTCCTTTAAATCATTTGGTTAAATTCCCCAGTAAAACCAACCTAGCCTGGAAACTTGCGTCAGAGGTTATTATATTAAGAAATTAATTTCCCTACTGCTTTTTGTCCTATTCAAATAACTGACTTTATGTTGTATGAGTTTGGTGGTTTCTGATTTCCTGTATTATTTTGTCCAGATTGCTAAATGGAAGTATTTAGCAATATTCTTACATACATTATATCCTTACTTCTTTTCTCATGTCTGTAGGCCCTATCTTGCTATCCCAATTTTTGCTATTAGTGTTTTGTATCTTTTTCCCAGCACTATTAGAGATTTATCAATTTTATTGATCTTAAAAAACAAGTCTTTATTAAATGATTATTTTTTTCTAATTTCAGTTTTATTAATTGTACATAATCTTCATTATTTCCTTCTTTCTATTTTGTATGTGTTTATTTTGTTCTCTCATGGTTTCATTAGGTTACACAGAGATTATTGACTTTATAAATGGAGTTACATTATAATTTGTATAGTATAAGCATTTATTTCTCTCAGGGTCTCATTTAAGTTTAGTATTGAACATAGGCACATAGGGGTTTGATTTCCATTTACTTTGTGTTATTTCTCTGAGACATGTTCTTAGACTCATATATTACTAGCTTGTGGTGTTTCGATATTTTCCTATTAAATTTCTGCATTTGACCTGTGTGATCCCATTAGGACACAGAACACTCTGTATTGCTTTACTTCTTTACAATGTGTTGTTCTTTTTTAAGAACGTGGATATACACTTGGCCTGCATCCTGCAGGAATCTGTAAAGCATGTGTTTTTCTATGTTGGGTGTGTCCCCTATAAATGTCATGTGGACAGACCTATTCACTCATTTGGTTGGTGGTGGTGTTGAATTTTCTGTGCTGCCTTTGTAATCATTTCCTTGGTTATAGGTAGAAGGATGTGGAAGCCTCTAGCTGTGTGGTTCTCTATTTCTTGTTTGAGTTTTATCAGTTCTTCTTTCACATAGTTTGTCAGTCTGATGGTTAATGTATATTAATGTATATTAATGTATATTAATGTATATTACTTTTTTACTTTGTTCTCTGATTATTTATTAGGCGAGCCAAGAATTGTTGACTTTATAAATAGGATTTTCACTAACAATTTCATAATGTAACCATTTACTGTTCTTCATTTCTCACTCAGACTCCTTTAACCTTAATCTCAGTCTTAGGTATATAGTGCTTGCTACTCTTAGAAGGGGGCAGGATTCAAGTGTTGGAAGTCACATGGTGGTTTACAACCTCCTCTTAATCTGATTCTAGGGGATCTGACTCGCTCTTCTGACTTCTGAGTTCTCATGCATGGTATACACATACACACACACACACTCAGGCACACACCTACACAAAAATTAAGTTGACAAAAAGAGTTACTACATATTCCTGAATGACTAGCCCCTTCTCATCATATAATGCTTCTTCTCTATCAGCCTTGTAGATTATTGTACAAATAGCACAGTGCCTTGACCACATGGTGCGTTGATACTAGGAAAATTCCTCAAAGTGTGAACTTACACGTATACCCTTAGAAGGAATTGTATAATATGTATACAATTATATAAATGTATATGTTTCCTTGAAGGTAGAATAGCTATATGTGTTATCTGGGATTCTGAAGGAGAAGTTCATCCCTTCTCATCTGATCATTTGCTTATTAGCCACTATTGTATTCACATGAAATATCCACACAAATATTCGTCTTGAACTCTGGCTTGTAATAAAATATCCCATCCATATTTTATGAGTGTTTTCTTGTATTGATCTAAGTTAGAGCACCGGACACCTCAATTGGCTCTTTCATTCCTTTGTCGGGTCCTCATCATTCCTAATTTCTTATTGTTGGTATGGTGGTGTTTATCATCTCCTTTTTGTTCTTTGTTTTATGTTTGTTCTGGATCTAAGTTATTGCTCTTTGTTTTGGTTTGGTGTTTCTTTTACTTTTATTTTCTTTTATTCCCATGCCTTCTAAAGATCAAAAGTTTCTAATCTCAAATTCATTTCTGCCACCATAGCAATTGCTTCTGGGTATTATATTAAATGTTTATTATAATCTACTGAGATTAGGGTTTTCCAATGCATACAAACTTCAGTTTGTGACACTTGCCTGGATGCTGTATATCATAATTGTCTCAAACTTTCCCATTAGTACTTTCAGAAAGTGTTACAACTTCCACTTAAATGCCAAAGGTCAGTCAGAATCCTCAACCAATTAGGGTAACCTTATGGTCTTGACATGCGTGTTGCTCCTTGCCTTTGTTCTTATTTGTCCTTGCCATCTATTATTCCTCTAACCATTCTGTTAGAGGTTTTCAGGTAGCAAACCCAACTGCTTTTGTTCCACTGAGCAAGTCTCAACTTCTCTTTCATTCTTGAAAGTTGTTTTTACTGAGCAAAATGTTTTAAATTGACATTGTCATTCTTCCAGCACTTGAAAACCGTTCTGGCCCATCCTCTGGCTTCCACAGTTTTGCAGGAAAAAATTCTGGGTCAGACAAATAAGATAATATGAAAATAAGGTACCTCAATGCTTAGAATGCTCTAATGCCATGATGCCAGAATCAAAGAACCAACTAAGGCGATGCCCAGGCAGGGAGGTCTGTGTCTGCATCCCCAGCAGCCCTATCAAACCCCAGAGAAAGATGCAGGTGCCTGAAATCCTACTACTAGGAGGTGGAAGCAGAAGAGTCACTCAGGCTTAACCAGTCAGTCATGCTAGGCAAACTGGTGAGGCTCAAGATCCAGTGGTAGACCTTGCCTCAAAAACAAAGGTGAAAAAAAACACATAAAGATAGTCTCTGATCTGTGTTTGAGTACACACACACACACACTCACACTCACTTAGCTCGATATGGTGGTTCACACCTGTAACCCCATCACTCAAAATACTGAGGCTTAATCCATGTGAGAAGATCTTATAGTTTGAAAAATAAGTTTCTCATCTTTTAAGAGAGAAATTTACAATGTCCTATGAGAAGAAATGGCAAACTGAAGCTGGTGGAAGAGTTAAGGCTGCCACAGCTTCTTTCTGTCCAGAGATAAAGATGGAATAGATCTAGGACATTCAAAGATCAAAAGCTTCCTACAATTGCCTCAGACCCAGAATCCCACACACTTGGGAGTCTGAGACAGAATTGAGACCAATGTGAGCTACAGACATGAGTTCAAGTCTAATCTGGAAAACTTAGTGAGACTCTGAATGAAATTTAAAAAGTGAAAGCAAGACTGCACATACGAATCAATGTTAGAGCTCATGCCTAATAAATACAAGGCCCTGGGTTCGATTTTCAGTATTTAGGGGGAACATCTTTTTCTCTATATTTCCTTTTTTCAAGACAATACTGGATAGCCAGGAGCAAAGAGGCCTGAAGCTGATGATGGTGATTGTTTCTGACACAGGCTCCCAACTCCCTCAAAAGTTTCTCTGGGGAGCCAGGAAAATCCAGAAGCTAAGGGCCACTTTTCCAGATGAGAAACTCACAGTGCACTGAAAATTCACATCTCTGGACCATGCAGCACTAAGAATAGCCCCTCTGCAGATTAGGAACTATGCCAGAGATATGGTGTGTCCTTTTGGGGCAGTGAAAGGAATCACTGCCAGCCACATGCTTTTTATCTCTCCTACCCAAGAACAAACTCAGCTCTGTAGTAAATAATAGTCTTCAGAGGCATCCTCCCTTTCCACAGCCTTAGTGTCTCTTCTGTCACACAGGGACCAGAATAGCTTCAAGGTAGGACCTCTTACGCCCAGGTGAACCTTGACTGTGGAGTACCAGTATGATCTATATCTCCTGATAGTGAATCATTTCTTGTCTGTCAAATCGTAATTTCAACATAGGTTCCTAATTTCATTCCATGTAGGTGGTAGCAAGCATGCAAAGTATGGGAACACCTGTCTCACACTTCACCAAGCCCTGGGTTTTCAAATTGGCTTTGATCAGCTTTCTGCCAAAATACAAAGGTTTAAAATTTTGTTCCTGAAATATAGGTAAGTTTGCACAACTTTTTGTTTCTCCTAGCACTTTGCCATCACATTTGCTTATTTGAATTCTTAGACATTTTGTCCATTTTCACCTAGAGTATTTTGTTGGTCTATAGATCATCCAGCATAGCACTGCAAATAGTTTCTGCTCTATAATTTTAACATTTCTGTGGGTGTTTTTCCCTAATGCACACAAATTTCATCACATCAGATCAGATCAGGCAAATTATTTCCTTGCAGCCTCTGAGTTTCACCAAGTCCTGTGAGAGTCACTTCAAATGGGTCTGATGCAGTCTGTCATATTGGAGGGACCTTCAAGGCCACTGCTGATGCAGATTTCTGAGACCATAATGTGTTTTGCTCCCTCTCGATTTCTGTTTCTCCTTGAATTATTAATCCACCCACATTTCACTTTGTTCAGGACTGACACAATCCAGAGCAGGGCATAACCCTTTCTCCTTATTTCCCCTGAGCTTCTCTGAGCCTATGGTATATTTAGCACAACATTTTTGAAGATACCATGGTAACAAAGATGGAGACCTCACAGCCTGGTGTTTTGTCAGTTTGATTCTTGCTGGGTTCATGGGTCACACCTACAATGAGGAATTTTTCAAACTGCAGGGGTTTTTTTCTACATATCTTAGGAAAATTTGCAACCTCAGCTCCTTCCCATATTCTCCTCTCAGTTGTTTTGGCCCCATCAGTCTCATGTTCCCACTTAGAACCTTCGGGTCAAGATTGCACTTCCCCACCTCCAGTTCGTACCTTCTGAAGGCTAGCTCCCATCATCCTCAGGAACATCACAGTGAAGGTGATTCAATTTTTAAGTAGTTAAAATCCCAGGCAATGGTTATATAACCTTCCTAATCATAGTGAAAAAAAATTAATATGGAGCTCAAACATGCTGAACTTTCCCCCAAGCAGTAATGGTTTGCAGATTCCTACGGTGCACACATATGGGCATGTACACACTATCTGTAGGAAAATGGCCTTGTCCAGCAATGTTTCTGTCCTGTCACCCTACACCCCCCCCAAATCTCTCCATGTATGTAGTTATCTCTTATACCCCTGGGAAAAGGGTCTCCTTCTCCTCCTGGCCCCTGTCTTTTGTCCCCATTTTAGACATTGGCTTGTCTAGGCTCTATTGCCATCACAGTTTGAATACCATCTTTACAACTTTCTGACCATGTAATCTTAGTCATATTGCATTCTGTGCTGGGCCTGAGTTCTGTCTTTGAAACAAAATTCCCTTGGTTTGACCATGAAGGTGTATGACTTTCTTCCCATTTATTCTGGAACTCTGTGCCCACAACCTGTCAGGATGACTATTAGAATCTGGCATTAATCAATAGCTGCTTAGGCAGTTCTGTCTTTGGAGATATGGTTTGGGGTTTAAAGTTAAAACTTAGACTTAGGATTTATCTAAAGATGGAGAAAATATTACAACAAATCTTCATTATTCAGATCTATAAAGACAGGTAACATTTCTGCCCTACCCCATCGAGTTGCTACTAGGCATCACAATATCAATGAGGGAGATGCCAGTGGCAGCCTACCAGACAGCATTAGGGACATTTTGCTATTGAACAAAATTATTTTGAGGTTTAGGGAAATGGCTCAAGAGGAAAAATGATCAGTGTGCAACTATAAAGAAGATCTAATTTCAGATCACAAATATCAAAGACGTGCTCATAACACAAGAATGGGGTGTGTAGGGCAGGAGGAGACAGGATGATCTCAGGAGCTCAGCTGAATCAGCAACACTCAGGTTTAGTGAAAGTCTTTATACCAAAAACTCAATAGAGAAGCAAATGTGGAAGATATCTCCATGTTGCCCAAATCAGGGAATGCATAATATCATACACAGGCACTTGCACGTGCACTCACTCACTCACTCACTCACTCACTCACTCCTCACACACACACACACACACACACAGAGAAAAAGAAAGAGAGAGAGAGAGAGAGAGAGAGAGAGAGAGAGAGAGAGAGAACAAAATTTTAGGTAGAAGGAGACCTTAAGGTGTCTCAGGTAGAGGTTGTTACAAAAATGCCTTTGTAGTATTTGCATTTTTGGTTGTTACTGGGGGCAAATTATTTAAGAAACATGGTATCTGGTATGTTACAGTGCTGTCTGGAAGTACAGGTACCCTCTTATCTTTGACCCAAACAGCTGGGTGAGCTAATCATTTTTGAGGTTTACACAACACATATCTGGTCTGTGACAAACGCTTCCATAGAAGCCCCCATGTGTATTAATATACTTTGGTCAAGAATAACATCTGAGTCTGTTGTTAGACACTGGACATTGTGGTGTGTGCAGACCAGCACACAGATGACAGCTCTCAGAACTCTGTCCTTTGTCCCAGTGTCCTGGAAGCATGAGTTCACATATCAAGCAATCTGTATTTCCCATCCTGCCTTTGGACTGTCCTACTTGGATATTCACTCCAATTCTTTTTTGCCATAAGCCTGTATCTGAAAGCATTCCAAAATTTGTGGGTTTTTTTTCTTTTTAACCCAAGTAGAGCAAATAGTGTATGCACCCATCATGACTGTATGGAATCTTTAGATGATGTCTGACCCTAGAGCCCTGGACTAGGTAGCACAATGGGAACATGTCATGTCTCTCCATCCTCTATTGTGGCCCTTACAAGCTGTTTTGCTTTTAAATAGTTTGCCATCTGGGTCTAAGCACACCCTCTTTGTGCCCTGACACTGTAATTATCCATAGCACATCCTCCAGTCTGCTATTAACATATCTGTGATTTTGTTTCTTCCAAGTCAGAAAAGGATTATTCTATAGACGTTCTGGGAATATTATGTGAGAATGGAGTGGGTACAAAGCCGAGAATCAGAGCACATATTACATCATAGAAAGTGTTAGCTCTTTGCTTAGATTAAGAGATGCCACCATGGCAGTTTAAAAGCACCTCTCTGAGACCTTCTCCATTATGACAGCTTAAAAATGACACCTCTCAGATACTTTCTCACATTTGAGGCCACTTCCAACATCTCCATAAACTTTGTATTGTTCCATACAGCACAAAAGCACAGCATGCCAGCCCTGTGATGCCCACCCTACCTCTCTCCTCTTTCCTGCATCTCCACACTCCTCACTGTCTCCATCCCTCCCATTTTCATAAGACTCCCCCTTCCTCTCACTTGGTCCACCTCATTACAAATGCACTCTTATCAGACCTTACCATACTACATGGCATTCCCCCAAAGGCCTGGAAATAACACATTAGTTACTTTATGAAAGAATATCCCTGGCTTTATAAACTACATAGTAAAATATGAACCTCCTTCCACTTGTAAATCCAAAGTACATTCTCTACTCCACCTTCCCTGACCTATTCTTATATTCTTCTTATGGCAGGCATCTGGGAACATCTCCGTAAAGAGTTCACCATTGAGAGAGGTTGGCTTTAGGTTCCAACCCTGAATTGATTCATTGTGTGCCCTGAAAGCATCTAGCTCCTTGCAGCAAATATTGTAGCACTACATCTGTCTCCCAGAAAAGCAGGAGCACCCGTGACCTCATTCAAGCAAAGTGAAGTTTAATAAAGTAAATTATTTATAGGAGGTATTGTGCACATTTGTAATCCTAGCACTATCGTGATTATGGCAGAAGGAAAGCAGTTCAAAACCACCTTGTGCTGGGCAGGAATGAAAAATGGAAGAATTGAGAAAGGTGAGAAAAGGGGAATCTCTAAAGAGAGAAGGGAAGAGGAGGGGAGGGAGAGGAGGGGAATGGAAGTAAGAGACTTCTAAAAACTTTTAAATAGATGCATAACAAAGTTTAGCACTGGAGGAAAAGAAGACCATGAAAGATACCTCAACCTACCCCAACAACTCTGGCCTGAAGTTTATTTTTTGATCTTGTTCACTGAAATAATTCATTTATTCACTTAGTAATAGCAACAATTTCACTACAACATCATGGCCCCAGTCCCAGGAGACACAGGATCAGATGGCAAGTTAAATTTCTGTTCTCAAGAAGGAAGGGCAGCCCAGAGCCTGGATGGTCTTTGGATCACTCCCTAACACCCCACCTCTCCATGCCCCTAGAGACTGTTCCTAGAATATGAGAGTCTCTCTCTCTCTGTAAGTACTTTTGTCAGGGGAGCTGAGAATCCCTGATTTTGCTTTTATTCCATGCTACATCAATTGCTGCAGAACAAAAGCCCACAGCAAAGGTTGTCTGCACTTTTGTGGCTCCCATGGTCTCCATGTAAACAGCACATAGTGAGCAGTTCGATGAGGACCACCTTGGGGTAGGCAAAACCTATCACAAAGCCTCAGAAATTGTAGTCTTTATAGTAGTAGTATAGACAGAAATGGTGTTGAGAAGCCAAAGGGCTTGATTATTTTTATGAACTTATTCTAAAAATAAATAGCAACCATAATAGTAATTGACTAGCCAATCCACTTCTTAAAAAGTACTAGTCATTGTGACACTGTGTGTTCACAACAGGAGCTATGTGAAGGCTAGGGTCTATGCCAGCTTGCAAGACAGCTGTGAATCTGTCCCTCACAGAGCAAAGTAAAGGAAAACAAATGAGAAAGATGGGTTGATTAAATGAAGCAAACCAATGAATTAATAATTAATAGCAGATTAAGGAATTAATTAAATGAAACAAACCAAGTGGAACATGCCAGTAATAGGAACTGCATAGCAGAAAGCGTGTTGGATGATGTGAAAGAAGCTACCCAGAAGGTGTCTCTAACTTTGCCACCTTAATTGGAATATAGAAATTCAAATTTGTTTTGTAATTAGAGACAAAAGGTTACAAACCACAAAAAGATAACATGAAATGTCAACATAAATATCTTTTCCTTGTTAGTATACTTTGCCTTAAATTCTGCTACAATAATAGAGGTCAATTCACTGCATCTTTTATTTTCTTTAATTTTAAAATTCTAATTAGCTTACAAAGTAGCAGGTTTCCTTATGACATTTCTATACTATTTTCCTCCAATGGACTTTCATTTCTGTTCCTCCTGTCCCCAGTGTCCCTGCCCCCCTTGCTTCCTACCCCTGTATAACCCCTTCCACTCTCATATCACAGCTGTTCTAATCCCCTCTCCATCAATTTCCCTTAAAGACTCTTCGCCTGGCTTGGGCCCCTTTTAGTCCCAAGGTTTCTACATTCCATCATTACTCTGTCAATTTGCATATACATGAATCAAAGCTGGGCATGTGAGAGAGACCATGTATTCCTTTGGCTTTCTGGGCCTGAATTATCTCACTTACTTCCATGTTTTTCAGTTCCACCAATCCTCAAGCAATTGTCATTATTTCATTTTTTTATGGTTGAATAAAATTCCATCATGTTTATGTACCACATTTCATTTTCCATTCATGTGTTTATGAGTATCTAGGTTGATTCTATTTCCTGGCTCTTTAAAAGAGCAGCAATGAACTTGGATGAGCAAAAAATCTCTGGAGTAAATTGGGAACATGCCCAGGAGTGGTAAGGCTGGGTCATTTGTTACTTTTATATTATCTCTTTGAGAAATCTCACAAGTAGCTACACAAGTTGACTCCCCTACCACAGTGAATAAAGGGGTAGCTTTCTTCCACTATCTATGAGGAAAGACAAAGGAATATCTAGAAGAATTAAAAACAGAAATTTGCAAAATGTTGATCACCATTAAAAAAGCCTCATACCTTAGCCTGAAAAAACTAAAAAGGGTGATTTTTATATGTGTGTATTCATGTGTAAATATATACCTTGTACATGATCTATGTATGTATGTACGCATGTATAAAAAAATTCTTAAGAAAAGTCCACAATGAATTTTCAATAAAGTTGCTGCAAGAAAATTATTGGCAAATAAATTAGTAACAAAAAGTAAAAATCCATCTTCTCTAAAATACAGAAACAAGACAGTACACAAATGTTGGGGCATTCTTCCAAGAACTTGTCATAATCCAACCTGTAAAACAAAACTCTGACCAACTGTATACAGGAGAAATTCCATAATTCAAAATACTGTTATTACCAAGCATAAAAGGACAGTTCAGGTGTAATATAGGTACTTTTTAGCAAGACATTAATAAAAGCACATGGATAGCCAATAAAATATGAATTGAAATCAACTAATTAGTCTACAAAAATGGCAGTGGTTTTATGCCTTAAATTTTTGCAACCTTCTCTGTCATGTTTTTCTTGGTGTTTTCTAGTGGTTTTTTGTCATGGAATGTAGCTTTGCTTTGTGTTTTGTTTGTTTGTTTCTTTCTTTCTTTTGATTCCAAGATAATTTATTCCTGCTTCTTTCCAAAAACACCAGAGATCAGTTCAGGCCCAGTGTGTGCTAGAGATGACGCTCTGGTCAGTTTTATTGCCAAATTAGCACAACCAAGAGCCACCCTGGAAGAGGGAACTTCAGTTGGAGAATTATTTACATCAGATTTGCTTTTGACCATGTCTATGGGAATTGTCTTGATTGATGACTGGTGTAGAAGGGCCCCACCCACTGTGACAGACTATCCCTGGTCAGGTGAGCCTGGGTTATATAAGAAAGCTAGCTGAGCAAGAATCAAGAGAACACACTAGTAAACAGAATTTCTCTGTGTTTTCTGTTTCAGTTCTTTCTGGAGTCTCTATCCTGACTTGTCTCACTAGAGGAATGTGACCTGAGGCATAAACCAAACCCTTTCTTTTACAAGTTGTGATAGGTCAGAGTTTAGCAACAGAAAACTAACAAGGACTTATGAGTACCCGTAATTCACCATGGCTCTATCTTCACCATCCCTTTCTCATTCTCAAACTGTTCTGCCAGATGCTCAGGAGCCTATCATGCCCTGTATACAGGATTTCCCACTCTGGCCTGCTTCACAGTTGATCTCTGTTGTCCTCATATATAAAACAAATGCCACAAGCCTCTGCTCATAAGCTGATTCTGTTTTCAAAATAACAATGATAATATAATAATAATAATAATAATAATAATAATAATAATAATAATAATAATCTGGCCAAGAATTTTTTTGTTATTTTTCATTGTTTTCCCAATAAATTTTATACCAGGCTTTTTCAATATAGCACTATGTCAAGGTCAGGATAATGATCTGCTGGGGTTTCCTTGTATACTGCAGGATGTTTAGCAACAGTCCCACCCTCCACCTCTGAAATGTGTGCCTGGTGCATCTGTGTAAGTACTCACGTGTACATATGGGTGCACAATGTGCAAGCAAGAGCTTGACATCATGTGTTTTCTTCAATCACCCTCTTTATTAGTTCTGAAAGAGTCTCCCTGGACCTTGTGCTAGAGTGGCTGGTCAGCAAGCTCCAATGATCAATTGTCTTTGGTCCCCTCAGCACTGGGATAAATGTCAGGGTCTTCTGTGACCAGCCTTTACAGGAGAGCTGGATATCTGAGCTCACACACTCATGCTTCTGTAGCATTTCTTTACCAAGAGGATCATCTCTATAGACCTGCATCTCCACAGCTTCAACAACCAAAAGTGTCTCTAAACTCTGTTGAATGTGTTGTGGGAAGAGGAATTCCTCCACAGAGAACACAACCCCCAAAAAAGCCCAGAAAACTTCCTCGTTGCTCTGTTATTTTTTTTTTCGTTGTTTGTTCACAGAAATCAAAATCTCCTCTGAGAAACCATCCCTGAGAGCTCCTGCCTTATTGACTCTTCCACAGTTTCCTCATAAAGCTGAAAATAAGATGTAGCACCCTGTCAGTTCTCAACTCCATGAGCCCGGGTCATCTTACCAACCACAGTGCTTGTTACATAATAGCTAGAGATGTAATTCACTCATCTAAGATGGTCCATCCTCAAAGGAAGGTTAAAATTTAGTCAAGGAGGTCAACAAGCGAAGTGACAATAACCAGAGTTCCTTGTGTGGTTCACACAGGATGGGTATTTTACAAGTCTGATACTTGGGTATGTTTACACATACCATGTCATGCAAATCATTTATGCTATGGCTGTGACTGACATACTACTCCAAGGTAAACACCTGCATAACCACCATTCATTTTCAAGACATGGACCTCAGCTGTAGCCCTAGATCAGATATCACCATGGCACTGGGTAGTAGTATATGCCACTTGTAACTGTGTGGCCCTAGCTGCAGCATGGCCCTCAGGAACCTACATGATCCCAGGTGGCTGCAGTTCTCAGGCAACCACACAGTCCTAGGTTATAGAAGTAGCCACAGATGTTGCCTCATACCCTGGCTGCTGTAGGGCCACATACCTAGAAATGGCCCTGGACAGCAGATAAGGCCTTTCACTGGCCCTGCCCCTCAATGGAACTGCAGTAAGAAGAAAGGCCCTGACCCTCATGAAAGCTGCCCTTCCCTGTCCCTCACACTCAGGAGAGAAGGCCCTTCCCCTCACACAGGTGAGGGAGATCTGATCCTGATGGCATGGGCATGGGGAACTGGCTCCATCCGCTCACCTGAGGCAGATTGCCCTAGTAGCCTGTGCTGACCAGCTCAGTTACCACCCAGGCCCAAAGCCTTGAGTTGACCCACCATAACATCTACCCCATGTAGAACCTGCTGGAATTCTTAAAGAAACTCATCCTGTGGAAAGATACCCACAGGATCTGCATGACTCCAGGTAGCCTTGGATATCCCAGGGGAGTTTGGGTGAGGATCCAGTGATGATGGTATACCACAAACAGGACCTTGAACCAAACCAATGACTCATTGCAATGAACAGTTGCTAGTAAAGCTGACTTGCCAAAGGGGTTCACTGTGTGACACACCAAGGCTCCCAATGCCATCAGTACAAATGAAGAGGTGAGAGAGAGGTGCAAATATGGGGAAGTGGAGAGGGTTTTTTGTTTGTTTGTTTGATTGCTTTTGTTTCCTGTTTTGTTTTTGTTAATTCGCTTGCTTGCTTGGAGGCACTGCAGGGATGAGGGGAGGATTTGGGGTGACTGGGAGATTAGCAGAATTAGGGTGTATGGTGTAAAATCCCCAAAGAATCAAAAAAAGAAATTACATTTAAAAAAAATCATTGGTTAATCAAATTGGATGTTGGTGTAATTGTTTCTTTGGGACTCCCTTTCTGCGATGAATAGGCATTTGTCTCAAGACTGACATACAACCACAAACCACATTTCTTTCTTTCTTTCTTTTTTTAATGTTTAGATATTTCTTTTTCTCTTGAAATGATAAAACCCATAATTACATCAGTGTTGGGGTGGAGCAATGTCTGTCGTTTTTGCAAAGCTTAACCATATTTTACAAGCACCACACCACAATTTTTTTTTTATTTACACTTCCTCTTAACTTTACATTTTAGCCTTACATTAGTTGTCCTGGATAATACATTGGGTCAGCCAAGGCAGATGAAACAATTTGGGGTATGGAAAGATTATGTCAGGGCAGAAACAAAATAAAGTCAGGATAAGATGGGGTCACCTCAGCCTCTTCAATCTGTTTAGGAGTGTTTTGCCTGCAGGTTTGTATGTTTACCAGAAGTTTGCAGATGTAGGGCTATCACTGTCTTCACTGTAGCAAAATACCCTGACAAAATAACTTAAGGATGTAAGTATCCTTTTTGTGTTTTGTTTTCTTTTGGCATGCAGGGAGTGGTATTTGGTTTTTGGTTTTGCTTTGCTTTATTTTTTCCTTAGGTTGAGATACAGTCCATCATGTTGGGGAAGTGATAGTAGCAGGAGCTTGAAGCAGCTGGTCACATTGTATCAGCACTCAAGAGGAAAATGCAATGAAAGCTTGTGCTGGGGCCACCTTCTCACTTTTTATATAGGTTTTCAGTGAATGGGATGGTGCCACTCTCAGTGGGTGGGTCCTCTCCTCAATTGACCTAATCAAGATTTTCCCCCACAGGCATATCTGCAGACCTGACTCCCAGGTGATTCTAGATTTCATCAAGTTGACAACTGAGATTACCCAAGACAATCATTAATATTCTCTTTTCTCCTCTTGTAACCATGTGCTGGTAAACTGATACAGCATGAGCCACCACTGGATACAGCTGCCCAATCTTGGACCACTCTTCCCCCAGAACCATGAGCCAAAATGAACTTTGTATCTTATAAATTATCCAATTTCAGTAATTTTGCAATAGCAAGAGAAAATGAACTAATACAGTGGCTTATTCTAAAGACTCATTTAAACATAATGACATGGTAATCTCTATTACCCTGGTACAATTATCAGTGCAATTTAGAGATTGCTAATAAGCCAAAGTTTCATCAAATTTATGAGTCCATCAGGCCCACCCTTAGCTAGAAGTCTGCCCACTGAAGCAATGCTTTATAAATGGTATTTTTAACTAGGAAAAAAAGCACATTTAATGTGCTTTACAATGAAATTGCTGACATCAGAAACTGGACTTTGTGATACTATGTGACTTAAACCTCTCAGAAGATGTTAAGGGGGCTGCAAGTCCATCCTTGTATTTAGCTTTCAGTCACAAGATGCATCTGAAATCATTACCAGATAGTCTGTCATTCTATAGCAGAAAGGTTTCCTAGATGCCAAAAAAATAAAATTGTGTATTTCCTTGGTTCTTAAGAAAGTAATCCATATTGTTCTGTATTTCCAATTAAAGAAAATAAGGGAACTTTAACCATTCTAAACCCATATTGCTTGGAGCTATTTATTTTTTAGAACTGAGGCATTTTTAATGCATGGAACATAAAGTTGCTGTTACTGTAGGATACATTCATAATCCCTCTACCACCCCCTCACTCCTTCCTTCTCCCCCTTTACACACACACACACACACACACACACACACACACACACACACACACACAGAGAGAGAGAGAGAGAGAGAGGGAGAGAGAGAGAGACAGACAGACAGACAGACAGACAGACAGACACAGAGAGACAGAGACAGAGACAGAGAGAGAGATGCACATCATGCTATATGAAGTGAATGTAAAATATGAATTCTCATCAAATCTGTTTATGGTGCCAGCATCCCTGCTTAATTATAAAAATGTCTGGAAAAATACACAAAAAGACCAAGCATATTCTGAATTAGAAGGTGTCTTTTTTTCACAAGCGTGCTTACAGCAGTCTGTACACACACACATATCTTAAAAGCTTTCAACACTTGGAACAACATGATCTATGAATTAGCATTCTAATAAACAGGAGATTCTCTGTTATTACACTCAAAATGCTGAGATTCAAGGAATGGCTTGAAATAATCAGTGGAATCTTAGACTCACCATGTCTGAAGATAAAGTTTTTCTGCTGTTTGAAGACTGCAATGAGTAATCTAATGCATTATGCAAATATGGTTATCTTTGTTTTCATCTTCAATACAGTCTGACCTTCTGCCACTGTTCCAATACCTCTGCACACCAGAATCTGTCTCTTCTGCTTTCCCCGGCACTACAGGGACAGCTAAATTGCTGTTCCTTCCATTTGATCCCCAGCATGTGGAAATACCACTATTTTCACTTAAGTATTGTTAATAGAAGCATCTGTAATACTAAGACTGCTACCATAGCAGCATTAGCTGTAACATCAGCAATTTTTATGTATTAGTTGCACCTAAGGCACTATGCACTACACAAATTTAAGTACTCACAGCCACATTATAAAGACTACATTTCTGTGTGAAGAAATAGTTTAGAAACATCCACAAACATTCCCAGGGTCCTGGATCTTACCAACATGTATGGTCAGCTCCTGTTTATAGCAATCTGTAGCTCGGTCAGCTTGTGATTCTAAGGTCTGAAAACTGATGGTAATCAGTGAAAAAAATGACTCTTCGTCCAGGTGTTTCATGAATCATGGGCAAACTGCAACTGATCCAGGAAGTATTATACCTACTTTGTGGCATTACTTGACTAGTATTTAAGCTCTTGTGCGTTCTCCATTGTCTCCTCACCCAAGTGTCTAAATCTGTTCACATGATGTGGTCAGATGACTAGAATCAGGAAGACAAACAGAATCCGAGAAGGGAATAAAAGGGACTCTTGAGATAAGGACTTAGAGCCATCTCCCTGTCATCATCTTCATATTGTGATAAAGTCACAGGTCTGTGCTTGGTTGTAAGAAAGTCACTGGCAAATGATAGGTTGTAATTATTATTTTTCTGTTGCTGCACTGAAACTATATGACCAACACAATCTGTAGAAGCAACAGTGTATTCAGGATGAACATCTACCATGGTAAAGTGAAGTCTCAGCAGCGGGCAGAAAGAAAGCTGAGCGTTCACATCTGAAACCACAGGTAGAAGCAGAACTAGGAACTGCATGAATTTTAAACTCTTAAAGCTGGCCGCCAGAGACTTACTTCACACACTTGCTTGACACCCACGTCTAAACACTGAGCCAAATTCCTGGAATCTCATTGCAGAGAGGAAGGAGTGATGAGCAAAGGGGTCAAGACCAGGCTAGACAAAACCCATAGAAACTGCTAACCTGAACAAGGTGGAGCTCATGGACCTCCAGACTGATAGCTGGGAAACCAGCATAGGACAGACCCAGGCTCCCTGAATGTGGGTGTCAATTAGGAGGAGTGGAAAGTCTATGGGGCTTCTGATAGTGGATCAGTATTTATCTCTAGTATACAAATGGACTTCGAGAGCCCACTCCACTTAGAGGGATGCTGTCTCACATCATCTCACATCATCTCACATTTAGAGGGAGCCTAAACACATGGGAGAGGGGCTATGCTGTGTTCCCAATGATGTGATAGACTTTGAAGATTCCCCAATGAAAGGCCTCATCCTCCCTGGGGAGCAGAAAGAGAATGAAACAGGATATTGGTGAGGGACAGGGGAGGAGGGGAGGGAGAAAGAACTGGGATCGACATGTAAGGTTATTTCTCATGTAAATTAAAAATAGTATATAAAAGTAGAAATGAATACTCCCAACATATAGTGCCCCATATTTACATTACCATTAAAATGGGAGAAATGATAGCATAATGAGGAAATATTGGAATAGAGCAAGGCCAAAATTCAACAGAGCAAATATCAAATGTTGTAGCTCAGTATCCCCTGTCAAAGGTCTTCGATGGCCCCACCCTTAAACTTTGCTGCCTGCAACACATTTTTTTCTTTAGTCTGGTTCCCCTCCTTGGCAGCGATCTCATAGCTCTGGCATCTTCAGTAGCTTTAGCATCCCCAGCTCTACTTCTCATTTCCACAACTTCACACATAGCCTTTCAAGGCCTCTATCTGTCTCAGGACTTTAAGCAAAGTCTGCCCTGACAGCTCTCTGTAACCATAGAGGGACCTTCCACAGCTTTTTTATGTGTGTATTCTTCATGATGACTCTAAGCCAGCAAGCAGTATGTGGATGGCCTTGTCAAGTTCACCTGCTGGTTTGGGGTGGGCTCTGCACCCTTTGAATCATGTTTTCAGGAGCTTTTGATTGTTGTTCATATGTAGGAGCAAAACTTCCTTAGGCTTTTAATTTTATAAGTTAGAAGTAGTTTAGGTAGGAGGAGTTTTGCCCCGAGGACACAGCTCCCTTTACTCCAGTGCTGATCCAACCTCTCCTTATCTTTTTCAGCACAAGTATTTGCTACAACTCTGCTTTCTGGTGCTCTTTCTCTTCAAAGTATACATTTTATATTTCTTTCTGTTCCACTTAAACTGTTTTTTTTATTGTCCACCTGTATAAAAGTGATTATGAATAACCATACAACAAAATCAACATTAGGCTGTGTCAAATTTCCTCCACCAAAGAAATTAGCCTATTACATTCTTAGTTTAGTGATGGGAGATGTCATTCTGTAAATAGGTTTCTCTTATTGGTTAATGAATAAAGCACTGTTGGCCAATAGCAAAGCAAAATAGGAGGGACTAGAAGACTAGGATGAGAAAGGAAGTAGGAAGGAGGAGATCCAAGATGGTGGACTGACAGAGAGAATACCAGCCCCCTCTCTCTGGTAAGATGAGACCACTTGGGAGTACTTAGATTAATAGAAATGGGTTAATATTTAAGACAGAGCTAGCTGATAAGAAACAAGTAACTGGCCGACAGAAATATATCCAATACAGAATCTCTCTGTGTTATTTGGGGCTGGCACGGTAGTGGGACCAGACTAGAGGCAGAAAACCTACTCATAACAGTTTATAGTCTCAGGCAAGTTCTCAGGAGAAAGGCAGAAAGGGAACACTATTTTAACCAAAATATCACGAGAATATTCTTTAGTTCGGTTGCTAATATTGTTCTCCTCTGCAACCTCTTGCATTAGGCCTCCATAGACCACACTACATTTAGCACTGTCTTCCAAGCTCCTACTATGATCATCCATTAAGCTCTGCTTGTAGCATCCAACTGTTTTCTAGTAAAAAAAAAACCCAAAGCCTTCCACAGTCCTTCAAAAGACCACATGGTCAGGTCTAGCACAGCAATATTTCATTTGCTGGGAGTAGGTTCTATATTGGTATTCTATTGCTATGGTAAAGCATTTTGACCAAGACAATAAGTAGGAGAAAAGGCATGTTTGGGCTTATTTGTTCCAAACAAATGAGAGTCTATAATGACAGGCTGAAATCATGGCAATAAAAGCAGGGCTCACATCTTGAGCCATATACAGGAAACAGAGAATAAACTGGAAATGGCATGACTATTTAAACTCCCCAGGGACACATCTCCAATACTCTAATAACAATACATGCCTCCTAATCCTACTCAAACAGCACTACCAACCAAGGACCAAGCATCCAAATGCCTGAGGTTATAGGGGCATCTCATTTTAACTATCATATGGGGCATAATAGGAACTATTAAGACAGTGCTAAGACAAAAATGACCCAGACACAACATTAATTGAGGCAATATGTCTAATTAGTTACCATCTATGCTATACTCTTTTCCTGGTTCTTGACTTCCACATTTTATTTGCATATGAGATAGAAATCGTTTTGGGATTAAAAGACCAGTTTATAAATTAATGTTTTGCTTTTTATGTAGAAATGGGAAATGATAACTCTTGATCCAATGTATAAAGCTAAATGAAGTGATATTTATGACCATTACTGTGCAAATCTTAAAGAGGAATACATATGGAATTAAGACATATCTGCTCAAGGCTCAACAGGCTTTCTATGCTTGGAGGTTGTTCATCTGTTTAAAGTTACATCTCTAAGTTTAGAGTTTTGTATCTGGTTTAAGTAAAAACATAATCTTTGGTTTCTTTAAAACCTCAGAGGACACCTTCTTAAAATCTAAGATATCCAAAGATGCTTTGCTTGACTGCATTGAACATTAGCTGTGAAACAAAATGAGAAAATAATTACAAATTTACTATGTATGATATTGTCATCTATCCATAATTAACTAATCTACATTGGAAAAAACTTCAAATTAACATAATGAAATGATAATATCAGTTTATAACTAACTCTACTTTATAAGAAGAAATCATTTCTAGTCTCAGGAGCTGATGGTGGAATCCAAAAACATGCTACTCAATTAGAGAATTACTGTTGCAACTGACACCAAATTATTTTCATAATTAAAATGAACATTGAAAAGTACAAATATTTCCAACTTCATTTGCTGATAATATACGACATTGTAATGTGAAACATATATCCTGTCTTTTCAAGCACAGAGCTTCAAGGCTGTTGGCATTTCCTGGTTGATAAGAACCAACAGCCAATGTTTTGTGGGCTTCAGGAGAGACTTGTCAAAAAAAAAAAAAGATCAGCTAACCTTTAGAAGCTTGCAGTCTTTCAACCCATCCTCATCCTCATGGAAAGAGAGGTAATTAGAGCATACATGAACCATCAGCTGTGCCAGAAGGTAAGGTCACCATAAAGTCCCCCTAAAACTTCTCGGAGATCTATGTGTTTGGTAAGCAAACACATGCTTGGATACTAAAGTAACCCAACATTACTGAGACAAGTCTCTGTACCTGATGCACTTCTACACCACCTGCCTGGATACTGGAAACACCTGTTTCTTTTATGACAAAGCACCAAGCATAGCAAATGTCTCTTTCACTTTAGTGAGCTGATCTGGCAGGTAATCTGACCCAAGGAAAGCCCACGGAAGCCTTTCATAGCCAATGTGAAAGTAGTCTGTGGCCCGATGCTTAAGATGAGTACCTAAAGTCGGAACTGAACTCTTTTTTTTTTTTTTGGCTTTGCATATTAACTCTTTTTTTAAACATTTATTTATTTTATGCTGGACATAATTATGCATGCCTTTTTTAAAAAATGGAAACAAACATTTATAAATAATATTTGGGAATTTGGGTGTCGTTCTTTCCAAATTGCTTCCTGCTGGTAGGGGGGCGCTGTCTGGATTAATTATATATATATTTAAAATGCTTTGACTTCAAAATTTAAGCCTAAGGACAAGTTACTGGGGAAAAGAATTTCTAATTTTGTTTCCACAGAAAATGAAAAGCTGTGGATTCCTTCCAGACTAATGTGGTTTGATCCAGCAAGCCCCCCTGAAGCAATGTCAATGGGAAAATGCAGCCTTGAAGACCACTACAGCCAGGATTTCTTCGTCTTCTTAGGATTCCCCCATGAACTAATTCTTAAAGTCAGGGTTTCACTAAATCCAGTTAGCCTAAGAACTGACACCCAGCTACAACGGACCATGAAGAGCATCATTAGGAGCCACTCATATGGTCATAGGCGTGTTGAATGTGAGCACAGTGAAAACAGTTGGGTTTTATTTTCCATATGATTCAGAGTTTACTATGTGCACAATATATATGCTCTGTAGACAATCCTGTGCATTTTCATAAGTTGAAAGGTCTTCTACGGAGAGCAACACAAAACTATGATGCCTCAATGCATCATCATGAGCTACACAAGATGTTTCTATAAAATGTAATTCTTTTTACAAAAACTTCCTTCCAATCCTTGCACATGAGCTATTTTGCCTACAAAATGTAAATATGGCACCAGACAAATTAACTAAATACATAAAAACAAGCTGCACTCCCCAAGAAAAAAATACTCCCCAAGGCTCAAAGAGCATGCAGGAACCATTTCCAATCATAATAGAAACACTTTTCTAAATATTCTATGGTTTAAAAACTACTAGGCTAAAGAATGCTGAACATATTTTTTCTTCTATTGTGTTCACTTGTAATTTATTCCAATACAAAGAAACCCTTGCTTCATCTCGCTCAAACTATTCATTTGGCTTAGAACGTGAGTCTTACCTTTTCCCCTGACAACTATCCTACCTCATTAACTACAAAGGAAGATAATGGTTAATTTCAGAGCTCTAGATAGATGTCGCCGCTTTCATTTCATTGCTGCCCATTAGCAACACATCCTTCATCCTATTCTTACTGATCAGTTCTGTTGCCTTTGGTGTTCTCACTCCCTGCTGTTTCCCTGGTTTTTGACAGCACAAGTGGCATTTAGTGACCTGCCCTGGTGTTGACATTCAGTTAAAGCCTCCATTAAAGGCAGACTAATTAGGGGGGGCATGTGTTGACCCAGAATTAATGAAAGAGAGTGCATGAATCGAAGCAGTGCATTGATAGTCTGTAGCTCTGAGATACAAGTCCAGTCTCACAGTTTGGAAAACGAGGTTATGACTATTGACCTAGTTATGCATTAGTGGTGCTACTATGTCTGTGTCAGTAACCAGATCCGTTTTAATCAAGGCTATATGTGTGTTAAACTTTGTTTGCTTTCCCTTTGGAAAATAATTTTATTTGAGTGACGTGAGAGGAGTTTATCAATGGGAAGCACAGCAAGCTAAGATCAAGAGAACATCAGATTGCCTGCTATCATGCTCCTTTTTAAATTTAATTCACCAATTTACATTACACATTTTCTTGGCATAGAAATAGTGGTAGCTTGCCAATGCTGCTATCTCTCCTACATAATCATCACCTGCTGCAACTCTACCTTGAGCTGCTCTTTTGTACCAGTTAATAAGACAGGCCTCATCTTTTAGACATCAAATTATTCATGACATTGGAGTATATTCCCTGTGACCTCTGACTTCCTAACTTCTATTGCTTATACACTCACCTTCATCCTAGGCTGCATTGTAAGTGACCTGCACAAAAAAAGGCAACAGTTAACACTTGAGAAATGAGGATGGACTGGACAGATGGTTCAGTGGTTAAGAGCACGGGTCGCTCTTCCACAGGACTGAGGGTCAATTTCCAGCACCCACATGGCAGCCCATAACTGTCTGTTAACTCCAAAATTTGACATCCTCACACAGACATAGATTTGGGCAAACACCAATGCAAATAAAAATAAACAAATTATTAAAATAAAAAGAAATGAGAAAGCAGAAATTAAATGAGTCTAAAGAATACCTTGACTGGCCACCTGGAACTCATTATGTAGACTAAAAAAGATTCAAACTTGCAGTGATCCTCCTGTCTCTATATTCCACAAACTGAGATTACAGGAATGAGCTATAATACACAAAAAGAACACAATTGTTTTTCAGCAAGTGCAGAGCTGAATTAGGGTGGTGGTTGTTTGTGTAATTGTATTTTATTCATGTGTGTCTCACCCGCATGCCTGTGCCTGTGCTGGCAGAAGCCAACAGACAGCATCTGATTCCCCAGAGCTTGAGTTGCAGGTGGCTGTGAATCCTTCAGTGTGGATGCCCAGCACAGGTCCACTGGAAGGGCAGCCTTTTAACTACTAATCCATCTCTAAGCACTAGGGGAGTTGTTTTCAAAAGTTACATGATCCTAGAATCAGGGATATATTTAAATAAATTCTATGGAAGAGCACTTAAGATTTTGTGATTTTTTTTTTACATATTTATTTAGCCAGCTCCATTTTAATGCTGTCACCACTGGTCTATTACCCATATCTGGAGCAGCAGAAATTAGAAACTTCGGGGCTTTAAATCAATCATTTTGTTCAGTTTTCCCCCATGATTCTTTAATCGTCATAAGGCAACATACTCGAAAACAAAACCAGAAAACATCACCATTAGTCCCCAGCCCCTTGGGTAAGATTCCTGAAATGTTTTTATAAGTAATGGGAAGCTTAAGGATATAAACATAGAGAATGTGTAAAAAACAAAGTATGATGGTTCATTTGGAATACAGTTGTGCCCTAGTTAGGCTTCTGCTGTAGGTAATCAGGAGGCATAGGGTCCCCTCACCAACAGGAAGGAGGGGATTAGTGGGAGTATGAAGAGAAGAAGGGAAATGGGGGGGTGTGAATATTATCTACCTGAAAAAAATTTATAATGAAACCACTTATTGCATGAAATTAATATATGCTGATAAAAACATAAAATGAAAAAAGTGAGTATGTGAAAACATTCTTACTTTAAACTTGAACTCATAAAAAGAAATGGTAAATGCAAATTATATCCATCCATGTTAGTGAATAATAATGACCTCTATAAAGGAATTGCCACTGATCTTTACTCAAGATGACTTCCTGCAATGCTGATACTGTATAATGGATATAATTGTGGGGTATTAATTACTCAGGGAGAAAAGGAGGGTGGTGAACTTCATTAGGAAGAGACTCTTTGAACTGCTTTTTCTCCTTGTAATTCATGAACCTACAAAGAAAGCTCTTTGAAAATACAGAGCCTCTTGACTCCTCTAAATGGAAGGCAAAGGGACTCTCTTGGAAAGTCACTACTTGACTTTCAAGATGCTTTGTGCCTCTTGTAGCTTGTATCAAATCACTCCAACTTGGGTGGATTTGTGAGGACATCGCTCCTGCGTTTTTTGTGTAGTCCTTCAGTATCCATTGATCAGTGAGTGTTTCTTCACAGATTGCTTTGTTTCCTGGTGGGAGGTCCTCTGTCAGGCTGCCTGACAGACTGTCAAAGGAGCTCTGTGAAATGACAGGAGTGTTCATTCTGAACTCCTCACTTTTTGCATCATCCATTACTCCAACAATCACAGTACATGCTTATACAAATTTCACAGTGGCCACAATCACACTGCTTTCAGCTGGTCATCTTGTCTTCAACTATTTTTCTGTACTGTTTTTTCTCCTGCTTCCCTGAGGAATGTATGTTAAAAGTTCCTGAGAGTGGTCCTCTGTCTGTCGGTTTTAGGCAGGCATTCTGGTTCTCCAGGTTCACACTACATCTCTGCTTGTATAGCTTCACACTCAAGTCTCTCCATCTGCTTTCGTTAAATACTTTTCTCCCTGCTGTGGCAAAATACTGATAATTTAGGTGGGAAATTTTTAGGGTATAATCTATCATGGTAGTGAGGGAATGGCAGGCAGCATGACTCTGGGGATGGGAGCAGGACCATAAGGCAGCTGGTAACATGGAGTCTGCAGTCAGAAAGCAGAGACAGATGAAGGCTGGTACTCAAATGGCTTCTTCCTTCTTTCCATACAGTATGGAGGAAGACCTTCTTTCCTCACAGTGGTCACTCTGGGACCACTCACCAAGACCCATCTCAGATATATCCCCTAATCAGTCCAAAGCCAGTCAATTGGCAATGCAGATTAACCACCAGTCACCTGCACTGTGAGTGACAGCCCAGCTGCTAAGTCATTTTATTCAGAGGTCACACCTGTTAGAGTTAGAATTGCATCTATCATTCATAGCGTCCAATGTATGCTTTCCTTTACATCTGAAATATGCAACCCACTTACAATCCTTTTCCCCCTTTCCATTTCTACCTGGGGTGTGTGACAGTCAGGCTCTGTTGATAGTTTTTCTCTGTGTCCCAAGTATGCTTTATATTTACTGCTTCTCTGACGTTATGGGTCATATGTTGCAAAGACTCTGGATTCTAGTAAATGACTCAAAAAATGTTGTTTTGGTTTGTTTGTTCATTTTGTCAGGCAATTAATTTGTACAGACTGAAACTGCAAACATCCCCAGTGGCAGCTAAAATCTAATTTCACTTCTCTTTTTCCTTAATTAGGTTGCTTGCAATCTGCCCCAGCTAGCAGGATTCAGAGTCAGCCAGAGACTCAGGAAGAGAATGATATAGAGTTTGGGAATGTGTACACACACCCATTCCCCTTTCATAGTCTTCCTCCATCCCTCCTGTCTCCCTCCCAGCTTCCTCCCTTCTTCCTCATGTGTTTTCCACATTCCTGCTTTGGTACTTCTTTTCATTTCTGTCCTCTGAAAACACATTTGAGTTTTAGGTAGCCCATGTTGCACTGACTGTGAACAGTCTTCATGGTGAATCAGATAAAAACCAGAAGGCCACCATGTTGTAGGTATAAAATGTGAAAGTCCATTTTCGAAAGTGTGCCAGAGAAGCTTACAAATTACAGAATTACAGGCAAATAGGATCTGGACAACTGCTTGTCTTGGCTCCCTGGCTACCCCCTCTCCCACCAGAATCACTAGCCGTGTGATGTGTAGCTGAGTCAGTGAATCAGAAAGGATCTAGTAACAGGATATGGGATGAGAAGGAAGACAACAGGGAAATCTTTCTTACAGATATGGACATAAAAGAGGAAGGGGGAAGGATCTAGAAGATCCACCACAAAGAGTTACTGAAATTTGGGCAGCATCAGGGTAATTGTGTTAGCAACATTCAGCTCAGCCAATGAGGAGGTGGGACAGGGATCTGCATGGCTGGGAATTAATTGCTTGCTGTAAGGTACTTGTGGGCACCTGCTCACTAGACACCTATTCTTGCAGGACCATCTTTCACAGACTCACATCAGCACCATTGGGTTTCTGCCACATCCATTTGTTTGGGATTGGACAGAGGAAAAAACTCAGCATATTCATGCCCAGTTTATCATAAGCAGCAGATGAATTATAGCTACTATTCCCTTAGAACTGGCAGTCCATAATAACATATGTCTCCCCCAAACTTTAACTGTCTAGGAGCCATATCAATAGCAAAAACACCATTAGCACACTTTGTATGTTCCATGTATTAAATGTGGTAAAAAAAAATATGTAAGAACTCTGGCAGATCACTTTCAGCGCAATAGACAGTTTACTCGTTATGATTCAGACCATGGAACATTTTTGGCTACCATGAAAACACAGCAAGAGTACAGGATGTACCTAGAAAATTTCATTTGTATGGTATTTATCAGCATTAATTTAATTCAGTTTATTACTTGATAATATATCCTATCTTTGTTCATGTTACTCTCAGCTACAAAAGTTAACATGTACAGTCTCTGTTTTATGTACATAAGCTTTGATAAAGCTTAATTTTAGTAATAGTTTTACATATGCTGTGATAAAACTGGTAAAAATATTATTTGCATGTATTTTGTGCATTCACAGCACAAAACAACAAAACATTTTATTTGTTTCAAAACTTTCATGCTTCATAATTTGTGATATTTTTCAAACTGTAACCTACAATCCAATATAAGTGGACCTACAGAGTTCAAACTTGTGTTATTAAAGCATCCATTATATGATATATTTATTTCAATGCAAACCTAGCTTTATTAATAGTTTGGAACCAAGCTGGATAACACCCAGACAGCACACAAAATAGTAACTATTGGTTTAGCAGCTGAACACTGATTTTGCAAGACATAACTATCATAACTCTTGATATGGTCTCACATACATAGGGAAAAACCAAATCCCTGTTTCACCTTTTCTCTAAACTACAGAGGAAATAGGCAGTAAAATAAGCATGCCATTCCACATCAGAATTCCAGGAAACTTTAGGAAAGCTCCTACATGAAAGAAATTGGAACAGACAAAATTGGTACCAAACTGAATCAGTTGTAAAAACCAATTCAGAAGGAGCATCCAAATGCATTACAATCATATGTGAAATTGTCAAACAAACAAATTGAATTGATAATAAAAGAGTCAGATAATTTATTACTCAAACTAAGTTGTAATTTTCAGTGAAATAAAATAATATTGATAATTGGGAACCAAAACTGCTTCTTGGTCTATGGGATAAGGTCAAGTATATAATTTGGCAGTCAGACACACACAGGTAAATGAAGTACATGTTGTTAGGCATGGTCCCTAGCTATGCAAACAAATCCTCAGAAGGAGAAGCAATTATAACACTGCCCCTTTACTAATTTTTCTCATCTGTATTCCTTTGTAAGATGAGAGATGATTTAGTGATGCAGATCAATGTAAGAGGATGAACTTTCACCCTACCTATTTTATACAGTACCCGCATAAAATTGAATAAGAGGGAAAATAATATATGAGACAATAATTGCAGCTCAAGTGAAGCTTCGGTACTAAAAATCATGTCCAGATGAGATCTTCCTTTCTGATTATTAAGACATGCAGTTGACTGGAAAGAAGTAGAAAAGTCAGCTAAATGAGTGAATGCATTGTCAGAATTACAAATGTGTCTACAAAAAAACCAATCTATCCCTATATGTTTTCTGCTGTGTGGGGTGTGATTTGATTTCACAGCACTTATTGCTTGGCAGAGTTTCATAATCAGGTCTTTGATAAAATACAATTATAATTCTGTAAAAGATAAAACTCTGAGACATGAGCTCATGAACCCCAGACTGATACCTCAAAAAACAGCATAGGATGGAACCAGGACCCTTTAATGTGGTTGCCAGTTAGGAGTTCTGGGCAGTCTGTGGGTTCTCTGGTAGTGGAACAGCATTTATCCCTAGTGTACAAATGGACAATAGGAGTCCATTCCCCATAGAGGGATATTCCCTCAGCCTAGGCACATGGGCAGGACCTAGGTGCTGTCCCAAATGATGTGACAGACTCTGATGATCCCCCATGGAAGGCCTCACCCTTCCTATGGATCAGAGTCGGTAGAGGGCATGGGAGAATGGAAGAGAGAAAGAACTGGGATTAATATATAAAATGAGATTGTTTTTAACTTAAATAAAAAAGAAAAAATAATCCTTTTAGTCACACACACACGCACAACTGAGACAATTTCATTCTTCTTGGTCACACATATTAACCCTTTATTCATTCCGGTCTTACTTCTCTTCTCAACTTCTTGTATTTTTAGAGGTTCTAAGGACATTGTTTCAATTCATTTGTATTAATATTGACAGGATTGCTTTTTTGCCTGACCTTTATGATGTTAGTGTAATTATACATACAATAACTACTGTCAGAAAGTAAAGTATTTAATATTTTCTTTATGAATGCCACATCATCACAAACACTTCCAGAAATCCAGTCACCACACTGAAGTCATCCTCATATACCATGGATAATAACAAGATCCTTTGATGAGTTAAGAAAAGTATCTCAGAGGTGGGTAGCCTAAATAGCAGCTGTCCTAACTAGTTTTCTTACGTTGTGAACTGAACTACAACAATTCAAAGCTTGTCAGTGGACAGTACTGATAGCTTTACATGAACATTGATGCAAACCAATGTGTCCCACCTTTAATTAAAATCCCTCCCTTTGTCTCAGGTAGACAGCAGATGAATAACAATGAGAAGGGCCACCAATCAAGAAAATAGTGATACACACACACACACACACACACACACACACGTGTGTGTGCACATTATATATATATATATATATATATATAAATACACACACATATGTGTGTGCACATTATATATATTTATACACACATATATATATATATATATATATATATATATATATATAATTCAGCATCCCTAGAATGTATGTCCTATGTTGAATATTGACCTTGTGTATCTGTCATAACAGGAAGGCAATATAAGAAAATAAAAAGTTATAGAAGATAAAGAAAGCAAAAGTCTACTGCCTAAGCTATAGAACCAGCCACATAATTTTATTCTTTGGGAATTTAACATCATGCACCCTAATCCCTCTCACCTCAATATCTGCCCCTCATCTCTGCAACATAACCCCCACAAAGAAATTCCTCTCAAAAATTAACTGGAAGGGAAAAAAAGCACCTCATGCTTCCATCTTTTCTGTTTTCCAATACCTTTTCATTTGCCCTTTTGTCCAATCAGCCCCACCTGCAATTTCATTGTGATGACTTACTGATCTGGTTCAAGACATCTGGCCTCAGTCACACCACCATCCCTGGACCTTCACCAAAATTTCTCCTAGATATCCTGCTGTTGACCAGAGTCATGCTCATCCTGCAGTACCTTAACATTCTTCAGCAAGTAACAGAGGGGTAAGATGGTAAGGCGGGCCAACCCAAGGCCCAGGATGTAGGTCTGGGTGGTTGCTAAGGTAGTCAGGCTAGGCCACTAGGTCCTTTCCCTTCAGGAGAGGGGCAGATATAGCTCTCCTAGGCCTATGCCGTCCAGGACAGCTGTCCCACACTCATGGTAAAAGGTGGAACCATCTCTCCTGAGTGTGTGTGTTGGGAACTCTCCTATGAGAAATAGACCCATATCTCCTGGTGTAATGTCTATAGAGAAGCTGAATCAGCTATCCCAAGGTGATTGAAGGGTACAGCCAGCACAGTCTTTGAATTTCAGCATACATTGTTTGTCCCTATGTCCCCCTTTGGTAACACAGGCCATGGACATCAACAGAGACCCCCAACTGCAGCAAAACCATGGACACTGGCATGACCTTTGGCATCAACTCAGGCTGGGACATCACTATGGCCACACAAGTCACCCAGATCAATATGGCCCTGAAGGCAGCATGGCCCTTAGACACCAACATGGTCACAGGTGTGAACTAGACCATGGGCATCTGTGTGGCCTTTGGTGATAACATGGGCCATGAACATCTACACAGACTCCAGCTGTGGTAGGACCACAGATCTAGACATAGTCCTCATTATGTCATCAGCTCAGGTATGGACATCACTATTGTCCCAGGTGGCAGTGTAGGCCACTCAGTTCAGCATGGCCTAAGTGGCAGCATGACCCTCAGATACCCTCCTGGTCATAGGTGATGACCCAGACCCAAGATATTTGCATAGACATCAACTCAGGTCCTGGCTCTGACAGAGCCTTGAACTCAGACATGGTCCTATACCATGGCCTGGGCCCAGACATCACCATGGCTGGAGGTGGCAGCACAGGCCATTCAGATTAGAATGGTTCCAGAGTCAACATGGATCTCAGACACCAACATGCACTCAGGTGGCTAACCAGACCCCAGGCATCCTCACAGCCTTTGGTGGTTATCAAAGCCATGTACAACAACACAGATCCTAGCTGCTATTGGGCCCCACACTCAGACGTGGCCCTTAGCAGCAGCTAAGCACCAGATGTCATCATGGACCTAGGTAGTAGCAAAGGCACCTCAGATCAGCATGGTCTCTGTGGCAGCATGACCCTCAGACACCAACATGGTTAGAAGTGGCAGCCCAGACCCCAGGAATCTTTGTGGCCTTTGATGACAATATGTGCCTTCTCCAAGTCTCCTTTAATGTGCTTATTCTGCATAAAGACCCTGGTGGTATGTGTGCTTATTATCCAATCTGAAGTAATGTGCTGAACCATCACAGTAGATGTGCTTCCAGTGTGTAACTTGTTGCTCGCGTGGAATAAAATAGATGCTATTCCCTGAATGAACCTATCTCCAGAGTGATTTATTTCCATGCTCTTTACAGACCCACCATCATTGCTGTTATGTCCAGAGATGCACTGATAACCACACCACAAGAGGAAGCATCTCTGATGATGACTGGATAAGGCACTGGTCTATGGGTATAGGAGAATATCATTAGTAGTCATTTTATCGATAATCTTTTTTAGACTAGAAGTGTTTTATATTAGGTCTCTGTGCAGATGAGTTCAAGGCTTTTGCCTGCTTTCTCTTCTGTTAGGGTCAGTGTTGGTGTCTTTGGATTTGGAGTTGAGTTTTATGCCATCTTGGATCAATCTTCATAAAATATACCAAACATTTCTACAACCCAGTATTCCTCTCTACCTCCCTCCACCTGTATGCTCTCTCACTACAGTAGATACTTCCTAATGCTTCTGACAACCAATTCTATATTTTATATACATTTATATATGTGAAACTATCCCTAAATGGTGTGTTTTTAATTCCTTATTTCAAAACTTAAATATGAGCAAAACTTAAATACTCTATAATCTATGTGATTTATGTATCTTAATAAGATTATTTTTTATTTTGTATTGCATGGGAGATTTATCCATATTAGTAAGTCATATTGGCTCATTCATTTTCTTTCCTGTAAACATATCAAATAAAGAAAACTCTTTTATGTGTACAATGTATACACATACGTTTTTTACTACCAGTGATCATATGTGTTGTTCTTTGTCTTTATCGCTATAAGTAATGCTAACACAGAGGTAGGACAGATAGATTGTAGACAGACAGATAGATACATATGTTATTGGTAGACAAGAGATAATGACTGACAGATAATTGGTAAACAATAAATAGACAAATACATGACAGCTAGATAGCCTTGTGCAACTGGTGCATATGTATATAATTTTCTGTATTGTGGACTGTTCCCATCAAACATAGCAAAATTTTAACATTCATGAATAGTTTTATAGAAAAGCTTTAACTCACAAGTTTTGTGTAAAGAAATAATGCTATATTTGCAACTGACACACAGTAGAGGAACGGGTAAAGTTCTATAATAAATGTGCCATATTAAAAATACATGCTATCTAATAATAAATTCCCTACACCTAACCAAGTCTTTGCATAGAGAATATTTTCATTTTGACTAAAAACTGAGTGAAATCATGGAGGGTATATAAACAGACACTCTCTTCTTGTGTGGTGAGCTGCTTATATTCAACAAGAGGTTGGACTTGTCAATGAATGACTTCAATGATGTGAGAAACTGAATAACTCACCATGAGCAAAATATGATTTCCCTCAGTTGGCTTTTCAACAGAGAATCTTCACACCTCCAAGGAAAAAAATTGTTTTAAAAATTTTGGTACAAGTTCTGGACACATATGTGTAGATCTTTCAAGGTTTTAGACCTCAGCCCAGGGGGTCGGAAATCTAAATGCCAGACACTCCATTGCCTAGATGTAAATATAAAACATTTCTATTCATTTAGGCAAGCAAAGTAGGAAAAAGTAAACTCTAAATTGACTCTGTGATTGAAACAGTGAACTCGAACAAGTCAGTATCAAATGAATGGAGGGAAACAGCTCTGAAAAGATTAGAAGTTCTTTTCCTGAGATTCTCAGTGAGCTAGTGAATTGCGATATGACTGACGCTGGAAGTGAAATTAAACAAAGCTGTACACCAATGAAGATTTTGTTTTCAGCAGCTGTGAACTTTAAGATGATTAACAAGATACAAAGTGGTGATTCCAAAGGCTCTCTTGAACACACTAGGGCAGACAGAGCTATGAACAAACAGAAGGTGGTACAGTTAACATGACAAGTAGGGTGTATGGAGAACTTCAAAAAGCAATAACATCTTTTCACAGGGAAGCCTGGAGTGGATGTTGTCTAACAATCTAGTGATTGTTTTGCTATTCTATGACACCAGCTTTCCTGAACAACCCTAAATCTTAAGCATTATTTAGGCCCTTATCTTGAGTTTAGTCTCTCAATAAATAGAACCCATCCTTGTGAATGAGGTCCCATGTACTTTGCATCCTTCATCAACACAATCTATCTTTATGCGTATTACAAATCCTCCCTCTTTACCTTTACCCTGAGCACTGTTTACAGTCAATAGAATACATTCTGATGGTAAAGCTCACAGGTGCTTTGCTACTTTGCAAGTATGTAACTATGTTTCTGTGTAACTATGCCAAAAGTATCATTGTGATATTTGTCGCATGGAAAGTTCTTTCCTAAGTTTTACTGTGCTTAAATGTGTACGAAGATTAAACTGTGAGGTCAGACTCTGGACGTTTAGCAGTGCCTGTTAAAGCGGTGTTAACATGAGTGTCATTCTTCACCTTTCATGGATCCTTTTCCTACAGCTGTGATGCTTGCAGAGACCCCCAACCATCTATTTTACAGAATGGATATGCAGCATAATATAGGATTTATATCTAACTTCTGAAGCCCCATCTACCTCAAAACTCACAAACAGAACCAAGAAAAAAATTAAACTCATTGCTGTTTCTCTGACCTTCCTCCTTGTGCTGCGCTAACGAGCCAAAAACCAGTCAATAAGTTCATTGGGGATGACTTTAGCTGTTCCCTCAGACCTGGAATGAAGAAAGAAGGAATTGTTGTTGTTTTACTATTGTGGATTTCAAATTATGTTCACGGGATACCAGGAAGGATTTGCCCGGTTAGTAATGATCCAGAACCTCTGTCTGCACAGGCCTCTGCATTTCCAAAGATATTGTCTATTACCCACCAATCTCCAAATCATTCTTTTCCAGAGTTCACTATTTCTAAACATGTAATGTCTAAACCATGTTCTTCAGAGTCAGCACTGTGCTGAATTCCAGTCTTATACACAGTATCAGATGCTCTGGGACTAGACTTCATTCATATCTACTGATGACCCTCTCCAAGAATGTTTTTCCTTCATTTTATTTGTGAGAATTTTATGTTAATAGGTGCTTTGGTGTACATGTATGTATGTATATGCACCATATGTAGATGCCATAAGAGGGGTTGGAACCCCTGTAATTGGAGTTAGAGATGGTTGTCATTTGCCAGATATGCTGGAACCAAACCTGAGTCCTCTGTGAGATTAGGGAGACTCTTAAACACTGAACCATCTCTCCAGTCACCTCTCCAGTGAATTATGATATACACCAAATATATAGAACCACAGACTTCAGGAAGAAGTATGGCTGCAGCAGAGAATTGTCTGTAAGCACTCCTGCCAAACATAGAGTGTGTCTTCCATAAGGTTAAGAAATGCCTTAAAATATTACTGCATTGCAATGGGGACATACTGAGAAAGCCAAACCTTACCATAGGTATCTAGTGACTTGCATCTGGAATGCCCTTATAAGTAGAGACATACAGTGCCTTTAAAGAAGATGTGCATACCTTTAAGGACCAGCATTAATTTCTAAAATATTAGACACTTCACATTCACAATTGAACAGTATGGCTTCTCTAAATCTCATCCCATGTTCTGAATCACAAAATCTCAAAATATTTGAGATTAAAATTGGTATCAGATTGAAGGCTTATAGGGAAAATTTGGGTACTCTGACACCCATCAGATTTTCTAGGAAAAAGTCCAGAGGTTCTTTTTTTCTACATAGAGTCAGAGTGACCCTATGACTTTTTGTGCCCAAACAAACTACATGACCTAGCCCCAGAGCTGATGATGATGAATTTTCTGTCATTGAAGAGATTCTTTGGATGTGATTATGACTACAAAAACCAAGACCTACCTAGAAAAACTGTTGTCTGTCCTACAAAGCCTGGCTTTCATGGGATTTTAGACAACTCTGTGAACAATATTTTCAATATGGTGTGAGCGATCAAGAGCTTACTGCTAAAGTGGCTCTTTAATAAGCTGGAACTGAAGACTTTTACTTGCTGGTAGGAGGGTCTGGATGACATAAGCAGTTATGTCAGAAAGAAAATAAGGTAAGGAAGACAATGAATATCCCTTCCCAAGAGACTAGGCATGTCAAAAGAATAATGTGAAACTTATTTTCCTGACAGAGTAGACTGAAAGGAACTCTATGTGGTTCAAAATTTTTTCTGGATTCAAATGGACCAAAAAGAGTGAGAGCGAGAGAAAGCAAGAGTGAGCAACTAAGCAAAAGAGAGAGAGAGAGAGAGAGAGAGAGAGAGAGAGAGAGAGAGAGAGAGACGGACGGACGGATGGACAGACAGAAATATCTGAATGTCATAAAGGAAAATAAGAAATGGCATGTAACAAAATTGAAAAATATATGAGAGTCCCTTGACCGATCTGTAGAAGACATTTCCTGGGCCTCAAAAGCACAATAATGTCACTTCATTCATGGGAGTGGAATGGATGGCACTTTGACAATGGAAGACTATGCTCCTTATAAAGTGGGTTTTATGGAGTATGAAGATCTAAAACTGAACCCAAGAGGTTTGAGATCTCAAATGACATATGTGAGAATAGTTGGAGAAAATCCCTGCAGCCAAGCCCACAATGAAGGAGAAGATGAGTACTAAGTAGTGGTATACAAGAGGAAGACTGGGAGAAGCTGAGAACTGAGTGGTGGTATGCAACACAAATGGTAGAACAACTTAGAGAGTAGACATTTGTAATCAAGCTTTTGTGTATGTATATTTGCATATGTATATGTATGTATGTATGTTAATATGTATATATACATATACATACATATGTCATAGAATAAAGATTATATTTTAAATTCAAGGAATTCACCAATAAAGTATAGACAAGTCCGAACATCACAAAAGAAAGGGCATGATGGGATAATGGTCTTTTCCAGAAACCATGGACTGTCTAGCCAAAACCCCAGTGCCAGACAAAGAATATCACCCATTAACCATTGGTCAGGGAGATCCAAGAGGCTCTCAAAACAGCATACATCATTGTTTTTTTCTTGGTTGCCTGCTAGAACAGGAAGTAAGCCCTTACTGCTGAAGATGTTACATACTCTGGTTACAAGATTTGAAGAAATAAACTTGATGGTGACCTGGATATCTTTTCCCTGACAACTAATTCTCTAAGTGTTTAAAAGGTGCTATGCAAGCTTTCAAGGTTGAAAAGTTATCAACAGTCCTACCAGTTGTAAATCCTGAAAACCACAAGTATGGCAGTTTTCTAATTGAATCTAAAATCCACTCAATTGGAGGGAATACAGGTACTGTAAGTCTATCTAGGACTTGATGGCTGAAGAGGGTATAGGTTTCATGATAGAATGCACTAATGCCATATTACTAAAGCAATATAGTTCCCAACTTTCTTCAAAATATTCATACTTATACCCATAGATCACCACAGGTCTCCCACCAAAGAAACTTCCTTTGTTCCCCATTTATCTAACACCTATAAACTTTTTTTTACAGTAGATGAGGATGTTACAGGGGTCTACAACTGTCCAAATTGCAGAAGCATATTGGAGTATATGGTCATAAACAGAGCTTATATAGCATAATGTCTAAACCTAAGACTCAGGAAATGTCATGGAATAGGAGTAGGAAAGATTTAGTAGCCTAAAGACAGAGGTGATTGCTTATAGATAGGTTCTTCTACATGTTTCTCTATGACCTTTCAACAATATGGCTGCCTTTCCAAAACCTGAAAAACCATGCCATATATACAGAAAAATTTTAAAGGCTTCATCCTAAGACAGAGACTTACAGTCAGGCAATGGCTGCTAAGAGAGGAAGAATCAGGTTTTCTCATTTTGTGAACCATACTCCAATTCTAAGAGATTAACCCTAAACACATGCAGGTTTCAGTATATATATATATATATATATATATATATATATATATATATATATATAAAGTATAGATGTAAATACAGGAGGAGAGCTTATAAATTTGAGAGAAGTTGGTTGGCAGGCAAGGAAAGATTTGGAGAAAAGGTTGAAAAGAATGTACATGCAATGTGCTCATGAATTAAATCCTCAAATAAATTTTTAAAAATTAAGAAAGGCATATCAATAATAATTTGAAGTACTGTGCTAGAGAAATCACTCAGCAGTTAAGAGTACTTGTTGCTTAAACAGAGGACCTTGAATTAATTCCCAACACTCACATGGTTGCTCACAACCATCTGTAACTCCAGTTCTAGGGAATCCGATACTACTCATTACTGAATTCATTGGGACCTGGCATGCTCATGGTACACAGACATATATATAAATAAAACATTCATATGTATATAAATAATATATAATAATAAAATAAAATTGATCATTTATTAGCATATTTCACTCATTGGTGAAAATAGCAGTCTCTGAGTTCCTAACATTACCATACCAAAGGCCATATATTCTTAATGCCATTTTCAAAAGTCTATGTGTCTACCACATGCATATGTAATATCTGCCTTCACCTTAGCAATCTAATCTAGCAAAAAATAAGCGGTACATTTCATCTTCTCTATGGACTGCCGAATTTGCTTTTTTATTGTGTTATTTTATTTATTATTCTGGTGGTTGTGGTGGTGGTGGTGTGGTGTGTGTGTGTGTGTGTGTGTGTGTGAGAGAGAGAGAGAGAGAGAGAGAGAGAGAGAGAGAGAGAGAGAGAGAGAGAGTGAGAGAGAGAGAGAGAGAGAGAGAGAGAGAGAGAGAGAGAGAGAGAGAGAGAGAGAGAGAGAGAGAGAATGGAAGAACAAGCATGCATGTGGAGGTCAGAGGACAACTTTCCAGGAGTCGATTCTCTCCTTCCATGGTCATTCCGAATATAAAATTCAGGTCATCAGGCATGCATAGCAGATGGTGTTGCCTGATGAGCCATCTCACCAGCTTGAAAATGTTTGTTAATAATTATTAAATCAGGTATCAACAGTCTGTGGTTCACATATCAATTCTGGCTCATTACCTGAGTTTGTAATACTTTATGAGAATACACCAAGCCCTGATGATTGTGTCCACAACAAAACAACAGGACTGCCTACTTGAACAGAGAGAAGTTGGGCTGCAAAGCCTATGAATTTACCATTTGACTCTTTGAACATAAAGTTCACCATCCTTCATCCAAATCACCATTAACAAGCTTCAAAAGGCTGTAAATGTTTCTCAGTCATACAGCCCTGGCCTCATAGAACCAAAGCCACTCACACCACACAAAATAAGCTGGCAGGTCCACTACAGTGAAAAAAACTTTAACCCTAGCATTTTTTCAGGCTAAGGCATAACAATGGGCAGTTTAAATCTAGCCAGGACTAAATAATGAGTACCTACAACAAATAATAATAATGATGATGATGATAATAAATAAAATTAAATATAAGCTAATAAATATGTCTATAATTAAGACTTCATTGTCATTGCTGACTCAGGATAGCCACTTTCTGTCTGTTTTTCCTAGTTCCCATCTGTTGCTCAGACAGAATCACCTCCCACACTAGCTCTAAGGCAGGAGTTTGAGACATCATCTCTCTGTAAATCTAACTACACAGAAAAAGACAACTGGACCCATTTAAGAAAAGTATGGCATTTCTTTTAATGAAATTTTAAGGTCAATACATAGGAAATAGCAACAAGAACAAAAAGGAAAACTATTAAGTTAACATACCATAAATTTTCTTCAAATAACATCTAGTTAATGTTTGTAGAATACAAAAATCAAAGTCTAGCATTACAGATTGGATATCTTGGGAAATATGGTTTGTAACTCTACCAAAATATTCAGAGAAATAGAAAACATGAAGCATTTCTCCTATAAAAGGTGAAATATTCATGTAAAATACTGAAATGCTTTAATTTGAGAAAAGAATCCCACTCATCTGTGAGGCATCTTAACAGACATTGTTTTTCTACGTTAAAGTAATGTAGGTTCATAGCTATGGCCAACAAGTACAGAGCAAACTCCTTGTTGAAAAAAAATGCAGCTGAGTTGAGAATCAGCACACATAGCAGGAGGGAAGGCCAGGGATAGCATGTACAATGCCCTGGATTTTAGCTCCAACAGGAAAGCATGAAAGAAGCAAAACAGAAAACCAGGTACCATTCAATGAAGAAGCCTTATATTTTATAGTAGGAGAAGAGCACAGAAAACAAGGATCATCCCTCTGGCATAGCCTTATATAACTAACAGTAAAGACTATACTTGGTGCCTGTGGTCATCCATCCTTCAATGTACCAGGCACCTATAGCTAAAGTGAAATTCAGCTTCTGTTCTTTGAAGTCAAGAAGAGAAATGGTTCTCCATGACAACAAAGAGAACAAGAGACAAGAACTGTAGTGAGTTGGAACAAAGACCAAAAAAATACAGGATGAAAAATTTTACTAAGGTAATCTTAGTAGAAGCATCAATAAATAGAGAGACTAAACTGTGCCAGGGGGATAAGACAAAGCAGAGGCTACTTTTAGTCTTAGCCAATTCCTTCACAAATGATGAGATTAAATTCAAATTCCACAGAAAGGAATCAGAGAATTGGTCTGTTTGGTAATGAAGGAGATAAAACAGAATAGGAAAAAGTGGTTTATACACAGAAAAACATGTAGATAGATAACAGACAGATGATTAGACAGATATATGTTGACAAAGAAGAAGATATATAGATAATAGGTAGATAGAAGATAGACAGACAGATAAATAGATAGACAAATGGGTGATGAATAGAGAGATAATGTTTCAAAGAAAAGAAAACTTGAACAGAGTTGAAAGAAAAATATTAAAGACAGTGATCTGTACATGATAGTGCATACCCATAATCCCAGCACTTTGAAGATGGAAGCAGGAATTGTGAGTTCAAGAAGAGCTTGCCATACAATACTAAGTAACAGGCAGAGCTCTCTATAAGAAGAAAAACAAAAATAATAACTAAAGACAGAAAATATATCATGAAGAGGGGAGGATTTATAGATACAAACTATAAATGCCTTCTAAGTCATACTGATTTTGTGCACACATGACTAAACAAAGTAAAACTTTATTTGATAAATCAATAGATTTAAGAATAGAGAGCAAGCAGGAGGAAAGAAACTGAATGTAATGAAGACTTTGAAGTTCAAATTGTAAAAGCTGAAATTAAATCCCCATTGAGAAAAGAATGTGGTTAGCACGATCCACTCTAATAGTTCACAAGCCTAGGGTACATGAAAATGTCTTCTGTTATTAGAATAAATATGTATATGCAATCTTGTCTTGTAGAAGTTCATGAGTATTGATAGAACTCAAACACTCCATGCCAAAGGGTCATGAGGCAGGTCAGACAGACTTAAAGACAGTGGGAAACAAAGGTCTATTTACTCTGTCTTAAGGGCCAATATTGGGACAGAGATCTCTTAGCAAAAGTCCATGTCTGCCTTCTACCATCACAGATACTTTTCACGAGGATTTTGGATCCAGGACACATAATGTCTCTGATTTTGTCCTGCATCCTGTATCAGCTTGATAAGAGCCTCCTAAATATTCAGTGAAAGAATTTCCTTTCAGTTTTTTACAAGAGCTCAGCACTTAAGACATTGTGTTCTGCCACAGAATCTGGACCCTACACCATTTAAGAAATGCCAGTTAAACATTTTCCTCTATAAATGAATATCTTGGAAACCCATTATGGTATTGAGGGTAATGGAGGACATGGGGGAGTTGCTAGGGGTAGGCATTAAAAAGGAACCTGGACATTAAAAATACCTTTCATGTTAAGAAATAAAAAGGTCTTTCTCTTCCCAGTATGTCAAATAATGACAAGCAACTGTTCCAGACAAATGTAACTTTGAATCAATGACATAATCTTATCCCAGCCAGACAACAACAATCTCACTGTACTGTTTTGCTTGTAGAGTTATTTTATCAGAAGTAGGCCCAGCCTTCAAAACAAAAGCCACTCATCAATCACCCTGCTCTGGGCACCTCACTCTTTACCCTGTAAACAGCAGTGCTAATCTTCAAATACACCAACAAAGGCGTTTTTCCATCATTTCTTGGACAACATACTTCCCAAAATCTCCAGTAAGATCAGCTCTGGCTTCATTGACAAACTCAGTTCCTCCTTATTGGTAACATGCAGGACAATTTTGCTAAGTGTAAATTCTAATTTATTGTTTATTTAAAAGTTCTTAACCAAGAGGTTAGAGAAGGGCCAGTAGATAACATATTTTATATGGAAGCATGAGAATTTGTGGTGGCATATAATCCCAGATCTGGGGTGACAGAAACATGAAAATCCCTGAGGCTTGCTGGCCAGCCAGTCTAGCCTACTTGTCAAGTTTTAGGCCAATGCAAGATCCTGTCTCAAAATACAAGGCAGAAATCATCTTAAAAAATGATGTCTAGCATTGCTCCCTAACTTTCACAGGTGATCAAACACAAATTTGCACATCACACACACACACACACACACACACACAAGTTCTCAATTATTCCAACTGACTGCTCTATGTTAATTTAGACAAGAGAGTGGCACCCACAGTAGAGACCAGGTTAAGATTAGTGGTTTTTCAAATCTTGATCAATTCCTATTCAGTACACATGTATACGTAAACTCTCAAATGCTAAAACCTATATGGAAGTTTTGTAATGCAATTTTAGACAATTAACATTTATTAGGTGAGAAAGTATCTTCTCCACTAATTCAAATAGTAATCACTCTCTAGCATGCAATACAAAAAGTCAAGATCAATTTCAACAATAAACAATTGCTATTGAGTGTTGGAGACTGGAAGTCAGATGAAAGTCAGAAAAAAATTACAGAAAGCTTAAAAGGTACACAATTTCCTCAATCCCTCCAATGGCTGAGATAAAACAGCAATGTTTTTTATTATTATTATGATAAGCTCAAGATAAGACAATCATAGAAGTTTTAATGTCTTCCCACTCAGTCACTGGGCTCAGAAAACTGTGTGAGCATGCTGCTAGCATAAGTATTTTCAGATTCCCAAAATGCGAGCAAACTTTCAAGCGCCAGGATGAAATCTACGCAGTAACAAAGAAATGTTAACAGCTTTGCTTGTTGGTACAGAGGATCTCAAGATCCAAATGTCTCACCTTTTCATGATTGCATGATTGCCAGTAATCAGGGGGAAAATGTCCTGCTGTGTTCACAATGTTTTTCTCATTAAAAAGTTGGTTTATAAGGCTCCCAAGAAAAATCCAAACAAGGTTTCAGAAACCAAAAGAGCATCTTTGAAGGAATTTCTGTAAGTGAAGAGTTAATGAAATCATGTATTGCTTCAATGGAAATGAATGCAAGTATAAATAATGCTTACTCAGAGTTAAAGCAAAGCACAAGCGTGTCTACCAAACCTATTGGATGTCTCCCCCACCCCACTGTGTGTGTGTGTGTGTGTGTGTGTGTGTGTGTGTGTGTGTGTGTGTGTGTGTGTGTGTGTGTAAGAAGGCCCAGAGATTGACATTGGAGGTCTTCCTCAACTGCTCTCCTGTTGGGGAATATTATTTTAACTGGGCAAAGACGTGTTACATTTCCTTGTGCTGCAGAATATTACTTTAATGTGTGAAGGCGTGATTACATTTGTTTATGCTGCATTTGTTTAATGATGTAAGGATGTGCATTTGATTATGTAGAGATATGTTACATTTGTTTCATCTTGCCTGCCTAAGGTGCCTAATTGATCTAATAAAAAGCTGAATGGCCAAAAACCGGACAGAGAGAGGGATAGGCAGTGCTTGCAGACACAGAGAATATATAGGAGGATGAATTTTAGAGAAGAATGAGAAGAACAAGAAAGACAAAAACAAGGAAGAAAGAGAGGGAGATGCCAGGCGCCAGGCAGCCACCAGCCAGTCAGACATGAAAAGCAAATGAAAGTAAGATATACAGAAGAAAGAAAAATAAAAAGTCCCAAGGCAAAACATAGATAGAGCAACAGGTTAATTTAAGTTAAAAGCGTGAAGCTCACTGATTCTAGACTAGCTGGCCAGCAAACACGAGTCATCCTCCGGTCTCTGTCTCCATAGTGCTGGGTTTACATATGAGCATGAGCACTAGACAGTCAATCTCAGATACTCAGGATTGAACAAGCGCTTTGCCAACCGAGACATCCCCCAGCCTCCATAATCTTTTTGAAAAATATTTGTCAGCAAGTGTTATTATATAATGATGGGTTTATTATATTTTCATATATTAATAACATATTTTAATCATATTTGTGCCTTATTGAGCTCTCTTATTTCCTTCCCATTTCCACTAATCCTCTTCCTCTCCCCAACTAGCTTGCTTCTCCTTTTATGTATTTTTTTCTGTGTGCATGTGACCCAGTGAGTTTCACTGGAGCTATTTACAGGATCATGGAAGAAAATTCATTTACAGTAGTGTGGGTACCTTACTGGTTGGTATGCCTCTGAAGAAAAATATTTTTCTCTCTTCCATCAACCTTTAACTGGGAATAAAGCCTCAGGGAATTTGGGTACCTTTGAAAACTCTCTGTTGCAATGATTAGGTATTGACAGGCCTAATTTTCTTCAGACATTGTACTCCAGAATCCTTTTAGTACTGTTCAGACCACACCTGTATCCTCTCTATTGATGATGAAGAGATATAGAGGGTAGGAAGTCCTTGTGCTCACAGATAGGCACTAGAGAAACCAGGAATGTTGATTACACAGCATTGTCGCTTTAATGGAAGAAGTGCAGAATCTGTTTTCCAGCCAGAAGGTCAAGAATGAGTGTACTTAATAACCAAGGGACCACTGTGCTACCTGTAGGGCAAGGCCAAAACTGCTCCATCTCTTACAGCACCAGAGATGGTCACTAGCCTAGTTGACATTTGTGATACCAGTATGACTGAAACCACACCAGATCCTCCCCAGGCCCTTAAGATAACATGTGCAGTCTATCTATAGAACCTATTTTAGGCAAAAGGGTTCTTTTGTTTTCATTTTTGGTTTTTGTACTTTGGGAAGTTTTCATGTAATTGTATCTTATGCTATATTGTGCACAGAGGATTGTGTTACACCAGGAAACTTTTTATTTTCCAAATTGTACTATTCTTAAATATACCTAAGACAAATTGTCCAATGTCAAACTCTAGAGCTTTGAAGCAACAGCAGCTACTGTGTAACGAGTATGTTTTTTCCTGCCGACCTGGGCCCACGGCCACGCCAGCCCCCAATAACACGCGGAGACTCTGTATATGATATAATGCTGTTGGCCAGTTACTAATTTCTTATCGGCTAGCTCTGCCTTAATTACCATTAACCCATTTCTATTAATCTAAGTATTTCCACGTGGTCTCATCTTACCAGCCAGAGGGGCCGGCGTTCTGCTCTCTCCGGTCTCTACATGTTGACTCTCCTTACTACCTCCTCACTCCTCCTTCCCTCTAAGGCCCTCCTATCTTCATTTCCTATTGGCCAACAGTGCTTTATTCATTAACCAATAAGAGAAACATTTTCACAGAATGACATCTCCCATCACTACTGAGTCATGTTGCACTGGATTTCCTATCTGCCTTATGCAGACCAATATTCTGCTAGCCCAGGTGTTTGAGAGACCCACCACACATCCCCACAAAGTGGTGATTGTTAAATTATTCCCTTATGTCAGCATTGTTCCGAGGGGAGGAAAAAAGGTGATTTTTGTTGTTGTGGTTGTTATTGTTGTTTCTTTTGTTTTTTTATTTGTCACATCCAGTATTCTTGCAGCACTTTTTTTTTTCAACAAATGTATATGAAAAGACCATTAGTTTGCTTTTAACTACTGAAGGCAAATTTGATTTTGGTAATCCAAAACATCCTCCATAGTTTTTATATTAATCCACCCATGACAGGAAACCTACTTGTTACTTTTTTATAGACTCAATTTCTCTTCAGCAAAACAATTATATAAATTTAAAAGTAAGTAAACAATGTTTTCTTTTAAATACTCTACTTCTTTAAAGAAACAAAAGGACCAGAGCATCAAGAAATAAAATTAATAAAACCATTATATAATTTGTATGCTAATTATTTAAGATTGATTATTAATAACTTTCTTTTAAATATCACCATGTGAAATTCCTTTTTTTATGAACTGACATATGATATTAACAACCCACTAGAAGCCATCTACATTGAACTTGAACTTTTATATAGTAATTTGTTCAATTTCACAACTGATATCAATAAGCTGGGCTTGCCTTATTTGCTCAGAATTGATGGTTTTTCTAAAGGTACCATGGTATCAGTAGAGCCGACCTCATTTAAAGGCCAAAAGTTTAAGTATATATTCAGATAATTTTGCTTAAGTGGGGGAAAATTCCACTAAAACTCTTCTGTCATAGCAGAGGCTTAGATAAGAAATCAAGGTTGTCTTTTTTTCTTTCTTTCTTTATATTTTTTAGCTTTTTAGTTAACATTGAATTTTTTTCTTTTTAATTTTATTTATTTATTTTATTAATAATATAATTTAAAAAATTTATATGTTATGTTCAGGAAGCTGTCTTCTATACCAATTTCATTGAGGGTACCTCCTACTTTCTCTTCTAAGAGGTTCAGTATGGCTGGATTTATGTTGAGGTCTCTGATCCATTTGGACTTGAGATTTGTGTATAGCGATAGACATGGGGCTATCAGCAGTCTTCTACACACCATCATCCAATTGTGCCAGCACCACTTGTTGATGATGATTTCCTTCCCCCATTGTATTCTTTTAGCTGTTTTGTGGAAAATCAGGTGTTCATAGATGTGTGGGTTAATATCGGGATTTTTTATTTGATTCCATTTGTCTACCTGTCTATTTTTGTGCCAATACCAGGCTGTTTTCAAAACTATAGCTCTGTAGTAGAGGTTAAAGTCAGGGATGGTGATTCCTCCTGAAGTCCTTTTATTGTACAGGGTTGTTTTGGCTATCCTGGGTCTTTTGTTTTTCCATACAAAGTTAACTATTATCCTGTCAAGGTCAGTAAAGAATTGTGCTGGGATTTTAATGGGGATTGAATCTGTAGATTGCTTTTGGCAAGATTGCCATTTTTACTATATTTATCCTTCCAATCCAAGAGCATGGGAGATCTTTCCATTTTCTGATATCTTCTTTAATTTCTTTCTTTAAAGCCACAAAGTTCTCATTGTATAGGTCTTTCACATGTTTGGTAAGTGTTACCTCAAGATACTTTATGATGTTTGTGACTATCGTAAAGGGTGATGTTTCTATGATTTCTTTTTCACCCTCATTGTCGTCTGAATAAAGTAGGGCTACTGATTGGTTTGAGTTTATCTTGTATCCTGCTAGTATGCTGAAGGTGTTTATCAGCTGTACGAGTTCCCTGGTAGAGTTTATTGGGTCACTTATGTAAACTATCATATCATCTGCAAACAGACAGTTTGACTTCTTCCTTTCCAATTTGGATTCCCTTGATCTCCTTTTGTTGTCTTATAGCTTTAGCTAGAAATTCAAGTACAATATTGCAGAGATATGAAAAGAGAGGACGGCCTTGTCTTGTTCCTGATTTTAGAGGAATTGCCTTAAGCTTCTCTCCATTCAGTTTGATGTTGGCTGATGGTTTACTGTATATTGCTCTTATTATGTTTAGGTATGTTCCTGTTATCCCTGATCTCTCCAAGACCTTTATCATGAAAGGGTGTTAAATTTTGTCGAAGGCTTTTCAGCATCTAGGGAGATGATCATATGGTTTTTCTTTTTCAGTTTGTTTATATGGTGAATCACATTGATAGATTTCCAATGTTAAACCATCCCTTCAACCCAGGGATGAAGCCTACTTGGTCATGGTGGATGATATCTCTGATGTATTCTTGGATTTGGTTTGCCAGTATTTTGTTGAGTATTTTTGCATCGATGTTCATCAGGGATATTGGTCTGTAGTTTCCTTTCTTAGTTGTATCATTGTGAGGCTTGGGTACCAAGGTGATTGTGGCCTCTTAGAAAGAGTTTGGTAATGAACCTTCTATCTCTATTGTTTGGAACAATTTGAGGAGTATTGGAATTAGCTCTTCCTTGAATTTCTGGTAGAGTTCTGCACTAAAGCCATCTGGCCCTGAGCTTGTTTTTCGGTTGGAAAGCTTTCGATGACTGCTTCTATTTCATTGGGGGTTATAGGTCTATTTAAGTTGTTTGTCTGTTCTTGATTTAATTTTGGTAAGTGATAGTTATCCAGAAATTTGTTCATTTCCTTTGAATTTTCAAATTTTGTGGAGTACAGGTTTTCAAAGTATGACCTGAAAGTTGTCTGAATTTCCTCTGTGCCCATTGTTATGTTCCTCTTTTTTCATTTCTGATTTTCTTAATTTGCATGATCTCACTCTGCTTTTTTGTTAGTTTGGGTAAAGGTTTGTTTATCTTGTTGATGTTCTCGAAAAACCATCTCTTTGTTGCATTGATATTTTGTATTGTTTTCCTGGTTTCTATTTTATTCATTTCAGCCTCAAATTGATTATTTCCTGGCATCTACTCCTCAGGGGTGAGTTTGCTTCTTTTTTTTCTAAGGCTTTCAGTTGTGCTTTTAATTCTCTAATGTGACTTCATATGGGCACTCAGTGCAATGAACTTCCCTTGTAACACTGCTTTCAAGGTGTCTCATGGGTTCGGATATGTTGTGTCCTCATTCTCGTTGAATTTTAGGAAGTCCTTAATTTCTTTCTTTATTTCTTCTTTGACCCAGGTGTGGTGCAATTGCACTTTGTTCAGTTTCCATGAGTTTGTAGGGTTTCTGAGATTTGTGTTTTTGTTGAATTCCAATTTTAAAGCATGGTGGTCTGATAAGATATAGGGGACTATTCCAATTCTTTTGTGTCTGTTGAGGTTTGTTATGCCACCTATTATGTGGTCGATTTTAGAGAAGGTTCCATGCGGAGCAGAGAAGAAGTTATATTCTTTTGTGTTTGGATGGAATGTTCTATAGATGTCTGTTAAACCTAGTTGAGACATAACTTCTGTTAGTTCTTTTGTTTCTTTATTGAGTTTCTGATTGGTGGTCCTGTCTAGTGGTGAGAGTGGTGTGTTGAAGTCTCCCACTATAAGTGTGTGAGGTTTTATGTGAGCTTTGAGTTTTAGTAGTGTTTCTTTTATGAATGTGGGTGCCTTTATATTTGGGGAATAGATGTTCAGAATCGAGACTTTGTGTTGATGGATTTCTCCTGCGATGAATATGAAATATCTGTTTTCATTTCTTTTGATTAATTTTGGTTTGAAGTCTAACTTGTTAGATATTAGGATAGCCACACCTGCTTGTTTCTTGAGTCCATTTGATTGGAAGATCTTTTCCCAGCCCTTTACCCTGAGGTAATGTCTATCTTTGAAACTTAGATGTGTTTCTTGTATGCAGCAGAAGGATGAATTATGTCTTTATATCCATTCTGTTAGCCTGCGTCTTTTTATAGGCGAGTTAAGACCATTAATGTTGAGGGAGAGTAAGGACTGTAAAACCCTCAGAATGAGGAGTCGGTACCACCAAGAACTCAAAGTCCAGTCCAATTGATGCAACACACAAGAGGCTTTAATGAACGAGATACATTTGCGCAAATGGCATTCCTCAGCACACAAGCTAGAGAGAAGCCCCATTTTCTGGGTAGAGGTACTTTTAAAGGAAAAACAACAAGCTTAGGGTGGGGCTGTGATTCCCTGTCCACTGCATATGTGACCAGTCATGGATTTTCTCCTTGAGGCCAGATGGTCTCGCTGTTGTGATCAGCAGGACCTTAGGGCCTTGTGGTGTGCTAATTAATCGTGTCTGGGCAAACAGGAGTTGCAGCTATCACTGGAGGGAGGGGCAGCATGAATTCTTGGTATCCTGCTATCTTAGGGTCCTGTGAAGGAAGTTGCCAGTGCTTTCTAGGTCAGACTGTCCTTCATTGTAAGTGGGGGTTTCCTTAACTTTGCTTTTGGTCTTTCAGGACCATTGATTGTTAATGCTTGTTTGTTTTAGATTTGATTTTGGCAGTGGTATTGTGAATATATTTGTCTTGTTTTACCCTTGGTTTCTGGTGAAGTGGGATTATCTGTTGCCTATGTCTTTGTGAGTATAGTTAAATTCCTTGGGTTGGAGTTTTCCTTCCAAAACTTTCTGTAGGGCTGGATTTGTACATACGTATTATGAAAATCTGGCTGTGTCATTAAATATCTTGTTTTCTACATCTACAGTGATTGAGAGTTTCTCTGGTCATAGTAGCCTGAGCTGGCTTCTGTGGACTCTTAGTACTTGTAGAACATCTATCCAGGACCTTCTGGCCTTGAGGGTTTCCATGGAGAAGTCAGGTGTAATTTTGATAGGTCTGCCTTTATATGTTACCTGTCCTTTTTCCTTCACTGTTCTTAATATTCTTGCTTTATTCTGTATGTTAGATGTTTTGATTATTATATGTCGAGGGATATTTTTTCTTTGGTCCAGTCTATTTAGTGTTTGGTATGCTTCTTGTACTCTCATGGCTATGTCCTTTTTTCAGATTGGGAAAATTTTCCTGGATGATTTTGTTGAATATGTTTTCGGCCCCTTTGAGCTGGGCTTCCTCACCTTCCTCTATGCCTATTATTCTAGGTTTGGCCTTTTCACAGTGTCCCATATTTCCTGGATGTTTTGTGTTAAGGATTCATTGGATTTACGATTTTCTTTGGTCGATGAATCTATTTCCTCTCGTTTATCTTCAGCACCTGAGATTCTCTCTTCCACCTCTTTAATTCTCTTGGTTATGCTTGCTTCTATAGTTCCTGATCGTTTGCCCAGTTTTTCTATTTCCAGCATTACTTTGATTTGTGTTTTCTTTATTGTCTCCATTTTCATTTTCAAGTCTTGAACCATTTCCTTCACCTATTTAATTGTTCTTTCTTGGCTTTCTGTACTTTCTTTAAGAAATTTATTCATTTCTTCATTTCTTCCAATTTTTGTTTTTTTTTTCTTCCATTTTTCTTCCATTTCTTTAAGGGATTTTCTCACATCATCTTTGAGGGCATCTATCATTTTTATGATGATAATTTTAAGTTGGTTTCTTCTACTTCATCTGCTTTGGGGTATTCAGGTCTAGTTGGTGTAGATTCCCTAGATTCTGGTGGTGTTATGCTTGTCTTTCTGATGTTAAGTGTTTTCTTGTATTGCCATCTTCCCATAGCTTCTTCCAGTAGATGTTGGTGGGGTCTCTCCCTCTCTCTATGGGCTTAGGTGTGTCAGAGGTTCGATGTCTCTAGTTCTGGGTGGTTCAAGCTCTCTAGGATGTCTCTCTGTAGGCAGGGGCCCTCTAGCCAAGGCCTGGCAATGGGGACAAAGGCTGGGCTGATACTCAGGATCTTTTAGCACGAATAGGCAGGTCTAGCTGGGACAGGCACTCTCCAGCTGAGTGAAGCCTCTTTAGCAGAGGCCCTGTGATGGGGGTCAAGCATCCAGCCTGCTGGAACTCAGAGTGGTCCTGCAGAGATAGGCAGATCTCTGGGAGGGGCCCGGTGGAAGGGGTTGGAGACCAGGCAGGTGGAAATTACAAGTGATCCTGTGTGGATAGATGGGTCTATTGTGCTCAGATCGGCTCCAGGAATTTCCCCAAAGGTGGCTGGATTGTTCAGAAACCAAGGTTTTCATACTTATAATTTTAGACTATAGCTATCAGAAAACATACATGTTTCTACTAATATGAAATCAAATCATTGCACATATATCTGACAGAAATGAAGGGAAAAATAGTTCAAAAATAATGGTTACAGATTTCAATATTAAGCCTCTTATAGTCCATAGAAAACATAGGCAAATTATTACTGAGGAAACAAAACTTGATCAACAACAAAAACAGCAGTGCACACACAAAAAATCTTCTAGGCCAGCCTACATGTTTTGCCATAAGACAAGCTGCTTTTTAAAGGGTTAAAGTCATACAAAATATAATCTACTTCAAAAGTAGAACGGAATTAGAAAATAATAACAGAAAGAAATTTTAAATGTTTGATATATATTAATTTTAAAAACATCCACAAAGGCTAAGTGTAAATTTAAAAAAAGATTATTTTGAGCTGAATTAAACACAGACGTAACATATAAAACTTATTGGATATTGTACAGGTTAGTTTCAGTCAACATGAACTAGAGGCACCTGAGAAGAGGAAAACTTCGATTGAGGACATGCCTCCAGCCAGTTGGCCCTCAGAAATGTCTATAGGGTATTTTTCTTGATTGATGATTGACATGTGAGGTCTCAACCCACTTTAGGCAGTGCTATGCCTAGACAGATGGTCCTGGGTTGTTTAAAAAACAATTCTGAACCTTCCTACTTCCACATTAGGATACCTACTGGTGTCTTCCTTGTCCAGGTAATGATTAGGTCGCCATGTTTGTGAGACTTCATGTATGTAGCTTCTCTGACATTTTTAGGAGATTCAATCTCATGGCCAACTGTCTACCTGGCTCTTACAAGCCTCTTCAACAATAATCCATGGCCATTAGTTGCAGAAGTTGTGTTACCAACTGTACCAAGTGTACCAGTTGGGACTAGGATACACAACTCTGCATTTTCTTCAACTGAGATTTTCTGTAATGGTCTCCATCTGTTGCAAAGATAAGTTTCCTTGATGAGGGGCAAGAACTACACATATCTATAGGTAGAAAGGTAAATATTTAGAACATAGTCAGTGCTTATACTGAACTAGTAAAATGGCAGTTGCAGCCTCTCCTCCAAGATCCATGACTTTACTATCCCTGAGGAGTTTTCCCAGGTTCCAAGGCCTCAACACTAGACAAAGTACTATGGGTAACAAAGGAATAATGAGAACAGGATAAATAGTAGCTTCCCAGGAAAAAAAGCAAACTAATTGGTTATAGAATACCAATGGTCAGCCCTGAAGACATGTACATACAGGTAACATGGTATGAACTGGACAGATTGTGTTTGTGTATTAGGAATATATGACTATATAACATATGTACCAACTATTAAAGAAAATATACCATGAAATATCAATGGGGAATCTTCCATTAGAAGAATTAAAGGAGAAAAGGGAAATTATGCAATTATATTGTAATCTCAAATTTTTAGTTATAATTTTTAAAAAGAAAGAAATTTGAGCAAGCCACAGAAAGCAAACCGTATCTTCTTCAGTTCCTGCCTCTAGATTCCTGCCTTGCATTTATGCCCTGACTTCCCTAGATGATGGATTGTTGCTTAGAAGTGTAAGGGAAAATAGACCTTTTTCTTCCCATGTTGCTTTTGGACACAGTATTTATTAGCAAAAGAAACTGTACCAGATAATAGGATGGATAGATAGATAGATAGATAGATAGATAGATAGATAGATAGATAGATAAACTTAAACAATCAATTTCTACCTTAAAATAGAGCATCTTGGGCAGGGAGTGGAGCTCAGTGTTACAGTGCTTTCCTAGCATACAGAAGGCTCCAGTTTCAACTTCTGCTAACACAAAAACAATTAAAAGATGGTCATCAATAGCCTAAATTTTCATCTTAGGTCTCTGGAAAGAAAAGAACAAATGAAAATTAAAACACAGAAAGGAAGTATGTGAAATTACAGAATGAAATTAAATAGCATATAAAGAAGAGGGACAACAGAGTAACTTTTAAAAGCCATTTCTTGGAAAATAATACAAAGTGAAGAAGTTCAGCTAGAATGAAAAAGAAAAAAGACATTTCAAATTTTTGAAATTACAGATAAAATACAAGACACCACTAGCTTCCTACAAAATAAAGGGTACAAGTAAATACTATAACCAACTACATTCCAAAATGTTAGGTAATATATGTAAAAAGTACAAATTCCTAGAAAGGTACCAACTATGAAGACTGACTCAAGAAAATGAAAAAGGAATCTTGATAAACAAGTAATCTAAATAAACCTATAGTTAAAAAAAAAAGTTGGGAGGGCGGTCCCTGCAAAAAAGGGAAGATGGCACTTGAATGGCCAGAGCAGATGGAACTGGAAGAGGGGAAGGCAAGCAGTGAACTCTGCTAGTAATATCTATCTAAGATTGATGAACTCCAGCTGATTGTAAATGTTAAGAGCTTGAATCTCCAAATAGTTTAGGCTCAGAGGAATGAGCTAAATGCAGAAAAGTTTGCCTCTTGTGGAAGAGTTGCAGCTGCTGCAGGAACAGGGCTCCTATGTTGGAGAAGTAGTGTGGGCCATGGATAAGAAATGGGTGTTGGTCAAGGTCCATTCTAAGGGCAAATTTATTGTTGACGTGGACAAGAACATTGACATCAATGATGTGATGCCCAATTGTGGAGTTGCTCTAAGGAATGATAGCTACACTCTGCATAATATCCTACCTAATAAGATGGACCCTCTGGTGTCACTAATAATGGTGGAGAAGGTGTCAGACTGAAGTTCTGAGATGATTGGTAGGCTGGACAAGCAGATCAAAGAGATCAAAGAAATGATCGAGTTGCCGGTGATGCACCTTGAGCCCTTTCCTCAGCATTGCACAACCAAAAAGAGTGCTCCTGTATGGAACCCCAGGTACTGGGAAGACATTGTTTGCTGAAGCTGTGGCTCATCATATGGATTGTACCTTTATTTGTGTCTCTGGCTCTGAACTGGTACAGAAATTTATTGGGGAAGGGGCTAGGATGGTGAGGGAGCTGTTTGTCATGGCACGAGAACATGCTCCATCTATCATCTTCATGGACCACATTGACTCCATCAGCTCCTCGTGGTTGGAGGGAGGCTCTGGAGGGGACCGTGAAGTGCAGCATACAATGCTGGAACTGCTCAACCAGCTGAATGGCTTTGAGGCCACCAAGGATATCAAGGTTATCATGGCTACTAAGAGGACTGATATCCTGAATTTCAGAAAAACTGAATTCCCATCTACCAATGAGAAGGCCCAGCCGGACATTTTGAAACTCCACTCTCGGAAAATGAAATTGACCAGGGGGATCAACCTGAGAAAAATTGCTGAATTGATGCCAGGAGCTTCAGAGTTATGTGCACAGAGGCTGACATGTATGCCCCTGCAGGAACAGCGTGTCCTCAGGAGAACTTTGAGATGGCAGTAGCCAAGGTCACACAAAAGGTCAATGAGAAAAACATACCCATCAAAAAGCTTTGAGAGTGAGGGTATGGCCTTTGTGTGGATCCTTCAAATAAAGGTCTGTGCGATAAAAAAGAGAGAGAGGGAGAGAGAGAGAGAGAGAGAGAGAGAGAGAGAGAGAGAGAGAGAGAGAGAGAGAGAGAGAGAGAGGAGAAAGGAAAAAAAGTAAAGTGGGAATCAAAGCAAAACTCAACATGGAAAGCTATGACCTAGACTGCTTCACTGGTGAATTAAACAGAAAGAAAAACTGATGCAATTTCATCACAGTTACTTCCAAAATAGTGTCCTGAGGCCAGTATTAACCCAAAACCAAAGCTAAATGAAATAAATATAGCTGCTAATAAATATTATTATTAGTGCCATGAGGCCAGTATTAACCAGAAACCAAAGCTAAATGAAATAAATATAGCCACAAATGAGTATTATTATTAGTACTATTAGTATTATTGGCATGTGCATGTGTTCTGAAACAGAATTATAAATTCAAAGCCTATCTAAGCTATATAATGAGGCTCTGTCTAAAAAATAAAAGAAACAAGAATATTTAAGATGGTAGCTGTGATGACTCAAATAAAAATGTCCCCATAAGTTCATATATTTGCTTGTTTAGTGCCCAGTTGATGAACTGTTTGGAAGCACTGGGATCTGCAGCTTTGTTGGAGGAGGTGTGGCACTGCAGTACGCTTTGAGGAGTCAAAAGGTCCAGGTCCAGTGTCTCTGCCTGTCTCTGCACTTCACTACAGCCCTGCCTGCAGGTGAGGATATAAAGCTCTCAGCTACTGTTCCTACTTCATGACTCTCTGCATGCAATGATGTGCCCCTTCCATGATAATGATGGGCTAACCCTCAGAAGCTGTAAAGAAGCCCCTCATTAAATTTTTTCTTCTATTAGTTACCTTGGTCATAGTGTCTCTTCACAGAAATGGAATAGCAACTAAGATAGTAGCAAACCAAATCCAGCAACATTAACTACCCATCTGTATCAGAGAGATGTTCTTTCACATTGCCTTTGTGTCTCTTATTAGCAACCCTAGAAAAGAGAAGAAAAAAATCTGATGACTTTGGATGTGAATATGTGCAGTCAGGAATTTCTAAATCAGTGTCTGCCAGTCCATGAATTTGTGTGGAATTGTCACTGTCTTTCATTTTAGGTGCTTTATCTCTTCTATGTCATCATCTGGGATTACCCTCATAGATAATACCCTCTGGAGCATGCTCAGGCTAAATTCCAATATTTATGCCTGTAGCAAGACAAGGGGAGGCCTCTAGGACTCAGTAAACAATTTTCCTAGACCTTCCAAAGTGAGCAGAGATGTGTTGAAGGACATTTGTAAGAATAAACTTGAATGAAGGCTGATGGGAACATGTAGCCTCCAGCCAGGCTAGTGACAGTAGAGACTCCTACTTTTCCCTGGAAAATCTTCCTCTGTTGAAGGACTAAGAAAATAAATGAATGGCATTTGGGAGACACATATGAGCTCACCCTCCTCAGATCCTTTTCCATTTGCCTTTCTGGACTCCCTTTCCCACAGAGCTCTCTGTCCCTCCCACACCACAAACCTGTCTTCCAAAGTCTAGGTCTTGTAGATTAGTCTTTCTCCATCTCCTCTATTCAACAAAAGGAATGAAGTCAATATTTGCTATTTGCTTCTGGGAGTAGAACTTTTCTTTATTTAGAAACTGTCCTTATTACACAAAATTTAGTTTCATGTAATATCCTATCAGGAAATTATATGAAAAGAAATAGGATTTCTATTTCATTACTCACATTGATATAATGGCCAGGGTGGAGAAAGGAAGCCAGCCCTGCAAGTCTTGATCTAGCGACAAATCATGATCCAATAGAATGGTAAGTGCAGGAAATGCATGCATCGTTCACACTGAGCACTCTACAGGCTGTGTCCTGTCTTTAAGCAGACCCTTCTCAACTTCTGCTCAAAGGACATCCAAAGACCAACCCCCATTCACTGTAGCAAATTCATAGGGCTGCCTGTGTCACAAAGGAAGATAAAGGGAGATCAAATATAAAAATAAAGATGGAACAAAAACTTATAGCAGTTTGAAGGAAAAACTACAACCCAAGTATTTGGTCTTCGACTATATTGCCATGCCTTATTTGGTTTGCTTTCAAGACAACAGGGATAGATTTTTTTCAGATGTGTAATGATACATAAATATTCTTCTAGTATTCTAAAAAATGATGTTTTTTAAAAAGTTGCACTCACTAAAAGATAAATCAAAATAAAAATACAAGTGTGAGTTGTTGGCATAAAAAGAACATGAGTGCAAAGAAAAAGTGGGAAAGCATGACTGTAAAGGAAAAGGTAGCTATAAATAATTAGAAATGTCTTTGCCAGAAAAAGTTGGGAATAGAAGGACACAAAGTGGAGAATTATGAAGAGCATATAAATTTAATGGTAACAAACTGTGTCAAAATGCATGTAGTCACCAAAAGGATGATAGCTTTTGAGGGAGTAGAATTGAAAAGAGTAAATCTGTGCACCTACCTAAAATATCAAAAAGTGAACAAAATAGAGTGAATAAAAGTGGGAAATAAAATCTTGAATAAAAATAACCATACACCCATCATTTGAACTATATCTTTAATCAATTTTAAGACTCTTACCAACAGGAATGGGAAACTTATAAAAACTAAAGTTCTCTCCTTATTTCTTAAAACTTAAAGATGTAACAAGACAGAGTTAAGAGGACCCCAAAACTTAATTACAGTAAAAAAACAGGCTACAGAACAGAGTGAAGGCAAGTATTTGTAGCTTTTCTCCCAGCACCTAGGTTGAGCCAGATGTGGCTCTGAATGGTCTGAACTTATGTTTTCCATAGATGGATGATGTTAGAACTGCTTAGGCTCTCCAGGCTTTGTTTATGTCTACCAGGCACTGTGTTTTTCTTCTTTTAAATAGTGGACTTTAAATATACATATAAACGTGTACCTAATTTAAGTGTGTAGTTGAGTCACTTGTCAAGGTGAACTTATCTACAGGGAGTGCCTCTTCACATCCAAGAGTCGTCACCACCCTGGCTTCCAAGAACATAAAATAATCTTTCTATTTTATGCTTTTTAAAAATAAAAGACATATTGTAGTATATCGCTTTTTATCTGCCTTCATTCAGTTTTATGCTACCAGATACACCCATATTTTTGAAGACACCCCAGAACATTCCTTCTTTTTGCTGGTCACAATTCCCTCTCAAACGCTTCATTCAAATTTTATTCACCCATTTTGCTGTTGGTGGGGAAATTTCAACTTGGCATCTTAGAAAATATTGCCAAGAACTTTTAAACTAAATTTATTGTGCTAGAGAGCTTGCTTTGCAAATACTATGTGTTTTAAAGTGACCAGTATTTTAGAGAAAATATACATAAAATGTAAGGTTTGTGTTTTATATATGGTATTATTTGTAAAACAGTTAAGTAGACAATGAAAACTATCATTAATTAGGGATAATGAAGCACTTATATAATCCTAGCATTCAGTAGATGAAGTAGTAGGACCACAAGTTCATATCCAGCCTTGCCTACATAGCAAAAATCCATCTCAAAAATGTAAAACCAAATGAATCAAAAACCTGCCACTCCACCCAAGTAAAGAGGTCTGTAGAGGTTGACACAAAACATGCATGAGCATGTGGCATAAATATCTATTTTACCTCAATTCATCACCAAAGCTTGACTGTTATTTTCTTTTTTTCAGTTGTGAACTTCTCTATAGTAGAAACATATTCAACATATCAGACACTGAACCATAACCTAATTAAGCATCATGCTCCTAAGAATACCAGGGAGAGTGAGTGCATGCATATGTGCACAAACACATACACACACACACACACACACACACACACACACACACACACCACTGAAGAAGAAAAAAAACATTCAAGAGAGCCTTGAAAATAAGCATTTTGAAGAATAAGTCACATGCAGTAATCATATTTGTTTCCACATTTGGACTATGGGAGACAATCACATGATTGACTTTTATTTCCCATAAAGACTGGGAGAGCTCTGAATTTTATGAAGTCAACAAGAACACAGATCAAAGGAAAGTTTCTAAATGTACAGAAAATTGAAAAACAGAGGGACATCTCTAACAATCCAAGACAAAGCACCACCTACACATACAAACAATAAGCATAAATTTGCAGAACCTACAGAAGTGCCTCTTTTGTACTCACAGTAACTATTTTGATAGCTGCAAACATGCAATGGTTTTTAAATCTGTCTGCTCTCACATAAAGTTAAGAAAATAACAGGGAAAATACAGAAAAATTCTTAGCAGTAACACTGACAAATGGTCAGCTTAGGAGAAATTACACCTTACCAGGAGTTTTGGTACTGTTTGCTTTTGATAAATCAAGTGTCTGTGTTATACACATATCATAGAGGATGTGTTTTCAAAGCCTATATGTTTGATAATTTTCCTGAAATGTATTAAATGGTGCCTCACTTCCCCCAATATAAAAAGATGTTCTCATTCCCCAAAGCCCAGACAAGTTACCAATCATATTATTTAGAAAGAAGATCTTCTTAGATACAATTAAGTTAATGTTATTCCATCCAGTCAGATCTTGGAGAAAACAAAGAAAGAAAGAACAGAAATAAGAGTATCAAGTGGGAGACAGAGAGATGGCAGATGTCTGAAAGAACAAAGAAGTATGAGAAGCTGAAATCATATCCCGGTAACCATGTGAAGAGACAGTATGTTCATGCCTATCTGTAACACCAGTGCTGTAGAGTGCAGAGACAGGAAATCTGCATTACCTTGCTGCAGTCCTAGCTATGGTTCAGTTAGAGACCCTGTCTCAGGGAAATAAAACAGAATGTGACAGAGTGGGACACCCAATGTCCTCTTCTGACCTATGGGCACACACATGTACACATATTCCCACTCTCTCTCCTCCCTCCCTCCCTCCATTTCAACCTTGCTTTCACTCTCTCCTCTCTGGCACGTGCGTAGACAGACACACATATACACACATGGAAAATCACTATGATGTGATTATGAAGGCAGTGGTTGTAGGGAAGCAGACATCATTCTAAGAATTCTGGGAGCCCCAGGAGCTGAAAGATGTGGGGTTTTAGAGGGAGAACCACACTGCAAATACCTCATTTAGGGTTTTAGGATGTTAAACTTGTTATAACTCAGTATAGGAACCATGGAAAAGCAATAGGCATGATCATCTGCCTAACTATAACAGACAAGCTGCAGCCCTTGATGTCCACTTCCGAAAGAAAACCATAAAATGCTCACAAGTTAAATTATGAAATTATGCAATATAAAACTAATTATAATTATATAAATCACAGGGCCAATTATAATTAAGTTACTTATCTTCTGTGTGTCAATCATCAAAATTTTCATTGTTTTGTTCTTACTTAATTTTCCACACAATCCTTGTGTATTTCATTGGGTATGTTTTGTCCAAAGCTGTAATTTTTAGGAAAACCACCACATGGTACATTGTACTAATTCATTACATCATAGTAGAATAGAATGCACACACACACACACACACACACACACACACACACATATATATATATATGCATTGATGCATTGCTGGTGGAACTGCTGATCTGTATATAGTTGATAATGTCAATTGTTCAAAGTAAATATACCGTCAGCAATAGTCTAACACTCTAGATGTTCTACATCATGGCCAGCCATATTATTGGTACATCCTATTTTAACCTATTACAATGATCTGGAAAAATAAAGTCCAGCAGATGAGAGCACTTTCTGCTCTACCAGGGGACCTGAATTTGGTTCCCAGGACCCACATCAGACAACTCACACCTTCCTGTATTTCCAGTTTCCAGGGATGTGATACCTTCTTTTCCCTTATTTGGGCATCTGCACTCACTTGGAATGTATACACAAACAGCCACACCCTAAAACTACATTTTCAAAAACATTGGTAAGTATGTAGTAGATTGAATTTATGACTTTTACTGTATATTTTTCAGTGAGTAATGAGATTTAACTGTCCTTATTCATTTTTGTGGACTAATGGTGAAATATATAAAATATTTTATTTGTGTATATTACCTTATCTGCTACTTTCTTTTTGATATCAACATTTTCTTCCTATGCCTTTCCATCCAATAGTGAGTTCTTATGACATCCCTTCATTTTAGTATATTCCAATTGTTTATTTCTGTGTTCTGTTTCAGAATTATTTGGAAACCCTTCAGATATGTGTAAGATTCTGGTGTGCTTACTTCTAAAAGATTCATTGCCTTTCTCTTTACACTTGACTATGCAAACCATCTGGAATTGATTTTTTTCACATCAGTGTCATAAGTATTAAAATATCTTTGTTTCATATAAAGATCAGAATTGACTCATAAATGTTTGCTTAAAAAATAAAAAAAACCATCATTGTACACAAACCCAGCACACATCCACTCAAAAAAGAGACAGTTTTAGTGTTGCTTTGCTTTTTATATCTTGTGATTGAATGTCTGTTTCCTACCTGGATGAGCTCTCTAGTACATGATGAACAGACTTACCATGTCTTTATGGAAGACAGATATCAGCTCCCAGAGAACCCCATGACCTAGTACCCAGAATTTGTGAACACAATACCTTCCAAGACAAAAGGAATTCTATAGATGCAGGTAAAGGGGAAGCATTTGTGATACAGAGATTTTCCAAAATAGTCCATGTGTGCCTATTCTAATTAAATGTGTTCTTAAAGAAAACATTCCAGCTGTGACCATTGTGACAGATTTTCCTAGTGGTGATGATGGCAGTTCAGAGAATAAGCAATGATGAGAGTGTGTCCTTTAGAACTGGACAAGAGAGCTACTAGTTAACAAACCTGAGAAGATGAAACAAAACAAAACAAAACAAAACAAAACAAAAGGCAATGAAATGTGTTTATCCTCAAAGCCTTTAGAAGTAGCACAACTCTACCTTGTTATTTTCTGTAAATACAAACTTCCTTAGGAAAATCAGCTTACCCTAGTGATTCTTAATATATGGTTCCACACACCCAAATTTGGTGTATGTACTATGGAAAGGATATTTATCATTCTTTTGTAGGTATTCATTTCTACATATGTGTATTAACTAATTCTAAATGTTGGTCTTTCAAATGTTCTGTATTCTTTCAAAATGAATATAGATAACAAATTTGTCAAGTTCTTTGATTCTTCCAACAGATATCTATAATTTGGACTAATCCAATAGGAATAATTGGTGTATCTATCAACCTGGACATCTATCATTTCTTTCTCTGAGAACATTCATATTTTTTCTCACAGTCATTTTGTCATACACAGTATATTTTAAAAAGCTAGACACACAGCAGTGGTTTGATTGAGATGATCCCCCATAAGTATATGGCATCAGCTCCAATTCATGGCTCTCTAGGAAGAATTAGAAAGAGTGTCCTTGTTGAAAGACATAGAGCAAAGGATCACCAGCCTATAATTCACACCGCCAGAGACACTAGGATACAAGGAGGAATCTAAGAAATTCATACAAGGTCCCTCACAGAAGAGGAAAGGAACAAGATCTCCTGAACATATTTGGGGGTGCAGTGAGTGGAGTGGGAGCTAGGGGGAAGAGAGGAAATAATGAATAATGTTACAAGGACAAAAAAAAAAAAAAAAAAAAAAAAAAAAAAACAAGTCACATAGTGTGCAGGGCAGCAGGGAATCATGAAGTTGGCCTGGCCTAACTGCTATGAGAGGCATGTGTCATAAGTGTTTCAGGTTAGAGTCCATGGCTCCTAGAGCACAAAGTGCCTGCCAGTTGCTGGAAGCCTGATGCGCTCCCTCGGGTAGTGAAGCATTCAAGTCACTTTGTGTCTCTGTGCGATCCCTCTGAAGTTAAAGAAGCATGGAAGCTTGACAGGACAATTGTTCTTAGCCATTTATCTTGTGTACCCTGTATAACTTGAAAACATCATTGTATCCTGTAACTACTGAAAGACCTCAGAAGAGGACTTCCCTCCAGGAAGAGACCCCTGGACCCAAAGACCAAGCCAAGACCACGGATGCGGATGCAAACTGCAAGAGGTTTATTTGAGATACATAGGTACCTGTGGGCGACAAAGTCTCTTGGAGGACTTGCACGCCCACAGGCTGGGGAGAGGGACTTTATAGGACCAGGTAGCAAAAGCGCGGGTACAGAAGCGAGATGCATAGTTACAGGGGTCCCATTGACCAGCTCAGATAAGGCATTGGATCATCCAAGGGCAAGTTCTTTACGTGTTTGGGGATCTGATAATAGCTGACCTAGCTTATGTTTGGGTTTTTCTCCGAACTCTCTGCTCCCTTCCCAAGGCCAGATGTGGCAGCCTGTGAGTACTGACCTTGTCCTGTACTTTTACTTGTTTATGTGGAAGCCTTGCAAAATGGCATTACCATTGCTAAGCCAGGCCTTAAGCTATTAGCCTTGAGTGAGGGTCTTTCACTACAACTGTATTGATCCTGGCAATTGCCATTATATTCTGTTTCTGATAAAATTATAAAATGTCTGATTGCTGTCAATAAAAATGTAACAGCCTCAGTCTTGCTGTGGCCCCTCCCTCCAGCCAGCCAGGTTTAAGTCCTCATGGCCATGTCAGGTGACATTGGCCAAGTAAGTAAATACAGGCACTTACAATGGCATCCTCACTTATCTGCATTGTTATTTGCACCAGGATCTTGAATTGGGATGCAACCATGATCATGCTATCCTGGTTTCCACAAACTCCAATTTATATGCACCTGTGGTACCTGCCAGTTTCTCTTTCATTCATCTGCTAAGTGCCCCCTGACTTCTACCTTGGGTCCCCGATGAGTACTGAGGAAAAGCATATTCCCCAAGGAAAGAACAATTACTTCAAGGTTTCCATCTCTCTAAGACTTTGAACCTTGTCATTCTGGTTGCTATGGTCTTGCTTCATTTTGTTATTGTTTTCTATCTATCTCTTGAATTGTTCCCATCAGGAGGTATCATCTACATGATGTTTTATCATAGGGCCAGATCTCATTGTATTTTATAATTTTAAAGGCGAATGCATGTGTTTTAGCTCATGGTTTAAGTAGATACGGTGTAGTGAGTAGGGACAGAATGAGGTAGTGTAGTCTGTGGTGTCAGGAACATGTGGGAGATGATTGCTCACAGCTCAGTGGACCAGGAAACAGAGAAATGACAAGAAGAGAGACAGGACTATAAAACTCGGTGTCCAGAACTCAGACAAAGATTAACTCCCTTCCAAAGATTTCACAATGTCCCCAATAAGACCAGATAGAGATCAAGTTTTACAACGTATGAGCTTGTGGAAACATAAATTCCAAACCTGGACAATCTGCTCATGGCTGCCTTAGATTGAGAAACAAATTTACTACAGCTACAGAAGTCAGCATAGCAGTTCCAACACCATTCAAAAATATCAATATTGTACTTGGAGTCTTAGTTTTGTTGTATGGAGAACTTGATGCTCCTACAGAGAACCTGTAAGGATGGAAAAATTTAGCCTAACTCTCTACTGACTCCAGGAAGCTGGGAGTTTAAATCCCAGACCCTGTCCCCTAGCAGTGAGTAGGCTAAAGGTCACATTCTTGACTGTTTACCACAGGGCTTTTTACAACAACACCTGTGAGTGAGTGAACACAGGAAATGAGCCTAATCACCCCACCCAGAAGCCTGTGCAAAAGCAGACTTCCTGGGCTAAGCATGGGCTTGGATAGTTTAAATTAATTGGTCCACATTGGATGTTATGAGACAATTGGTTTACAATGCCAGGGCTTTATTGTAACCCTGTAAAAGCTGTCTCAAGTCTGTACCCAGGGTTCCCAGTCCTCTACCCCCACGTGGAGTATGGCTGTGGACCCCAGTGCACTTGGAATATAAAAGACATAATGCTTTTGCATCAAGATCTCTTCTCATGAGTGATTTAGGGGGGTGTCTTTGGGTGTCTTTCCTGATTCGGGGCTTGAGGATCCTCGCTCTGCGGGTCTTTCAGACCCAGGTTTGGTTCCCAGAGCCACATGGTAGCTCACAGTCATTTGTAACTAAAGTTTCAGGGATTCTTTCTGACACCATCTTCTTGCCTTTACAAACACAAGGCACACATGGGGTAGACAGATAATATATGCAGACAAATCACTTAGATGTATTCTTTTAAAAAAAAATAGAGCATTTTCTGAGACCTAAGGCATTCTCTTAACTGTGAAAGCTCATTAAAATAAAAGCAAGTGATGAGGAAGTAATTCCTGGCTCCAATTGTAAGATCCCTTACTGTTTCATCATGAAGACTTGAATACAAGTCAGAGACATAAATTTAGAAAGCCAGATGTAGCTGCTAGCATCTTCAGCACCTGTTCTGAGGGTGGGACAGAGATGGGATTTCTGGGGCTTCCTAGCCTAGCTTCAGTGAGAGAACTTGTCTCAAAGGTATAAGGTGAAAAGTGATAGGATAGGACACCCAATGTCCTCTTTTGGTCTCCATGCATGTACAGGTGTGTGTACACTTATTCAAAGACACATACACAACACACTCACACACACACATAGAGAGGGAGAGAGAGAGAGAAGAGAAATAGATAAAGAGAAACAGAGAAAGAGGGAAAAAGACTAAAATCAAGATAGAAGCAAAAGGCCAAGATCCATACTTACTGTAGACAATGGTAAAGACTAAATATTCAAATATAAAAGGGAAGAATGGGTGAATGGCAAGAAAAGATCTGACCCAAGCAAGACCAGCATTTGGCACAGTAAGAAACAAAGCCTGGAGCTTCAGATCTAGTCAGCATCTGAGACTTTTGAAGATATCATCTGACTTTGAATAGGTTTGGGTAGCCTTGCCCCTCCAGTTTGTTGCCTTTGGCACAGGTATCTATTCTCTTGGGTAAACTCTGCTTTTGTCTTCAATGTTCCTTGGAGAACATCTCATGTTTCTGTCATCTCTAATATCTGAACGGCTCCAATGCACCTTGGGCTTTACCTTTTCAATTTTGTAGAACCCAATCAATATCTTCACATAGGTAATCCAATCTCGGATCTGTGGTGCTAGCATGCAGAATATGATCAGTTTTTAATCTTCTATGTCTGCAAACCCAACACTGTATGGGCATCAGCTACTTCCATTGACAGCTTATGGCATAGCCTGATCCTCTTGGCCTACATGGGCAGTTGCCTCTGTGTGCCTTCATAGAGAAGCCTGGCAAGACACTTCACCGGCTATCTGTTTATTGCACAGAATATCCTAAGGCTTTGTCTTCTTACAGAGTTTCCTCCAAATGAGTTTCTGTTTCTATACCCAGGAGCATTCCATGAATGGAGTCTTATCCATAGTGTACCTTTCCTATTGTCATTGTGGAGAATTCAAATTTCCCCTCAAAGGCACTCATCCCTTTAATAATTATAGCCATTTTATCTATACCTTCCCTGTCCCCCTGAACTCAACTTTAACTGGTTAAGACTCCTTTCCTAATGAAACTATACATGTTTTTAAAAAAAATGTCTTTCTCCTTTACATTCTGTTCCCTTTCATGGTAAATCTGGGTAAGTGCACTGAGCAATAACCAGTTTACAGCCTAAATGTTCCACTGGCTTGAAATTAAAACAATTAGTCTACTCTTTTTTATTCATCATACAAATTTTTGAAACATGGGCACAAGAGCCAAATTCATTGCCAAAATACAACATGAATTGCCTTGATCACAGCACTGGTAGCATTCTTGTTTATACTATTTCTAGATTTCAGTAGAAATTCTAGTCTTTTGTACTACCAAAGTGGCTCACTAAGGTATATGTGTATAGCATTCAAAGGTTTTGCCACCCCACAGCTCTAAATTTTTCTACATTCCTTCCATGCGCCAGTTCCAAAATCCTATAACCTATATGGCCACATTTACACTAGCTACCATCACATTTATTTCAGTACCAATTTCTATACTAACTTTTTATTGTTGAGGCTAAATACCTGGTAAAAATCAGCTTAGGGGAAGCAGGAGGATTTTCTGTTTTGCTGCAGTTTTGTTTTTGTTTTTTTGTTTTTTGACTAAAGGTTTGAGATTATAGAGTCCACTATTGCAGGGAAAGCTGCTTGCTCACATATGAGAAAACGAGGAAGAAAGCAGAGTTGGTCTCATTTTTTAAAAAGTAAACCTGCAAATGCTCTGTATGGAATGAATAAGTTTCTCTCATTTATCACCTTACTGAAGATGTACCCAACATTTATTTTGACATATCTGACAAGTACAAAATTATCATTGTATAAGAAGACCATAATTTATTTGTTCAGTTTCTTCTTAATGGACTCTGATTTTTACTTTTCATTATCAAACATTTCAACGGGGAGAAATAAAAATAGCAAAATAAACACCCTTCTATTCACCACCAAAATTCAACAATGTCGGCATTTTATGTCTGTTCTTCATAAATTCTGTGGCACACATCTTCTATGGTACTTTTCATCAATATCACAACATTTTCAATGGTATAGTCTATTATTTTAGTAATATAGAATAGTACATTGAAGAATATCTATGTACAGCGTTCTTCATTCTTTACAAGGAAAATCCATACTGAATACCCAAAGCTTTAAACAGTATAGGATCATGTATTTACTATATATATATCTCCTGTGTGTATATTATCTATGTCTTAGTTTGCTTTCTATTTTTATGATAAACACCATGAGCCGAAAGAGAGAAAGAAAGGAAGAAAGGAAGGAAGGAAGGAAGGAAGGAAGGAAGGAAGAAAGAAAGAAAGAAAGAAAGAAAGAAAGAAAGAAAGAAAGAGAAAACTTGGAGAGGAAAGGGTTTGTTTCTGCTTACAGTTTGCAGTCTATCATGAGGGGAAGTTGGGACAGAACTCAAGTTAGAAACCTGGAGGCAGGAACTGAAGCAGAGATCACAAAGGAATATTGCGGTTTAATAAGGATCAGAATAAACAATTAGGCCAAATAGATGTTTATTCAGGGAGAAATAACTCACAACATAGGCAGATGAACGCAGCGGGTTCCACAGGATCCTATCCTTCCAGCGTCAGCCAGCAAGAGAGAGCCTCTGACCCCCTCCTCAGCCTTTTCCCCCAGGTCATGTCCCGCCCTCTCTCCACCCCAATGGGCGTGGTCTAAGCCACAGGTGCAGACAAGGTGAATATCTCACTACAAAGGTATGCTGCTTGCTTACTGCCTTTATCTCCATGGTTTCCTCAGCCTGATTTCTTATACAATCCTGGACCACCTGCCCATGAGTGCCAGTGACCCCAGTGGGTCCTCCTACATCAACCATTACTCAAGAAAAATGACCCATACATTTTCCTACAGGCCAATCTGATGGAGTCATTTTCCCTGTTGGAGGCTGATCTTCCTGAAAGATTCTATTTTATGTCAAGTTGACAAAAAATTAATCAATACAACCTATGAAAGGTTTTTCCAGTAAAACATGATAAAAGATTAATAGCAAAAGGACTGTAAAATACAACTATTATAAAGATAATACATAATAAAAGTAACTGAAATCCCTCTCTCCTCTCTTCCTCCTTCCCTCCTCTGTCATGCTTTCCTTTTTCTTTTTCCCTTCTTCCCTTTTATCCCCTCTTCTCTCTTGTGCTATAGTATGTGCCACATGCTGTAGTGGGATATTCACTTTGTCTGCTTCTGTGGCACTGACCACACCCATTGAGGGGGTGGAGCCAGGGGCGGAAGTGACCTGTGGAACTAGGTCTGAGTGGAGGTGGGGAATGCTCTCTTTCTGGCGGTATGTGGAGAGAGGAGCATCCGGTTCCAACTGCTGTGTTCATCTGTCTGTGTTGTGAGTTGTTTCTCCCTGAATAAACATCTATTCGGTCTATTTGTTTATCCTGACCCTTATTAAACCGCAATAACATGCTAAACAAAAAAGTGATATTTATTATAGACAAGAAAATGGTTTTATCACATTATTGACCATGGAATTTAAACCCTTTGAATTATTTTTGTTATTTTTTCAATTTCATATTCCCAATCAGTATTGAAAATAAAAGAAACCACAGAAAATGAGACTGTAGACAAGATGAAAAGTTATATATTCTAGTCCTATTTGGCTTATTTATACCTGTATATTAACAAAATATATTCTAAGTGTTGGGGTTGCTGGTTCAAAGTATAGGTGTATTTAAGTTTGTAATGAATAACTTGAATATAGTTTTTTTAGAGAATTTGTAAAATTTGCACTCCCAAAGAACAGCATGTAGGACCTCCTGTGATGAGGAATCTTTTGATGTTTTCTGTTGATGTCTCATCAGGTGACCTTGGCATCCTATGATACAATTAGTTAATTAGCACTTGAGACTCTCCATCTTTATTAAAGCATTGGAGTTGTTTTTAAGAACAAGGACATTTTACTGAGCTCTAAGTATCCTCTGAAAGAAGCAAATATCACTAGGATATGAATACTGAACTTTCAACTCTGATTATCTAACTATATCCAAATCATTAAAGAATCCAATCACCTACTCACACATGAAAGAGAATTCCATTCACAGAAGCACTTTCAAACAGGAAGCAAAGGAGAGGGGGTTATTGTAGCACTGTAGTATTGTAGTTTTATCTCCTTCATACTTTCCTATCATGGAGATCAAATAGAGTATTTCTTTCCACACAGATAACTCAAATACTATGATGACCAAGAATGTGTTTATTTTTATATAAAGACAATTGTCAGAGCTTATTCTACTTAGTTCAGACAAAATTAATTGATAGCCTGCTTTGTCAAATTGTTTGGGCAGTGCTGAGCAAGAAAACAGAAAATATCTTTCCCTGAAGGAGTAAAAGCTGAGCACTTTGCCATTGGCTCGTGGACATCAGCAGAGCAGGCATGCCTTCTGAATACTATCAATTGAGCAATGGTTAATTAATTGCAATAGGATCTTTGTTTTACTTTTCAGTTTCATGAAGTATTTTCAGCCATCACTGAGCATGATGCTTTCCTACAATTTTGACATTAGCAGCTAACATTTGTAATGCTTTAACAAAATTGCCAGAGTTGCATGTTTGTTTCATTTTCTTTTATTTAAAATGGGGTATTTTCCTATATAGTAGATCCGGATCATACTTTCCCCTCTCCCTACTCCCCCCCAGTTCCTTCCTACCTCCCCTCTAGCCCATATCCACCCCCATTTGTCTCTCATTAGAAAAGAACAGGTTTCTAAGAGATAACAAGCAATCCTGACAAAATAAAGTATGATCAATGAAGGAAAAAATATCATATTGAAGTTGTACATGGCGACCTTACAGAAGTGAAAGAGTCCCAAGAACAGGCACAAGTATCAGAAACCCACTTGTTCTCACAGTTAGGGGTGTAAAAATACCAAGCTAATAACTGTAATAGCATACAGAGGACTCGGTGTAGATCCCAGTAAGCCCTGTGCTTGCCACTTCGATCTCTGCGAGATCATATACTCCTTGAAAGACTCACAATTACAGAGCAGGTGTCTTTCCTCTCTACACAGGACAAGAAATATTACACAGGGACTTAGCCAAAAAAGCCCAAGAGGCCAGCTTGCTTATACACACACTGCCTCCACAGCCTAATCTTACCTAGATTTTTATGTTTTCCAGATACACCTTTACTACAGTCCCCCCCTCCCCAAAAAAGAGTTTTGGAGTCTTTGTGTCTTTCTTTTCAAAGACTCTTGTGTCAAGTAAATATATTAAATAAACATTTCCAGTCACCTCTCTGAGGGGTTGCAAGGCTATCCAGGAGCCATTAAACATGGGCTTTTTCTAATTTAGTTTCATTTGGTCTTATTTGGATTGCTGCATCAGCAGAGAGGCTTATCGGGATGCAGAACTTTTCACTCTCCTCACTCAGTAATGTGCTATTGAAAACTTCTTTCTCATTTATTATGTTTACACAGTGTACTGATAGAAAGATCTATCCCCATTTCTGTCTTACTGATAAAAAAAATGGTTTTGGAGAGGTTGTTGTGCATTATAATATAAGTGTATTTGGACATAATAATACCAGTGATATTCACCATAATAACATTAAGGATATTATTGTTATGATTATTAGTATTTTGTTCCAGACATTAACGTATGTGCATTACATGTAAATCATCCAGTCTTCATGTTATATTACTTGTACTTTTTTTTAAAGACAAAGTGACACACAGAAATGAAGTCATCTAAACTGCAGATTATATATAGTAAATACATATTAAATGTACTAAATACAAAGGATAATATTAAGGTGTCTAATAAAATAAATTATACTTTTACAGCTTGATCAATATGTCACATTGTCTTTTTGATGAAGCTATAAAATTATATACTTTTTATAATAGTGCATGAAACTTCTAGAGCTTTCTAAATTCTTCCACGTATTAATCAGTCATCATAAAACCTTGGAATTTGTAACAAAGGTGAAAAATCAAATTCTTTTTCCTTATGTTACTTTAATTATGAATAAGTGCAGGCTAATTTTCACATAATTATTAATTATGCATAATACCTCTTCTGTCAACATTATATTCTTTGCTATTGCACTGTATGAACTTACAAGATTTCCTAGTAAGCAAAAAAATAAAACCATTTTATAGCCTTATAAATTTCAAATGCCTTCTCAGCTTTACTTTTTAATTTGTAATTTACAAATTGTAGCTGAATTTTTAAGGTTTTACATTTATTTTTTTCATGTACACACGTATGGGATGCTATCAAAAAATTTGGGGGTTGGAGAGCTCAGCCATTAAAGGCTAGGCTCACAACCACAAAAGACAATATTTCATCATGGAGATTGCACAGAAAATGAAAAAAAAAAAAGTTCAGACCCTTCCTGCCAGATCAAATCAAAGTCCAGAAAGCAATGCTGACAGCTGTCTACAGCTATCCCCAAAGAAAAAGCCACACATCACTACCCTCCCGAATCCCAGGAATTCATTCCAGTGGTCTGTTGAAACACTGTTTAACCTGTGTCTGAGTTGCACCCTAAACTGAGAATTCTCAGAAAGAAGACAAAAGACAACACTCTTGTGTTCATTGTGGGTGTCAAGGACAATCGGCACCAGATCACACTGATACAGAAGCTCCGTGACACAGATATGGCTAAGGTCAACACCCTGATGCCCCTGATCAAGAGAAATGAGTTTCTGGCTTCTGGTTAAGATGCTTTGGATGTTGTTAAATTTGGATCATCTAAACAAAGTTCAGCTGGCTCTTTCTAACTGTACATTTATCTCTATAAAGAAAATACTATGTTCTTTTGTCGCAGATGTCGGCCTGTGTGTGGGTTCATTTGAGTCCGTTGAAAGAAAGATAAAAGACATTTTAAGAATGAACTTAGCCTTTCGCGGCTCCAGGGAGCTCCAGCCTAGATGGACTAACCCACTCTCCCTTCACCCAAGGCATTTTAATTTTTCTCAATTTTTACACTTCAGCTAGTTGGTTTCCACATGCTCAAAACAACTTGAATGATGCTTCCAAAGTGCAAATTCTCGATTTGTCAGGTACCATCTGCAGTTTTCCTGTTTGCTTGGGAAACTCTCAGACAAGATTCACATGGTGACAAGAGAAATAAAGGGTATCTCCTAAACAAAAGACAGAGGGCTAGGTACTACCACTCCAGAGCCAGGCCAGGTGCAGACCTTCAGGAAGCCTGCCTCATGCTTTTCCTACTTCTTTTATATTTAATGTCTATCTTCCAAACTACCAAACTATTTTTCTTCATGTTTCTCTGTTCTTCCTTACCCTCTTCCTTTCTATATATTTGTTCCTTTCTTTCTGTTTTGACCTCGGTACAGAAAACTAATCATATTCCTAAAAGTTACACACATTACGATTAAGGCTGTGTGTTAAGCTTCCACATTTGAGTTTATTGCATTTTCCGGTGCAAACTCCATTCCCTACTATTCTCCCTCCCCTATACCATCCTGCTCAAGGATATTTGGAATGTGTCTCATTTCAAAGGACAGCTGACTGTTTCTATCTCTCTGTGATGGCTGATTTTGACTGTAGACTTAACACAGTGTAGACTCCCCTGTAAAGGAATCTCAGTGAAGAACTGTCTAGATTAGGCTGGCCTGTGGGGATGTCAAGAAACCTCTTAATTCTGAGGTGGAAAGAACCACCTGAATGTGGACTGCATCATTTTGTAGGCTGGATTCAAGAATATTTAAACTGGAAGAAGCAAGCTGAGTACGTGTTCAACTGTGCATGTGATGTGACCAGTCACTTCAGTTTTCTGAGGGTCTGAATCCTATGTTAATGGACTGTAACTGGGTCTGTGAGCAAATCAACCCTTCCCCCTTTACACTTAACACTTTTTGTTCAGGTACTTCATCACAAAGGTAAAGAAACCAGGGCACTCATTATCCATCTAATTGCCACTTCTGTTTACACATGCAAATATCATGCAACTTATTTGCATAGAATATTTCAGTTTACATATGCCTTTGCACTCAAGATCTTTCTACATATTAGTAATGTTACCCAGCACTGTGTTTTATCATATGCCCATCTGGCTTCCTGACTTGCATAACCCTTAATTATACATTCCCATAGATGGGCATCTCTGTGGCTATGCTTAAACAATGGGAGGCTAAGCATTCTCACCTTTGTATGACCTCAGTGAGTGCCAACCAGATTCCAATAGAATACTCATCCTTCCTTTTCAATGCTGCCACATTGCTCTCCAGAATAAAGTATAATTTTCTACGTTCAATAGCAGTTGCATATTCTCCCCTCTCTATCTTGGCCAACACTGGGAATTATCTGATATAAGAGTCTTTGCCAATACTAAGTACAAAATTAGATCCATTTCTTTTGAATTGCATTTTTTGATTATAAGTAAGATTGAGCATCTCTTCAAATTTTTTGTTAGCTATTCAATTTTCATATCTTTTCAGTAGTGTAATAATTATGGCAGTTGGCAGATGAAGAATGGGGTGACTTAAACTGAATAGTTTCTACAATCCTATCTCAGTATAAGCTTCTGGATCCAAGTTAAGTCTTTTCAACTACATATATATTATCAAGTTGTTATCTGTCTGCCGTCCTAGTTAGGGTTGTGCTTCTACCAACCAGATCTGTGACCCAGTTATCTATTTTGGTCTTCCTGCTGTGTGTTCTGAGTGATTGATCAGGAGCTGATTTAGAATGGGTACTATGAATTTCAAATATGTTCTTCATGTACTACTATTATGTTTATTTCTATCTAAATATTTTAACACAAGTATTTGCAACTATGCCTACAGAATGAAAAATCAGCAAAAGAAAGTGGAATTTTTTTTAGGAAATGGATTTGAAAGCTACAAATAATTGTTCTTAAAATTAATATATGTAAGTGTCAAAAGGCTCAAGCATTCAGAAATCAGTATGAAAATTCAGGTGACCATTTGTTTGATCCAGCAACAATAGTATTAATTTGCAGGACAAAACAATTACAAAACAGAAGTTTTATCTGTGGCTTGACACTGCAGGCATATGTAGTTTTCATTTTGCAATACTGTGTTTTGTTTTATTATCTTTTTTGTTGTTGTTGTTGTTTTGTTTTGTTTTTTCAAGACAGGGTTTCTCTATATTGTTTTGGAGCCTGTCCTGGAACTGGCTCTGTAGACCAGGCTGGCCCTGAACTCACTGAGATCTGCCTGTCTCTGCCTCCTGAGTGCTATGATTAAAGGTGTGAGCCACCAATGCCTGGGATTTTTATTATCTTTTTGAAGCACATTCTCGTTCATCTCAGACTGTCCTCAACCTGGCTGTCCTCAAACTTGTTATGCACATTATTAGAACTTGAATTTCATTGTTGTTGTTATCTGTTTGTTTGTTTGTTTGTTTGGTTGGTTGGTTGGTTGTTTTGAGACCAGGTCTCATATAGCCCAAGCTGGTCACAAACTCTGTGGATCTAAGGTTTAATCTTCCTCTTATCCTCCCTTGCTATAGCTAGTATATAGCATCATTCCCAGCTTTATACGGTGCCAGGAATTTATCTCAGGGCTCTGTGCATGCTGAGCAAGTCCTCTACCAAATGAGCCATATCTCATGACACAGACATGTCTATTTTTGGGGAAGAATGCTGCATCAAAGGGGAGAAAGTTGGGGTTGAAGAGGTAGCTTGGTGGTTAAAAGAGCTTGATGCTCTTCTAGAAGTCTGGAGTTCAAGTCTACTTCCCAGAATCTACATCAAGTGGCTCACAATAACCTATAATTTCATCTACAGAGTATTCAAAACCCTCTTCTGTCATCTGTAGACACCCACACATAGACATACATTGTATAAACTCATATATAGAGGGAGATAGATATAAATTAAAGTTAACATAAATCATTTTATTTAAGAAGGGAATAAGTAGTGGCAATCATTAAACTATACTTAATTTGGAATTAATTCTTGATTTAATTTTATTTGTAAATTTATTATAGTATTTTTATTATTTAAAACTTATTGGTAAAGGAATTTTGAGAATAGATAATTAATGATAAGATATTGTCTATATCTTAAGAGAGGTATATTTTGTAAAATCTCAACATCATTGAGCAAGTCTTCAGGGATCAATACAGGATAAGACAGCAAGCAAGGAGGAAGTGAAGGACAGAAGCAATGGGCTGCAGTCAGAGTCTCTGCCATCTGAAAAGCCTGAAGTTTTGAAGAGTGATTAAGGGTTTATATGTTAAATTGGTCTTTAAGAACAGCCCACCTAAAATGAAACAAGTGCTAGTGTTCTATTAAGAAACAGCACAGTATCAAGAAATGCTATTAGCATCCATAATTGTAGGATTCAAAGTATTGACCCAACTTAGCTCACACAGTATCTGAATAAGGACATGTTTGTTAAGTCCTTAGATTGCTGAGCTGTCCAGTGAAGCAAGTGAAGATTTCTATGGTAGTCTGCGTGACTTGGATCCATCTCTTGGGGATGAACTCTTGTTTGGTATGAGGATATATCCCTACCCCCATATACATGATGATAGGTGATGGGATAACTAGGTCAGATTCCATCACTGGAACAGCATGCCTACCTGGACTTTTTAAATAGAAACCTCTAGATGCCAATGAAAAATGTTGAAGGACTCATGCATCACAATATGTCTTCCTTAAACTTAAAGAGTTTTATATCATACAGATGTAGAAAAGTATATATGCGGATGTTTTCTTTATGCTAATCCCTATGTAAATACATCAATCAGCATACAACTCCATGGCTAAATATTTTCTATCCGATGTCTTTGAAACACCTGAAAATAATTACATTTGACAGCGAATATAGTGCCTCCTCACAGAAACCCTACATGCACCCTCCCTCCCTAGTCCAATAATCCTTAATTTCTCTACTCCCTCACTTCCCACAATCAAACTTCCTCTGAACACTGTCTGTCTTTCTGTCTGTCTGTCTGTCTGTCTGTTTGTCTGTCTGTCTGTGTATGCACATACAAGTGAAAGTAGGGCTGAGAAAAACCTTAGGTATTTACTATTTCTCTTTGTCTTTAAGGCAGAGTGTCTCTGCGGTACAGAATTCACCATGTACACTAGGTTGACTAGGTAGTGACTCTAGGGATCTACTTGTCCCTCTCCAACATAGGGATTTTGAGCATGTGCCACTAAATCCAGACTTTTTTGTTCTTGTTTTTTGATTTTTGGTTCTTGGTTGTTAAAACAGGGTTTCTCTGTAGACAGTCCTGCTTTTTTTTTTTTTTTTTTTTTTTTTTTGTGGAACTCACTCTACAGACCATATCCAGGTTATTAAATGTGTATTCTGAAGAACAAAACTTCATTCTTTTGTAGACAAGGCAGTCATGACTGAGCTATCTCAAAAGCACCACTGAACTCTAACTATTGCACCATCTGTATATTAGTCAAATCTATCAACCTCCCTGAAGCTGTTATCAGAGAACTAATGTGCAGCATTATCACTGGATTTTTCTATTTGAGTAATGATGGGTCACTAGCTGAGACTCTAACCCAACATCTGGAATAGGGTAGGCATTGCAAAAACACTTTGAAATCACTTAAATTTTATTTGAGAAAAAAGTTTAAACATAAATAAGAATTCAATAAAGATAAAGTTCTACAAAAAGGTAAAATGTTTTCAAAGTCTAGGATACAGATAACATAAGAGAATCCACTTATGTAATCTTTCTGCTTAAATAAAATATGTGTTCAGCTCCTTCTTTGTTTTGGACAATGTGTTGTATCTGCTAGTAAAATGTATTTCACCATAATAACTTCACACACACTTTACACATAAAGTGCCAGGGAGTGAAAATATCAAGGGCCTTATAAATAATGGCATCTCCAATATCTTCATACTTGTTTTTCTCTAAACACTTGGAAAATAAACAGGGATATTAGAACTCTCATAATTTATAGGTAAGAAATGAAGGCTTCAAGGAGATAAAACTCAAATATGGGCTTTTTCGATTTTCTTTGAGTGTTTTCTTCATCATATTACTAAGTGTATAAGGTAGATTTGGCTGACCCAGCCAAACCCATTTTCCGTACGATGCAGAGAATGAAGACCACTTCTTGTTTAATTTTAATAAGAAGCTCTGAACCTTAACCACCCTTACTTTCCAAAACTCACCTGTGTGGCAGTTTGAATGAGAATGCCCCCATAGGGTCATGCATGTAAATGCTTGCTCCCCAATTAGTGGTGCTATGGAAGCTATGGAATCTTTAAGAGGCAGGACCTTTCTGAAGTACATCACTTAGGGAAGGCTTTCGTTCATATGTATAGATAATGATGTGATGTCTCTGCTTACTTCTCCACAGCTATGCTATTCCTTGTCTATTATATGGACTCTATCACTGTGGGACCATGAGCAAAAAATTAACAATTTCTTTCTTAAGTTTCTCTTAATCAGAGTAGTTTATTACAGCAACAATACATACCCTCTGATTTCTAATTCAATTAGTTCCAGTCATATCCAGTGATTTTTACATTTCTCATCAGTACTCAGATAAGGTCAGTGATACTGGTGTCAGGGATCACAAGGCAAGACCACTCCACTCTCTCTGCTACAACCTTATACAGCTTTCATATCCTTGTGATAGCCAAAGTGGGTTAATGTCCCTACACCAGCAGGCCTAGGGTATGTACCATAGTTGTAAATTATCTTAACAAGTGAACTGATTTTATTTCACAATAACACCTTATGATCATCACTTTTAAGGTGAGTAAATAACTTCTATGCAGAATCTAAGGTCTTCCACAGAAAAAAAGCAGTGTGACCTCAGCATCAACCTGTCTGACACTGTGGTTCAGGTTCTTACTCATCGTTTTTGTTTTGTTTTGTTTTGTTCTGTTCTGTTGGAGACAGGGTTTCTCTGTATTGCTTTGGAGCCTGTCCTGGAGCTAGCTCCATAGAGCAGGCTGGCCTTGACCTCACAGAGATATTCCTGCCTATGCCTTCCAATCTTAATGTTTTTGACATAGCTGTAGTGTCTATATTCATATTCCACACTGATTAAAACTTTGCCTCACTGAACAGTATAACCATCAACTTGTGTATGGGTGGGTGAAAACTACATTTAATAACAGCACCTGCCTCTGGAAAGAAGACCCCAGTGTGGAAACAAATGTGAATTTAGCATAAATCAAATGCTGAAGTTTTTCACTCATAGAACTCTGTGTTTAAAGCTACCCATAGAGATTAGAAGAAAGGAAATCGAGAGTTGTGTGGAGCTTATACCCCAAAAGGTAACTATTTGACAACCCAGCAATATGAAGGCCATAGAGAAAACCCACCATCTGATCTTAGCCCCAGAACACTCTTGAGTGAGGCATATTGTTTTTCAGGACCTTTACAAAATCTGCTACAAACCTGAATAATCACAGTGTCTACCTCACAGAACAGCTATTGCTCTTTGTAGGTCAGGACTGGGTTTGGGGTTTCCTTTTAGTCCCTGTTCTTCCAGCCAGGAAATGCAAAGTAGAACGTTGTCTGTAAACATTCTATAAAAACTCATTAGGTAAATTGAGGAGAACTGTTTGACAGCTAAGAGATAACAAATATAAGATATCAGAATGGGCCCTGGTTTTAGTAAGACCCTTGATGGCTCTGCTTATTGCTACAATTTTTATTGAAGAATAAATACCATTATCACAGCATGAACTTCATGAACAAAGAGAGAAAATTACATTAACACAATTGTTTTCATGCTTGATATATGATTCAAAAGAGGACAGAATTACCTCTTCAAAAGACAACTTGCTAAGTAAATCAGAACTCACATAACAAAAATCTTAATCTTCACTCCTAGGTCTAAAATTTATTTATACGTCTTTCTTTACATAAATACTCTGAATTTTCAAGTGATCTACCATGTTTCTCTTGCTATTATTTTATAATAATTGCTATAATATTATTATCAATATTTTTTGTTTGCATTGAGAAGGGAGTTATTTCCCTCAGAGATTCCTCCTCTTTCATCTCCGTGTTTCCAGATACAAGGTTTCATTACCTTTCTGCCTATTTGAGAGTAAAGGAAAGAGCTCAGATCTGCTCTCTATGTATTTTTATTGTTTTTGAAGATCTGATTGTTATTGTGTAAGAGGTTTGCCTGTTTGCTGCTTTTTTGTTCACCTTGTATAACTCCTAAAGTCTAGTACAACTTGAAGAATGTGCCTGTGTTTGTTATAATGAAGTCAGTGATTTTTTGGGCAGCTTTAGCTATAAAGACAGAAGAAAGAATACCAAATCCAGACAAGGGTTTTTCATGTTGAAAACTCTGTGTGGGATTTAATGTGCTTTCTCTTCGTACTTGATTCCATAGGTTCAATAATCATGAGGGAAATAAAATCTTATTTTTTAAGGGGTAAATGCCAAAAAGACATCCTTTGTCACTTTGTCCAAAAGATTTGGGGTTATTTTCTAGAAAAACTATAGAAAGGTGATTTAGCTAGAGTTCATAAAGGAAGGTTGGAGCTTAGTTTCCAGTAACCCCAACATTCTGTGCTTTCTTCATGCAATAGAATTTTCAACCTGAGTTTTCACTGAAAAGTAAGTCATGTGGGTCAATAGCAAATCTGTATATATTCTGATGTACATGCTATTCATTTATTCCCCTCATTTTTCCAATTTCTGCTAGCAATAATATCTGACTTGAATATTTTAATCACAAGATCCAAAATATCTTCTGTGAGACAGTATATGTGCAAAATTCCTAGTTGAGATTCTCTGTAACAAAATACAGACTAATAAGAGAAACATAACAAAATTCTAATATTATGTAGGCAGGTGATCTCCAACTTAAGATGGCTCAGCTTATTTATGGTTCAAAAGACATATTTATTTGTTAAAAAACTCTGAGATAAATATTGGGTCAATCTTTTCTAGGTTACGGGTGAGCTGTGCTCCTATTTTCTCACAATTCTGGGCAGTAAGAAAGAGCTGTAGTTTACAGAAATGAGCATAATAAAGAGGAGAAACAACCAATATTTGGCAGCAGGTTGCGTAGATGAACTGTGGTATTTTGTAAGCTAGTATATTAAGTGTATTTTAGCTTCTGTTTTGAGAGAGGATAGGTAAGTATAGAGGCTGTTACTGACATAGCAAGTAAAGAACAACCCCTTCCTCCCATTTATGTAAAACAAAGCACAAAGGTGAATTTATTGTCATAATTCAATTTCCTGAACTTTAGGTCTAAATCATCAATATTAATTTCCTATTGCCATTACAGGTGCTTGTGATAATCAACTTATGTGAAGGTTTATTTGGGCTCACAGTTTTGGCAGTTTTGATCTATAAATGTTTCACACAATTTGGGGGTGGGGGTGTTGTGAAGAAACACATCATTGTGGGAACACAAGGCATGAAGCAAAACAAGAACAGTCAGTTAAGAACTTTAAAGAAGCAAAAGAAAAGAAGAAGGAGGAAGCAAAGTAGAGGAATGTGTCATACTCTCTGCTTCAGAGCCACACTCCTAACTCTAAAGATATCCCACTGGAAATCATCATCCTCCTATCATCCTCCAATAGTGCCAGGCTAGAGATGCAGCCTTTCACATACAGGCTCAGCGGACATTCCAGATTCAAACTGTACTTCTCTCTTTCTCTAACATAAAAAGGGGTATGAAGACTTATTTAATAATTGAAAGAAAATGAGGTCTTTTGTGATGGTTTCATTCTGGTGCTGAAGATTCAACTCTGCATTCCCTTCCAAGAGCAGAGAGGGACAACCCCTTACAAATGGGGACTACTTTTCCTGGTGTGAATTTCTCATTTTTATGAGTATAACTTATGACAGCTTCTTGTATGCCCTCAAACACACAAAATATAATCTTGGTGCTAAAGAGGTTTGCTTGTGGGTTACCTATTCTAGTCTCATACAACTATATCTTGGTGTAGCAAAAACCAACAGATGGGTCTACAACAGTTGTCGTTATGTCTCACATTTTTAACTGCATACCAGAATTAGATACTGCCTATGAAGTGATTTGTAACGATTAAAGTGCTTAGGGATCCAAACTGATGTGGATTCTAAGCCAGACTCTCCCCAATAACTGATGAAAATGAGACCTTACAACAACCTAAAAAAAAAAATTTCTTTTACAAAGGCTTTGGGTCTCCATTCCTCTTTCTTTCCTTTCTTCTATTCTATTCATTCAACTGTGCATTTGTTGAAGAAAATTAATTACAATGCTGAAGAAAAAGCTTGGTGGTTCACGATGCCTAATGATCTTGGAGAGGAGCACAGTTTGATTCCCAGCACCTACATTGGTTAGCTAACCAGCCCATATAAACCCAGCTCAAGAGGAACTGATACCTTCTTTAGGACATTTGGAGTGACCCATATATACATACTAGCATGTATAAATTTTAAACAGTTCTTTTAAAAACAAGAAAAATAAGTTAATTAAGTCTAAAATAGTATCTGGGTGTCTCATTATTCATTACTTAGCTTCAAAAAAACTCAAAACAATGAAGACAGAGGGAAAATTCACAGACCACAGGAAACAATTCCCAAAATGAAGAGATCCCCATATCCTGGACCAGTGTTGATGAAATACAAGAATAACATTAGATACTAAAAGTCAACTCAAATTGTTTAAGGAACATGAACATATTTCAGATGAAGTGAAGACAGTCCATACATGTAGGTGGGAGTAAAAACTCAATGGTAAGCAAACACAAATTTGTTTAGGCAAAACACCAGTTTTAAATAAATGTATCTAGTAGTATTGTTTACAGAAGAAAAAAATGAGAGTCAACCTTTGTGGGTACTAAAACAAATTACTTAAATAATTATATTATTCCAAAAATATAATATCAAGAATTTATTTAAAATTAGAACATAGAAATGCATTTGTTGCACTGAATACATTCCTAACTTGTGATTTAGTTAAAACTATTGACTAAATGTATCTACATTTTATAGGCCAACTGTTTTACATTTTAACACTATATGTAAAGTGTTATATATTTATATGTATATACAAATATATATGCACACATGTTTTGTAGCCCTAAACTAAAGCCAGAACATCAGGATACAAACATTATCTTATATTTAATAATATATCTATACTAAGCATCTATATGAATATATTTATATTGTATAGCCTTAAACTAAAACCTTAACATCAGAATATGAACAACATAGTTTCTACATGGTATATTTATCAATAATTTTATTTTACTTTTTCATTTACCTTGTCTGTTGTAAGTTTTGAATGATACATATGTAATTATTTTCTAACAAAAATATTGTTTCAAATGCATATAAATAAATCTTTTTTCTTCCATGAAAGAATGTGAAGTAATTCTAAATTTTATAAATATTGTATTGATGCCCATCACAGTCCCAGGCTATTTGAAAAATGTTTAAAAAGCATGATACCCCATTCTTAGCATTAAAAATGTAATATCACCTGTTTCTTGATCTAAAAAATATATTGGTCAAGAACGGAATGAATATGTCACAACATCACAGAAAATATGAGTTTGTAAATAACTGCTTAAAGTTCTAGAGTTTATTCTTGAGTAAGGAAATGAGTTTCTTGTAAAAGTCCAAGAGTAAATTTCCATGATACAGAATATTTCATGTAAACAATTTATCTTTCTACTCTTCTTGAGGCTTGAACATAACTGAGTCTTCAACTGCAAGATCTATACATTTACTTAGCAAGTGTTTACTGCCCAACAAACTAAGAAACCAATGACATCACATCTTTGCAAGTTTTTTGTGAAACCCTCTGACAGTACAAGTGCACATAAGGTCACTGCCATTAGTTGGTACAGACAGGATTTATACAAAATGAAAGGAAACGGTTGCTTGCTGATTAGATGTCCAGAAGGGAATGTCATGAGGTTATTTAACACAACTGTCAATAGGCATCATGCCCCTTCACTAGTGATGTATCTTTTGAAAAGGAGTGATAGTTGCACACAGTATTTGTAGACTTCAATGTCAATATCACTTGACACACAGAGCAAGCTATTGAGTATGTCCATTCATGAGAAATCACCATCCTTGAACCAATTCTGGAGGCACTTTATGAAAATATCCACTTTGTTCTTCAAGAAATATAAGTCAAGTGGTATCCAGGCTTAATTCATTTTAGTATCAGATTCTGAAGTAGGGATGCCCCTCAAAATTAATCTAAAGTACAATCTTCAACATGCATACTTGCAGAATACTGGAAGACTTAAGAACCTGCCTTGGGAACCTTGAAACACAGGTCCCTCTGACCTTTCCTTTACTCTCAAATTTCATCATCTACACTAAGAACCAGATCTGTGAAAATGTGCTCAATTGTTTTCAATCCCCTTAACTAAGACTTTCTTATCCAACAACAGTGAAACTCATATCACATCACAATACCTGTCTTCAAATTTATTAGAATTATAAGTTTATGCATTCATTTCATTTATGTGTAAGAAAGTCTATTGTTCTGTAATTGTGCAGTTATTAAGTAACATTTTCCAATTTTACACCTACTGTTTGTTGCTCTGATCTACCAAGTGAGATGAAACTACACAATCTGCCTTCTTGTTTCTTTGTTAGATTTTACCAGCAGACCACAATAGAGAAGACTAGCCTGGGGCTGGCAGAGAGACAGGCACCTGCTCCCAATCAGCCTCCTTCCTGGCACTAGCACAAATGACATTAAACTGAGCATTGTTTCTTTACTCTAGCTGCAGCACAGAGGCAGAGCTCACTCTGCAATTTTCCCATCAGTTGCTAAACAAGTGTAGTGTCTGCCCAGCCTTGGAGAAACTAGCACATGCCAGGGGAGTTCCTGCAGGGGTCTGTTCCAGCCCTCTGGGGCCTTCTTCTACTTTAGCATTTTCAGAATTCTTTCTTTTGCTCTGCCAGCCCTGTGAATGAAGCACTTTCCTACAATTGTTAGCTTCAAAGTTGATGTCTTAGCATTTTGGTTTCCTACCACTCATCTTTCTATTCAAAGATTATTTTAGTTGACCTAACTTAAGTCCAGTTCCCTGAACCCTTCAGCGCCTGTGAAGTTCCTGCAGCGCCTTGTTTCAGCAGGAATTCTGCCTAGTTTAATAGAATCCTTATCTGGTATCTAATATAAGCACCTAGGGGAACAAGTTAACCCATTGGCCTGCCTCAGGCCAGGATCCTGCTGGGTTAAGACAATTCAGTCAGAACTTCCAGACTCTATGTTTTCTCTTAGTCTGTCCATCATTTGCTTATTGACTGTAAATTCTCAATTGTTGCAATGTTATTTGTCTTTGAGCCCATTTCCATATTGGGATCACTCTTAGTACAATATATTTTGCTTGTTTATTCTTACTAAAATCTGTCTTCATCTCTCTTTCATTATAACAGTACTTACTATAATGAACAATTTTGTATTAAATTGTCTGTATATAAGTAAATAGTATTTTATTAGTTATTTTCCTGCTGCTGTGCTAAAGCATCATGCATGATCAAGGCTTTGCTTCCAGAGTTAAAGGTCAAAATAGTATGTATAAGTATGGCAGTAGGCATGGAGATAAGAGCAGGAAAGTGAAGAGTACATATCTTTACCCACAAACACAAAGTGGAGAGAGAAAACTGGAAGCAACGTGGGGCTTTAAACTCTCAACGCCCTAGAGGCCTCAAACAAGACTCAACAGTCTCAACTTCCCCAAAAATGCCATCATCTGGAGCCAAGTAAGTGTTCAAATATCTGACCATATGAAGGAATATTCTCCTTCAAAACACTACACCTATGATACCAAGGACTGATAAACTACTGAATATTTTAAGTGACTAATGAAATTCCCACTTTAAAAAACATATGCAAGCTGTAAGAAATTAGCTATCCAAATATTAAAATAACAATTAAATCAAATTGTATCTTAAGTACAATACAGCATTGTCTTATCAAATTATAAAAATAATTTATAGTTGCAAAAGATAAGCTGAAATAAAAAGATGGGAAAAAAAGCAAACTATCTCTCAGCCTACTATTGTATAACTAAAATTAACTATGTTCATATTTTCTATTTGATTATAATTTAATTATTATTGGGTAATTTTCATTTTTAATACAATATAATCATTTACTATGTTCACAAGTAATTTCAATGTGTTGCTAGTTTGAATATTATTAATATCTACTATCTCTTAAACTTATCTGTTTTCCTGCAGGGAGTTGAACATATGTCTAAGAAGCAATGAGGAGAGAGAACAAAGCAATAATTGGTTTCTGATTTTAAAAAATTAAAAAGTTAACAATTTTTGCCACAGGAAAATTAGCTTGACAGGCAAAAACTGCTGAGATGGAGTGTTGAAATGCCTTAATCTTCCCCGTCTAACATTGCAACAAGCACACCTAAAGGATACACACTTCTGGAATCTTCCAATAGTTTGGGAAGAGCTGTACCACATCTGACAATAAATTGACAAAGCTTCCTTCTCAATGAAAGTAATATATTCCCAATGGTGTGCCCTGGGTAAACAGAAAAAGAGAGAGAGGAGGACATTGTGATATACAGATAAACACTCCAGTCTCATCTCAGGTTTGACTATGGTCTTACACCAGAGATTATTTTCTCTAATAATATTAGCTGCCATGTGATAAGGATAGGATTCATATATATTGTTAAATCTTATGTGGAGCTTTCTGAAGGGATACAAGAAGCAAACCAGGAAACCTGTAGCAGTGGTCACAGAGCAGCTCCAGTGAGGTAAACTAGAGCCAATGGTCAGCCAGAATCCAATGGAGTTGACTTCTGCTAAGAAGAGATAGGAAATACCAAAGCCATCCAGAAGAGCACAATGCCCAGCGCAGCTGAGAAAGAGTATTCTAGTTATGCCTTCCAGATTTCTCTCTTCTGGGTGTATAGGCCAAAGGAGAACTGACTGATAGCAGCAGATCAGCTGTAGTTTAAATCACTAGAAACATGAAACTGATTATTGTTCCCCCATTATCCTTAGCAAGGTATGGGGGCTCTTCATCTTCATGTCAACAACACTGGGGCATCCTGTGCTTTGTATCTCTATGCCTTCTCTCTCACCAACTTTCTCAATTGCTTTTTGGAGTAAATTTGGTTACATTGCAACCACCAAGATATCCCAGATATTTTTTAAGATGAACTGGTCAGCAGCCTTAAGAAATAGAAACAAATAACTTACCAAGAACCCCCTTTCCAAGACAAGTAGCATAAAGGTTATAGAGATCTTAGAGATCCAATTCCATCTCCAGGGTACTATGATTTGTCTCAAACACATTTTATTAAATTTCTATTGCTACAGTTTAGTTCTTGGCATCTTTGTTTAGGATGAAATTAAAATTGAGAATTCCGACATCAAATGAACACAGAACCCTCAGCCAGGGAATTTTTTTATAATAATGAATATTCAGGGTATTCAGTTCACAAGGGCTTATCATGAGTATGCTGGCTAACACAAGTACTGGGAAACCTTTAGGACTATGTAAGAAATGGTGTTGTTGAACAGCCCTCATGGTAATAGTCCAGATATGTCCTGACAGTTCCCATATTCCTTGAGGAAAATATCCTGATTGCCCTATGGCATACTTCTTTTTCTAGTGTCTCATGTCTGACTAAATATAATTAATTCAAAGCCTCACACAGTTGGCCAAGGAACCATAATAATAAAACAAATGACACTGGGAGACAGATGATTCCCCCATGAAGGGTGACAAGTCCGGGTGACATCTGTAGGAGACTCAGTTTAAAGAAAGCATCAGTGGAAACAGACTTGACTGAAGCCTGTCACTTGAAAGGCTGAAGTAAACGAGGTCTAACAACCTAGTAATTCTTCTGATATTCTTTGGAGCCTGCTCTTCTGAATCCCCCAATATCCTGAACATTATTTGGGCCATTATCCTGAGTTTAGTTTCTCAGAGAATAAAACCCATCCTCATGAACAAGGTCCTACGTACTTTGTATCTGTTATTAGTAGAATTTATCCTTATTACAAATCCTTCCTCATCAGGACTTTGCTTTGTATACTGTAGAACTGACTTTAGCACACCAGTTACTTAGACAGGGCATACTGCTTGGTACCTATCATTTGTGGTTGTGTTCGAGCTCCACCAGCAACTACCTACAAAACCTGTTCTTCAGACAATAAACTAATTTTGTTTTGTTTGTTTGCTTTTGTTTTTTTCAAGACAGGATTTCTACGTGTAGCCCTGGCTGTCCTGGAACTTACTCTATAGACCAAGATGGTCTTGAACTCCTATATCTGCTTGCCTCTGCCTCAGGAGTACTGGGATTAAAGGCATGTGCCACAGGTGATAGATGTTTGCTACTTTGCTAAGGAGTTTCTATGTAGCAATGCCTAAAGCTTTGCTGGGATAATTGTCATGTAAAAAGCTTTTCCCAAAGTTTTACTGTGCTTAATGTGTAAGAGAAATAAACCCTGAGGTCAAACTCTGGGAGTTTCTAGAACCTGCTGAACTGGTGCTTATCAGAATTTTATTCTTCACCTCATGTGGACTGTTTGCCTGCAGGCCACAAGACTTGCAGGGGTTTTTGACAGGCATTGCTCTCCAGTATTAGACAGTAGATCTTTGGCTATATATATACTCATACATACACTCATACCTGTACGTTAGAAGACAGAATGTAAGCCAAACACACACGTGCACACAGACACACACAAAAGAGAGTCTTCATTTTTAAATTTAAAAAAGCTGATTTTTTTTAATAAATAAAAAATTGTAAAAGAAAAAAAGAAGGAGGAGAAAGAGGAAGAGGAGGAGGATAAGAAGAAGTTTATTTAGAGTCATGCTTATCACACTTCAGGTGGCTATATCTGGTCTGGTTCTGGTGAGGGTCTCATGTCAGGTCATATCATGATGAGAATGCAGAAAGAGGTTGGGGACAAAGGAACACTGTGCAAGAAAGAGCCAGAAAAGTGAGTGACCTGCTGTATACCATCTCGTGTTCATGGCTATTACTCTAGGAGCTAATCCACTCCCAAAAGACCCAACACAAACTCTGAAAGATGATAGCTCTTTCCCATGTGAGGATGTCCACTAACCCTGACCTCTGAAAGGTCCCACCACCTCTCAGCACCATTACACTGAGCCTTTGCAGTTCGAACCACATCCAAACCATAGCAGAACAAATCCAGACTCACACAAAGTTTGCAAACAAACCCTTGCAATATTCAGTTTATCTTAATTTGAGTGAAGTAGAATCTCTTATTAAATGCTTGTGCCAAAATCTTTTGACTTTTTATAAATAAGAAACAAAATTGCAAGCAGATATGTGATTATGACAGATGCTAAAGAAACCATCTGTAAAAAGCATTAAAGTCTTTCTTTAGACTTCAAAATCTCAATGAAGTTTCCATTAACAAAAAGTTTCTGAAGTACATAATCTCAAGATTATGTAGAAATGTGTGTTTATTTGGTTTAATTCCATCTGTGACATGATATATATATATATATATATATATATATATATATATATATATATTCCTAAATATATATATATATATTCCTATATATATATTCCTAAATATGGCAATTCATTCCTATAGATGCCATTTCAAATCAGCACAGAATTTAGTACACAAAATTATTTATAAGTAGGAACAAACTCTCTTTGTCATGTATCATTTAGCAATATTTAGTTCAAGCTACTAAAAGAAAATGTCAAGTATAAGGACACAAAGAACCAAAAACCAATGAAACATGGCATTGAAATCATCTCATGCCATGGTATCTAAGACAGAAGCAATCAAGTTATCATGCAGATCTTTTATTCTGATGATGAAGATAAATCTGAGTTTTGTTTACATTTCATTTCACTTCAATGATAATACCATCTCATGATGACAGCCCAGGAATTAGATCCTCCAGCCCAGTTGTTCTTCTGCTGAGTCCTTAGAGAAATTCTATAACCACTTTATGGCTGACTTCTTTAACAACAGCATAAAAATGAAGATAATAACATTTACTAGGAAAATGGTCTCCAGAGTTAAGGAATTGAACACAGGTGAAGTTCAAAGCATATCTCATGAAAACCTACTCACTTAAACTTCTCATGTTCTGTGAATCCAACAAGTACTTTCAACAATCCAGATATCTTCCATGTCTGATAAAATCCTTTCCCCTTGCATTTACCTATTTACTTCATTCTTTTTTTTTTCTCTAACTTTAAGGGATTTCTTACTTCATCACTGTGTTTTCTAATCTACTTTTTTTCATGATCTGGTGGTGTGTATTTTGTTTTTTCCTATTCATGCAAATATTTATGATATCAAAATATTTCAATTTTCATTCTCTGCAATCTTTTATCTCACCTTTATTTTTGCAATTGCTTCTCTCAGGTCTTTAACATATTTGAATTGGGCTTTCCCATTTTCTTCTTTTGTGTGAAGAATCTGTTTCAAGTATGTCTCATCTTGCTTCTTAGAATTAAGCCAAACTTCACAAACCCTGAACCATTCTTCTCTTTGGTTTTTCAGAGGAGAAACTGGGAGAAATTGGACCAACTGAGATCATACACCAGACAGCTGATCTTTCAGATATTTGGGGAGAATTTCTTTTAAAGACTGAGACTTCCTATAATTTTCAGTTATTAGGAAACAAAAGCAAGTCAGTTGAGAATTTTACTTGTCTTACTAGCATTTTAATTAGCTCTGCCAGATTATTGTTTTTCTTACCTGACTCCAAAAAGGATCAAGTGAGACAACGTTCCCTATTTTAACTAGTAATCTCAGTGACAAAGAGAGAGAGAGTGAGTGAGAGAAGATCATTTTTAACACGGTATAATATTCCCTATTACATTCATTTCAAGTGTTGAAATGAATTCATTTCCTCCTAAAGTATTTCCCGTGGCCCATCTTCCTCCTAACAGATATTCCTAACAGACAATGTCTCATGTCTATTGCCTTTCCTCTAGTCCCCTGCACACACACATTGCTTTTCCTCTACCCCACCCCCTGCACACACAAAAACTAGAATTTTTGATAATTGGAGGTGTCAGTAAATAAGTATTAGTGGAAGAAAAAAAAATGTTTCCCTCCAAGTGTATTTAATCTGTTTATCCTTTCCTCTATCTGATTTTCTGGTATATGTGCTGGAAGTAAATTCTACAAAATTAATTACTGGCATGGTTTTCAAGGCTGACATTTTTTATAATATCAAGGGGAATTTATACAAGCTGGATGATAAATTAATTATAAAATTACCATATTGAGCCATCAATCTTCTCTATAGCTAGTTTTTTTTCCTTGAGTTTCAACAGTCTTGAGTTTTATTTTCTTTTTAATACCATACTATTTAATTTGGCTTAAATAGTATGGAATCTAATTTATTCCACACTCCTCTCTATGCTTATAGAAAGACCGTGGAAACAAACACTCTTACTTTTATGTGTGTATAGCTCTCCTACTACTTTTCTACTCTTAGTATTGTGTGTTCAACTTTTAGGAAGTAGCCTGGAATGGAGATTCCATGCATGTATGTAATTTTACTGCAGAATACTTTTAATACTGTAAAGGCAGATAGAATTTTTTTTACTGCAGAAAGAATTATGAAGATTTGAGTATTTTAGTCTGCTTTAAATAAACTGGCAATGGGAAGATGGATGGGAGATAAACAAATAAGTGTCCTCTTACATCAGGATGTTAGGAAGAGAGACCACTATAACTCAGAGAGATTCTGAAGGACACTCTCTTCTGCATGTGGGAGAGAAAAATAAACACTATAGGACATTTACAGAAATACAAATCGTTTCTAGGGAAGTGAGGTGTCCTGAAAACCAGACAGTTCTCTGGGATAAAATTTAGGCTCTATATTTTATTTTCTTTCTTTTTGATACAAATTTAAATTTCTCAATGATAAACTTTTAGTAAGATGATTAGAAGGCAATTTTGCTCATTTTGAGTATACTTGGCCTTTATAGTCAGAGAAAATCCAGGCAGTCAGATGTCCCTGTCATTAGGTAATATTACATCTTTCTGGGGTCTTTGATGGAGTTAGAGACAGAATAGTTAGACTTATAGTTTTCTTCAGTTATGATAAAAAATAAATTAGGTATAAAAATGTAGGTTCACAAAGATAAGATAGAGGTTTTACTCTAAATTTGATAAATAAAAATGAACTAGATATTGCAACTGCATTTCTTACTGTATAACTGGTTTTGAAGTTAAACCTTCATTTTAAATTAAACAAAAGGGGGAGATGCTGTGGAATAATCCTTTGGTACAACGTGAAGATGTTTTGCTCTCATTAATTTAGTAAAGAGCCAACTGATCAATAGCTAGGCAGAAAGAGGCTAGGCAGGAGAGAAATATTGAGAGAATTCTGGGAAGGAAAGCAGAGTTGCTAGCCAGATACAGAGGAAGTAAGAGATAAACATATCTTGCTGAAAAAAGGAACCACCACGTGGTAGAAAATAGATAAGATGTGGGTTAATTTAAGTTGCAAGAGCTAGTTAGCAACAAGCTTAAGCTATTGGCCAGTAATTTTTTAATTAATAATATATCTCCGTATGTTTATTTGTGGAGCCGATGGTCCTGACCCCCCCCCAAAAAAATCCATCTATATCACTCCTATAAGGCATTGAAGAAAACAGTCAAGCTACAAATGATCAAATGATACATATCTATACATAAAATATCAACTCAGAGAGCTTAACACCTGTCATGGGATGCTATTGAGATGGGCCTATTTATTTCATCACAGAGCTGTCTCTTGATATGGGAAACAGCAAGTATAACACACTGAGTGAGTAATCACCCCAGGCCTGTGGTTTTGTATTTTAAGGCAAAGTCTTGCTACATTTCTCAAGTTTGAATCCCACCCCACTTATTCTATTAAGTATAGAGGTCACAGATATATACCACTGTTCATTTCAAATAGAACACATAAGTCAAGAAATAGATGTGCAAGTATACTAATAAATATAATGCAAATGTTGCTGTAATGAAGTACCCTTATTAGAAGCAAGTTATGAAAATGGAGTTCATTCTGGCATAAAGTTACAGAAGGAATACAATCTGCCATACTGGAGAAGAAATAGATAAGAGCATAATTCTAGCTGGCAGTAGCTGGGAAGCACAATGATCACATTTCATCCATACACAAGAAGCAAAGAGAGAAAGAGAGAGAAGTGGAACTAAGTTACAAAACCTTAAAGCTTGCACCTAATAATGTTCATCAAAGTGCCACCTCATAAAAGTTCCACAACCTTTCTACACAGCACCATTAACTAGAGACCATAGATTCATATACATGAGGTTTGGGTGGGGGAGATATCTCATTCAAATTGCCTTATTTTGTCTTTGACCTGCCATTGGCTCATAGTCATTCCATCATAAATACATTTAGTTCAACTTTAGTTTAAAAATATTTCTATAGAGTCCATGCCAGCCACCAGAAGTCCAGGTAGATTGCCCACCAGTGGATCTCCCCAATTGTTTTAGTGCTCAACCAACCCTATCACCAATCCTCACCCCACCCATAATATTATGCCTCAGCTGTCAACTGGGGCAGATATCCCTGGATATAACAGAAAACAACCTGTCTGCCAGAAATCCAGATAGGCTGCCCACTCACTGAACTTCTCCACTCTCTTACTCTCTCAGTGCCTACACAACCTATCCTCAGTTCCAAGCCCTCCTCATCATCTAATCCTGGACCTAAACTGGATCAGAGACTCCATGCTCTACTAAAGACTATGCCAGCTTCCAGAAATCCAGGCCACACTGACCAGAAGACCAAAGAGAAAACACAAACCAAGGAATAAAACAGCATTTAAACAAAGACAAACTTAGAACTCAACCCCTGCATCTATAATCCCTCCAAACCCAGATGCCTAGAGGCTAGCATAAGAACACAATCAAAATAGCAAAGACAATATGTCACCATGAGAACCCTGACATTCCATTATAGCAAGCCCTGAATATCCCAAAACAGTTGCAGCACATGAAAAAGACATTAAAACAAGCTTTATAAAGCTAGATGATTGAGGTCCTAGAAGAGGAGATGAATAAGTCCCTTAATGAAATCAAGGAAAAGATGAACAAAAAATTAGAAGAAATTAATAAACCCCTTAAAGAATGACAAGACAGTCAAGAAAACATAAACAGTTGAAGAAAGTGACTAAAACTCTCCAAGACCTGAAAATGGAGATATAAATAATAAAGAAAACACAAACTGAGGGAATTTAGGAAATAAATTGAGGTAGTTGAACAGGAACTACAAGCCCAAATGTCACTAACAGAATATGAGAGGAGAAAGAGAGAAACTCATGTACAATAGAAGATACAATAGAAGAAATAAATTCATTGGCCAAAGAAAATGTTAAGTCTAAAAAATTCCTGATACAAAACATAAACTGTTTGGGAACACTGTTTTGGAACTGTGAAAATCTGGGACAATATGAAAAGGTAAAATCTAAGAATAATAGGGATGGGGAAAGGAGAAAAAAACCCACTCAGAAGACCAGAAAATATTTTCAACAAAACCATAGAAGAAAATTTTCCTAACATAAAGAAGGATGCCTTTAAAAATACAAGAACCTCGTATAACACAAAATAGACAATCCCCTCACCACATAATAATCAAAGCTCCAAACTTATGGAACAAAGACTATTAAATGCTGAATGGGAAAAAGACCAAGTAACCTATAAAGACATACCTACTAGAATTACAATCAACTTCTCACTAGAGACTAAAAGCCAAAAGGGCCTGAACAAATGTCCTGTAGACTATAATACTACAGATACCAGGCCAAATTACTATACCCAGCCTAACTTTCAATCACCATAGAAGGAGAAAACAAGATATACCATTATAAAATCAAATTTAAATATTATATGTCAAAAAAATCAAGCCCTACAGAGGTACTAAAAGGAAAATTCCAATGCAATGAGATAACTATACCCCTGCAAATACAGATAATAAACAATCTCTTGGAAGAAAAAAACAAAAGGCAAGCAAATGCACATTCACAAGCACCTCCACACACACACACAAGCACAGAACGCCAATCAAAAAAGAAAAGAAAAAAACCCTAGGAATTAACAATTATTGGTAATTAATATTCAATAATAATTCAATTATTATCAATGGAAGCCATTTTCATTTTAAAAACACAGACCAAAACAAAAATGGATGCAAGAAGAGGAGCCATCCTTCTGCTACATAAAAGAAACACACCTCAACACCAAACTTGAAAATACTTTTCAAGCTAATAGACATAACAAACAAACTGGTGTAGCCATTCTAATATCCTACAAAATAATCTTGAACCTAAAATATAGTAAAAGACATGAGGAAGAACACTTCAGACCCATCAAAAGAAAAATCCACCAAGATGATGTTTGCATTCTTAACATATATGCTCCAAATGCAATAGTACCCACATTTGTAAAAGAAACATTATTACAGCTTTAAGTACTTGTTGTCCTTAACTCATTGATAGCATAGTGGGAGACTTCGATACCCCACTCTCACAAACAAGCACATCAAACAAACAAACAAAAAAAACCAGAGAAATAATGGGACTAATAGACTTTATGATTCAAATGGACCTAACAGACATCTGCAGAACACAAATCTATGAAGCAAAAAAGAATTTACTCTCTTCTCAGAGCCTTATGGATCTTTTTCAAAATTGGTACAATACACACTCAGTCACAGAGAAGTCTCAAAACATACAAGAAAGTTCAAATAAATCCCTTCAAGCAATAAGACCACCACAGATTAAAGCTAGAGTTCAGAAACAATAGAAAGCCTACCAATTAATGGAAACTGAACAATACTCTACTGAATGAAGTTAAGGACTTCCTACAACTCAATGAAAATGAATGCACAACATACCTAGACTTATAGGACATAGTAAAAGTGTTGCTAAGAGGCAAGTTCATAGTAGTAAGTGGCTTCATTAAAAAAAAAATTGAAGAGAGCTTATGCTAAAAACTTAACAGCACACCTAAAAGCTCCGTAACACAAAGAAGTAAGCACACACACATAGAGTAAATGGCAGGAATTTATCAAACTGAGGCCTAAAATCAATAAAATAGAAAACAGAATAATGAAAAGAATTATTAAAACAAAAAGTTTGTTCTTTGAGAAAATACAAAATAGACATATTCTTAACTAATGTATTTAAAGATGGAGAGAGATTATCCAAATTAACAAAATCAGAAATGAGAAGTGTGACATTACAAAAGACCCTGAGCAAATTCATAGAATCATTAAGTCACACTTCAAAAACCTGTACACCACAAAATTGGAAAATGAAAAGAAATGAACAATATTCTTGATAGCTACCACTTATCAAAGTTAAGTAAAGATTAAATAAACAATTTAAATAGACATATTATATCTAAAGAAATATAAACTGTCATTAAAAGTCTCCCAACTGAAAAAAGTTCAGGGATAGATGGTTTAACACAGAATTCAATCAGAATTTAAAGACCCTAATACCAATGCTCTTCAAAGTATTCCATAAAATGGAAACAGAAGTAACATTACCAAATTAATTTTATAAAGCCACAATGACTTTGATACCCAAACCACAAAAGACTCAACAAAGAAAGAGAATTGCAGACCAATTTCTCTCATGAACATTGATGCAAACATATTCAGTTAAGTGTTGGCAAACTGAATCCAAGAAAATGTACAATGGTTATCCACCAAGATCAATATCATGATTAAATAGGCTTCATCCCAGAGATACAGAGATGGTTCAACATACAAAAAACTGTCAATGTAATCTACCATATAAACAAACTCAAACAATAACAACAACCAAATACGCGCGCGCGCACACACACACACACACACACACACACACACACACACACACACACACGATCATCTCATCTGTTTAGATACTGAAAAAGCTGTTGACAAAAATCTATCACCTTTTCATGATAAAAGTCTTGGCAATATCAGGATTAAAAAGGACATTTATAAACATAATAAAGGCCACTTACAGTAAGCCTATATCCAACATCAAATTAATGGAAACTCAAAGCAATTCCACTAAAAACAAGAACACAAGGTTTCCCACTCTCTATATATCTATTCAACATTATACTTGAAGTTCTAGCTAGAGAAATAAAATAACAAAAGGCAATCAAGGTGACACAAATTGTAAAGGAAGAAGTCAAAGTATTGCTATTTGCAGGCAATATAATAGTATACATAAATGACCCTAAACATTCTAGCAGGAAACTCCCATAATTGATACACACATTCAATGAAGTGACTGGATATAAATTTATTTTTTAAAAAAATCAGTAGCCCTCCAGCCCTCCTTTATGCTATTACAAAAGGAAGAAATTAGGGAAACAATACCCTTCACAATAGCCACAAACATTATAAAATATTTTGAAATGTAAGACTTATATGATAAAAACTTCAAATCTTTGATGAAAGAAATTGAAGAAGATAGTAGAAGATGGTAAGATATCTCACGCTCATGGATTGATAGTATCAACATGGTAAAAAATGGCTATGCTACTAAAATCAATCTACAGGTTCAACCAAAGCCACATCAAAATTGCAACAGAATTTACAAACCTTGAGAGAAAAATACTTGACTTCATATGGAAAAACCAAAAACCCAGATAGCTCCAACAATTCTTAACACAATGATAGAACTTCAGGAGGTATCACCAACCCTGATTTCAAGCTGTATTATAGAACTATTGTAACAAAACCCACATGTTACTCGAATAAAAACAGATGTGTTGAACAATTTAATCAAATTAAAGACCCAGACATAAATCCACACATATATGGACACATGATTTTTATTATAGAGAAATCAGAAAGATAGAATGGTAAAAAGAAAACCTCTTCCACAAATGTTGATGGTCTAACTGGATATCTGCATGTAGAAGAATGCAACTATACTCTTATCTGTCAACCTGAACAAAACGCAAGTCCAAGGAGATTGAAGACCTCAACAAAAACCAGATACACTGACCCTGATAGAAGAGAAAGTGGGCAAGAGTGTTGAACACATTAGCACAGGAAACAACTTCATGAACCAAACACCAATAGTGCAAGCACCAAAGGCAACAAGTAAGAAGTGTGCCCTCATGAAACTGAAAAGTTTCTATAAGGTAAAGGACTCCATCAATAGAACAAATAACATCCCAAAGAACGGGAAGAGTTCCACCAACTTCAAATCCAATAGAGGGTTAATACCCAAAATATATAAGGAATGCAAGAAGCTAAACAACAAGAAAAAATCTAATTTAAAAAATGAGGTACAGATGCCAACAGAGAATTCTCAATAGATGAAACTCAAATGGCTGAGGAGCACTTAATGAAATGTTTACTCTTGAACATATACCCAAAGGATGCACACTCATACCACAAGGACATTTTCTCAACTGTGTTCATAGCAGCAATATTTATAATTTCCAGAATCTGGAAACAACCTAGACGCCCCCTCAAGTGAAGAATGGATAAATATTAACACAAATGAGTACTACTCACCAGTACAAAACACAATGACATCTTGAAATTTTCAGGCAAATGGATGGAACTAGAAAACAACATCCTGAATGAGGTAACCCAGACCCTTGAACCTTGGGAAACCCATGAAAAAGGGGGTGGGAGAATTGTAGGAGCTAGAGAGGTCAAGGACACCTGGAGAATATAGCCCAAGAATCAACTAAGCAGGGTTTATAGGGGTTTACAGAGACTGAAGCAGCAACCACAGACCCCGCATGGGTATATGCTAAGTCCTCTGCATATATGTTATGATTGTTAAGTTGGTGTTTTAGTAGGACTTCTAACTGTGAAAATGGGGATATCTCTGAGTCTTTTGTCTGCTCTTGGGACCCCTTTCTTCCTACTTGGTTGCCTCACCCAGGCTTGATATGAAGGTTTGTACATAGTCTTATTGTTATCTTATTATGCCATGTTTGATGGATATCCATGGGTGGCCAGCACTTTTCTGAAGGGAAATGGAAGAAGAGTGGATCTGGAGAAGAGGAAAGATGGGGAGACAAGAAAAGAAAGGGAAAATTGCAGCCTAGATATATTGAAAACAATAAAGAAAGGAACTATCTTTCTGTAATTAAGATATTCCTGTCATAGCCTACACCATCGTATAAGAATTATAGCATTAAAAAAATATTTGGAATGTAGATTGTAAGGATTCAGGCATTATGCTGGCCTGCCCCTGTCACATGGCAGAATGCAATCAAGTAGGTGCCCTGGTCAGCCCAGGGTCCCATGGCTAAGTAGTCTGCACACAGGTGCTAAGGACTCCTTGAAAGGAAAGACCCCTACCCACTTACGTTCTCTTTCATGCTGTTCCCCTGGGGCAGACAGAACTTTGCCTGTCTTCTTCTTCTCTTTTGTCCTCCCTCTGCCCTGTCTCTGTGTCTCTTTACCTCATTTTCTTACATCCTCCTTAATAAAACCTTCAATATGAGCCATGTCTATAGTCTCTGTTTTCCTATCTGCCCCCCATCCATCATCCCCTGCCCCGGAGACTGTGATCTTCAAGGTCCCAGCTTGGGATTGGGACCTGCCACCTGTGGTCACATCCCTTTGTGCCTTATTCCTAACACAAAAGTCTCTGCAATTAAGAGAAACTACTGCTCATAAGGTGTTGATTTGGTTATCAGCATCCATATCAGGAAGCTCATAACTATCTGTAGCATAAGTTCTAGGGACATACACTCACTCTCACACAGTCACATATTAAAGACCATGTCTGACTGGGGTAAAGTGCTCATAATTCCATCTCAGTTACCTTTAATTTTTCACGTATTTTTGATGTTATTAAGATATTTTTAGATAATAAGAATTTGAACATGCTTCTTATTGAGAGCTTTTTTTCCCTGATAGAAAACAAAGAAAGAAATCCATAAAATTATCTTTATGGAAATTAACAATTTCAAATTTGCAATATAAGGAAGAAAAGAAAGGACAGTCTTATAAAAGCTAATATCCTTTCCTACAGGGAGAAGACCCAAGTGGTATTGGTGGGCAAGTCAAGAAATGCCAATATATTCCTTAAGTTAAAAGAAATTTTCAGAGAAATCAAACTTATGGAAGTTTAAGAATGTTTCTTCCAAAGAATGAGTGTAGGAATAGAACACTGTACTTCTTCATATTTATTTTTAGCTCAATATTATAACCCACTGTTCCCCAACCTCTTGGATACTGTATTTTGAACCACTCATATACTCAGTTTCATTATTACTCATTCTTACATTATTTCAGTATGTCTAAATCCTCAGCTATGACAATTAGAGCAACGCATCCAGCCCAGAATTCCTTTTTTAATTAATTAACATTTTTAATTAATTTGCATCCAACCAGTTTACCCTCCCTCCTCTCTTCCCATTCTCTCCAACTCCCATCTACCCCCTCCCCATCCATTCCTCCATTGTCTCCATTCAGAAAAATCAGGCCTCATTAGGGCTTGAACAAACCAGTCAAGGATTCTTACAAGCAGTACAGTGCATGAGTGGTCCAGGGCTACCTGGCTTAATAGCTCTATCAGGAAGGACATATTTATCCTGAGTCATATCTTTATCTATAAGTTCACAGATGATTTTTATCTACTGAATAGAAATTGATGAGACTTAAGAAAGATAAGGTATTAAGTGTTATAATATCTAAACCAGTATACTGATATTTCCTAAAGTCAAAGCAAAGGATAAAGATATTCTCCATAATTACTCTTTGCTTCTTTGGTTAGGACTTTGGGTATAGCAAGACAATTTGAAATATGAAGCTGAATGACACAATACAATCATCTGATAATATAAAGGTCTCTTGAAGAGCAGTTAGGGAAATTAACAAGCAAGAAACTTTGTAATATTCCTTGCATGAGGACAAGTGGACTCAGAGTAGGGGAAAGTTGTATACTCCAGTGAAGCCATCAGAGACTTAATTAGAATTAGCAAATAAGCCCTCTCTGGTATGTGTCAGAGTTAACATCAGAAACCTAACATAATCCAAGTAAAACCCAACATTATCCATCTAGAGACTAAGTACATGAAACTCTGTAGATATTAACTGACAAATTATACTAATCTAACTGTAGAGAATGGTTGATAGACATGCTACTTCCTTAGGGAAATTCCTAGAAATGCTGGCAGTCATGAGAAATGTATGGTTTTCTAAGAAGCTAAAGGATCTGTAAAACAGAGAAAATGAATTATTTATAAGAAAAAGGCTTCAGAACTTAGGAACCAGAGATGACAATATGACCACTCATAAAGGTTTACTGTGTCTACATTAAAACTCTGTCAGTCAAGGAGAATGGACAGAAAAGAAGAGTTTTCTTGTCATAAAGTATCTTTTTAAAAAGACAAATTCTGCATACTGCATAACTTTTTCTGATGAAATCTCCAATTCTAAAGATAGTAAAATTCTCCTTTGAATTCAGGACATGACTCCCTATGTCATTTTTATGAAAATAAGCTTGTAAGGAATGACTATCAGTTTCCTGCACTGTCTATCCAATGAGGTTAGAGCTATTTTGACATTTTAAGGAATTAGTACCCAATTCCTAGTACAGCCACAGAATCTATACCCCAACTTGGAAAATATTTAAGTCATAGTAGAGCTTGTGGACCACCTATGTCTACATCTCATGTCGTAATGTGGAGTCTGATGTCTCTGCTGACATTAGGTTGTTCAGAGATCTCCAGGACAGGACATATCTTACCCTACCATCTGTTTTGATATAGTCATCTTCCTTCTAAGCTTCTTTCAGAAAATAAATGAAATATTGGAAGATAGGGTTTCATTTACTTCCTCCAAAAAAGTATATGATAACCCAAAGAAAGAAGCTATGACCAAGCATTTATCACTGAAATGTTACAAATCCTTTACTTTATGTCCTATAGCTGGACCTGATTTTCTTCTAGACTTTTGAATGACAGGGACTCTTCCTAGCTGCCTCTGAAGTGATGTCTAAAGACAATAGTAATATTCACCTGTATTCCTCTGGGGCTCCTTCACTGTACTCAGGCAGGGGTTGGTCTCTGCACTCACTTTATAGTATCTCTCTTTATCAGTCATAACAATGCAAGGACTATGAGTTACAGTGTTGGAAGGAGATGTCGTATTGCATTAAATATTATTTTTAGGTTAAACTTACATTGAAAAATTAATATTTCCTTTATGGTCCTGGAGCTTCACACATTGTAGAAAGGCATTCCTACTGAGCTACAACCCCATACTTCTCACTTTTATATTTTTTAAAAAAAGTTCCCTCTAAGTTGTCTGCACTGGCTTTTAACTTCAAAAGAAAAAAGTAATTACATTTATTGTGTGTGCACGCATTGGAGGTGTAAGTGGACACCAAAGCACAGCTATGGGGGTCACAGAGCACCTTGTGGAAGTCAATTAGTTCCTTCTTCTATCTGGACACTTGGGATCTAACTCATGTCACCAAGCTTAGCAGTTGACACCCTTACTCACTGAGCCATCACACCTGCCCATGGCCTTTACATCCCATCTTAGCCTCTCAAGAGTCTCAGTATACTGGACAATACCCCAGGCTCAGGTTGCAACTAACTTTCTTAATATTGTTTCCATCCATTATTACATGGTATAGTAGTTTTAATAAGAATGACCCCATAAGTTTGTATGATTTAATACTTAATTTCCAATTGATTAACTGTTTGCAAAGGAAAGTTTGCTCTTGTTGGAATAGATGTGTCATTATCGGAGATGTGTCACTGGCGATGAGCTCTGAGGTTTCAGAAACCCACATTACCGCCCCCTTCCCTCTTTTCCTCAGAGTACAAAGTCCTCAGTTACTGCTCTAGTACCAGGCCTGTCTGATTACTGTCATTATGGTCATGAACTAACCTTCTGAAACTAAGCAAGGTCCCAAACAAATGTTTTCTTTATGAGAGTTGCATTGATCATGGTGTCTCTTCACAGCTTAGAACAGTAACTAAGATTCATGGTTATGCTATACAACCAATACTTAAGTCAGTCACTCAAATATTTAAACACACCAAAAAGAAACCAATAAAGCAATTAATTTCCATTCACCATGCCCAAACCCATCCTGATAACTACTACCCATATGTTTGTTTCTATTGGTTTGTCTCTTCTTGCTATTTCACATTTGTGGAATCATACAATGTTCAACTTATATCTATGATTTTAAACTTAATAATAATTATGCAAGTTTCATCCATGCTGTATAATACATGGGTATTTCTCCACTTTCATGTTTGAATAATTCAACTTTGTATGCATATACTGCAATTTGTATACCTATCCATCCAATACAAGGGGTAACAGTTCTAAACACACATTAGCTGTGTGAACAGTGCTGCTCTGGACATACTTAGTTATGTATTTATATTTATTCATATCTTTTCATTCTTTGAAATATTCCAGGAGACACTGCTGAGTTAAAGAAAAATCAAAAACCCTGTGTTTAACTTTTTGCTTTAGCTATTTGTGGATTCTTCTAATTCCATACAGGTTTTGAATCAGAATATATATAAATATATTTGCATATATTTATATATATTCATATATATATATATATATATATATATACACTGATACTCCAATACTTACAGTAGTGAACTACAAAACATTCTGTCAAATGCTGTCATCTTACTACTAAGTCTTTAGATTCATGAACATGAGGCATTTTCCCACTGGTTTGGATATCTTTCATTTCTTGCAATGTTATTTTATAGGATTCAGGTACATGTGTGTATTTCTCTTAACTTGTTCCTACGTATTTAACTCTTTTTAATGTTTATCTTAGTTACTTTTCTGTTGTCATGCCCAAACACCTGACAGAAGCAACCTAACAGAGGGGAGTTTTGTTTTGGCTCAGTTTAAGGGATACAGTCCATCATGACACAGAATATACACCAGGTTCTATAGTGGTGGAAGCTCTGGCAGCCTATTACAGCTCCTTTTTTACAGCCCAGAATATCAGAAACAGAAAGAGCAGAGTCAGAAGCAGGAGGTGGCCTAGATCTTACAAGCCTCTCTCACACCACCTTAAGGCTCATGACCAAAAGACTTTGCTTGCCAAAAACAGCACCACCTGCAGGAGATGAAGTAATAGTTCAAACACCTGAGCCTATGAGAGACGCTTCACATAGAGCTCTCCACAATACTATCATAATCATAAAAACAACCTCTGATTCCAGATTATCCATTTCAAGTGAATAATAGAGTTGATTTTCATATTTTGAAAATACATAATTGTGCTTAACTCATTCATTAGTTCTAATCATTTTTCTAGAGTCTTTTAGTTTTTAATCTATATAAAATTGGGTTTAGTTGGGCCTGGTATGTCAGGCTACTATATAACCCTGTCTACCATGAAGCAGAAGAATCACAAGTTCAAGGTCAACCTGGGAAACTTCACAAGACTCTGGCTCAAAATAAACCATGTTGTAGCTCAGTGATAGAATTATTGTCTGGAATGGGTAACATCATAAATTCAATTCTCATAACAAAAACCTAGTCTTTGTGAGCAGAAGTATAATCATTTCTTAACACCTTTTATTTCTATTCCTAACTAGTCTCTGCAGATTAGCCTTATCTTGGGACACTCTTTCATACTTAGCCAGACACCTATTCTAAAATTCTCCTTAACTTCAGCATATGCTTAAACAAGACATCAGTCAGAAAGGAAAATGTACAGTCTTCTGTAACTTACAAACTTCTTTAATGTGAGCCAGCAGTCTGCCTGGGCTTCCTTATCCTTTTCTAAATGTCCTTATACATGAGCAATTTGCCAGTTTTCCCAATGAAATTTTTCCTCAAAGCTCTCATCCTCTGCATTGTTTTAATCCACTGTAATCTTCTGCCCCAGGTGGCTGTGTTTTGCTTATTTGCCTTAAAATACTCATAAGAAATATGAGATCACATCCTTAGACTAACAACTAACAGTTCTTTAATTGGACTCAAAACTCAACAAGAGAGAGAATATGCCTGGTGCCAGAAACCTAGCTAACTCCTGAACCCTGAAGCCATGGCTGTGAAAGAAGAATCTATAATCACTAACATACTAAATGCTTTCTAACTATAGTCTATAAACATTTGTCCTTATACCCATAAGTAAGTATAATCTCTGCCCTTCATCAAGGAAAGCTCTTTTGAAAGCAAACAATAACAATTAGAGAAGATCACACCCTATCAAAATGCAGACTATGGAACCCAGTCCATATGGGTATATCTGCAAAACACGCCTGTACACAAGTCCCAGGGGACATTGTAAAAGAGAGGCAGAAACACTGTAAGAGGATCAAGGAGTTTGCTGTGAGATAAGTAAGGTTATCTGGTTTGAATGTAGCTCTGCTACTCTCTAAGAGTACAACTCCAGCAATTCAGCTGCCTTCAGCTTTTGTCTATTAGGGAATGACTACAGTGAAAAATCTCTCAATTTTTTAAGGAGTACCTGGATTTCAAATAAAATTTAAAAAAAACCTTCATAAAACTATAGCATGATAAAAATAGCAATTACTTAAAAGAAAAAATGAATGAACTCTGTTTTATCTACCATGCTGTCTGTAGTCTTTGATTTTACATAAAGATTTCCAAACTATTTGACTTTTCTTGTCTTATTCTGTCAACCTTTCCTGACAATCTTAATACTATAATGCTTTGTCACTCACCATAAGCACTGTTTTTGTGAAATGATATTCTTCATGATGTAAGCTAAAAGCATGTCATACAATCACAAAATAGAATAAGATTATCCTGTTGTTCTATCTAAGGAAAAAAAAATCAGTTATAAGATGACAACATTACTGAGGGACGAATATGCATAGTAATGCTCAAAATCCTGTTTAAAGACAATTAAATTAAATAGAAGCCTTTACTCTCTGGGATTTCCACCAGAAAACTGTTCAGACATTTCTTTTCTTCAAACCACTTTTCAAATCTAGACTTTAGTTGTCCAAACTGAATGTGAGAATTGCTTTAGAGGGCTTGTGGTTCTTTTGTTTTTGTTTTTTCTAGTTTTTAATTAAATTTTTCAGACACTAAAGAATAAGTTTCTGTTTGTCCTGCGTTAAGTCCTTGCATGTTAAACCTTCTTTTTGTAATTAAGAACAACTTGCTGCATGGCCCTACACAAGTCAGGATCTGTTTCAATGCCCATGGCCCCTGTTACCAATGAAGGCTTTGCAGTTTCCCAGGGCTTGGACTGACACCTGAGGCCATGTTGGTGCCCAAGGGTCATGTTGTTACCAGAACCATAGAGATCAGTGTGACATGCATAGCTACTTAGAGCCATGGTGGCATCTGGCCCAAGCTGTGGTCTAGGGCTATGTCTGGGTTCATGGACCTACCACAGCCAGAATCTGTATTGATGACAGTGGTCCCTGTTACCATTGAAGGCCATGAAGATGCCCTGGACCTGGGCCATAATCTAGAGCCATATTGGAGTCTGAACACCATGATGCTGCTGGTCCCATGCTGATATGGGAGGCAAGTTCTGCCACCCTGTGACATACAGGCTCAAGCTGGAGCTGATAGCCACATCTGTGTCTGTAGTCCTGATGCATCTGGGGTCTGTGTCAATGTCCATTGCCCATGTTACAACAGTGTCCCATGTGAACCATTTGTTAAACCACGAACTGAAGTACAAGAGTCATGCTGAGCAGACCCCACCTCTCAATGGCCTGGGGAGAGTGTCCCTATTCCCAAGACACCTGAGAGCTAGCCCCTTGTGGGCCCTGGAGATAGAGGATTCTGATGACCCTTGCATGGGAGAGCTGGACCTGCCCCTCAAAGAAGATATGGCTGATGCACTTGGCAAAACTGGTCACACCAATCATCAAAGGAGTGGGAGAGCTGGTTCTGCCCTTTATCTGAGGCGGGTTCTCCCCGCAACCCAGACCTATCAACTCAGCTACCACACAAGCACACATCCAGGGCTTTAAGTTGGCACTCCCCACCATCTAGCACATCTATCACCTTCTGGAGTATGTTAAGGAACTAGTCCTTTAGAATCATAACTGCAGGATCTCCATGACTTAGGGGAACTCCAGGATATCTGAAGAGTTCTGGTGACAGACCAGTATTGATGGTTTACCAGAAGCCAAAGGCCTTGAACCTGACCAACAACATGTGGCACAATGAACATTGGCAAGTAAAGCTGTTTGGGCGAAAAGGTATAGTGTATGATAAAGAGCAGTTCTCAATCCCACTAAGAACAATGAAGAGGTGATGGGAAACAGGAAAGATGAAGAAGTAAAATATAAATAAAAGTTTCACATATCACCTGCCAGTTCCCAAATAACCACACTAAGGCTTAATATTAATTATAATTGTTTAGTCAGTGGCTCAGGCATATTACTAACTAGCTCTCAGAGTTAAATTAATACATTGTTATTACTTAATATTTTATCAGGAGGGTCATGGTTTGTTTCCTCACATCTTGTTCTCTGGTGGCTATATGGCATCCCTGACTCTACCTTTTTCTCTCTGTAACTTTGTTTGTAACTCTGGCCATTGGCAAAAACAGCTTTATTCATCAACCAGTAAATGCAACACATATTCATAGTATACAGGACATTCCACATTAGTGAAATAGATTTTTTGCTTGCTTTGTTTTTTGTTTGTTTGTTTTTTTTTTTTTTTTGGTTTTTGGATTTTTCTTGGATTTTGTTGTTGTTTTGTTTATCTTGGTTTTGTTTGGTTGGGGCTGTTTGTTTGAATTAATATTCTAATTTGTATTTTTCTTTTTAAGTTTCCTTTAGGGGAGACACTACAGGGTGAAGGGCAGATTCTAAAGGACTGGAAAATGAATGGGATCAGGGTACATGCTGTGAAATTCCTTAAGAATCAAAAAAAAAAAAAAAATACGTTTAGTTGTGGGTATTTGCTTCTGTTTCCATTGGGTATTAGATGAGGGTTCCATGATGGTGGATAAGTTAGTCGTTGATCTCACTATCAAATTGTTAGTTGGAGCCAGTCTTGCAGGTATCTAGACATTTCTCTAGAGTCAGTTTTCTCTTCAAACCTATAATGGCTCCCTCTTTTATGCTTTCTCTCTCTCTCTCTCTCTCTCTCTCTCTCTCTCTCTCTCTCTCTCTCTCTCTCTCTGTCTGTCTGTCTCTCTCTTTCTCTCTCCCTCTCTTTTTGTCTTCTATTCTTCCCCTGACTCATTCTTCCTAGTCATACGTGCTTTCCTCTCCTCCCCTTCTCCTTCTCCTAGTTCCCTCTCCACTCATTGCCCCCACACTCCCCATGTGCTCTGGAGAACTTGTCCCTTCCCCCTTCTGTGAGGGACCTTAGATTAATCTCTTAGAATCCACCTTGTATCCTAGTTCTTCTGGTGGTGTGAATTATAGGCTGGTGATTCTTTGCTCTATGTCTAAAATCCATATATGAGCGAGTACATACCATGGTCCTCTTTTTATGACCCCTCCTGGAGGGCATCAACCTACATGTGGAGTGGGGGTGGGTGGGAGGGGAGGGTTGCCGGGGTGCAAGTGAGAATGGAAGAAAGGGAAAGAGAGAGTAGGAGAGAGGGAGGGAGGGAGAAGAAACTGGGATCGATATGTAAAATGAAAATAAAATAATATAATAAAAAAGAATCAAAAATATATGCCAAGAGAACTGAAAAAAAGGTAAGTTCCTGCGTCTTAGATCTGATGTAGACTGCTTACAACCTTATTCAAATATCCTTCCTCCTTCCCTTTCGTTGTATCTTTGTAACAATGTGTAACAGCCATTCTCTTACCTCTATGAACACCTTATCTTTCCTATAAAGATGTCATCCTGGCCTGCTGTCTCAAGTCCTGACTTAGGGTGAGATAGCTGGATAGCTAGGCCTGAGTTCAGCAAAAACTGCAGCTTCCTTTAATTAGACAATCATGGATTTCATCATTTCTCCTAATCATCCCAGGTTTAACAACAACACCTCATCAAAGCGCAAAATAAGAAGCCGTAATATATAAGCACGAGACAAGTAATGGAAAAAAGAAAAAATGTACAAGCAAAGCAATTTGAGATGAAAAGTCTACAAAATTATCATTAAGTTCATTTTATGTTGACCATTTACTGGAGCCTGCCCTGAATTTGAAGGACCAGAAGCAAAGGGTATGTGTTTTCTTTTTTTTAAAAAAAAAATACTATGTAGGAAATTGTGGTGGATAACCATCAGAGTGATGACTTATGACACCATGCAGGTCTCACAGCAATTCAGTCTTATTTCCATCAAATATCATTATCCCTCCCACCATGCCCATGCAGCCAGAGTACTGAGCTTGGCGGAGGGTGTCAGGACTGAAACATTTAAGAGACCACCATGAGAAGTGAAGAAGCAGCTGCTGCCGTTTATTACAGTGAGTCATGGGCTTAAATACCCAAGCCAGGACATGGGCTAAGCATAGGAGGAAATCATGCACCACCCATACCTGGGGTCAAGCAGCATGGGAAAGTTCTGAGAACAACCTTGTTTGCACGGAAGTTCTACAGCTGGGTGGGGAGGAAGAGAGCTGTAAGGGACAAGTACTTAAATTTCCCAACACTCTCCCATCTCACATGACTCTGACACCTACAATACCTTAGAGAAGTAAAAATTTCCTTTGGACCATTGAACTGAGCTCAAAAGCTCATTGACAAACAGTCTGCTAGGAAGTGAGCTAACTGGAGTTCAGATCAGATACTGTGATTCAATAAACCAAACATGTATGTAGAATGGTTCTCTCCCTTTGCCTGTCTAGGGCTCTTGTCCTAAAAATCACTCTTTGTGGCTCAACACAACCTTACCCATCTGTTAACATGAAGCTAAATAGCTCTCCTCCACAACACAGAGGCACACTAAACCTCAGCTATTTTATGAATTCAAAATCTCTTTAATATTTATTTTGTTGTATTGTCATATTCATGTGCACATGTATGGAGGCAAGAGGTAGACAGGAGGTATCTTTCTCGATCTCTTTCCAGCTTATATTTTGAGATAGAATTTCTCTACGAACCTGGAGATAACTACTCAGTAAACCAGAGGGATTCTCTTGCCTCTACACCCTCTACCTAGGACTAGAATTGCAAGTATATTCTACCACACCCAGCTTTTACCTGAATAGCAGGAATCTAAACCCAAGCCCTCATACTTGAGTCTTTACTAACACACTCTTTTTTGTGTTTTTATACATGATTTCCAAATTCAGGTTTTAGATAATGGTGTTTGGTTATTGCTAAAATCCTCAGCCTGGCAATGGTAGTATATGCCTTTAATCCCAGCACTTGGGAGGCAGAGGCAGGAGGATCTCTGTGAGTTCTAGACAAACCTGGTTTACAAAGCAAGTCTCGGGACAGCTAAGATTGTTATACAGAGAAACCCTATCATAAATAAATAAGATAAAATAAATCATCTTATCCTCCAAGACCTGCTATGGAGAGATACATCCACATTTTAAACAAATGTTTTCTAAAACTCATATATGATGATACTATTTACTGATTAAAGTTCCTTTTTAAAATATGTGTGTTGTAGAGCAAGAATTGTCAAAGTGATTCCAGGCCAAACTCAGACCTCTGCCTTGTTTTATAAAGTTTTGTTAGAACACAGACATTTCCACCCATATGCATATTGTCTATGCCATTTTTATGCTACCACAGCATAAGTCTAATAGCTGAAAAAAAGACCATATGTTTTCACAAAGTCAAAAATATTTACCATCTGGCCACTTACATTGAAAATTTGCCAACTCCTGGGATAATCTAGAGCTCAAAAGTTTGGCTGACATATGGGGGGCCATTTGTGAAGGTCCACTCACATTTTACATTTGCCCTACAGCATATTTACTTGAAATCAAAACCACAGGAAAATATTGGCAGTCTCCAGAATATAATAGGTTGCTTTATCCATGGTGCTGGTGTTTCTTCTGCTCTTTCTATTCCAAATACATTTTCCTTACTTACACATCTCTTAGTTATCAGCTTGGCTCCCAGTCTCAAAGGTGCCTAGATTTACGAGCATCTCTAAGTGCTCTTCCAAAATAGTATGAACTTCTTTCTGCCTCACCAAAGAATCAATCATCTTTTGTCTGATTATATAAAATATTAGGTATTATGTATTTTGTAACAGTTCATATACATTTTTACTGAAATCATATTCTTTCACGTTAGCCCTAGTTTTTGACATGTGTGAAACTAGTCTGATCCTTGACACTTCTGACTCATCTGTCTTCCTGCCCATTTTAATATCTTTTTGTCCTTATTTATTTTTAACTCTTAGTCTTATGTTCAAAGCAATTTCAGCCTTCTGTAAAACTCTATTTGAATTAAGAGTACAGGGTTTTACGTCTTCCTTTACTTCTTTGACCACCTTCCCCACCACACACATTGTTCTCCTCTTATCAACTCTTAGAGCAGTGGAATTTATTTGGTATCACTAATGAGCCAATATTGACACATCCTCATCTCAAGTCTACAGTTCACATTCAAGCTCACTCTTTGTATTGTACGTGTACAAGTTTCAGCTGCACTTAGAACACCTCTGTATTCTACCTGTTCACTTTACCTCTACCTGACCTAGCAGCCATTAATCTCACTGTCTCCATAGCTTTGTCTTTTTCCAAAACACAGTTATATTAGTCTTTGCAGATTGGCTCTTTCCACTTACCACAGTACATGTGAAGTTATTCTGTGGCCTTTGTGTCTCATTTGTTGTTGCCACAACATTCTGTGCCTTTGTGTCTCATTTGTTGTTGCCACCAAATAACATCCTATTCACTTGAAAATTTCAGGGTTTTTTTCCAGGGATTTCACTATTGACAGATATCTTTAGTTAGCTTCAAGGTTGGACAATTGTGAATAAAAATGCCATAGAAATGTGTGAAAACATTACTATGTTTGTATGTCTCCACTTTGTTTGGATGAATAACAAGAAATGCAATTGTACTGGATCATAGGATGAACAGGTTCATACTTCCATAAGGAGTCAATCTCTCCTACAAAGGATTGTCTTGGCCTCCTATCAATAATGATGAGTCTAGAGAGGAGCATAGTCTCAGCAGTGTTTGGTCTTGGATTATTTTAGCCAACCCAATAGATATGGACTCACCACTATAATTCATTCTCTAACAACACAGTGTTGACATGTTTCACATATATGTTTGGTATGTGTGTAATTTTATTAATGTGTCCATATCTTCTGTCCATTGTAATTGGGATTTTGTTTCCTTATCACTTAATTTTACAATAATGTTTTTCTCTTGCTACAATTACCATCACCATCATTACTAATTGTGATACTATTTAAGTGCTCTTAGCAAATGTCAACAAAATAGTATTTTTACAATCATTATTCCATATAATCCGCCATACAACTCTTTTACCTACTCTTATCCATGAATAAATGTCTTAAAGCGGTTCATTAATGTGTCTAAGATTACACAGCAGGCAAGCCAGAGGCCTGAATTACAACCAAGTCTTAGAATCTCCAGAATCAAAGCCCTAACTAGCATACAGAAACCCTTCCTTTATGCAACTGCTATGTGCCAGGCTTGTGTTATGTGACAGGTGTGTCATGGAGAACTATGATGAGTAACTATGTACATATGGATGAATCTCTAGAAATTACATTAGAATGTGAAATAAACATAAATGGCAAGCAATGTTCTCTACCCATGAACAGGTCACTCGTCCTGTGCATGGCAAGGCTAATAATGCAGGTACTCCCCACCACACCCTGACACCCTTGCTTCCACACAGGCAGGCAAAATGCAGGAACCATGCCCTAGCTGAGTTCTCTTTCAGTAAATGAATGAAGTAATTTCCTTGTCTATAGTAAAGAATAGGGAAAAATCTCTACAGTCCCATCCCATAGATCATATGTTTCCCTGGGAGAAAGCCCATGCCTGATACATCACTCTATTTATAGCACACCCTGTGTGGCATGCATATAGAATGTGGGATGCTTAGGAAATACTCAAGCACTTTTATTAAAATGCTGAACTGAACTATTCACATCTATAATTCAAAGATGCTATGTTTCATCATTTTCTCAGTCAATAATAATAAAAATAATAACTGGAGCACATAGCACAAATTTAAGTGGCATCTAATTTAAGGCAGACTTTATGGAACACTCCAAATATAATTCTTTATTAATGCCCCTTCTAGACCATCAGTAAGTAAATAAGAAAATATTGAGGAAATTGACCTCTTATAGAATTGTCCAAAATTATTAAGTTCTGTAATATAGATTCAAGTCCAAAACTTAATCTCCTTTTAATAGTTCTAGTTTAACAAATAAAACTTGGCCTGCATTAGGTAGCATTAACAGGAAGGAAACAGAAGTATCAATATTAAAATGTTTCATTTTATCTCAAGTACTGAAGAAGGTTTTTCTGTTTTGTTTTTGTTTACAATAGCAAGACAAGGGTTAGGGAGACAACTTAGTAAGCAAGGGCCTTTCCTCACAAACATAACTGCTTGTGTTCACATATCAATAACCATGTGAAACAGACCATGTCAGGGAAGGATACATCTGTAACCCCAGCATTCCTACAGTGAGATGGGGAGCAGACACAGGAGGGTCACAAGAATCTGATAACCCAACTAGCCTGTATTAGCCAGTGGCAAACAAGATCTCAAAGCACATGGAAGACAATGACTTTAACCCAAGGTTGTGTCTGCCTTTCCTGGTGACATTTTATGGGCAGAGGTGGGAAATATTGCTAACCAAGGTCTTGTGACTAGAATAAATGATACGGATGACACAGAGACCCAAACAAGGCATTAAAGAACTATTGAAACCTAGAGTATCTATTAATTAGTTGAATATTATATGAATCATAATGAGATTGAAGATAATTGCATAAATTCATTAAATATTTGCATCTTGTGTTTTGCCAATTACCTAACTGTGACTACTACTGATTTTCTGTTGGTTTTTAGCCTTTTCTGGATGGATAATACTTAAAAACTCTTCTAATATAAAATTTTACAGCCATTTCACATAATTTTATAGTTTGTTCCAAACACTGATTAGGATGAACGGATTATTTGTGATCAAATGTGCCAATGACTTATATATGACATATTGTCATCCTTTAATTTTAGGCTTTCCAACTCTATTACAACAAAGAAATCACATATATAAATACATTAGGTCTGTGATACACATCAGATTTGTCAATGAGAATTTTTCTATGATATAAAATAGAACTCTGTATCTGCAATCTCTAGAGTTTAGAAACATAAGCTCTCTAGATTTATTTATTTATTTATTTATAAAGAAAATTAGTATTCTATTTTGCTTAGAAATTCTCATATTTATCGGGCATGTTAATGACTGGTCTTTAATATGACCGTGCAGCCAATGCAAACACAACAGAACCTTGTGGCTTAGCATTGGATGATAGAGAGGTAGTGTTCTGACCAACCCATTCTTTTGCATATACTGAGAACCTCTCAGTGTGTTGTTGACTCCATGGGAAAAATGGAGGTGGCAGGCCTACACACAACTTATATAAAAGGAGTTGGGTTCAAACAAAGACACTCTTCCCCCAAGATTCTCAGGGAACTTGAAACTAGAAGCATAATAGCTCCTGCTATGGTGAGTAATACTTGGGACATCTCAAAACAAGAAAGAATCAGTAATGTCACAGAAATAATCAAGGAGCTGACCTTCTTGACAGTTCACCAAGTGAACCAAAAGACATCTTGAAAATTCAAAGAACTACTTCCTGCCATCCTGAGGTCATCCCATCCCCTCGCCCCTCATTCTCCCAAGTGTAAAAATAATCACTTACCTGAATCATCCAAGCATAAAATAGCTTTCTCAAACAGGCAGTTTAAACTATTGGAAAGATATTTCAAATTTGAAATAAATACAGCTATCCATTCTCTTTACTCTTCCCTCTCACCTGTTGGCATGGGGGAGTGGAAGGGAGCTCAGGCAGAAAATTAGGACAGTTACAGAGGAATAAATACTGAAGTGCTTTGTAATAAGACTGAATTTGTTATTCAGACATGCACATGCACACACACACACACACACACACACACACATTCATGAGCACAGCCATGTACACATACCCTTGAACACAGACACACACACACACACACACACACACACACACACGCACGCACACACACACTTTGCCTTCCTTTTTACTTTTCCAATTGCTTTATAATGATAACAGATTACATTTTGAAGAGAAGAAAAAAATCCATTTTTGAAAGCTTAACTGGTGGTTTCAAAATTTTCAGGCAGCTATGAATTTCAATATACTTCAAAAGCTGTTGTAGCATTTTACTTAAAGCACTACTCCTATATTTCTATTCCCAACCTCCTCAATGAATTCAGATTGAACAGGTATAGGCACCTTGCATCTTATGCTGCCATTATTTATAATTCATAGGTAAGAAGATTTTCCCCAAAATCCCCATCTGAAAATTATATCTCAGAAATGAATTGGACAAGAGAAGTGAGACATAAACATTTCCCTTACACCTGGGTGTGATCTAAATCTATTTTTAAGAGAACATGTAAGCAAGCCTGTGGCTGTTGAAACAGACAACTAAAACCTAATATATTATTCCAAGGGACTTGAAAACACAAAGCAACTACCCCAGGCTCCTTTTGAGTCATTCCTTAATGTTTTTATTTCAGCTTGAATTAGGCTCAAAGTTGTCCTTAGGTATAAATAAGAAAAATCAGAAAGGGTGAAGGTGCAGCACAGACATTTATTAAGTACTGCCTTCTAATCATGTTAAGTGCCCTAGGTGCTTAATCCTCCCAACAATATTTAACTTAAGGAAGAGATATGCTTATTTAAACTCTAACAGATTAACAAATTGGCACTCAAAAGGGTGAAATCACCTACCCACATTTGCAGCGGGAAATGTTGAGGCTAATAGACCATATTGACTCCTCCAAAGTCAGAGCCCATATTTTCCTTCACGCTTTACTTTGGGGTATAACTGACTTCCTACAATGACAGCAATGTTTTGTGCATAGCATGCCTTTGAAACCAACTTGTCATATTATTCTACACAAGTGACCCATTGCATGCTTTGACACATAGGGTTGAAATTAAAACTAAGTGAACCTTGTCTTCCTCTCCAATAAAATCTAAGTCAAATTATGTACTGCACAGAGATTTGTGGGACCATTAGATAATAAGAGGTTAGCACCAATGCTGTCTATACACAATTAGGCCCTTGAAAATTGTGGCCACTGATTTTGCTTATTTAAATCACTTTAATTTTTTAAAGCTGTGCATGGGTATAATTTAAGGCTAGTCTTTTAAAAATAGAGTGTGTAATATCGTAAATGCATCTTTCCTGGGACATAGAAGTGCACAGATAATAGTAAACACACAAGACTTCCAGGGAGAAGATGCCATATCTACTTCTCAAAGCATCCTTGTTCCTAGTAAATGAGGGATAATGTGATGGATAGTTTTATGTTGATTTGACACAAGCTAAAGTCATCAGAAAGGAGGGAACTTCCATTGAGAAAGTGCCTCCATAAGATCAGGCTGTAGACTAGCCTTACAGGCATTTTCTTAATTAGTTAGTAATGGGGAGGGCTCAGCCCATAGTGGGTGGTGCCATCCCTGGGATGGTGGTCCTGGGTTCTATAAGAAAGCAGATTGAGCAAGCCAGTAAACAGCACTCCACCATGGTCCTTCATTAGCTCCTGCCTCTAGGTCCTTGCTCAGTTTGAGTTCCTGATCTGACTTCCTTCGTTGGTGAACAGCAATATGGAAGTATTAGTCAAATAAACCCTTTTCTCCTCAAGTCATGGCTTTTCATCATAGGAATAGTAACCCAAACTAAGAAAGTACCATTCTAGCAGCATCTCTGGCACTTTACTTGGGTTGAATGGCTCAAATGCAGACAAAATTTCAAGAACTCCAGAGGCACTGCTACACATTAGAACTCAAATACATACATAAATAAAACTGTTCCTGCATTTTCTGGCAAGACAGGACAGAGCTGTGGATCTCTGGTTTGAATGTATCTTATTCAGGGTACATGGTGGGAAATCCACCAAACAAGCTGAAGGGTAAAGGTTGAAGTACACATTATTTCTGTGGCTTGCCATGTTCCAAGTACAGCCACATTTTTCTATTTTAGCAGTGCTAATTGTACTGTTTTGGAATTTTAGCAGAAACTCTAACCAGAACACCATGTGCCTATCTGTGACAACTGAAATGTCTCTAGATGCTCCTTGCAGTCTTTGATGAGAAAAATCACATTTAGCTGATAGTCACCATTTCTGACTAGCAACCATAATCGGGACCAACTTCACATTTCTGACACTAAGGTTCCTCCATGTGATACTGAGGTCATCAGTGCCACCAACTCGTGACAAATAGGAAACAGCATTCTCTATTCTGGCACCAAAATTCCCAGAGTTGGACCTTGGGAAACTTAATGTGAATCACATCTTGCAGTGAGTTTCCTAGAACTGAAGGGAAGAAGGCAAAAGTCAACACTGGAGTGTCTGTGTTAAGAGTAGCAGGTGCCAGAGGCAGCTCATACGTGCTGTCAGAGCTACTTTAAAGACCTTCATCCAGCTCCAAGGTCAGAGATGCCACACTGACAAGTAGAAATTGCTACACTTTCACTATAGAAATTTGCAAATGTCACACATACAGGCAGTTGGTTTTGATGCTGTGTTTTGATTATGTGTTCCTTTCAAGGAGTTGGTTTTGACCACGGGTCACCACCCCACCAGGTAAGAATAAGGCCTTACCAGAGCATGCTAAAAAACATGTGCAACTGCACAAATTTTGTAAGATTCTCTACATTTTTAGGTAATGCTTTTCAAGAAGGATTGTCCTGTCCAGAGTGATTACTAAAGACATGATATGAAACCAGCTCTAATCAATCTTTTCAATACTAAGTATCAGAAGAACTGTGTATTCCATCATGGGATCCTGCAAATATAAAGCAAAATTAGAATGAGCAGACATAACCCTAGGTAAGAACAGTTACACACACCCCTGAAATTCAGGATGCTCTGATAGTTTATGAATCATAATCAGAACTGGGTATGGAGTAGTACATACTTAAGATACCCATGAAAAGAAGGCAAAGAGGTCCCTTGCCGTCTGCTGAACAGTATGCCTTGGGAAAGGGAGAAAGGGAAAAGAAGGGAAAGGGAGAAAAGGGAGAGAGTGAAAGAGGGGAAGAAAGAAAGAAGGAATTGAACAGGATTGTATATTTAGTTTTACTGTTCAAGAGCTTTTTTCATGAAATAAAGGAATATTTTAACCTTGATTTTGAAAGAACTGCAATCACTAGAAAAATTGACCCTGAGTGACGACTCCAGGGTATCTCTCAGTGAAATTGCTTTAACCTTTCAAAATGCAGAGGATATTACAGGCTTAGGCCAAGGATTATCCTTCAGAATGCCAGGCTGCTCACTGACTTGATTTAAAGTTACAAATACAGTATTAGGATTCTTACCTGGGAGGTTTCAGATACTCTGTGAGCTCAGCTCCATAACACCACAACCACTGGTTGGGACATAAACCCCTACTTGTAAGAAGTAAACAGAACATTTCTCTTTGTAATGTTTTACACCATGGGCCTTTTCAAACATGTAACTCTAAATAAATAAATAAACCAATAACAGTCAAAATTGAGTGAATCTATAAAACAAACTCCACAATATTTCCAAAGTTTATATTTTCAAATTTAAACTTATTTTGAACTGCCTGGAATCGCAAAATAAAGTTTGCTTATTTAATGCCATTAAATTATCCATTCAGCAGCTACGTAAAGTGATGGATTTGTTAATTATCTTGATTGTGATAATCACTTCACTATATATACAATCATCAAATTGCATCCCTTGACTATGTACAATTTCCATTTGTCAATTATATCACAATTAAAAACAAAGGGTTAAAACATTATCCAATCAGCAGAGTGGTAATTTCTTCCCAAATACAACCCTTGTATGCAGTATAAGCATACAGCATGAGAGAGAGATAAAGAGAGAGAGAGAGAGAGAGAGAGAGAGAGAGAGAGAAAGCATTAAAATATGTATAACATATAAATACTCATGATTGAAATTTTTGTCTCTGAAGGTCAAATGCCAAGACATCCCAGTGTTACCACAATTAAAGCATATTAAATTTTAAGCAACTGTTATTCTGCCATAAAAAAAAATCACAGACCTATTAGTTCATCACAGACAACTGAAGTCCCATTGTCCTTAGGTAGCCTCCAACTAACAAGTCCTATTGTAGTTCACACTGGGAGATGCCTTGTTACGCATCATTAGTTAAGCTATTTGCTCTCCTTTGAGATTTGACATAAACATTAGTGTAGCTATTATCACATCCCTAAGATACATACACACATGATTTATCTGCTTTTTATCTTTCAAAACTATTACACTCCCTTGACTAATGTGATATTTGGATGTGTTTTGAATTTTAATCAAATGCATAGGGAAAGCAGGCATACTTAAAATCTGTGATGCAAAACTGGGTCCCTGAGATTTAGACTAGCAAACAAAAGTCTAATATCAGCTAGCCATGTGAATCTGCAGGGTGGCAACACAGAGTATATGTTCCAGCATTTCAGGGGCTCTCTGCTTTCCTAAATCAACAGCACCAAAGGAGATCCAGGAAAAACTCTTCCTCTATCATAAAGTTCAAATGTCAGCTGCAAGTTCATCTCCACCAGCATAACTGGAGATCTGTCTGCAGACAGGTGTCCAGGGGACCAAAGGAACTGAGGGCCGTAAAAAGAGACCTTCCAATGGGAGCTTGGTTGGAGAATTATGCATAAACCTACTCAATTATAATCCATTCATTGGCCATTAGCAGTCTGTTACATATGCAGGAGAATTTCAACAATGTGAGAAAAATATAAAAGAAAGCTGCTTATTTGTGAGGGGGAAGCAGTATTTATTACATGGAGATTAAATGTACATGGATACAGACAGCAGTCCCTGCTTGGTCATGAACAGAGCTTTGTATCAACTCTCCTACCCTGTGGAAGCCAAATAAACCCCTCAAGCATTCTTCAAACAGTCACGATCATAGTCCCTGCTCCACACCTCTCACCTTCTAAGGATTTAGAAGACCACACTGCAGCCTAGATTTCATCTCAGCCTCAATATATTTAAGCTGATTCTTTTTCTTACACAAATTCTGCAGTAGCCTGAACCATCATTTCTGGTCTAGCTTCCTACTGCTCTTTTCCACCAAGCCTGAAGCATTTTCTTCCTTGCCTTATTCTTACAAGGACTTCCAGCCATCACGCTGATGCTCCCAAGTGTCCTATACCAAATGTCTTCATGACTATACATACATCCACCTTCCTCTAATCATCCCCCACCAAAGCTGGTTCTCACCTGCCTTTCTATTTTTGTGTCTTTCCCACTTTTCAACAACATGCCATTTGTAACAGAATGGCTATTCTTAATTATTGGGTCACAGCATCCATTCAATCATTACTTCACTACCAGATACTTGGCACAAGAATTGTGGCAAAAGATACATACATAATACCTCACGCAAAACTTTCACACTATATTGAATATCACATTGTGACAATTTATTGAGATATATATATTTGTCCAATGACAAATACAAGAAACACAGTATTTCTTCTGTCCAAGGCTCATTGTTAACTATATCATGCTCTAGATCTCTCAGTTCTCTCCATCTCCCTAAACCTAATCAGGATACCACACCTCCCTCAGAGGTGATGTGCTTGGATTTTCTCCAGACAAATTCAGAGTCTCATAAGACATGAAGCTTCTGCCCTGGTTGCCACAGTCCTCTCTCTGTCTATGACAGAGGCCAGGTGACTTTGTTTCCTTCTCCCACAACCTGATGCCCCCATCAGATTATCTATAATAAACCTTAACAAGAAGGATACATGGCAAGGCTAGGCCCTGGGAAGTATCAGGCATCTTGCTGCGTTTTCATTATGCCTTAGGGTTTTGCTTGAGAGCTGCAGTTTTGAGTTGGCAGCTGCTCTATCTTAATGTGGAAATATCAACTGTAAACAGGAGACCCATATCTCAACACACACCAGTGGCATTCTCATATTCAGATTAGAACTTTTCCTTTGGGGAATATAGATTTGCTTTTTCTGCAAGTAGTCATTGACCCAGAGAAAATGATAAGTCACTGAAATAAAAAATTGAACAGCCCCATGGTTTTAGTCAAACATAACACATTGGAGGATTATTTTTCCCCATCTCTCTTTGATATAAAATATTCACAGCCTCTTTCCACCTCAGTTTCATCACTCACAAACTGAGAGGTTGCTTACCTCCTGTCAAACTTTCAAGGTAAACAAAGCTAGAAATTGTAAGATTCTGGGAGCAGTCTAGTAAAGGAAAACAACTATGCAAAGAACTATGAGTATGGGAATTTTAATATGCAAAGACATTTACCCTATATATCCCAAGCAAGGGTGGTGGAAATAGAGTTCTCTTTAGAAGAAAGCCTTTCCTTAAGCTGTAAAACTTTCTAAGTTGTTCTTGTGGGCAACACACGGCTTAGCTCTGTTTCCTTAAGAAACTTCCGAGTTTATCTAGCAATTTGTTGAAAGCTTTAGCAACTCCAAGAAATCAGAGTATATTAGCCAAATAAAATCATTTACCACAGAGACCAAGAATATAATTTTTTCATCCCAAGCCAGCATAGAGAGGCATGCCTTTGTCCCTTTTCTTCACTATTCTCTCACAGAATTTTAGTTTGAGTCACTTATCTTGGGCTGCCTATGAGGGAGGGACATAAGGCTTGAGTCAGGTCTGGTGAATACCAGAGCAGAATTTGACCTTTTTGTTGCTAGGTTACCATCAGGGCTCCACAGAAGTGAACTGGTCCAGCAATGGGGGCTGCTGCTGTATGGGAGATAGTGTTCCCATCCCACTCTTAACCTCTGGCAGTCCATGCCTGCCTGTGTCACACACAGGGCTTTCCTTCTGTCCCTGTCTAGCAGTCTAGGCTGATGACAACCAAATGCTGAGCTCCCTGCGTTTGCAAAGAGGTTTTCAAGGGATATCCTCAGCCTATGTCTGACCTTGAGCACCTAGACCTCTCAGTCTTGAGAGGTCTAAGTGCTTGTCTAAGCAATTCTGCATCCCCCTCCCTGCTTCAGGGAGAGATAAAGTGCTCCCTGTCCACACCTCACCCCACGTCAGTACAAACAAAAGTGGTAGATCTCTGCCTGGTTTCTAAAGGCAGACAGCTTCTTTCTCCTCATGCTTATAACACTAGAATCTCAGGGTTCTTGCTCCTAAGTAAGCAGCTTGGCAGGTTAATGAATTTCAGGCTCCCCCTAGATCCCCCTATCTGTGCTGTCACTGGGCAAAAGCTAGTAAGAGACACAAGGCACCTCTTGTAATTGGGGAATAGTTTCTTAATAGCTACACTAGTCAGGACTTAGTTTTAGATCTGAAGGTTTTCTTTTTCTACAGTGTTCTTTCTGTGTGGTTCTGTAGTGACCACCTCATCCAGGCACATTGTGTCCTACGTTAAATAGATTCTCATTTCTCCCAGTGTTTATTTATAGATAAGAAGAAAGATACCCTAGTGAAAGACACTTGTGCCATTCTCTTAAGTCATCAGACATTGGAAATAATGGCTTCCAAAGAAACCAGAATTTTCCCTGGAATTGTAATGCTAGGTAAAAGGAAAGCTAAAATCTGGAGCCAGAGAGATATTTTCACACAGTTCTAAAAATCTCCTAGTTGTCCTCACAAAAGAGACTAGAGCCAGGACATTGATGACTCAGTGATGGGGGAGCCCCACCTTGACCATAGCTGCTTAATGAGGAAGTCCTCTAGCCTTCAATTCAAATATTAGTTTCTTGTCAGAACTCCAGTGATGGAGTTGGAATACGGAAGTTCACTAGACATCTTTTATTTGTTCCTCTTTCCAATGTGACCATGTTGAATCAATCTCCTTTGAAGAAGTAAGCATAGAGACCTCAGCAACCTAGGACCCCACTTGGTTTGGGCTATGGGAGGACCCTCGTAATAAAATTTACTTTGTTCATTTGCTAACATCCAGTTTTCTTCCCTGCCACTCCTCTAATATCTAACTCAAGGATATTTTAAACACTTTCATTTAGCATTGTGTTCCAGTTGGTTTTATGGTTGTGGTAATCTGATCTGCAAGTATTAATAGAAAAAATCCAACTAAAGAATCCTATGTAGTTTTTAGGATTTCTTAAAACACACTCTAAGCAAATCCCTAGCCAGCACCAGTAGAACAAAAAGATCAATAACTAAATAAACCAACAAACAAAAAGATCTCTTGACACCGCATCTGCTTGTGTATGTGTGTGTGAACACTTTGAAAATATTTTTTTACTACTATTCTTCTGACAACCCCCTTTTAATTAATTATATTTGTTCTTAAATAATTGTATACGTGTATATAATGCACAATGATCTTTCTACCTCCACCTTCACTTACCTTCTCCCCTTGTCTATCTACCAACCTCTACTCTACAGACATCTTTCATACATCCTTATCTATTTGTTTCATTTTGTGACCCACTAAGTTTAACAATGTGCCCGTAATTTTGGTGATTAAAGCCTGGTAGGTTTAGTGGTGGGTACACAAGTGAAGAACATGACCACCCTCCCAGAACCTATCAGTAATGAATAGCTGAACAGTGAGAAATGAGACCCCATGTGTCCTCTCCCAGTCATAAGTAATTGTTGATACAGACCATCTTATACAGATCAGAACAGGTAGCCACAGCTGTGAGTTCATATTGAAATATGTGTTATGCTTAGGGAATGGCATTTTGTAGACCTTCTCCCTATCTTCTGATTCTTACACTCTTCCTGCTTCTCTTCTACATGTTGCCTGGGCCATAAAGAGAACGATATAAATGTTTTGTTTAGGGCTAGGCTCTCAAACATCACTCGTTCTTGGCATTCTTGAGCAGCCATGAATGTCTTCATTGTCTGCCATTTACATCAAGGAGAAGTTTTTTGATTAAGTACATGACTATAAACAAATATTGAAAAGGCAATTTGATGCCACGTCAACTCATTTAAAGAACAATACTAAAGGGCTCCATTGACCCTATGATTTCCCCAGGCTGGGTTGTTGATTGAGCTTACAGTACCAGGCACACATTCTGCAGAGAAGGCCTCAAATGCAACCGTTGCATAATAACTGTGCATTATTGAATCTTACCTGGCAATTTGGTTTTGTAGAGTTAACATCAGAGAAAAACAAGTGATGTCATTTCTCACCCCAATGTTTATGTCACCCTTTCTAGAATTTCGAAAATTAGCCAGATAGAGAAAGTCTCAAACTCAGTTTGAGACTTACTTTGTCTGTATCTTATAACCAAGGTGTGCAGGTCTTCAGTTCTGGTTGACAGCCAAGAAGACTGACAGGAGTCTATCTTGTTTTGGAGACCTCTGTAACTTCCCTGACAAAAACTCCTGTAGAGGTATCCCAGGTCTGACACTTTGTTTACAGACCCACTACTCCTAGGAATATAGTTATCTAGCCATGCAGTTTGTCTCCTTTTGTATTTGCTCAAATGTGGTGCAAGACAGTAAATTCCCATAAAGCTTTTTCATGTGCCTTTTGTTTTGGTTAGGCATCTCTCCCTCCCCTTTATGCCTTCAGTCTCCCAACCTCCCCACCCAATAGCTGCTGCTTAAAGCCTTATGCCTTCAGGATTCACCACCTCAAAATTAAAAAAACAAATAGGGAACAGATGAATAAAATATAACATGTAATAAAACAAAATATAATAAGGTGGCTGGTTTGCCTATTTTAATGACTAGGATAATAATGTAGATGGTGATATTAACCATTTTTTCTTCAATATCTTCAGTATGTCATTGTATATAGAAAACACCTTAAAAGTACCTGCATAGTTATGAGTATGGGTATATATTTATGTTTCTTAAATTGTTCCTAACACCTCTTCAAGGTCAGTCTTGCAAAGTAATTTTCAATTTGGAGCTGTTACGAGTCTCTATTCTCCACCTTTTGCCTTTATGATGGTCAGAAATGATGGTTACACATTTCTTTCCAAAATGTATTAATACCAAGTTTCATGATACTTGGTTTTGAGGTTTGATGGTTTACTGTTGCTGTTTCATTTTGCTGTTTCTTTTGAGACAATGTTATATTCTGCCTGGAACTCAAGGCAATCAATCCTCATGACTCAACATCCCAAGTGCTGAGATTATGGCTAGAAGCCAACATGTCTATCAGTCCATTATTTCATGTTTTGATGAATAGATGATGATAATGACACCACAGCTGCTATCGAGATGAGCATGATATGAAGCATACTAAGTTTACAGATGTAAAAATATGTGGTTTTCCCAATATGTGTGTGTAATTATATATCATTGAGCAAGTCATATTTCTAAATTAACAATGTGTGATGAACATCTATAGAATGTTTTAAATTAAAATAAAATACTATTTTTTATGAACAACCCCTTTTTAATTTCTTGCTACTGCAAAGAATGTAATAGCTATTGTTTAAAGGTTCATTCTAGGGGATGAAGAGCTGTCCCAGTGCTTTAGAGAACACACTGCTCTTGCAGAGGACCCAAATTTGGTTCAGGATTCCTACCAGGCAGCTCACAATCTTCCTAAACTTTAGCCCCAGGGATCCAATGCCCTTTTCTGACTTGTACTGGCAACTGTACTCATGTGAACATAACCCCACAAAGACATGCCTGCATGCACATGCTTAATATAATAATAAAATAGAAATTTTATTTGTTAAAAGTTCTTATTTTGATAAAACTAAGTAATAATGCAACTCTAAAGATAGAAAATGACAGGGAAATACTTCTTTTGAAACTTACTGAGCCTACTTAACATAGAAAGGCCTAATATGATCTATTACATCATAATTATAATTTCTATTTTGCTACATATTTGTAACAATAACTTCTGTCCATGCTTTTGAATCTATATATAACAATAATTCTATTAAATAAGAGGAGATTCTGTGTGGAGATTTTGTATTAAGGTAAATATAGACGAAGTTTCCTTTCTGCCTGGTCCCCTTGCCGTTTAGCCCCAAATAAACACATATTCTTATATTAATTATAAACTGTTTGGCCAATGACTCAGACTTCTTATTGGCTATCTCCCTCTCTTAATTATTCATCCATTTCTTTAAACAATGTAATGCCATGAAGATGTGGCTTACCCATAATTCAGGGTGTTACTCCTTCAGCAGCATGGCTTCTCACTGCCTGCTTCTCTCTTCACCTTCCTCTTCCCAGAATTCTCCATGTCTGGTATCCATGCCTATACTTACTGCCTGGCTACTGGACAATCAGTGTTTTATTCATCAACTAATAAGGGAAACATATATACAGAGGAACATCCCCCATCAGGTAAAGGACTATTCCAAAATAGAAATAGATAAAGGATATGAAAACTAAAGGGTTCCAGAGGTCATGCTGATATCTGCGGTCTTTCTTGCAACCTGAGGTCACACTTATTTCCATAGTCCATCCTGCAACTAGAGGCCATGTTGATCTCCATGTTCTGAGATACTGATGAAAGTCATTTTGATGTTCATGGTCCATGTTACCACGAGAGGCCATGTAAATAACCATGGTCTGCCCTATCATAGGGGCCCTTATTGCTGTCCATAATCTAAGCTGCTCTTGAGACTGTACTGAGTTCTGTGGTCTGTGCTGTTGTAGAGGACCATGCTGGTGTCTATGGTCTGTGTGGGCATTGGAGAGGTACCCATAATCACAGTCATCACAGGAAATCATGTTGATATCTGTGGTTTCTGGTTCCACAAGAGACCATGTTTATGTCTATGATCCATGCTACAGCTGGGAAAAAACTGAGATCTATCATCTGTGGTACATCCAGAGGCTATGTGAATGTCTGTAGTCCAAGCTGCTGCTTGAGGCTATAATGAGGCCCATACACCCAGAGACTATGTGGATTCTGTGGTCTGTGCAGCCATGAAAAGGCATGTGAGATCCATGCTGATACTGATTTTTATAAGCAAGGAAGCATCTAATGCAGTGGTATAGGTGACTACTGGATCATAATTGAGAATGAGAGGCATTGAGGGCTTCTGAAACAACCTCTCCCCCATCAAAAAAAATAAAAGAAACAGTCTAGACAGAAAGCTACTGAATAGTCTTAAAAATTGTGATAAAGATGTTGAAGAGTAGCTCTTCACAGTTGTTGGATTCTGGCAGGGGAATGGGAAAAGACTGAGTTTTATTTAAGGGGCTGGCCACTGGGAGTTTAACCATGCTTCAATGAGTATATGGAAACACAAATTGTACTTGATGTATTTTGAGGGAGGGAGCATAAGGATCAAAGAGTGGACCTAGAAGGATTGGGAAGCAAGTGTGTTCAAAATATATTGTATGAAATTCACAATAAACCAATAAAATATTACATTGGAAAGAAAACTAAAAGGTTAAAGTATGTTGTGAAGAATTTATAAGAATTAAGATTAAAAAAAATAACATGGATATAACTATGTTAACAGTAATTCAAGTTATTAAAATCCCTAAGCCTAAAATGCAAATCTCTGAGCTATATTTGTCTTATTTTCAGTATATAAAAATGAAGTTTTTTGAAAGATTGATCTACCCAAACTAGGTCAAATAACAAGGACTTTGTGTTTTAGTATTTTATATATTTACTTAATAAACATTGTAAGACTCAATAATTAGATTTTATCCAAATTTTGTGTGTGTGTGTGTGTGTGTGTGTGTGTGTGTGTGTGTGTGTGTGTGTGTTTAATTTTACTTGCCAAATAACTATTGCTGTAAGAACAGGAAAAATGCCATTTTAAAGGAATTGTTCCTGTTTGGGGCATTCCCCTAAATTATAAACATTTAGATCTATTTTTAAATTTGACTTACTATGCCAACTTCTCTCTGTGTATATGTCTACATTCCTCAATCTTCTAAATTGTTGAATAAATAGACACCAGTTGTCAAAATTTTTTCACCCATAGGCTAGGAGGCTCCCTTAATTCTTCTAAATCTAAGACCTGTCCCTCTTGAAAAACATTATTAGTTTCTAAGCAAAATAAATATTAATCATCCTATAAAAGTTAAGTAAAGCTTTTATGAACCATCTCTATAAAGAAAACCATATACTATAATGAGACTTTACTATTTGGTCATTAAAAATCCATAATTGCTTACAGAGTATTTCCACAATAAGTCCCCTAGAGGGAAAACAAACATGGATAAATACAAATTAAAGATAGGTAAATTCAGTAACAAGAAAGCACAAACCCTGAAGACATACTATTCAACCTGGAGAGAAAGGCTGGGTCAGAAACTCCTCATCATGCCTACTTCAAGAAACAAACACTTGCCTTTATATTTTCTCACCTCAGACATGAAACAAATTCTTCTGACAACACATTCCCATGGACCTCAGAAAAGCTTCATGACATCCATCTTCTACTGCAATGACAAATTGGTACCTCATAGTAACTAAACTCAAATCTCTTCTCACAGCATTTGCCACTCTCATTTCTTTAAGTAATTTTATGTTTAAATACTTTGAAAACTTTCTTTAAATGATGTTCATCTAATTTCAATGATGACCTGCTTTTAATGCTCAGAGTCCACATGATGAGAGAACCAGTTCCCACAAGTGTCCCTTTGATATTCAAACATAAACAATGGCATTCATATATATGTATACACATATATATGTAGTATATATATTCATACACTCATATATATGTATATATATATATATGTATGTGTGTGTGTGTGTGTGCATGCACATGTGTGCATTTAAACACTGAAAGAGAGGGGAGATAAAATTCTTTGTTTAGGGTGATGTAATACCCTCATATTGATGATATTATATCTGTTTCCCACCCAGAACTCCAACCTCACATAAACCAATTTTCCATTTGTAAAAGATATTCTAGACACACATTCTGGTGAATATTAGGCTACATAGAGAAGATATTTGGTAGGTAAGGATATCAACTGTTTCATCTAATCCTCTTGCTTACTTTTCAGCTTCTTCCTGTCATGCTTATGTAATTCCTTTCTTCTAGAATCTAACAAATCCAATTATAGAGAGGTCTCCACTCACTGGCACCCACAAGATCAGCACATCAGACCAGGATAAATCTCTGGATCCCTGAATGAACAGGTTGGATGTTTGTAGATGCATTCCAGTGGGGCCCCAAGACTTATATGATAGCTTTGGGGACAGGATAGGAGAAAATCCTTCTACTTTATTCAGCCCTATGCCACCACTCAGTGCAAAGCAGTAACAAGAAAATTGGCCTTCTGCCTTCAGCTTTCCTAGCCAATTTAAGATCATTATCTCAGAAGAGGAAAGATACAACAAGTAGCATAGGGAGTTGCTTAGCAATCTGGGACTCCACTAGATTTGGGCTGTGAATACACAGACTCTATTATTGATGCACTAGACAGCCTGAGACCCTTGCCAACACATGCTCAGCTCACAAACCTTGTCAAAACGAGCACCTAGCAACCTGTCAGCAATCTAGAATTCCAACATGCTTTGATCTGTACACACTACCCCACTCTGAATAATACAAATTTCTTCTCCCATTAATGACCATAAAATATCGACCAATTCTATACAATTCAGTTATTTTGAGGTAGAAGAACAAAGAGGCTGAGTAGACTGAAATGATTTGTGGTATGTGGGCAATAAGTCAAACTTGTTTTCCAAGTGAGCTTTCCGTTACTCTCATGCCTAAGCAGGATTAGGTGTGCATATGATTTAACTCATATGATTTAAATTCATTATGGGAAGTGACATGTTCAGTTAGAAAAGTTTTATATTACTTGATTGGTCAGTCAAAAGAGAAGAGCACCCTCCCCAGGCCCTTTCTTCTCTCAACCCCATAGAAGAAATACACCAAGAGTAACTAAGGCCCCTGGGTACCTTTTTTTCATATGACCCACCATCACATTTGACCAATTAACCTGTCTAATCTGTTTTCTCACTTTTCTTTAAATAAAGTTGCCTGTTGTGGAATAGAATATTTGTTGAACTAAGTAAAGATGTTACATTTTTTGCATTGCAAAATAATTGTTAACTATGTAAAGATGTGTTACATTTGGTTATGCTGCATTTGTTTAACTTTGTAAAGATGTGCTGCATTTATGTTACCTTGCCTGTCTAAGGGACCTACCTGAGTGGTCTAATGAAAAGCTGAAGGGAAAATAGCTAGGCAGAAGAGGTATAGTCAGGGGTGAGAGACAGGAAAAAAATAAGTAGGAGGAGGAATCTAGGCTAAAGAAAGAAGGAGGGTAAAAGATCAGGAGACACCTGGGGCCAGCCAGTCAACTAGGCAATTGCTGCCAGACAGACATGAAGGAAGCAGGAAAATAGGACTTACAGAATGAAAAAAAGTTTTAAAAAAAACCCTCATGCAAATATAGATATAGAGAAGCAGGTTAAATTAAGTTAGAAGAGCTAATGAAACAATCGAAAGATAAGGCCTAGCATTATTTGGAGGATGGTAATCAACAGAGCCTGCTTCAGTTACTTTGATACTTCTGCATTTCTATGTGAGACAAATTATTTGAATAAGAGACAAAGAACTTGGAAATCCAGGACTAGATTCAGTCCACCAGTAATGCTTTATCTGTTTTTACCTACTTTTTATTTAAATTGGCCTATTAAGGTTGGTAGTCAGACCTATCTTGTTAGGGCTTCAAATGCTCACATTTTAATCCTTAAAAAGCCAATAAAATTTCACTCATTTGAACGTGGTGCATTTTCTTCCATGGAAGGAGTAGAACCTTGTAGTGAATGTGGCCTTTCCTTTCTTCAGAGTAGGAAGAATGGAGTCTTGCAAGATTTCACATTATGTCTTTTGCACATAAATTCAAAAGTAATTCTATTAAAACAAACAAAAATTCTGCCACTTTTTTCCCAGGAGTGTTGTAGAATATTAGTTGAAGAGGTGCTACATCTTCTTTTTTAGGCTGTGGAACATTTAATGATAAAAAAGATGTGTTGCATAGGTTTAACTCTGTGAAGCTGTGTTACTTTGCCAGGCTAAAACTCCTGATGGGCCTAATAAAGAGCTGATCAACCAATACCTAGGCAGGAGAATGGATATGCATGGCTGGCAGGAAGAGAAAATAAATAGGAGTAGGAATCTGGGAAGAAAGGATTGAGGATTGAGAGAAGGAGGAGAGGAGGACAACAGGGGCTAGCTATAGAGCAAGCCATGGAGAGTAAGAGGTAAAGAAAATTCCCTTAAAGAAATGGAAGAAAAAAACAAACAAAAAAATAGAAGAAATGAACAAATTTCTTAAAGTAAGTACAGAAAGCCAAGAAAAAACAATTAAACAGGTGAAGAAAACGGTTCAAGACTTGAAAACTGAAATAGAGACAATAAAGAAAACACAAACCAAAAAATGCTGGAAACAGAAAAACTTGGCAAATGATAGGGAACTACAGATACAGGCATAACCAACAGAATTCAAGAAATGAAAGAAAGAATCTCAGGCATGGAAGATAAACTAGAGGAAATAGATTCATAAACAAAAGAAATGTAAATCCAACAAATCCTTAACATAAAATATCCAGGAAATGTGGGACACCATGAAAAGGCCAAACCTAAGAATAATAGGCATAGAGGAGGGTGAAGAAGCCCAGCTCAAAGGTACCAAAAACATATTCAACAAAATCATTGAGGAAAACTTTCCCAATCTGAAGAAGGACATGCCCATGAAAGTACAAGAAGCATACCAAACACCAAATAGACTGGACTAAAGAAAAAAGACCCCTTGACACATAATAATCAAAACACCTAACATACAGAATAAAGAAAGTATATTAAGAGCAACAAAGAAAAAGGCCAGGTAATGTATAAAGGCAAACCTATCAAAATTACACCTGACTTCTCCATGGAACCCCTCAAGACCAGAAGGTCCTGGATAGATGTTCTACACGTACTAAGAGTCCACGGATGCCAGTCCAGGCTATTATACCCAGCAAAACTCTCAATCACTATAGATGGAGAAAACAAGATATTTAATGACAAAACCAGATTTTCACAATACGTATCTACAAATCCAGCCCTACAGAAAGATTTGGAAGAAAAACTCCAACCTAATAAAGTTAACTATGCTCACAAAGACGTAGGCAACAGATAATCCCACTTCACCAGAAACCAAGGGTAAAGCAGGACAAATATATTCCTCTAAAATCAGGAACAAGACAAGACTGCCCTCTCTCTCCATATCTCTTCAATATTGTACTTGATGGAAGAAGTCAAACTGTCTCTATTTGCAGATGATATAATAGTTTACATAAGCGACCCAATAAACTCTACCAGGGAACTCCTACAGCTGATAAACACCTTCAGAAAACTAGCAGAATACGAGATAAACTTAAAAAATTCAGTAGTCCTACTTTGTTCAGATGACAAAGAGGCTGAGAAAGAAATCAGAGAAAGGTCACCCTTTACAATAGCCACAAACAACTTAAAGTATCTTGGGGTAATGCTTACCAAACAAGTGAAAGATCTATATAATAAGAACTTTGTAGCTTTAAAGAAAGAAATTAAAGAAGATACCAGAAAATGGAAAGATCTCCCATACTCTTGGATAGGTAGGATAAATATAGTAAAAATGGCAATCTTTCCAAAAGCAATCTACAGAATCAATGCAATCCCCATTAAAATCCCAGCACAATTCTCACTGACCTTGAAAGGATAATAATCAACTTCATATGGAAAAACAAAAGACCAAGGATAGCCAAAACAACCCTGTACAATAAAAGAACTTCAGGAGGCATCTCCATCCCTGACTTTAAGCTCTACTACAGAGCTATAGTTATGAAAACAGCCTGGTATTGGCACAAAAATAGATAGGCAGACCAATGGAATCGAATCGAAAATCCTGATATTCACCCTCACACCTATGAACAACTGATTTTCGACAAAACAGTTAAAAGAATACAATAGGTGGAGGAAAACATCTCCAACAAATGGTGCTGGCACAACTGGATGATGGTGTGTAGAAGACTACAGATACACTCATGTTTATCACCATGCACAAAACTCAAGTCCAAATGGATCAAAGACCTCAACATAAATCCAGCCACACTGAATCTCTTAGAAGAGAAAGTAGGAGGTACCCTTGAAGAAATTGGTATAGGAGACTGCTTCCAGAACATAACTCCAGTAGCACAGACACTGTGATCAACAATTAATAAGTGGGACCTCCTCAAACTTAGAAGCTTCTGTAAGGCAAAGACACAATGGACAAGACCAAATGGCAGCCCACAGACTGGGAAATGATTCTCACCAATCCTACATCTGACAAAAGGCTGATTTCCAAAATATACAAAGAACTCAAGAAACTAGTCAGCAAAACAACAAATAACCTTATTAAAAAAAAATAGGGTACAGAACTGAAGAAAGAATTCTCAATAGAGGAAATCAAAAAAGCTGAAAGACACTTAAGAAAGTGTTCAACATCCTTAGCTATCAGGGAAATGCAAATCAAAACAACTTTGAGATATCATCTTACTCCTGCCAGAATGGCTAAAATTAGAAACACCAATGACAATTTATCCTGGAGAGGATGTGGAGAAAGGGGAACACTCCTCCACTGCTGGTGGGAATGCAAACTGGGACAGCCATTTTGGCGATCAATATGGTGGTTTTTCCTGGAAATGGGAATTAGTTTACCAAAGGACCCGGCAATCCCCCTCTTAGGCATATACCCAAATGATCCACATCTATAAAATGAAGACATGTGTTCAAATATGTTCATAGCAGCATTATTTGTTGTAGCAAGAACCTGGAAGCAACCTAGATGCCCCTCAACTGAAGAATGGATAAAAAAGATGTGGCATATCTTCATATCTACTCTGCAGAAAAAAAATAATGGAATCTTGAAATACACAGGCAAGTGGATGGAACTTGAAGAAACCATCCTGAATGAGGTAACCCAGTCACAAAAAGAGGAAAATGGTATGCACTCGCTCATATATGGATTTTAGACCTAGAGCAAAGGATCACCACCCTATAATTTACACCATCAGAGGAACTAGTATACAAGGTGTAGTCTAAGAGATCCATACACGGTCCCTCACATAATGGGGGAAGGGACAAGTCCCCCAGAGCACATGGGAAGTGGGGGGACAGTGAATGGAGAAAGAACTAGGAGAAAGAAAAGGGGAGGAGACGAAAGTACGTGTAACTAGGAAGATTGAGTCAGGGTAGGAATAGAAGACAAGAGAGAGAGGTAGAGAGAGAGAGAGAGAGAGAGAGAGAGAGAGAGAGAGAGAGAGAGAGAGAGAGAGAGAGAGAGAGAGAAGGAGGGAGGGAAGAAGGGAGGGAGGGAGGGAGAGAGAGAGCATAAAAGAGGGAACAATTATTGGTGTGAAGAGAATTGGTTTGAAGAGAAAACTGAACCTAAAGAAAGGTCTAGACACCTACAAGACTGACTCCAACTAACAATTTGAGCAACCGTGGAAAGGCTACCATAAATGCCCTTTCCTGATAGTGAGATCAACAACTAACTTATCCGGCATCATGGAGCCCTCATCTAGTACCTGTTGTAAACAAAAGCAAACACCCATAACTAAACACTGAGTCAAACTAGAATCCAGATGCAGAGAGGGAGGAAAAGACCTGGTTGCAGAAACATATAGAGACAGCTGACCTGAACAAGGAGGAGCTAATGGGCCCCCAGACTGATAGCTGGGAATCCAGCATGGGACTGACTCAGACCCCCTGAATATGGTCTCAGCTAGAAGGACTGAGCAGTCTAAGGGCCCTCAGACAGTGGAACCAGGATGTATTCCTGATGCACAAAAGGACCTTGTGGACACATCCCCCATGGAGGATTACCCCTTTAACCTAGAATCAGGAGAGAAGTCCTAGTCCCTACTCCAAATTACTTGACAGATTTACATGACCCCACCTGGATGGCATAGCCCTACATGTGGAATGGGGATAGGGGGGATATGAGGGGAAGGCGGTCAGGGTGTATGAAAGGGGGGAGAGAGGGTAAGGGGAAGGGAGGGAGAAAGAGATGGAGGGAGGGAGGGAGGGAGAGAGGGAGGGAGGGAGGGAGGGAGGGAGGGAGGAAGGGAGGGAGGGAGGGAGGGGAAACTGGGATTGACATGTGAAATAAAAAAAATAATAAAAAGAAAGAAAGAAAGCTGGCTAGAAATAAGCCAAGCTAAGACATGGCATTCATAAAAAAGAATAAGTTTCTGTGTGATTATTTGGGAGATGGGTGGCTGCTCCCTCCCCCCAAAGAGCCTAAAGAGTAAAAAAATAAATAAAGCTCATGGGAGTGACACTTGTTGACACTTCTCTCTCTCTCTCTCTCTCTCTCTCTCTCTCTCTCTCTCTCTCACACACACACACACACACACACACACACACACACACACACACACACACACAAAACAAATGCCTGTGAGCCTGTGCCTCTCTGTGGAGTTCTTAGAACCTTTTAGAATATTACTGAGTACACTTCGCAAAGACTCCATAAAATGGTGGGAAAATATAAGAGACATTTTTAGTATCTATCTAATTCCATTGGATTGTGTGGTTGTCATTTTTTTCTGTTAATAACTCTGATAACTTAGCCCATGAACACTGTGTAAAGAGCAAAGCAGAGCAGTAAGCATTTCCACAAGCTTATTGTCTGTGTGAGCTTTCGGACTCCCCTTGTCTATGTCTTCATTAAGCACAGAATTTCTGTGGGATAACTTTCTGTGTGCTTAAAAATGTTCTGTTACCATTGGTTAATAAAGAAGCTGCTTCGGCCTATAGCAAGGCAGAATATAGTAGATGGGAAATGTAAGCAGAGATACAGGGAGAAGAAGGGCAGAGTCAGGCAAACGTGAGCAAACTGCCAGAGCAAAGATGCACTAGAGAACACAAAGCCGCATGGCGAAATACAGATCGATAGAAATGGATTCATTTAAGTTGTAAGAGCTAGTTAGTAATAAGCCTGAGCAACAGGCCAAATGGTTTGCAACTAATATTAAGCTCCTGAGTGATTATTCTAAAAGCAGGTGTAGGATCAGGCAGGACAGAAAGCTTCCTTTTATGTAGAATAAGTTGCTGTGAATTTATGCCATACTACTGTGTTATAGAACAGAAGCTTCTTCCCCTCATCTGACTGTGCATGTTACTGCTAAAGCAGGATTCAGTGTCTAAGGCTAGTCTAAAAAAGAAAAAAACAAAATAAAACCAAATATGTTTCCTTCCTTACTGCCAAACTTTTCAGACTCTTTTATATTCCATCTCCAGTTCTTTATAGAGTTTGAAAAGGTGGTGCAACTTGGTTACATGTAAATCTCAAGTGGATTTGTTAATTATGTATGTGTGTCTCTGTGTGTCATAAGTACAGGTGCCTATGGAAGTCAGAAGAGGGCATTGGATCCCCTGAAGGTGGATTTATACATAGTTGTGAGGTACCTAACATGAGTACAAAGAACTCAGGTTCAGTAGTGTGCTCTGGTAAATTCTGGTGCATCTCTCTCTAGCAAACCCTCATGTATGTGCGTAACCATATCAGAAGATTCAAAACTTAGGAGACATTCTGATGTGAATAGCATGCACTTTTAAGTTTATCTATCCACATTCGTATTTCAGATTCCAGCAAATTTTATATTAATTTAGCCTCTACAAGTAGTATAATATAATAATACTCCTATTTCTTTAAAGGTTCCTATTTATTAATAATATGATTTTAATATTTGCCAAATATATAGGGAAAGAGAATGTCTCAATATTTTCATTTAGTGTTTATCAATGTGTTTATGTGTTTGTGTGTGTGTGTGTGTGTGTGTGTGCATGTATATTTGTGTCTGCATGTGTGTAGCATGGGTGTATGTAGGTCAATTTGTCTATATATGTATGTGTATACACAAGTGTGTCAGTTTGTTCATATGTATGCGTGTATGTGCATATTGTGTGCTTGAATGTGAGTATATGTACATATGTGTTTATGTATGTGCCAATATGTTTGTGCATATATGTATTGTCTGCATGTGTGTATAAAAGTGTATGTGTGTACATGTATGTGTGTGCATGATTATGTGTATTATACATGTATGTATTATGTTTTGCATGTGAACATGTATGCAAACATGTTTATATGTGTTCCTGCAAGTGTATGTTAACATGTGTGGATGTAGATGTGCATAACTGTGTCTTTGTATGTGTATATGTGTATAGGTTGGCGCATATGTGCATGTAAGTTAGAGGGGTATATGGATGTGTTTGTGTACATATGTTTTGAGGCATTGCCATTTTTCTATTGGGTTAGTCCATTTAGAAATAAATGTTTTATATATTTATATATTAAAATATAAATATATAAATAAAATATATGAACATATATAATGTCTATTAAATTACATATTTACATAAATATCTATTTCTACACTGTTTAAGAAGTTTTGTCTTTTTCCTATGAATAGCAATTTTCCACCTACTTTGTCATTTGTCTTCTAGCATTGCTATTGAAATTTGGTTCTTGTTCATAAATATGAATGTAGCAAATTTAGCAATCATTCTTTTATGATTTTTTGAGTTTCATGTCATGATTTAAAAGAGCTGTTCACTTTAAATTGTACTTTAAGAGTCACTAAACTGTTACATAAAATAAAATAAATTCTACACAACTGTCAAAAACTAGATAAATTTGTATGGACTATCACATGAATAGGTCCCTAATATACTAATTTTTACAATCTTTTATTTTTTCACTGAATTCTTATAAATTTCTGTAAAACTGGCATCACAATGTTAACAGCGAGGGAGCTGAGCTACAAAGAGTTAAGTACCTTTTCATTTAAAATGTAACAGCAGACAAAGGAACCAGAATTTTCCCTGGTCTAAATGACAGAAAAGCACATCATTAGCCAAACTATTTAGGCTTCTATTGGTCAATTGTTCTTGCTATGACTAAATACCAAAGGTGAGCTAACTTTATTTTTAGAGAGAAAAGGAGGTCTAGTCTGATTGCAGGTTTAGAGGCTAAATATGAAATAGCACAGTGTCAGCTCTGACAAAGTTCACATGGCCATTGGCAGATGATGACATAGAGAGATATGGAAGGAATCATATCTCGAAAAGTCAGTCAAAGAGCTGGATGCACCAGAGTCAGAATAACAGCAACCCTCTTGAGAACTACAAAGGATTTCCTTGAGGAATCCCTGCATCCCTTTCAAGGACAGTACACTCAGTCCACGTAAGAGCTTACTACTCCCCACCTCTAACAGGTTCCACAACTCCTCCCAATGACACCACCTTGGGGACTAAGCTTCCAGCACACCAGCAATGAGGGCACAAATAAAATCCAAGTCGTGTAGAATATGAAGACTCTCATGTGAACTTTTCCAGCTGTCTCCTGTTCTTGAATAAATTTTACAATTGCAAAGAAACTGAAGAAATTAAAATCTTCTAATGATGTTCACAGAATGCCCTCATTTGTGAGTGGGAATTTCTGGTGTTTTGTACCACCCATGTCTGCAGTGAGTTATTATTAATTCCATAATGTGTTTTAATTCATCAGACTTCAGAAATATATCCATGTGTTTCTCTAAGCAGGGAGATCAGTGTTAAATATTTTTCCAAATTTCTTTGAACCTTAAAGATAGTTTAGGACAGAATTTTGAAGACAGTAATCTTCTAGAAAAACATGAGGGCAATAAAGAGGAAGAGGGAAGGCAAGAACAGAGAAAATTCAAGGAGACATTGTTATAATTAGATAAGTGACATGAGTTTACTATTCAGTTGCAGAGTAGGTGTCTTGGCCACTGTTCTATTGTTGTGAAGAGACACCATAACCAGGCAACACTTTATAACATTTAATTGCAGGCTCACTTACAGATCTGGAGTTTAGTCTATCATCATGGTAGGGCACATGGTGACACGGAAGCAGACATGCTGCAGAAGTAGCTGAGAGTTTACATCTTGGTTGTTGTTCTTTAGTTACAGTTATAGTAATAAAAGCTGAAGAAGGGGGTGAGTGTTAAGGGTCCCAAGTGAGTGGGTCCCAAGGTAAGGGACCACGTGGGAGAGCATAGCAGGTTCCATAGCAGGTGAGGGTGACCGAGGCGGGAGGGAATAACACACCAGGCAGAAAGAGCTTAAAGAGGAGTTTATTTAGAAAGGGGAGTAAGAGAGAAGGGAAGAGACATAGAGGTACTGGGAACAAAAGAGGAAAGAGGGAGGAGAGAGAGAGGAGGGTAGCTGGTGGCCAACAAAAGCAGCAGAGAGAGAGAGAGAGAGAGAGAGAGAGAGAGAGAGAGAGAGAGAGAGAGAGAGAGAGCAAAAGAGAGAGAGAGCAAAAGAGAGAGAGGAAAATAGAAAGGGGGCATGCTTGTTTTAAAAGGGAAAATGAGTCCTCTACACAGCCCCATAATTAGTGACAAAGCAATGACATGGCGATACATGTCCTGCCCATCGTCAGGGGGTGGGGCCAGCAGACTGCTGGCTTCCAACACTGGGCTCTTGGCAGAGAGAGAGAGAGACAGAGAAAGAGAGAGAGAGAGAGACAGAGAGACAGAGAGAAGGGAGGGAGGGAGAGAGAGAGAAAGAGAAGAGAGAGAGAGAGAGAGAGAGAGAGAGAGAGAGAGAGAGAGAGAGAGAGAGAGAGAGAGGAGATGAGGAAACTGGGTCTGTCTTGGGCTTTTGAAACCTCAAAATAGACTCCCTTAACATACTTTTTTCAGCAAGGACACACTTCCTTTTTTTCTCCTTTTTTATTTAAATTAGAAACAATCATATATATTATATCAATCCCAGTTTCCACTCTCTCTCCCATTCTCCTATGCCACTCACTGACCCCCATCCCAGCCCTCTTCTGCTCCATAGAAAGGGTGAGGCCTTCTATGGGGGATCATCAAAGTCTGTCACATCATTTGGGGCAGGGCCCCTAGGCTTTCCCTCATGCAAGGACACACTTCTTTATCCTTCTAATCTTTCATATAGTGCCACTCCCTAGTGACTAAGTATTCTAATATATGAGCCTATGGGGGCCATTGTTATTCAAAACACTGCATTCCAATCCCTGGACCCATAGGCTTGTAGCTATATCATCATGCAAATGTGTATACAGTAGAACCTCATAAGTCCCCATTGTCTACCACAGCCTCAGCACTGTTAAGTCTGAAGTTCAAAGTCTTTTCTGAGACTAATGAAGATATCCTCACTGTAACTTCCTAAAAATAATAAAATAATAAAAGTACTGATCACATACTTCTAACAAACAATGTCACAGAATATGTGAGATGAAAGAGAGCATAGCAAGGAAATTCTGGACCAAAACAAGCCTAAAATCCAGAAGAGCAAACTCCAAATTCTGCATCTCCATATCTGATGTCAAAATTTTCTTCAGATCTCCAACTTCTTTCAGTTTTGTTTACTGCAACACGATTCTCTGTCTTCAACTTGTTCCATACCCAGTCTTAAGTTTTTATGGCAGGTGTCACAATACTCTAGAACCTCCAACATCTTGGAGTTTCCAATACAATCCAAGCTTCACCTTTGAAGCTTCCTGACATGGCCTCCCTGTGCTTTCATGCTTCGGGTTCCTTGCCACATGCCTGGACTCTGGCTTTTCTTAGCCACAGAGGTAGGTTTCACAACCCCTTTCTTGTATTCTTGCCTCAAATCCAGAACCACATAGCCAAAGCTCCCAAGTTCTGCTGCTTGATGGACCTGGAACCTGCCTCCCCCAGCCCCTGCTTTCAATTATATTTGCATCAGCTTTCTGGATCTTATGGTTTCCTTCACTGATTAAGCTTTCCTTTAATTTATTTTCACAATTTGGAGCCTTTACTGGGTGGCATCTTGTCATTTCCTTTATTGCATTTACCTTCGGGCTTTTCTTTAATCTTGACTCCAACTGAATATTTCCTAGTGTTCCTTTTCTCTTTAAACTCTACACTTTGTCCAGGTTGCTCCTTTTCATTATAGATCTTTGTAAGGGTGATTAGTAATAATAACATGGCATTTGGTAGTAGGCTGTCTTGAAATCTCTTCTGCCAAAGTCATGAATTCAAAACTATTCATTTTAGCCTCAGACAGATTTTAGGATAAGTATGAAAATCAGCCACATTTTTTGCCAAAATATCACAAGAAAGTTATCTAGGTCACGTATTAATATTCCTACCCTCTGAAACTTCTTGAATAAAGGCTTCACATTTCACATCTCCCTTAGCACCATTGTTAATGCCCCTGATAGTATGTCCATTAAAACACACTTAAAGCAGTCATTCAACCAGTTTTCTAGTCCAATGTTTTCCATATTCCTCCAACAAACAACACTGTCAAAACAGTATCTACTCCCTGGTGCCAACTTGTGTGTTAGCCGCTGTCTGTTGCTGTGAAGAGACACCATGATCACAACAACTCTCATGAAAGAAAACATTTCATTGTTAACTTGCTTATAGTTTCAGAGGCTTAGTCCATTAACCTCATGTCTGGGAGTATGGCAGTCTCGTGCTAGAGCAGCACCTGAGAGTTACACCCTAATCTGTGGGGAGAGAGAGAGGAGATCTGAACCTGGCTTGGGTTTCCACCCACAATGGCATACTTTTGCAAACAAAATGACACCTCTCCCAATAGGCCACACTTCCTAATGCTCCTAATGCTTTCAAAAACTGTCACTCCCTGGTGACTAAACAGCCATTGAAATGAGCCTATGGTGACAATGCACTTCTTTCAAAACAAGCTGAAAGGTACTTTTAACGTTTCCACTAAGAATAAATGATAAATATTTAAAGAGATAGACATTACTCTGATTTGTACATTACATATTACATCATATAAAGAAACATCACACAGTTGCCCCATAAATATGTACAATTTTTACATATCAATTAAGAATAAGTGAATAATGAGCATCACAGAAAAGGGGTAAAATTAGCAGAATTTTCTTTCCCAGTTTCCTTCAATTCACTAACTTCTGTATTAGCAAACTCACTTCCTTGAGAAATAATGCCAAATTTATTTCAACTGAGGATACAATATATACTGTAATTAAAATTTGACTTTTGTCCTTTCAGTTCCTTTTGCAAAACAAAAGCCTCATTTTTTAACTTATCTTTTTAATGAGTTATGCTGTCTTACCTTTCATAACATTTCTATTTAAGCAGTTAAGAGGTTTCCTATTGCAATACCAAGCCCCAAGTTATACAGTTTTCAGAACTCACTAATTTCGCTATTGACATTTTGTGTCTGCTATTAATGCATGCCTCTGTGGGTCAGGACCTTCCCTTCTCTGTGAATATCCCTGAGAAGTTTTACCCCAAATTTGATGTACATGAACTACTACAAAAAATGTTTGTAACAACAAAATCCAAAGTGGACGTTAATTCCAGGGGCAATTCTTCCCCCTGAGAAATATAAGTACCCAAAAGATTCTTACGGCAGGGCATGCAAGCCCAGAATCTAGAGCTTTTTGCAAAAGCATAGTCATCTGCATTGATTTGAAAGCCACATAATTATATTTGCTTCAAGGTCACTAAGTTCACTGGTATATTTCCATGCAAACATTCACATATTTTCTACTATCCATTTGATTTCATCTTTATCCTCAAATTTGTCAGAATCACATTTCTGTGTGCTCTCTGCAGCCAAGAAAATCACAGCAGCATCAGAAATCTCAAAAACAAACAATGTATGAAACCCTGTGCTATTAATTCCCTCATCAAATCATTAAGACCTACTGCTATGTGGTAAGCTTTCTGAGTGTTTAAAATAACAAAGTAACATTTCAAAAGAAAGGTTTCTTAGAATCTAACATAGACCCAGAGGCCTGTGGCATGTTACACTCTAGGAATCCTTCATACAAGGGGTTTGACAGCAAAGGGGTTTCCAATTTGGAATTTCATTATATTTTAGAATCTCCTCATCTATATAATGAGTTATCTCAGTGATAAGACACAAACCCAAACACAGAATTCATTAAATCCATACCCTAAACAGTAACCTGAAGGTAATTATTTTCAGTGAGCCAGTGTTTTGACTGCTGGGGATGCCAGCAAGTCACAGATGAAATTGTTTATTTGTTACATGTTACATCTTGTCTGTGTCCAACAGATGGATTTTAGAGTTAAAAATTCATTTATCAGATAGTTTCATACAAGGTATTTTAATTACATTTGCCTCATGCGCCAACTCTTCACAGATCTAATCTAGCTTCCCCCTTTCCACCTAAACCAGACGTTTTTATTTTCACCAATCAAGTCCAATTCTGATGAGCAGATATTCTTAGATATATGGTGTTTCACTGGAGAGTGTTTGCCCAGCCTAGAAGCTATCAATGGTCAATAGCTCCTCAGTGAGAAGTAGGACTTTATGCCTACTTCCCCTTCTCCATGCTGGGATTTGCTATCCTGTTAAAATAAAGGACAGTGGGTACAATAACTGAGACTTAACCCACATGGGAATCTCAGGAGACAGAGGGGAGTCTATAGATAATATTTGTTGCATAAGTAACTAAGTAGTAAACCATTCATCGTGTACACGAGATTGTGCTCAAGGCTTTACTCTCAATAATTTCAGGCTTTCTCCACTCATTCAGACTCAATTCAGAATCAATTCCCATTGTGTTTTCCATCACAAGCACTGTGTGAATATACACAGGCACATGTTCACATGACTTAAACCTAAGGACTTTGAGGTTAGATCTACTCCATATGCATATGGAAATATGCTCACACACATCATCAGTTCATGTCCACACAGTTGACAAGAAGGAGGTTGTAATCAGAAACTGACTCTCTTGCCAAGGGTCTTTTGATTATATGCTGTAACATCTTCAGTAGAAATCCCTGTGTCAGGCTGGGAGGACATAAAAGATGTATCTGGGAAATATTTCAAAGGCTATTTTTCTCTATACTCAAGTATTTCAAGGTAGATGATGTAGCTCCCAGTGTATGTGTGCATTTGTGTGTGTGTGTGTGTATGTATGTATGTATGTGTGTATGTATGTATATGTATGTATATGTATATATACATATATTATTTCTTTATATATGTATTTCTTTAATGCTGCTACTTAATTGTATTTCAGAAATATATAATTTCCCAACTGATTACAAAGTTGTTACTTAGTGGCATGTAAATCAATGGGACTCTTCTTGACTTTAATTTATTCCAGTTCCTTGTATGCCAGTTTCATTCAAGACCTAGACACTGGGATTCAAAACATACAACTAAGAACAAAGGAATTGCTGGTACTTGCATTCAATCCTCTTCTTCTCCTTTCCTTTACATAATCCTAATATAGTAATCTTGAAGTCCCCATGCATATTGGTCTAGCATAAATAAATAGTACAGGCATTATTTACATAACTATTGTAAAGGATCACAAACTAAATGCAGGTAATACAAAGTACTACTGTACACTAAAACAAATGAACCACTTAGAGAAACTGCCTATTCTATAGTAGTTTAGCAGGTGTCCATGATTTTCTTGGCACTTACCAACATCAAAACAGACCCCTTCAAAAGCTAAAATATAATATAACTGACTAAACTGTAACAAAAACAATAATAATTATAATGATTTATTGAACATTTCTGTACTACTTTAATTATGTATTACCACATAACAAATTACCCAAAGATGTTACAGCCTCAAGCAGCAAATGCCTCACAATTTCTGAAGAACAGCAATCCAGGAGCAGTCTGTCTGCTCATGAGGTCTCCTGAGATCATAGTCAGAATATCATCAAGTGCCCCAGTCACCTGAAGGTTTTATTGAAGCTAGAGTCTTCATTGTAGGGTGACCCAATGGCATGGCTAGTGGCTAGAGGTGTCAGGTTCCACCCATGGTCCTCTCCTTAACCATTATTGAGAATCCTATAGCTCCCATGCCAAGTGATCCACAAAAGAAACACAGAAGATAAAATGTCATTTATGATGTAGACTCTATAGTTATAGTCATCGACACTACTGTGAGAGAAGATAGGAATAACAGGATGTGGAGACCATTGGAGTCACCATGAAACTACCTACTAAATCTACTTAACACTTCACAGAACTATTTCTTTTTTATTTATTACAGCTCAATGGGATACGATTGTTGTATTGTTGACTATTTATGGGCATATGATACCCATATATAGGTAATACCCATCTATAGATGTGGAAATTAATACTTAGGTCTTGAAAATGAGCCCAAGTAGAAGCTTCCCTGATGATAGCTGAGCAAGGCAGTGATATAGGTAACTTTGTTAAAGAGAAGGAAGATTGTAAGAGCCAGTAGGGATGGAAGATACCAAGGGACAATGTCTTCCACATACAGTAAGACTGACAAACAAATGAAATCAGAGACAGTGGCAGCATGCACAGGGCCTGCATGGGTCCAAACCAGATGAGGTCCAAATGCTGAAAATGGGAAGTGGGCATTTTTCTCTATTGCTAACCAAAAATTTATCTCTAGTTGGCAACCATTTGCAAAGAAAAAGTTAGACCCCACACACACATGGGATCTGAGTATATAAACCACACTTAAGGGCAGGACCCGTGCCCAGATTTATTTTTGTATATGTGTGCAACATAATGCTTTGTCCAGGCATTGTTTTAACCTTACTAGTGCTTATATAATATGATTTCAAATTTTGTGGTTTTGGGGGCTTTCTGTGTGTGTATGTGTTTCTGTGTGTATATGTGCTTTTCATGCTTTTTCTTTAGTTTTTTGGGTTTGTTGTTTTGTTTTTGTTTCCTCTGTTCTTTTCTAGTTTATTTATTGTTTTTATTTGCCTATTTGTTTTCTACAAAAAAAAAAAAGTTGGAGTTGGATGAGTGTAGAGGTAGAATGGATCTGAGAGGAAGTGCGGGAGAAAAAGCCACAACAAAGATGTAATGTATTTTTAAAAATTTATTTTCAATTAAACAAAGAAAGAAAAGAAAATGAACCCAAAGCTGACAGACAGACTGTTTTGAAATAGGTTAACCAAGCATTCTTCTCTGTGTACTGTGTGTGTGTGTGTGTGTGTGTGTGTGTGTGTGTGTGTGTGTGTGTGGTGATGCATAGTTAGGTACCCAGGGAGACCAGAAGAATATGACAAATAACCAGGAGCTGTAGTTTCAGGCATTTGCAGGTCACTCAGTGGTTGCTAAAAACCAAACTCAGGTCCTCCAAAAGCACAACAGGTGCTCTTAACCACTAAGCCATCTCTCCAAGGCTCTGTCTCTGTACTTTGCTGCTGGCTTTCAGTCATAAAGGATATAAATCTAGAATGACATCAATGTGGTTTCACCAGTAAGAAGCTAAATTCTGTTCCTTGACATTGTAGAATAATTGTGGAACACATGAATGTTGAATGGAGAAGAGCTTCAATGCAAAGGCAGATGATAGATATTCATCATGGCTGTAAAGAAGTCCCAGAACCTACCAGTGATATGACCTTCTGTGCCTCACCCACTATCATGAGAAAGTGGCCTGAGATCCAGCTCACCTGGCTCCAACTACTGTCTGCTTTCCCAGTAAAAGCTGAATTTTAGAAAACAGCCCTTGGAACAATGGACATACGTGTTCTGGAATCCATAAAGAGTCAGTCTCTCCATTGTAAGTTAATACACCAGGAACTGTTTTATAAATTTCTGTCTTGGTTTGGTCAACATTAAATGGCACAAATTTAAGGATAAGATCTCACTAGTGGCAAACTTGTGAGATGGTTCAGTAAGTAAAGGCACCTTCCACCAAGCCTAACTCCTAAATCTGAGTTCTAGAATCAACACAGTGGAAGGAAAGAACCTATTCCCAACCTCTGTATGTGCACAATACACACACACACACACACAGAGAGAGAGAGAGAGAGAGAGAGAGAGAGAGAGAGAGAGAGAGAGAGAGAGTAAATCAGTAAACAAACAAAGTATAAGATATTTAAAATTAAAATTATTTTGGTTGTTTGCCCAATATCCTTCTTAAAATCAGTATGCAGATTTTAAAGTAAAATCAGCTAGCTCTAGACATAGGGGCTCATATTCAGTCACGCCAAACTAATGTTTCTAACTTCATGAACAACAGAATACCAACTCCAAAACCAGATAAAGAATGCTCCATGCTCCATCCAGAGACCAATTAGCCATCCTCCCAGGAGCAATTCTCACTTATCTGGTTTATTAAAGAAAATTTACTTTTGAAAAGTAGCCATAACCTCCAGCACCAAACCCAGCTTCACTCTAAAACCTAATCTCTGCCACTGTATAAATAATAGCCAGATGAGCAATACAAAGGCAAATAAGGACTAGTGGCTGGAGGGGAAACATTCTTGAGAGCATTGTTTACCTCCTGGGTAGTGGAGATGACAGGCTGGTGTGTGTGTTAGTAGGTTCTCTCTAGCACCATGGGGAAAGAGCTAATAAGCAGCCAGAGCACAGCTGTCGAATGCATCCTGCTCCACATTTATTTAGGTTCCCATGGTAGCTCCCAGCTTTACCACATCATTTGATGACTCTTGAACTACGGCTGTTTCTCTCTGTGCCTGCGATGCTGCCAGAGTATGTGTCCTCATCTTGGGACTGCTGAGAACCCTTCATATGTAACCACCACTTTTTTGAAGAATAGAGTTAAAGTTCTAGGTCCAGAAAAGCAGGTCTAGGGTGGCAATCCAGTATTTTCAGTGTTGTTCTCCCTGAATATTTTCAGCCATGTCAAGGAGGCAGCTGCAAAGTTCCTGGGAGAAATTATAGAACTTGCTACACCATATCACAAGACACAGCACCAAGATACACATAACTTGGTGGAAAAGGAAAATTACTTCTCTGGGCATGCCTGAATCATGGCAGTAGCCAAACTGGGCTTCACAGATATCATCCATAAGGTTAAACCGACAATGCTTAATAGGAAAATTTTGTACATAATATCCCCATGCTTTTTTCAAAGTTCACTTAAGACTAAACAATAGATTGTTTACAGTGTATCTTAGAAAAAAAACACATTAACATAAATCTAGCTCGACTTGACTACCAACAACCATGGTGAAAGTGTTTAGCACAGTGGACGGCCCATGAGACAGCCATGGCTTGACCACCTGCCTTGACCTGAACCCTAGGTGGTGCCCTGGAATTTGAACTTATCTGAAACTGTTATGGTGTGGTATGACCTTCCGTCTTCTTCTTTCTCTCACCCACACAGAAGCAGCTTCAGTAGGATCTTTCATACTAAAATTCTTGTGTTTTCAAAATTCCCCAAATATATTTTCCTATATACTCTCATAGTTTAACTGGAAGATAGACACTAACTCAATTACTTTTTTACTTTCTTATATCTAGTGTTACAGGCAAGAATTCTAACACTCTTCAATGGGACTTAACGAAAGATTGAGAAATCTAATTACCCAAGGAATTGAAACAAAACGTTAATGAGGAGATTGATATTGCTTTATATCTGTGCTATTTTCTTTTTGTTTTTTAATTGTCTCGCTTAATAAAACACAGCTGTTCTTGCGCTGGAACTGCAGCAATCTCACACCTCCCATAGCCTGTGGGAAATTCCACTGGGCACTCATGAGATAACGACAGTGAAAAGACAAAGACTATACTGTTACCACAGAAAGAGTTTTCCACTCTCCCCACTTCCTGAAATAGTCTTGGGGAACACCAGAGCTCCCCAGACCATACTTTGAGCACTGTCAATAAAAGCTTCTGAAGTCAAGAAGCAAAGTCATTTTAAGTAGGGTGTTGAACAGGAAAAGGTAATAGCCCTTATGTAACCAGAGTTCTACAGCACAAATCCCAGCTCTACCAATCTCAAAAAGCTGAGACTTTAGCTGCCTATCCCAAATTGCCAATTAAGAGAACAGTAATGGAAGTAGTGGAGATGGCACTGTAGGTACAAAGCATTTGTTGCACAAGAATCGGGATATGAGTTCAAATCCCCAGCACCCACATAAAAAAGCAAGGCATGCGCCTGTTTGCTGATGCCCCAACTGTGGTAAGGGGTACAGATAGGGGATGGCTGAGGCTTGCTGGCTGTTAGTCTAACTCCAGATTCAGTAAAACATTATGTCTAAAAAGAATAAGAGGAAAAATTATAGATCAGGACACACAATGTCCTCCTCTGGCCTCTATGTATATATATATATACACTTAGGCACATACATCCTACTATACACATGCCACGCGCACTTATACAACATGAACCTGCATGCACACACACACACACACACACACACATGCACACACACACTCACATGCCACTCACATGCGCGCATGCTTGTGTGCGCACATTCTCACGCGTACACACACACACACACTAAAACAAGCTTTTAAGAGAAGAATTGTGTCAGAGAGCAAGCAATCAGTCTACTTAAACAGTCATGATCAAGATGTGGTCCTACCAATTTTTATCTCAGCTCTGGCCCTGCAAAATTATCCAAAATGAAGTTGTCAAAGCAGTCATTGACCAGGGGACCAAATCTATTTCCTTCAAGATGGTCTGTGCCAGAATTTTGCATTGCGTCACAGATAATTGTCTTCAGTGGGGTGGGGGAAGGATCCTATACTACAAGGTTGTTCCTGGAATCCATGATGACTTCAAATTTTAGACAAGGAGCTCTTCTGTCTTTAGCCTTGAAGAGGGGTGACATGCATTAGGTAGATACATACTAATTCAATGATTGTTTCACCTCTGCAGAGTTCAGAAAAAGTCTGACCCAAAGTAAAGGAGATACACACAAACTGAAGGCAGTGATGCTAGGCTTTTTCTGCCAGCTTTTAGCTACCTTGTGGGCCCAAGTGAGGTATCAGTGCCTTTTAATCATTTTCTGAGTGCCTTTTACTCATGAGTAAGTGAAGCAATGCTTAAGCTTGTTCAAGGCAAAAGAAGATCTTAAAGTCATAGTAAAACGCTATTTATTAAACTTGTTTTAAAGCTTTCTCAAAAGATTGACTGTTGGATTTACTGACAATACTGGGGGAAACCCTCCAGCAGAAAGAACTTCAGTACTCAGGATGTGAATTCTCAACAGCATTTTCAGGGCTGGACAGATAGCCTATCAGTTAGGAGTGTGTAGTACTCTTGCAGAGGGCCTGAGTTCAGTTCCTAGCACTCATTTTAAGCAGCTCACAGCTGCCATAACTCTAGCTACACTAGAGTCTGATGACCTCATCAGGCTTCTTTAGGCACCTCACATATGCACATGAACACACCCCACACACTCAAAATTAAAAATAAAACCAATATCTAAACAACATTTTTATCTGCAGAAAAGAAGGAATGCATAATAAACAACTGAGTTCCAGTCTGCAGCAGAAGTGTGCAAGGTGAGTCTTGATAGATGTGAGAATGAGAATGTTGAAAAGTATTAACATTGTGTCTAAAAGGTTCATGAGTCTAAATTAGGCTTCAGGTTACCGTATATGGTACAATTTCAATATCAATAAGAGTAATAACTCTAATGGATTAAGACTTTTTAAAAAGAATTTAAGTATTATGTGTTTTAATATCAATAATAATAATAACAGTCAGCTTTGAAAGATTATAATATTGGAGGCATAGACATTAAATTAAAATTAAAGCTGGTCTCCCTGGCTTTGTATAAGAACTATAACAATGCACTACCAAATAGCAGAGGAGTACAATTTCTCTTTATGTAAGAATTTCAGGTAGTAATTTCAGGAATGAGTGAATTCTACCATTATGTAAGTCCCAGGGATTACTTATTTTAATTGTCAATGACTATTAATATAACCAAAGGAGAGATAAAAATAACTATGAAATATGACAGACAAACCCACCTATGAAGTACTCCTGAGTGAAAAAATACTGAATCAAACTAAGTATTTGATTACATGCTTGTCCAGTTGGCAAGAAGTATTTATTACACAGAGACAGAAAGTGCCAAAGCATATGTGTCATTTCTGAAAGAGTTACACTCCAACAATTCACAGATCCTACACTTTCTTATCATGAAAACTCCCAGATAGCCTGCCAGACTTCTGATAATCTTTCCACCGACTAAGTAGTTTTTACTGGTTGTCAGGAGGGAGTCCATTAGCACATCTACAATATTTCACCAAATAGCTATTTGCCTTCTCTTTAACCATGAAAACCCTATAAGTGACAGAATTATAAAAATATTGCTTAACCATTCACTTTCTTATGTGTGTCCAGAGAAGAGGACAAGTGAAAGGATCACAAATGAATGGTGACATACTGAAATGTGACAAGTATAAAACAGACAAGTGAATGAAAATGTATATATCAGAAATTATGTGTATAAGAGTTTCCTAAGTTCTAGCAATGACAGAAAGACAATCAAATGGAAAGTCACTGGATATTTAATAATACTATTGAGAAACAGATTCTTTGTAGTAACTGTTTCCCTTGGTGTGCAGAAACACTATGTTATGGTTCTTCTGTATAAGAAGAGACATGTGATAGAAGAGATTTCAAGGTTAATTTATAAAAGCTGGTGACTTCCATTTTTATTGCATCATGCTCTTTGTATCTCACTCTTCCCTCCCCCCTGTCTTTCTGCCTTCTTCCTTGTCTGTTTCCCTTCTTATCAGCATTTAAGAGCCCATCCTGCCTTTCCAGAGGACGAGATTTCCATCCCCAGTACCAACATTGTATGTCTCACAACTACCTGTAAATCTAGCATCATAGGATCCAGTGCCCTTTATTGGTTTCCATGGGAACCTGGATATATGTGGCATAAATCACAAAGAAACATACACATATAAATGAAAATAAATGTGAAAATATTGCTTTATAAAAATCCCATAAGTGGTAGAAATGTGAAAACAGCTTGTCTACAGAATTCTACCTCCATGTCCTTCTCAAAGTTGTAGACAAGCTGTTTGTAAGGGTTGTAGCCAACTCAACATGTAACAAGACTGAACAATCTGTTTCTAACTCACTCATGCACTTGGTTAATAGGCCATCATTACTCCCTGGTTGAAGGCTTGGATTTCTTTCCCCTGTGGACCTCTCCATAAGGCTTCCCACAATATGAGATAGTGAAACACACACACACACACACACACAGAGAGAGAGAGAGAGAGAGAGAGAGAGAGAGAGAGAGAGAGAGAGAGAGAGAGAGAGAGAGAGAGAGAGAGAAACAACAATCCCTGTGCCAAATGGAACTTTGTTTTGCACTGAGCAGGTATTAATTATTACATAGCAGGTCTCTAAGTGTAGTGCAGTGGTGCAAGAAGTTTGTCTCAGTGGTTGAGCTCTTGCCTAAAATATGCAAGGCCATGAATGCAATCCCAAACACTGCCAAAGAAAAAGAAAACCAGTGTGTAAAATACAAACATGGGTGTTGAAGAAGAAAAAGATAAAAATGAATCAAAATGATTAGTTATAAGATCATTTTACCTTAGTATCTTAAACCCGCAATACACAAAGAAAAAACCAGCATAGGAAAAAGAATACATACCAAAAAAAATTACAGACTAGGGCTGGGGGAAAGAAAGAAGAAGAAAAGAAAAGCAAATTAACTAGGAATTGCGTAGTACTTCCAGAAAAAAAACTTAAAGGCGGGGGAATAACCCCTTTCCTCTTGACATGATGTGCTGGCTTTTCAGGCTTTATGATCACTTTTTCCATAAGACAATATCAAGAGTGGCAAGTACATTAACCTCAAAGAAAGATCCATGGTGACAGTGCTTGTTGTCTTCCTGGCTCATGACTGGAGTGGAGTGGTGAGAGGCTCTGGGGCACCATTAAAAATAGACAACACTGAAGAACTTTATGTCTTAGTCGAGTTTCTAGGCTTGTGAATGCCTTGAGCCCCCTGGGAAATTGAGTGATTTAGGGGTTTGTGACTTTTGGGTCCCTTTCCAAAACATCAAATTCCCTTTGAAAATGGGACTGTGGGCATCTTAAAGGCCTCTAATTAAGTATGATTTGAATCACATTCTGAAATTATGTTTCATTGGCACAATATAAAACTGCTGTTTTTACTCACATTTATGTCTTATTAACAATACAAAAGCATTGAGGTGACTTTCTTGGGCAGCCCATGTACTACTTGCCTCTTAGTTGCCCATATTAATTACAAAGCCATCCTTGAAAGGGCAGTATGATAAGCTTGGCTGATGTTGAATAGGAATTGTGGCTGCTTTTCTCTTTCTCTCAGTTTATTCTCTATTGGAACCTGGATGGTGCTTGGGAAAATTATGTTCAAGAGTCTCCATTTCTAATGCCCTTAATGAGACTATTAAAACCAGAAAGGGAGAAACTGTACATGTTACAAAAAGGAGGCCAGGAGGAATGAATGGCTCATGCCTAGTGAAAAATCAAATACTCAGTGCTTGCTTGGGAAGCCAGGTGTGAGAAAAAAAAAAACAGCATCCATCTGGACACTTAAATCTTAAAATAATATGGAGGGGAAATTCATAGAATTGAAAATGAAGAGGAGAGCAACAGATGCTAGACTGCAAAGAGAAAGTAGGGTAAGGCTCTGTGTACTAGCCTATGAATAATGAAAATATGACTGCATTGGAATATGGAAGGCTAACAGCAGATAGTCACCAGAACCTCATTTGCTCATGTGCTGATTGTCCTGATTTTTATTGTTCCTAAAACGTTTCCAATTCAGCACATCAGAAAAATGTAAGAATTTGTACATTGCCCATCTCTTGATTGCCCTTTCATGTATCTAAAGGGACAAACCCATGCATTTGAGAGGAACGTGCACAATGTTCAGCAAGGATGATATTGGAGGCTTTTCTAAAGAGAGGGAAGGCATGCACAGAACAGGGATGCAAACAGACAATATCTATCTAAGGCTTATTCTTCAAATTGAAAGCCAGCCATCAAACACAGAGAGAGAGAGAGAAGAGAGAGAGAGAGAGAGAGAGAGAGAGAGAGAGAGAGAGAAACAGAGACAGAGACAGAGACAGAGAGAGAAACAGAGAGAGAAACAGAGAGAGAAACAGAGAGAGAGAGAAACAGAGAGAGAAACAAAGAAAGAGAAACAGAGAGAGAAACAGAGAGAGAGAAACACAGAGAGAAACAGAGAGATAGAGAAACACAGAGAGAAACAGAGAGAGAGAGAAACAGAGAGATAGAGAAACACAGAGAGAAACAGAGAGAGAAACAGAGAGAAACAGAGAGAGAGAAACAGAGAGATAGAGAAACACAGAGAGAAACAGAGAGAGAGAAATAGAGAGAGAGAGAGAGAGAGAGAGAGAGAGAGAGAGAATGCCTTGGTTGAAGATACTATTACACCTTTCTAATTTGTCTCTTCATCCAAAAATACAGGGCTTTTAAGAAGGCAGAGGGACCAGAGATAAATTTCATCCCTACATTTTTTTAGATTTAGGCAATAAGTATAGCCTATTTTAGCAATTAAATTCTAAAGAATTCAAGTAACAATAAACACAAGCAGTAAAACTGTGCTGGGTGATATTTGTCAATGTGAAACAAACCAGAGTCACCCAGGAAGAGGAAACCTCAACTGAGAAATTGATCTATCAAATTGGCATGTGGACATATCTTTGGGGAATTTTCTTCATTAATGATTGATGTGGAATAGCCCAGGTAAGTATGTGTTGTGCCCCCTGGGTCCTGGCTTTTATAGCAAGCAAGCTGAGCAAGCCAGGGGAAATGAACATTAAGAAGCATTCTTCCATGGTCTCTACCTGTACATTACTGCCTTGAGCTCCTGCCTTGACTTCTTTTAACCCTGAAGCCTAACCTGTAAGATGTAATAAACCCATTCCTCCCTCAGTTACACTTAGTCATAGTGTTATAAGACAGAAATGAAAAGCAAGCTAAAACAGTGTGCCTTAGAAATCCAAAGCCAACAAGGTGTGGTAGCATACATCTCTAATCCCGGGTAGCACTCGAAGGTGGATTCAGAAGGATCATGAATGCCATGACATTCCCAGGTATATCACAGAGCCAGTTCCAACTATGCGAGACCCTTTCTCAAAGGACAGGAGAAGTCATAATACAGTGAGAAAGATTTTTTCCATTGTTGAAAAGTATAGATTTTTGTCTCCTGTAGATAAAACCCATTTCTTAACCATCCCTGAAAGATGAGGATAAAAGTCACCAGACAAACGGAATGGATAAGGATGGAAACTGAACACACGAGGTCAGTGAAAGATTCTCCATAAGCATAGACAGATGGTCAGCTTTCCTCACTGCCAGGCAAGGTAGACGTCACTAAAAGCTCTCTAGTGAATTCCCTGCCTCCGAGTTTACAGGGAGGAGGGGGATAGCAGATGCTTTAACAGTATGCATTCCCCATGGGTGGCAGGGACAAAATACTCAAGGAGTCAGAATCACACTACCAGAGGTGATTAAGAAATTTATCATGAACAGATGGATGTACCAGTGACAGCAAAGGACAAAAAAGCAGACTATCACATACTTTAGGAAAAACATTCGCCCATGCTCTAATGCTCTAATCCTATATGTGTGCACATTCTCAATTAAAGTCTGTTCATTCCTTCAGACTACCATACCCCTAGAAGACAGTCAAGAACAGAGGATGATGCACCAGCCTTTGGGTTCTTGAACCTAAATTATTGGAATTTCTCATGTGCAACTTAATTGAAAGTAACTGACCTAGATTGCTATCTATTGCTGTGATAAATGCCATGACAAAAAGCAACTTGGGGAGGAAATTGTTTGACTTATGTGAACCCATTGTTGAAGGAAACAAGGCAGGAACTCAAGCAGGGTTCTGGAGGCAGGAACCAAAACAGAGACCATGGAATAACACAAGTTTTTATGTTTGCTTTCATGACTTGCTCAATTTTATTTCTTATACAACTCAGGACCATCTGACTAGTGCTTATCACCCACAGTGGTATTGGCCTTCCCACATCATTCATTAATCAAGAAAATTGACACATAAGCTTGCATACAGGCCAATCTGATGGAAGCAATCACTCGTTTGAGGAATTACATCTCTTCCTAGATGACATTAGCTTGTACCAAGTTGACCAAACTGAACTGGCAAAGTAACCTGATCTTTTTGTTCTATAGATTAAGAATAATGCTATCCTTTGCAGACACCCTGTAGACAATGTAGAGTGGTGATACACCATGTGATCTTGATGTATCAATTCAATTTTATTATTTATTATTATTACTTCCCTTATTTTTATGTATTTTCTCATCTATTGATATTCCTATAAAATTCTGAACAGAGTGTTCAGAGATCACTATTTGATCTTAGTGGATTTCTAATTTGGAAACTACATTTTTTTGTTTTTTGTTGTTGTTTGTTGTTGTTTTGTTGTTATTGTTTGAGATGGGCGAAGACCTTGGTCATGCCTTAAGTGATGTGACAGACTTTGTTGACTACCCATGGGAGACCTCACCCTCCCTGAGGAGTGGATGGAGAATGGGGGGGGGTTAGAATGAGGGGAGGGAGAGAGAACAGGGTTTGGTATGTAAAATAAAAAAGATTGTTTTAAAAGTTAAAAAAATAAAAATTAAAGCTGGAAAACATAAAGTAAATACTATTGGGACACAAATGGAAGAAATGATGATCCCCTACTACAACAACCTTCTTAGAGCAATTGAACTGAGGGTGAAAACATCTTCCACTGCATTTTACTTTTCCTTTAAAAATTCTAGTTGAGGACTGGAGAGATGGTTCAGTTTTTGAGAATATTTGTTGGTCTTCCACAGAAAGTGGTTTAACTCCAAGGAGCCATGTGGAAGTTGACAATGGTAACTCCAATTTCAGGGACTGCAACTCCCTCTTCTGGCATACGCGAACACTGTGCACAGTGGCAAACATACATACATTCAGACAAACATTCATATACATAAAACCAAAATAAAAAAAGTCTTGGGGATAAATAAAAAACCTTAGCTACTCTTCTCTTATTTCACGCAGGAGGAATAGTCACCATCACAGCACAAGCAGAAGCTCAGCTTCTTTAAAGTAATTACTCCAAGGTGTCAGACTGAAGTTTGAAGCTGGGAGTTTCTAAACTACTCTCTCCCTGTATCTCCACTAGACTCACATTCTCTTCCCCCAGAGACAAAATGGAATCTCTTTCTCTTGGGAATTCTGAGAATAGACTGCATATTTGAGAGATACAGCTAGCTCTCTCTCTAAGGAAAAATAATTATCTCTTTCCCTAGTGAAAGTCCTTCCATTTTTTTATTTCTCTACTACATTCTCCTTCCCCCAGCCTGGGCTACTGGTTGACCTACTTTGGGAGCTGAAGAAAAGGCCCTGCAAGAGAGAAAGGAGTCAGTTCCAAAATGTCATCAAGACTTCTGGGTTTTAATGAGGCAGTGATAAATGCAAAGTTTCAGATACGATGACAACATCATATCATAATGCCTAGAGGCTTATGAAACATGTAGAGTGATTGACAGTATAGTCAAAAAACAAACAGAATAGAAGCATATACCTTAATATCAGTGACAGCTTTGAAATAGGCTGGATTTCAATGTATAGCTACAGCTGATAAAATAACTTGACCCATATAAATTCTTCAAAACTGTCCCCCAGAAACTAAATAACTAGACATAACACAGTATTTTCTGTGACTGTCTGTCCCTGATGTCTGTTCTTCACAGCTGCTTGGGTTCGAGTCAAAGTGCTGCTATTTGTTAATATTATTATTTATTAATATTGTTCTTTCCCTGATTCTTAACCTATAAAAATGATACAATTTACCCATGGTATATATTTAGGAATAAATAAAACCATGAAATTATAGTGCATATACGTGCTTGTGGGTGTTTTAACTTCTAGCTTTGTTCATGGGTGCCTGTTGTTCTCTGGATTTGCCAAGCCTAATCCCTAAAATGTGCCTATCTTTTCAACTTAATTATACCATGTTTCATGAACCCAATCAATCAAGTTCCAGGTTTCACTGCCCTCTACCACATACAGCAGAACCACTATTCTAACATTTGGCATCATGTCTGTTTTTTTAAGACTTCTCTAATAAAATATTCTGAACTGGGTGGCTTTGAACAAAAAGAACTTACTGCCTCCCAGTTCTGAAGCTCCAAGTCTGAAACCAAGTTGTCTAAGACTGGAAATGGAATCCTTTCCTTTGCCTTCCAGCTTCTTGTCGTGGCTACTGCTCTGTGTTTGTGGTCTAATTGCTATATCACTCCAATCTGGGGCATGAATTTAAAAAAAAACATACAGATCATGGGGTTCAAGATGAAGATCAGAAAAGCAAAACAGCTGGCCACTAGCTCTTACCTCTACCTAAGACTGAAAGGGCTGTCCTGTCCTCAGCATGGCTGGAGAATAAATCTCTGAGACTGAGTACTGAATGCCCCACTCCTATTCTATACACCTCTCTGGAACTGGGATTAAGGGTCTGGGATCCCAACTGCTGAGATCTCCTTTGTGTGAGTTGTTTCTTTTTTAGAATAATTCACTCTTAATGTAACCCTGGGTAGCCTAAAACTCACAGAGATCCATTTGACTTTGAATTTCTGATTCTTGGGACTAAAGATGTGTGTCACCACCACCTGGTTTCTATAGCTAGCTAGTATGGCTGATGGAATTAAAGGTATGTATCACTACTGCAGGACTCTTGGTTATGGCCAGCTTTGTATTTTGATCCACACAATATATCACCACACAAATCTCCACTTCTCTTGTCACACAAGTTCTATGTGTATCTGACTTCACAAGACACATTTGCTTCCTTACATGGACACTAGTCATCTCAGATTATGGCCCCACCCTAATGACTTTAATGACATCTGTGAAGAGTCTGTTTTCAGATAAGGTTATATCTAGACAAAAGGGTTGCATATGATTTCAGTATATCTCCTGGAGATACAAATCAATTTATAATAGCATGGTTTTGCTTTGTTTATGTATCAATACTATGAGGTTTCTCCTTATCATATGCCAAGCAACACAATTCTAATCAAGAAAAATTATGGTTCATACCCTGATGGAAATATCAGTTCATTGAGGAATATAGTTATTAAAGAGCTAACAAATAGAATAGTAGTCAATTGGAATGGTGATATGTTACCAAGGTTGGTTTGAGTACACATAGCAAGGAGTCCTTGCCTCATACACAGAGGAGGACAAAGATCATAAGGCAGCTGGGTGACAGAATTGGGTAGGACTAAGCACCAATAAAGGTATCAGGACCAGTATGGACATAGTTTCTAAGAACAGAAAGGAGATAGATATCTAAGAAGACAGGGCTGAGGATGTATCTCAGTGGTCTAATACCTGCTTGGCTAGGTTGCATCCCTAGAACAAAAAACAGAACAAAACCAAACCAGCACTCTAAACAAAATAAGTCAATGTGACTGTAACAGAGAAAGACAGGGATGAAAGCATAGGAAAGAACCAAAATAGCTGTAAGGAATTTGATCCTAAGAGATTGGCATCTGTGGTAGAGAACGCTATTGTTAATAACTATTTCTGTAAATGACACCATTGGTAACACCCATGCAGAAATAACTTCTGGGCCTCTTAATAAAACACTGCCAGGTTCTGATTTGGTTTGCTGTCTTATTTATTTACAATTAGTATTGTAGTTGATATCTTCTTGGTTTCTGTGTCCTGCTTTAATTTTCTTTCCACTCATTTCTATCCATGTTAGCCAACTTCCAACCACTAGAACATTGCCTTGACGTCAAGAAAGAAGAGTCAAGGAGTATTTGACTATTATTCAAGTGTGTTTACTGTCATTGGTCTCACTGAAAACAAGTCAAATCAAAACCACACTAAATAAAACTATAAGAAACAAGAGCAATGTTATATATACAATTATATGTTATATGGCAATATGTATTAAATAGTGCATATAAACAGATAGATAGAGCCATTCCCTCTTATCTAGGTCCTATATCCTTTCATTCAATAGGTAGTATCAGTTCTGAAAATGTACAGAACTGTTTTTCCTGTCATTATTACACAATTATTACTTAGATATAATTCACATTGTAATAGGTATTGAAGTAATATAGAAGGGATATGAAGTTCAAAAGGATGAATGATGGGTTATATTCAAATAGACCACACAATTTTATATAAAAAATGGGGGCATCTGATGATTGAATATGGCTGTACACTACCAGAGAGAGACAGAGAGAGAGACAGACAGACAGACAGACAGACAGACAGACAGACAGAATTAGAGTTAACCCTTTAATAGAGAGTGACTAGGAAACATAAAGCATTATCAAAATCATTTTAAGTCCCATGGCTGAAGACAAGATTTCTTCACCTGAGCAGAAGTACCATAGCATTCACAATCTTATAAATTGAACAGACTGACATTTTAAAGGCTTTTTTTACAAATTGGTGATACTAGACACAAACAATCATATTGTGATGTTTATTTTCCTTAAATGATCATCTGCATTGGCGTGGAGACAGAACAAAGTAAAATCTATTTCATTTACAATTGTCCAGCTAATGAAAGAGAAACTGTAGTGATTTGTTCAAACATTTACTCTATTCTGAGATTTGTTAAATGTTCAAGTGCAGTGGGATCTTATTAAATTCTAGGCTCTAAAAAGGAAAAATACATATATTGCTTTATTACACTCTGCAGCCTAATGCACAAAAATCTTTGTTTAATCAGGAATCATAAATACTAGGGATTTAGTTTGAGTTTTGGATCACCCAATGCTTCCAGGATTAATGCCTCCTGGCATTAACCAAGAATATTAAATTAAGGAAAATACCAGTCTTATAGCTTTACTAAATGTAATTTATAGCTTAGCCATCATATTAAATCCTTTAATTGAAATTTGTAAAACAAACGGCAGTATTAGTAATTCCTTTATCAGCTTCCAATTCTCTGCCTACTTAACATCAGCCTCTAACCCAAGGGAAATATAGTTCCCAAGCACAATCCTTGGACTTGGGAATACGTCATTGAATCTCCACATTACCTAACCTTCATGTTCAGTATTCCTACAAGACAACACTTTCATTTATCATACAAATGCACTCATTTCCTTTCTGTGGTACAAATGCCTATTAATGGGTTTTCCAGCTTAATGTTATCTAGACTTCTGGCTGAGGCTGTAATTATACATCAGAAAGAACAATAGTTCAAATGGAATAGGAGGAGAAAAGCAACCAAAGTGGCAACTGAAGTGCTGGAAAGTCAAAATTTAAACACAAAACAATAGTAAATCTATGAAATAATAGAGAAACTCAATGGCAAAGATAATGAGAAAAGGTGAGACTGGGCAGAATGCATTATTTTCTCCTTCAGAAACAGTTTTCACGTTTCTGTAATTGGTGCTTTCTAAGTAAGTATATACTGGGCTCTCTCCTATGTATTTGGTTATGTGCCTATAGACCTGTGCCAATTTCTCCCTGTTGGGAAGGAGAAGGGAAGTAAATCCTACCTAGACCCTTAAACACACTTAGATTTACGAATCATTCTACTGCACAGAGTCATGGCAGTATGAAAGTGAGGGAAGTGTCTTCAAGGAGAACCTGTGTAGGAGACAATGAAGGATGCTCAGATGAGCCCATCATTTCTCTCAGACTTGAAGCAAGGCTGAGGGACTGGCAGAAGCAGCTGCAGAAGTCGAGGCAAGATTTGACCCTCACCTCTAAACAGCCTCTAGGACTTGAGCCAAACACCAGTGATAGCCACAATAAAAAATAAGGCTCAGTCAATACCGTGTTGTAGGATGCGGTATGGAGTGGAGCAGAGAGCTTAGTACCCTGTGGGCACCAAAAAAGAAGCTCCAACTCAGGACAAGAGAAAATAAAACTGGCCATTAAAGGTGTTCAGGGGCTTTCCAACCCTGCCATAGGACCTATAACAGCCACGTGGAACCACATTTCTTCTTACTCAAAGGACTGGGACCCAGGAAATCAGATAATGCACATCTCCCCCTCTTTGCACTGGCGTAAATATAGAATTTCCTTCCCAAAGGCATGTCCATTTCCTAGAGGCACTGCTGTAAGCTACTATTCCTATGGAATCAAGCCACCAATGATTTTTGAGCTTTATAACCTAACATAGAAGCAGGTTCCGAATCTCTTAGCAAAGGCTTTTTTATACGCTAGTGTTCTTTACTATTTCATTACTATCCACATCATGTCAGCTCAGTGATATGCTTAATCTCTTGTTTATTGTTGTCATTGTTGCTATTGTTTTATTCTCTCATATATCACATTCTGATCACAGTTTCCCCTCTCTCCTCTCCTGCCTGTCCCTGCCCACTACCTCCTTTCTCCCAAGATTCACTCCTCCTCCATTTTTATTCAGAAAAGGCCAGGCTTCCCAAGGATTCAAACCAAACATGGCCTAACAAGATACAATAAGACTAGGAACAGCCCCTCATATTAAGGCTGAATAGAGCAACCAAATAAGAGGATAGGGGTCTTAAAAGTAGGCAAAATACAGAAAGAATAGTTCTAGTTTAACAAATTCAACAGACCATTCCCCAAGACATTTTTTTATGTCACTCAGGTTGCCAAATTTGGCCTTTGGATTTGTTACCTCACATACTTTTTAAGAGAAGAATGTACTAGAAAATAGAAAAGAGTTTTGTTTTGATTGTTTAATATTGTACCATGAAAGTGACATGTGACAGTACTCCCATATTCCACCAAACATATTAGGTTTCATCACCTTACCAAATTTTAAGGGAACTAAGAACCATAATGTTCTATTTATGTAAGGTTGTCTTGGTTAGGGTTTCTATTGCAGTGAAGACACACCATGGCAAAGGCAACTCTTATAAAGGGATACATTTCAGTGGGGATGGCTTACAGTTTCAGAGGTTTTGTCCATTATCTTTACTGTGGCATGCAGGCAGACATGGTGCTGGAGAAGGGGCTGAGAGTTCTACATCTTGTTCTGCAGACAGCAGAAACAGCTGTCTTATTGGATGTAGCTTGAGCATGTATGAGACCACAAAGATCACATCCACAGTAACACACTTCCTCCAACAAAGCTATATCTACTCTAACAAAGCCACACCTCCTAGTTGTGGCATTCCCGACAGCCAACCCTTCAAGCATGTGGGTCTATGTAGGCGAACCCTATTCAAACTACAAAGCAACTAAGCACATTTCAAATAAAATTTAGAAAATGTTTTATCTTATCATAAGAAAAAAATGGGGGTCTTTGTCCAGAGATTCTTTTCCTTCTTCTACTTCCATTATTCTTTTCTTCTTCTTTTTTTATTACCATTATTTTTAAGTTTGATCTTTGTATAATACCCTAGATTTCCTGGATGTTTTGTGTACTAGTGTGGCCTTTGGGGGTTCTGAGATTCTGAGCACTGCCTTGGTTCTGGTAGAGCAGGGGCTTCTTAGCAGCTGTGGGCCAGGTGATAGGGGAGTGCTGTTGGGGAATGTTAGGTGGGCTCTGAGGAAGTGTAGGAGGTCTGAGGGCATGGTCTTACCTGGAGTGTAGAGTTCAGGGCTTCTGCTGGAATTGTGGGATGGATTTTGGTGACAAGGTGAGTGGGGCTGCTGAGAGAAAGTTGGACAGACTCTGAGAGGAGTGTAAGCAGTCTGTGAGCAAGGTGTTACTTGAGGTTCTGGAAATAGGTGTAGCCTCTGGTAGAACAGGGTTATAGTAAGTTTTAATTGTCAGCATAATCTAGAATTGTGTGAGAAGAGCATCTCAATGAGGAATTCTGTGGGTCAGCTAGGTCTGTGGCTCTGGAGAATTGTCATGGCTGCTTTAAGTGAGTTGAGAAGAGCCAGCCCACCATACATAGCTCTATTCCCTTGCTTTGGGTACTGGAATGTGAAAATGTGCAGTCAGGAGTAAGCTCAAATAAGTATCCTTCCATTAATTATTCTTTGCTCTTGACTACAACTTGCAATCTGGAATTGTGAACTAAAATAATCGCTAATCTTAATTAGACTTTAAACAAGAAACTTGGCCACATAAGGACAGAAGAATATGAAATATAAAATTGAAATTCCCACAGTGATTACTAGAAAACAAAAGGTGCTTTGTAACGTTCTTCTGGGACTAGGAAAAAAACTATCCAGAAGACCTGGGCATGGGTCTTTTGCCCCAAAAACCTCTATGTTTCTCTCATTGTGCATTAACACTTGTGAGAAAGTGCTAGAGCTACTGAGGCAAGACTTTCCTGCTTATGGCTCCTTCCCACTTTACACTGTGACAGAGCCCAATTCCGCTCAAGCTTCATCCCGGGCCTTCTAAAGGTATGGCTATGCCTATGTTTGATGCAAATACAGGGGCCAGGGATCTGCATAAGTCCCCTTGTTGCTACTTGGTTTTCTCACTCTCCTTTAAGAGTAGAGACTATTTTTTCTCCAGAATGAGAATGACTTAGCTATCCTCAGCTCTCCAACCAGTGGGAAACAGATTTAAAATTCTTACTGAATCAGCACGAACTGGTTTATCAGAGAACATTTTGATAATCCTAACATGCAGCACTTCAAAAGTGGCTTCCTTTCCAAGCTAATTATCACATTGAGTAAAACACGAGAACTTTTTACTGCATTTCCAAAATGACTTTTATGAAGATACCATCTAAGAAATGGGGAGTTACTGAAGCCTCAGAGTAGTTCATCTTAGGCTACTATGCAATCCACAGTGTTCTGCATTATTTAGGGGATCATCACTGGCATTCTTTGCTGGGAAAACATCAACAAACATTTCCAAATGTGTGGTTTGGCTGCTGAGTTCAGAAGTTGTGGCACATGATCTCTTGGCTCCATAACTTTTGTTCTAAGTGAGGCTGAATTTCATGGTGGGTCCAGTGGGGCCAGGAAAAGATTTTCACATTGTGAAGAAGTAGGCCAGGTCTCAGTATCTTCTTTGAAGTCTTGCCATCATGGACCTACTGCCTTCCACTCAGGGACCCAGCTTCTAAAGGTTCTGCTAGTTCTCTGTAGCACTACCAGCAAGAAAGCAAATTAACGCATGAACCTATAGGGAACAGCCCAAATCCAAATACAATACCAGCAAGCCAGATTCTCAAGATGACACGATCAGTCAAAGGCAGATAAAACTGGACACTTCATTTACTACTTCAGGAAACAAAAAGAAAATACGTTAGCCCAAGGGAAGAAACATTTCCAACAAGAGTCATTTCTGGGTTTTAATGTTCTTTTTTTCCCCTCTGCTCTCCCCACTTGTGATATCTTTTTATACAGAGAAGATGGGAGCCATCACTTCTGTAGCTAAAGCCCGCTGTGGTCTACAGAAGAATGTCTCACTTGTTCCCACTAAACCTATCTATTAATTTACCTAAAGTGACATCACAGGTGGCAGGTTAAAGTTGAACTTCATTTGACCTTCCTGTAATACTCTCTCCCAAAGGCACTGCCCTATCCCAGTTCGTCCTTCAACACATGGGTCAGCCGTGATCAAATTAAGGAGTCAGCACACTCTAGAGCCCACACTATTGCATCCAATACAGGAAGACTAGGTACTTCTTGTCCTATCCACTAACCAGACATATAACCTTTATCTATCACTGCAGTTTATCTGCCCCTTCAATTGCTTCTATACATTTTTTTGTTCAATAGCTGAATTATTTCTAATGTGTTTTTGGAATCTAGTGCCCTGTGATTACTTTCTAGAAGTAGATGGAGCTCTCTGAATAAGTTAATATATTGAAAATCAAGACACAATTCTTTCTCTCTTTTGCCATGATATCGCTCCCTCAAAGAATTCAATTTCAAGGTACTGATGTTCCTTTCACCACAGACATAACAATGTCACTTTATCAACCTTTAGGGTTTAAAAATCATCCTCGATGAGTGCATTACAAAATTACTCACAGGCAAAGGTCAAAAAGTGGCTGCTGCATGTAATGAATTTCTGAAGAGGACTTGATCCACATCCTTCTAATTCAGACACTGCTTCTCAACAGTGAAGGAAAAAGAATAATCTAATACTCACCCTTCACCATTGCAGCCATCCTGTCACATTTAAACGGAAATTGGGTGATTATGTATGTATATATATATATATATATGTATATATATATACATATATATATACGCATACACATATATATACACATGTATATGTATATATACGTATACATATACATATACATATACATATACATATACATATACATATACATATACATATACATATACATATACATATACATATACATATACATATACATATACATATATGTATGCTTGCTTTACATGTAAAATCGAGTTCCCAAACCCTCCTGTCCTCTACTGTTCTACACACCAACCCCCATACCATCCCATTTCTTTTCCCCAGGGACTGTGAGACCATCCATGAGGAGTCTTCAAAGTCTGTCATATCATTTGGAGTAGGGCCTAGGCCCACCCCCATGTGTCTAGGCTGAGGGAGTATCCCACTATGTGGAATGGGCTCCTAAAGTCCATTCGTATACTAGGGATAAATACTGATCCACTACCAGAGGCCCCATAGACTGCCCAGTCCTTCCAACTAAGACCATATTCAGAGAATCTGGGCCGGTCCTATCAGATTGGAGTCCATGAGCTGCCCCTTGTTCAGATCAGCAGTATCTGTAGGTTTCCCCAGCCTGGTCGTGACCCCTTTGCTCATAACTCCTCTCTCTCTGCAACTGGATTCCAGGCATTTAGATCAGAGTTTAGCTGTGGGTATTTGCTTCTGCTTCCATCAGCTACTAGATGAAGGCTGTAGGATGGCATATAATATAGTCATCAATCTCATTATCAGGGAAGGCAGCTTCTCCATTATTGCTTATATTGTTAGTTGGGATCATCCTTGTAGATCTCTGGACATTTCCATAGTGCCAGATTTGTCTTTAAACCTATAATGGCTCCCTCTGTTATAGTATCTCTTTTCTTGCTTTCCTCTTTTTTTCCCTGACTCAATCTTCCTGCTCTATCATGGCCATCTTCCCTCTCCTCTTCCTCATAACTCCCTCTTCCCTCCCCTAATGCTCACAATTTGCTTGGGAGATCTTGTCCCTTTCCCCTTGCCCTGGGGATCATGTATGTCTCTCTTAGGGTGCTCCTTGTTTCCTAGCTTTTCTGGGGGTGTGGATTGTAGACTTGTAATTCTTTGTTTTATGTCTAAAAACAATATATGAGTAAGTGCATCCTGTGTTTGCCATTTTTGTTACTGGATTACCTCACAAAGGATGGTTTCTTCTAGTTCCATCCATTTGCCTGCAAATTTCAAAACTCTATTCCCCCCTCCCTGAGTAGTACTCCATTGTTTAAATGTACCACATTTTCTCCATCCATTCTTCAGTTGAGGAGCATTTAGAGGCTTCCAGATTCTGGCTAATACAAATGATGCTGATATGAAGATAGTTGAACAGAGGTTCTTGTTGCAAGAATGTGCATCTTTTGGGTATAAGCCTAAGAGTGGAATTGCTGGATCTTGAGGAAGACTAATTCCCTTTCTCTTTTTTTTTATTTTTTATTTTTATTTTACATATTGATCCCAGTTCCCTCTCCCTCCCTCCCTGCCTATTTCTCTCCCTCCCTCTTTATTTCCCACTCCCCCACCCTCTCCCACCCTCCCATGCCCCCAGACCACCCTCCCCTCTCATCCTCCCATTCCACATGTAGGGTGATGCCTTCCAGGAGGTATCATCTAAATCTGTAAAGTTATTTAGACTAGGGTCTAGGCCCTTCCTCCTGCCTCTAGGTTGAGGAACTATCCCTCCATGAGGAATGTGCTCCCAAAGTCCTTTTGTGCACCAGGGATACAGCCTGGCTCCACTGTCCAAGGTCCCCTTAGACTGCCCAGACCCCATGATCAGGGGGTCTGAGTCGGTCCAATGCTGGATTCTCAGCTATCAGTCTGTGGGGACCCATTAGCTCTTTCTTGTTCAGGTCATCTGTCTCTGTGGGTTTCTGATTCCCATTTTCCTGAGGAACCACCACACTGATTTCCAAAGTAGCTATACGAGTTTGCACTCCCACAAGTAGTGGAGGAGTGTACCTTTCTCCACATCATCTCCAGCATAAACTGTTTTTGGTGTTTTATATTTTAAACATTCTGACAGGAGTAAGATGGTATCTCAGAGTTGATTTGATTTGCATTTCCCTGATGGCTAAGCATGTCCAACATATTCTTAAGTGTCTTTCAGCCATTTTAGATTCCTTTATTGAGAATCCTGTATTCAGTTTTGTATCCTGCTTTTTAATTGGATTATTTGGTGTTTTGGTAACTAGCTTCTTGAGTTCTTTGTATATTTTGGAAGTCAGCCCTCTGTAGGGTTAGCGAAGATCTTTTTCCAATCTGTGGACTGCCATTTTGTATTGTTGACAATGTTCTTTGCCCTATAGAAGCTTTCCAATTTCAGGTGGTCTCATTTATTAATTGTTGATCTCAGTGTCTATGCTACTGGAGTTCTGCTCAGGAAGTGATGTTCTGTACCAATTTGTTCAAAAGTGCCTCCCACTTTCTCTTCTAAGAAATTCAGTATGGCTGAATTAATGTTGAGGTCTTTGGTACATTTGGACTTAAGTTTTGTGCACGGCAATAAATATGAATCTATCTGAAGTGTTCTACAAATCTTTATCCAGTTATGCCAGCACCATTTGTTGAAGATGCTTTCTTTCTTCTATTGTATAATTTTAGCTTTTTTGTTAAAAATCAGGTGTTTGTAGATGTATTGGTTAATATCAGGGTTTTAAATTTGATTCCATTGGTCTTCCTGTCTCTTTTTGCTCAATAACAAACTGTTTTCAGGACTATAGCACTATAATGGAGCTTGAAGTCAAGGATGGTGATGCCTCCGGAAGTTTCTTTATTGTATAGGGTTGTTTTGGCTATCCTGGATCTTTTGTTTTTCCATATAAAGTTAAGTATTGTCCTTTCAAGTTCTGTGAAGAATTGTGCTGGGATGTTGATGAGGTTGTAGTGAATCTGTAGATTGCTTTTGGCAAGAATGCCATTTTTACTATGTTGATCCCACCTATCCAAGAGCATGGGAGATCTTTCTATTTTCTGGTATCTTCTTTAATTTCTTTTTTTAAAGACACAAAGTTCCTGCTATATAGGTCTTCCACTTGTTTAGTAAGTGTTACCCCAAGATACCTCATGTTGTTTGTGGCTATTGTAAAGGGTGATATTTCTCTGATTTCTTTCTCAACCTCTTTGTCGTCTGAATAAAGTAGGGCTACTGACTTTTTTGGGTTTATTTTGAATCCTGCTAGTTTGCTGAAGGTGCTTATCAGCTGTAGGAGTTCCCTGGGTTTATTGGGTCGCTTATGTAAACTATCATATCATCTGCAAATAGAGACAGTTTGACTTCTTCCTTTCCATTTTGTACCCCGTTGATCTCTTTTTGTTTTCTTATTGCTCTAGCTAGAACTTCAAATGCAATATTGAAGAGATATGGAGAGAGTGGACAGATTTGTCTAATTCCTGATTTTAGAGGAATCATGTTGAGTTTCTCTCCATTTAGTTTGATGTTGGCTGTTGGTTTGCTTTATATTGTTTTTATTATGTTTAAGTATGTTCCTGTTATCCTTGATTTTTTTTAATACTTTAATAGTGAATTTAATAATAGTTGGATTTTGTCAAAGGCTTTTTCAACATCTAGTGAAACTATCATGTGGTTTTTCTTTTACAGTTTGTTTATATAGTGGATTATATTAATGGATTTTAGAATGTTTAACCATCCCTGCATCCCCTGGATGAAACCTACTTGATCAAGGTGAATGATTTCTCTAATGTGTTCCTGGATTTGATTTCCCAGTATTTTATTGAATATTTTTGTTTCAATGTTCATGAGGGATGTTGGTCTGTAGTTCTCTTTCTTAGTTGTGTCTTTGTGCGGCTTTGGGTACTAAGGTAATTGTAACCTCAGAAGTAGTTTGGCAATTTCCCTTCTTCTTCTATTGTGTGGAGTATTGGTATTAGCTCCTTGAATTTCTGGTAGAATTCTGCACTGGAACCCTCTGTCCCTGGGCCTTTTTTGTTGGGAGACTTTTGATGACTGCTTCTATTTCACTAGGGGTTATAATTCTTTTAAATTGCTTATCTGTTCTTGATTTAATTTGCTAAGTATATCTCCCCAGAAAATTGTCCATTTTTGTTAAATTTTTGAATTTTGTGGAGTACAATTTTTCAAAATATAACCTGAAGAGTCTCTGGATTTCCTCATTGTCCATTGTAATGTCCCCATTTTCATTTCTGATCTTGTTAATTTGCATGTTACCTCTTTGCCTTTTGGGTAGTTTGGATAATCAATTGCCTATGATTTTGACAGTATAGTTGACTTCCTTGGGTTGGAGTTTTCCTTCCAGAACTTTCTGAAGGACTGGATTAGCTGGTAAATATTGTTTAAATCTGGTTTTGTCATGGAATATCTTGATTTCTCTATCTATACTGGTTGAAATCTTTGCTGGATATAGGAGTCTGGACTGGCATCTGTGGTCTCTTAGTGTTGGTAGAATATCTATGTAAGACCTTCTGGTCTTCAGAATTTCCATGGAGAAATCAAGTGTAATTCTTATAGGTTTTTCTTTATATGTTACTTGGCCTTTTTTCTTTGCTTCTTTTAATATTCTTTCTTCATTCTGTATGTTTGGTGTTTTGATTATTATGTGGCTAGGGGACTTTTTTGTGGTCCACTCTATTTGGTGTTCTATAAGCTTATTGGAGTTACATTGGCATATCTGTCTTTAGGTTGGGAAAGTTTTCTTCTATAATTTTGTTGAATATATTTTTTGTACCTTTGAGTTGAGTATCTTCACCTTCTTCTATGCCTATTATTCTTAGGTTTGGCCTTTTCTTTTCACAGTGCCCCATATTTCCTGGATATTTTGTGTTGGGGATTTGATGAACTTAACATTTTCTTTGGTTGAATCTATTTCCTCTGGTGTATCTTCAACACCTGAGATTCTCTCTTCCATCTCTTGTATTCTGTTGGTTATTCTTTCATCTGTATTCCCAATCGTTTACCCAACTTTTCTATTTCCAGAATTCCCTCAGTTTGTGTTTTCTTTAATGTCTCTATTTTACTTTTCATGTCATGAATTGTTTGAATTGTTTACTTCATCTGTTTGATTGGTTTGTTTTTTTTTTTTTCTTAACTTTCCCTGTTTTCTTAAGAGATTTGTTGATTTATTGCATTTTTTTTCATTTCCTCTTTTAGGGTCTCTATCATCTTCATGAATATGTTTTTAGGGTCATTCTCTTCTGTTCCATCTGTGTTGGGATATTAAAGTATTTCTGGTGGTGTGAAGTCCCTAGACTCTGGGGGCATCATACTTATCTTTCTGTTGTTGGCTGTATTCTTATACTGTGGTCTACCCATCCCTTCTTCCAGTGTAAACCAGTAGGGTCTCCCCTCTCCTAGTAGGTACAGGACCAAGCTTCTCTTCTGGTGGGTGCATGCAGGTCCAATACTCTGATGATTCTCCCCTTCCAGTGGATGGAGGTGGGACTAGGGTGATGCCAGACTCCAGATGGGCTGGTTGGCTGGGACAGTTTACACTGTATACAGTCTGCAGGCCTCAGAAGGCTCCAAGCAGGGCCCCTGAAAGCAGGCCAGAAACAGGTCTAATCTTATTTTCTACCATGGGCAGAGGTGTAACCAGGACACTGGCAGACTCTTAAAAGGCTAGTCTGCAGGGACAGACTCCCATGCTCACAGTCCACAGTCCTCAGGAAGCTATGAGCAGGACACTGGAAGGCTGGCTCCCTCCATGGGCAGAGGCAGGACCAGGATGCTGGCAGACTCAGGACAGGCTGTTCCTCCTGGACGGCCTTCCCTGTGCACACACAGGCCAATCTTGGGTGTTTCATGAAAACTAATTCATTCTCTCCAATCAGATTTGATCTTGAAGAAAGGAAACTGTAATAACCATTGAATGCCTTCCAGCCCCTCCCTTTTTGCTGAAGTATTGGATGCCTTGGCAAATATAGAAGGAATTTGTGTGGTTGCTGATTTTCTTTCATCTGGCATACAGTGGCCACTATCAATTAAGCCATTTCCAGTGGACTTGGTTCTAAGTTGTGATGTTATTCTCTTCCATCTCCAAGTTTATTACCATCCCTGACAAACATGTTCAAAGGAAAGAGTTTCACTGTAGGTTTGAGAATCCAGATATTCCAAATTGTACAGTAGGGAAAATGTTGCTTGGATGTAGTCAAATTAGTGCTAAATATACAAAAACAATACCACTATACATTTCCCAAAGTCATTTTTTGAATAGAAATTCCTTGAAACCAACTTGGAAAGAGTGAGGACATATTAACAGCTCTGATTCCCTTAGGAATATCAGGAGCTCTTTGGCAGTGAGGACTGCATTAGAAGGGGATTTTTAACCTAACTGGACACACATTATACACAAAATTAAAACAAAAGCACATTTGTAAAACTTGAAGACAAAATTATTTTAAATCATGTGTGGCTTGATCTTCTTTTCTGAAGGTGGCTAGAATTATCTTCTGGTTCTCTCAGTACTGATGGTCATGGAGAAGTCTGCGCAGGTGCCAGACTGAGGGTATAGGCTCATCTTTCCCACTGTCTGTGATGCAAACTAGGTAGGAAACTCCCAAGAAAGTTTAATGATGAAGTCCTTCACATTTGTTAAAAGAAACTACGTACAGGAGAAATTCAGAATCTAACTTGGGGAGAGGGAGGAAAGAAGACCTCCTGCCCAAACATCCAGGTTTCTCCATGGATGAGGAAGAGGAACCCTTTAACCACCCACTTTCCTCTAAATCTCTACCATTCCCATTGACCCTCAGACCTCCAGCAACATGGAGGCCCCGTCATCATCATTCAGTCCCACATAATGCCTTCGCCTTAAGGCCATTCAAATCTTTCCAGCTCAGAATGTGATAAAGAAATCAATTACAAAATGAAAATTTTATGATACATCTTTGCAAATAAGACAACATTGAATATGTATGTCCCCAGTGGAAACAAGAGAATGATGATGTGGTCTATTATCATCAGTGCTATTCAGCAGTATCCTGTGGTCACCACCAGCACAATGACATAGAAAAAAAAGTTAAAGAGCAAAGAATGCTGTCATTGTCATAGCTGATACAATATTGAGTGCAGAAAATTCATGGTAGTCTATAGAGTTCAACCAATGTGGAATTAAGTAAAGATGCATTACATTTTGTATGGCAATGAAAATGGTTATATATTTTATAAGATAACATTTATATTAGCACTTAATAATGTAAGGCACCTAGAGAAAATTTTCAACAAATTTTTACAAATCCAAAGAGAAAGTGGCAAACAAAAAAAATATAGAATACAAAGTGATCTATGGGGTCATTGTAGGTACTGAATAGTTAACATAAATGGGTTCTAGAAGAGATAATGAGTGGCATGGTTACCGAAGAGCTGGCCACACCCCTTTGTGGCAGCCCCAGCCACACAGCCTGAACAATGCCACTGGCACAGATGAGTTGGCCCTGTACATTGTGGGAGAATTGGCTCCACACCTCACCTGCCCACAGCACTATGGTATAGATGACGGCATGGGTGTCACAGGGCTTTTCTCCTCAACTGATAGTTTCTGGCATCAATGCAGGCAGAGAAAGATTCATTCTCTCTTAGGGGGCTGGCCACTAGGAATTTAACCAAACACTAGTGAATATGGACAACACAAAATGAACTTTTGGGGAGGGAGTGGGAGTGGACATGGAAGGACTTGGAAGTGAGGATGATCAGGATGCATGGATTGCCTTCAAGTGGTTTTGAAAATTACCCTATTGAAATTTTTAGGTCATGGATCTTGACTAAATTGACATATATACTTGTTTATTCAACTGAAGAGAAGAAGAGACAATGATTTGCTATTGGTCATCATCAATAATAATATGATACTGCATTAGCTAATCTTGGATATGTCTGAGAAGAGGAAACCTCATTCAAAACTGCCTCCATCATACGGGCCTGTAGGCATATCTTTGGAGCATTTTGTTGATTGCTATTTTATATAGGAGGACCTAGATCACTGTGGGTGGTACCATCTAAGCAAGTGAACCTGGACTGGGTAAGAAAGGTAGCTGAATGCCAGCCTGAGATCAGCCAGTAAGTAGCATTCTTCCATCGTTTTGTTTTTGCTTTGCTTTGCTTTGCTTTGCTTTGCTTTGCTTTGCTTTGCTTTGCTTTGCTTCTTCTTCAAGGTCCTATCTTGAGTACCCATCTTAGCTTCCTCTTGATGATGGGCTGTAATGCGAGCTAAAATGACCTTTTTATTCCTCTCAAAGTTCTTTCAGATAAAGTTTCTATCACAGCAACAGAGGAGGAAATTAGGACAGAAATTCTTTTAACAACGGAAATATCAATAACCTACTACCTGCTAAATTCAATATCCTTCTTCACATGCATACATAAAAAATCTCAAATGCAAACACAAATATATTATATTTCAAGTAGATTGTGGATAATAAGTAAAAATAATGAAATATAAAATAAGCAAGTAAACAAATAAGGAAATCAGATCAAAAGTACTAGTACTGAAGACATAGGCATGTGAGTGTATAAGACAAACATGAGTGAGCTGAAAAATATTCAATCTCTACCTTAGCACAAATAACATGAAAAAAATCTAAACAGGAGTTCTTTTTCATCAACTGAAATGCTTCTCCCGTTAATTCAACAATATGAGACAAATTCTACAAAGAGGCTGTTAAGCAATCATGACAGATATGTATGTTAACACCACATGCCAGCTGAAGCCCCTTATCCTTTTGTCAAGAATTCTTCAGTGTCTCTAGTTAAAGCTGCTTTCAACTTCCCCCAAATCACTGGAAACTCCTGGATCTCACCACAATTACACATGTTCTATTTAAGTCAGGATCTTTGTGGAATATTTTAAATACACATGACAATGGAGAATTTTTTCCCATCAATCCAACAAATGCAATTGAATGCCTTTCCCATTATAAAACTATTTTATCTTGCAACAGGTAGAGCGACATTTTAAGAACATCTTCAGTTTTTAGGACAGTTTTTTTTGTTTTGTTTTGTTTTGTTTTTTGTTTTGTTTTTTGTTTTGTTTTTTGTTTTGTTTTGTTAATGCTGATTGAGCACCCTGAATCAGACCCACGTAAAATGTAACTCTTATCATCTTTAAATGTGTTAGTTAACGGGAGAGGAGGTCTTCATGAACAATTAATGGAATATCAGAAAATAAGTGACAAACATTTGATGAGCAACAGCATCAGTAAGAAATTACCCCAATGTCAAGAAAAGCAAATAACAGTAAAAACAACAACAACAAAAAAGCCTTTAAACCATGCCTAGAACAGTTGAGAGAAACTCAAATAACCAAGACTAAAGTGAGAATGGAGTCTTGGTCAGCTTTAAACTGTAACTAATAAACTAGTAAGTTATCTATACACATTAATAAAGTTTCAATTTCCTGCCAATTTGACACAAAATACAAACTGAGGTAATATAAAAGCAATTATTCCCCAGTGCCACCTGAACCTCTACAATAAACTGTTTAGCTGAGGACATTAATTGAAAGAGTGTTTAAGATGACTTGCAGCCAAGGAAAACTTTAAACACTGAGCAATTTTATAGTTTATAGGTGACAAAAATTTAGAAGACAATTTCCCAACCTTGATAACAATATTCAAAATGCACTTGACATTACTGGTATAAATCTTCAAATACTGTTTTTTCTAAGACACTAATAATAAAAGATTTCTATTACCCACTCTGCACACCAAATCATCTTTACATTCTCCACACAGAAAAGCTACGTTGCAGAAATCACTGTCCCATAAAGAGGCTATCAAAACAAACACAAAAAAAGGACAAGGAAGCAAGAGCTCTGTGACTATAAGGGGGAGCATTATTTTTTTCTGAATTGTGTAAGGTTTCTGATATTTTTCAGTTTTTTTAAATATAGAATTTGGTGACAGTTTCCTCTGACACTGAAACATTACATCCTGCAAGGAAGCTCTTTAAGCAGGGAAGTAAACCATTCAAAATAGCTTCAGGAAATCCCTGAAGCTGACCAGATTCACTAGGCTCCACTCTGCCAGAGTAAACAATAAAACCTGTAAAGACTCTCAGACCAGCTAAGCTGCAGGGAAGACACTGACCAGACCAGCTGCCTGGAAGAAGCAGGAAGCAACTGATTGCCTGGAAGAGGTTTAGAACAACTGAAGCACTTAGAAAAGACACCCTCCAACCTATTGAGCGTCCTGCGGGATGTGCAGTATGGTCTAGGTTCCCCCTTTGTAAACTGTGTAGCATACCAGTGCTAAAGCTGACTCTGGTGATGCAGCTGTCCATTTCTGTTAGTAACCCCTCACTCACATTCATGTAAATAGCCCCCAATGAAACTCATTGGCCCACCGAGTTGGACTTGGTGGTTGCTGTACTTTGGTCTGTCATAGGCTCTCTATCTAGAGTGAGTAGAGGTTATGCAGCATCCCTCACATGAAAACTTTTGTCACACAACAGCCAGTGAGATAGCTTGGTAGTTAAAGGTGTTTCCTGCTGAGTCTGATGTCCTAAGACTGATCCCTGTGGCCAACGGAGTAGTAAGAGAGAATCAATTCCCACAAATTGTTCCTAACCTCCACGTGGGTACCATTACACACATTACCCCATACACATACATACAAATGAATAAACATACTAATTTTAGGTTTGTTTTACTTGTAATTATGAGTATATGTGTTTGCCTATGAATAATTATGTGTGGGAGTTTAGGTGCCCATGAAGCTTAAGTTAAAAGCACTAGAGAGCTGTCCTTTGTAGATGCTGAGAATCAAACTCATTGTGAACTTTTAACTGCTGGAACCCATGTCTCTGGCCCCATATTTGTTGTTGTTGTTGTTGTTGTTTTAATCTTGAATCTTATTAGGATTGATTTTCTCTTCAAAATGAGTATTCTCTGTTACACTTAATTACAGCTTCTGATTCTATATTTTGTCACCAAGAAACTTGCCACTCCAAATCACCACATCTAAACCACACATCCCCACTATACCTAGATGAGGTAGGGGTGGGATAAGGTGGGTGGAGTTTACAAAGGCAGCTATCTATAACCCCTTTGAGAAGGGCTAGTCTATTTCTAAGGCTTGAGACTCAGGAGGACTGATTTTTCTGGAGAGCATTCTCCTCTCAGACTCCTCTCCATCACCAAGCAGGTCCCTCCAGGTGCAAATTTAGCAAATGACCCACCAGCAACAGAGAGCATTAATGCCCCCAAGGCACCAATCTCACTTTGGCCTGGCAGATCTTTACCATCATGGCACTTGCACAATTTCAGGATTAGAAATTGTTTATGCCCAGGATTTCTGGTTGTCTGCAGTGCAATAGACAGTCTGAACTGTCCAGCCAGCCACAGCCCTGCACATAAACCTTCGTATACCATGTCCACCTGTTTTAAACCAGGGTTACAAGGAGCCTCCCTTCTACTCTAGCAGGTATGTTCTTGCTCCTCTCTTCAGAATGACAAAAACAAAACAAAACAAAACAAAAAAGTTAATTAAGATTACATAGAAAACATTTTTAAATATGAAACTACTTCAGTCACGGCAAACAAAAAAGATGACTGTCCTGGCTCAAAGTCCTCTATGGGATATTTTGCCCATCTTAAGGTCATGGGGAAGCTACCATTTTGAACTGTTTCCATTTTTGCTTTTGTTCTCAGCACTTTATAGTAGGTACTTTCTCACATCATTAAAATTGCTTAATGAATGTTTTAGTTGGTTGTGCAATAAACGTATATGTGTGCTCTAAATTACATAGTGATAATGTGTGCAATTTATTAACGAATAAGCATCTGAGGATAATAAAACATGCATATGCTCACCTAGGCACCTCAGTGCATGAAATTCATCTCCACAGCACATCCATTACCAACCCTAGCTAAAGCACTTGACTGAAGACCACCCCTCTCTCCTTACTACCTCTCTCCCCTTAGGCAGCTACTGGGAAAATGGAGGAATGCCCCCAAGCAGTAACAACTCTAGATTTATTTGGGGTACAGTATACACAATTCTAGTTCTAATCTTCCCTTCATTCAGGAATGAGTGACTATGAGAAGTAAATAGAAAAAGGGTCAAATCCGTAGTTGGAGAATGAGCTATTCTCGAGGCAGGGCTGTGAACTGCAGGAAGCCTGTGTCTGTTCATTCATTTCCTAATGCTTACCTGAATGATTACTTTGTGAACAAAAGTTCCAGGAAAGAAGCTCACTTTAGTGTAAGGCTAATTAATTGTTTAAAATTCAGTCACTGCAGAGAGGGTGAAATGTTGCAGGTCTATACACTAACTATAATTTATATCAGTCTGTCTTTAGGGCCCATAACAACTATTCCTTTTCCACCTCTCTGTCTGGCCTAACAATCTTGTGACTAACAGGTAAAACCTTTCAGAATGTAGTAACAGAAAAATTTTGTCAGCTAGCATCTGAAGCCTGTACTAGAATTTCTATCTAATGTTTCTACCAGTGGTATATGACAATACCTTGATATATGACTTTCTTTGTTTTGTTGCTATAAAAACTTCATGAATCCATATGGAGACATGGATTTTTGGGTGACCTGAATCTGTTTTCCAAGACTATTGTTCCTTTTATATAGCTTCAGAATAAACTATCTCTTAACCACTTTGAAGCAAGAATTGTGTTTTTCTGGTAACAACCTCTACCCATTGACCAAAGAATTTTCATGTGTCAGCTAAAATATCTATAAAGATGATTATTATTAATACTTCTTATCAATCTCAAAGCAGATGTGGGAAAATAGAAGCAAGAATTATGCATGAATAATAAAGTCTACCCATCTCTTTACCCTCTTTGTACTAAATCCTGACCATGATGGCAGAAGCACCAGCAGCCTACCAGACCACATGGCCTTAGAAGCACTGAGCTAAGGTGGTTCTTAGAAGGAAGTTGTTCATGTATATGGAATCACCATAGCAAACTAGCCAGCCTGAATTTGACATAATTTTATAAGAAAGAGAACTAAATAGTGTTTGCCTTTTACTGTGCTTTCATGCTATTATTTACAGTATGAACCGACAAGAGTAAATTTAGGTAAAAACAGACGGTGTGTGAACAATACCTTCAAGATATTTTTATGTACAAATGAGAGAGGACATGGGTTAGATAATGGAAGACATAAGGTGAAGTTTGATTTCCATTTAAGTTGGAAAATCCTACAGTGTGTTTTGTGAAGATAAGCAGACCCTAGTGAGGATAAAAGTTAATTAGTACAGACTAGAGAATAACTGAAATACTCTAGTGAGTAAATCATGATTTCAGACCATAGTTACCCATATTTGGCTTTAACAACTGTCATTTTTTTTATCACCACCTGTTACAGGTACTTAAATTGTATAAAGAAACTATTCCCATTCCATTTTCCAAGGACTTTCAACCTACAGAAAGAAGTTACCTAACCTATACATACTGAACGTATCAATAACAATTGAATTTCTTGCAGAGTTTACCTCTATCTTCCCTATCATGTTTCCCTTTTTCAATTGGGAAAGTAAAGAAGGGGCTTCAGTGCTTCTGACACATGAGCAAGAGCATAGAGTATAAGAAGAAATGGCTCAAAGATGACATTTGTCATCTTGTAAATAAAAATGTACAGCACAGTTAATAAAGCAAGGAGAGAGTGGCAATTTGAATGAGAATGGTTCCTATAGGCTTGTACATTTGAATACTTGGTTACCACTTGGTGGAAATGTTTCAGAAGAATTAGGAGGTGCGGCCCTATTGGAGGAGATGTGTCACTGGACTGGGCTTTAAGGTTTTGAAAGCCCATGACATTCCAGTTGGTTTCCTCTACAACATACTTGCAGATATGGATGTAAGTTCTCAAATAGTGATCCAGCATTGTGCCTCTCTGTCTGCTGCCATGCTCCCCACTGTTATGGTCATGAACTCTAACCCTCCACAACCATGAGCACCAAGTTAAACATTTTCTTTTATAAGTTGCCTTGGTTGACAGTGTTTTGTCACAGCACAAGAAAATAAACCAAGACGCAAAGCAAACTCTCCTTTCTTAACATAGTAAAAAATCACAATGTTTGATAGAATTGCTATAACTCCAAACATGCAAATCCACTCACAGCATTAATTAATGTACAAAGAATGTCTGCTCTCTCTCTCTCTCTCTCTCTCTCTCTTCTCTCTCTCTCTCTCTCTCTCTCTCTCTCTCTCTCTCTCTCTCTCTCTCTCTCTCTCTCTCTCTCTCTCTCTCTCTCTCTCTCTCTCTCTCTCTCTCTCTCTCTCTCTCTCTCTCTCTCTCTCTCTCTCTCTCTCTCTCTCTCTCTCTCTCTCTCTCTGGTCTAAACAGCATGATATTGTGCCCTGAATAACATGCTGCTTTTCTTTCATGCTCCATCATGTAAGATCCAAGATCCCTTTCAATACATATGTTTTGCACAAGAAACAGGCCTTGGGGGAGATACCAGGAATTACATTTGAAGCAGTCACTATGAGCTTCCTGTCAATCATGCCAATGGAGATAGCCAGCAATGAACTTAATCTACAGGTCCAGAGTACAGGACAATTAGGACAGGTAATAAAACTTTTGGTGTCACCAGTTTTTAATATATTAAGCTATGAAACAGGTAAAACCAACTAGAGACTTAACTTATTAAACAGTAATGAGCCAGGTCTTAATGGTGTCCCCACAGGATGGCATTTAGAATTTAAAGGCATGAGAAAATAGTCCAACAAGAGGGACTAGAAAAGCGTAGCCAGTAAGACACAGGAAAAACAGAAGAATGGGATGCTCAAGGCTGAGATTACTCTAAGAGATCTGTCTTTGAGAATTTGTCAGGTAAGAAGAGAATAGGGACACCTGGCTATGTGAAATAGGAGTTACTAATGGTCCTTGTACAGACACCAGGCATGAAAGGCTGAAGTAGAAAGATCCTGGTGTGAGGTCAGGGCAGAGTTTCACAAAAATCCACAATTCCATCTGGAGATTTTCTGCAAACAATAAAAGAAAGAAATGGATAAAGGTAAAGAAGTTTGTCTTTGTTCTTTGCAAAAAGTAAAGATGCATTGCTTGATTTACATGCACAGTCAAGAAGAAATGCAGAAGCTATGATGGTGTGAAAGAAGAAAAAATTAAATTCCTGAAGGAATACTAGGGAGAAATAAAGACCCAACATACAAAAAGAGCATTTAGTTTAGCGACTGTGGTCAGACAATGGAGCCTAATCAGTGAGATGATGTTCTAAGGGTCATCTTACTCACCTCCTTTGGGTCAACAGACTATATTAAAACAGGGGCCATAAAATGATGGCTCTCAAGTAATTAAATGCGGAGGGAGGAAAGGCACAAGTCCTGATACCCAAGAAGGAATTTGCCTAGCAGGAAGGAATTACATGGAGTTTGAACAGCTTATATCACAGTTCAATTAGCATGTATATAATCCCTGCCTTTTATTGCATGTTTTCTGTAACACTGTAACAATCCTACTAGAAAGTCACAGAAAACCAGGAGTCTTTCTTTCCCCAATATGCCAAGCTGCAAATAAATCCATTTTGCTTTACCAGTTTCTAGTTCTCAATGTCTATTAAAACAGAAGGAAACTGTGCAGTGGGTTTATGGATCCAAATGCAATAACTGCATTGACTGGGAACATGGACAGTTTCAAGATACCAATAATAAAGGTAAAATGTAGAATATATAGAAAGTGAAGCAAGTGGAAGAGGTAGTGATAGTAGTTGATGAGAGCTCTCACAATAAGCTTAGAACCAAGCCTAAGAAAACACATCATAAAACACAACTCTGTTGACTTTTCCCTTCATATTCTAAAGATCAGTTATCTCAAGGACATATTTTAAGCTGTCAGGAAATCACATCATATACCTGAGGTTCAATTTCAGTTCCTCAGTCTCCGGTATGTATTCCATTTTTTCTCTTCTACCATAAAATCTCTTATGTTTTCTCTTGATCTTTATTTAGCTGGCAGCTCCAATTCCAGAAGATCTGATGCCCTCTTCTGGTCTCTGCGGGCACCTGAAAGCACATGGTGTATATACATATAATCAGGTACACATACACACCTATAAAATAAAAAATAAATTAAGTTTTTAAAAAGCAACCAATAAAATGACTTCAAGTATACAACAAAGAAATATAGAATAAATACATGAGATATCAAGGCAATATGGCCACTCTGAAAAGTGCTAATTTCCTAGTAATGAATTGTAATGCATCAAATTAAATCTCAAATTTGATCCATCAAGTGTCCCAGGTACTCTGGATTTTTACCTAAAAGACTGTGAGTTAACATATCCCAGACTTACTTGCACATCACTGTTTATTGCAGCACTATCCATAACAGCTAAGTTATGAAAACAACCTCGATGTCTAACAAAAGAAATAAAGGAACAGTGGAATAAAGGATAAAGAAATAAATAATAAAGGAATAAAGAAATAAAGGAAACATACACAATGGAATTTTTCCAGCCCATAAATAAGGAAGTTATGCCCTTTACTGGAAAATGCAACTGGAGATAACCATAGTGAATAAATTAAGCCAGTATGAAAGAAAGATACCATATAAGTCAAGCATTGGTGGCGCATGCCTTTAATCCCAGGCAGAGGCAGGTGGATCTCTGAGTTTACAGAGTGAGTTCCAGGACAGGCTCCCAAACAATACAAAGAACCCTGTCTTAAAAAGCAAAAAAGAAAGAAAGAAAGTATACATTTTCTCTCATATGTTGTTCCCAGATTTTATATTGAGACAAATACTCATGTGTGCATGAAAATAGAAGCAAAAGTGACTAATCCGGGGAAGCAAATAGTACTGGTGGGAGGAAGGAAGAAAGAAAATAAGGTATACAGTAATATACAGTAAAGAATACTCTTAAAGTACTTTATACTTGTATTTAAATGACCTTATGAAAGTCACTACCAATGAATATAAGAAAATTTAAATATTATTAATAGTAAAGGAATTGACCAAAAAATATAGTTGAGAGAGCTGTATGAGGGCTTAATTTGTTATTTTATTTGGAAGGTCCAATGTGAAGATAAAGGAAACTTGTATAAAAGTGAGGTCAGAACTAGGCCAAGATTGCTAATCAAGAAATTGAGGTTGTCAATTCCATGGGATTGGATTGATGCATAAGTGTATTTGGCCTGTCAATTATAATTGAATCAAATGTCATTGACTGGAACTTATCACCTAAATGGTCACAGCCAGGGAGCCATAGATGACTGCCACATAGATTATTACTCATGGAAGTAGCTTTGTGCTCTAATAACAGGAGATAAGATGTCCAGGGCTCACCTGGAGGAAACAAATCTCATGGAGGAAAAGGCGATGGGGTACAGAAGGACCCACCACGTCTTCTTATAGAGGTGTTATTCTCGGGGGGTGATGCTACAAGAAGATGTGGGGTCCTGAGGGAAGGGGTGGGATTCAGTTAAACAAGAGCAATGCTCCCTGATCATTGTGTTTAGGATGTACTGAAGTATGACAAATGGTGGAGATAAGATAGCAAGTTGGGAAACTGTGATAATGGAAGTGAAGGATGATGGTGGCTTACGTCAGGAAGGTAGTATGAGGTGTGCTGTATTCTGACCATTTTTAATATAATTGGTTTCATTGCACCAGTAGTTTTAAGCTGGCCTCTATAAAGTTGTTCATTGTATTTGACACTGTGAAATAATGCTATCAGTGGAATAATGAAACAATTCTTATATGTTTAAACTGGATATTGGTTGAATACAAACACACTAAGCAGGGACTCTTTTTCTAAATATTGAATCTTCAGAAGACTAAATATTCAGCAATTTTTAAGGCTTGGTAGAAGAAATATCTACCCTCAGCTGCTTGTGTCCATTCTGACAGTTCCTAATAGACTCTGCATTTCCCTATGAAACCTCCTGGGCCTCTCTACAGCCCAGTTCCTCAGCATTTTTATCTTTCAAATTCACCAGAATGACCTATTAGTTTCTGCTTACAATATTAGAGGCTTTTCTAGCCTCAAGTTCCAAACTCTGAAATTTCTTTTACAAAACAGTTACATATGCCTATGAATCACATTGGCAGGCTTACCACAGCAGCAGCCCTGCTCCTTGCACCAGTTTGGGAGGGGACTTAGTTTCTTTCCCTGTTTCTATGATAAACTGCTCTTGGGGCTAGCGGAATGAGTCTGAAGTTAAGAGCATTGTCTACTCTTCCTGAGGACCAGGGTTGTTTCCTAGCACCCAAAAGTGCTAACGGCTGCCCACAACTCCTGCCCCACGGGATCTGACACCCTCTTCTGGCCTCCTTAGACATTGCATGCACATGGTCCACAGATAAACATGCAGGCAAGCCACATAAAATAAAAATGAAAAAAAAAAAAAAAAAAAAACCAACAACAACAACAACTGAAAAGGCTACCTAGAGGAGAGTGCTTAATTTTGGCTTACAATTCCTGGGTGAGATGTGTAGTAAGTCATGGCGGGGAAGGCATAATTGCAGGAACAGGAAGCTGCTTAGTCACATTGCCTCCATGCTCAGGAAGGAGAGCCTGTCACAGGAAGTGGGGCCAGTCTATAAAGTCTCAAGACTTGCCATCCTGTCATGCTATGACTGTGGGTTCCATCTTCTAAAGCTCACGTTCTCCCCACACAAAGCCACCATTCATGGACCAGATATTCAAACATTTAAAGCCTATTGGAGCAATTTCACACTGAAATCACACAGTGGATGCATGCTGTATAATACTGTGTGTGTGTGTGTGTGTGTGTGTGTGTGTGTGTGTGTGTGTGTGCATGCGAGTGTGTGAGAGATGGTCACTAGTCAGTCATAGGGTAATACAGAACCATAATCTCATAATGGCCATATTTAAGTCATCAAAAGGAATAAGCCATATGAGGAGAGGAAATTTTTAAATGAATTGACCTGTGGCTATTAATGATAAGAACACCCAAATACATGGATGGCTTCACCAAGTTTTAATTAAGACCATGCTTAGACTTAGTAACAAGTTGTCAATCACTCTCTAATGCAATATCAAATTCATTTTCAATCCTATTATACATCACTGCAGAGCTTATTCAGTTAAGACATACTCATAGATGAATTGATCTGAACATATCAAAGTTTGTTACTTATTCATGAGAAAACTTCCAACCACACCTCATTTTTAATATTAGCTGTATATTTGAACCATGTGGAGGTTTCAATATCCTAAAGTTTGGTACTCACCTCCAGGGATTATGAACTCATGGATCTGGAGGGAATCAGCAGATAACTATATTTAAAATGTTCTCTGAAGTGTTTTAAATGTGTGCCAGATGATGAACCACTAAGGAATACCTGCCAGTTAGACATGCCCTGGGAAAAAGGGGCATGCAAATCAAAACCCTAAAACCTTTAATTTGGCACAGACTACTACGTTGGGTTTTTAATTTCTGTAGCCATATTTATTAGTGACGATGTTAAATTGGTAACACAGGGGATTCTAAATCGTTTCCCATAGTTATCAGAAGCATACCATTAACTGCCAATTACACATAGTACATAGAGACACAAATGATAAGTAAGGAGTTATTTTTTGACAGGAACTAATTAGTAAGTAGGTGGCCTTTGTATCAGGTGGAAGACCAGATATCACAAGGCCTTGCTTTTCTCAAGCAGCTGATGGTGGATTTTTTTTTTCTGTTAATCCTTAAAGATTGCTGAATATTTAGTCTGCTGAAGATTCAACATTTCATATTTTCCTGACTGATAACTCCAGACACTTCTTAGAGAAGTGTTACTCTGTTACCAAGATATTAACTTTCTGTGCAATCATAAGAATTGCTTCTTCTATTGCTTAAACCCCCATAAATCTGGGGCTAGGATGATGACTCAGTGGTTTAGAGCACATGCTACTCTTCCTGAAGACTTGAATTCAGTTCCTAGTTCCCCTATAGGGCAGCTCACAATCACCTACAAGGGATCCAACACCTTCTTCTGGCCTCTGCAAACATCCTCACACAGTTGACCTCTACTCACATAGGCAAACAAAAACACCTACATATAAAGTAATGAAAATAAATATATTTTTTAAAAAAGAAAACCACTCAAATTTCATCTGGGAAATCATTTAATCAAAGTTCTTTCAGAGCCAGAAAATGAGGATCATAATTCTTTAGCATCTAAATAGTGAAAGGCCATAAGAATGTGACTCCTTCTGGAATCTAAAATGTTACTTGGTATTAAAGTAATCAAAGAGTTAAATGGTATTGGGTGATGCTGAAGGTTTACTTTTTATTTTTTTATTAATGTTTTAACCTAAATTAGAAACAATAATATTTTACATATTAATCCAAGTTCCCTCTCCCTCCCATCCTCCCATGCTCCCAATCGACCACGCCCATCCCATCCCCTTTCAGCTCCCCACAGAGGGTGAGCCATTCCATAGGGGGATCATCAAAGTCTGTCATATCATTTGGGGCAGGGCCTAGACTCTCCCCTGTGTGTCTAGGCTGAGAGAGTATCCCTCTATAGGGAATGGGCTCCCAAAGTCCATTCACACACTAGGGATAAATACTGACATATTACCAGAAGCCTCATAGACTGCCCAGGCTTCCTAACTAACACCCAGCCTTGTTTGGTCCTGTACTAGTTCCCCAGATGTCAGTCTGGGGTTCATGAGCTCCCCCTTGTTCAGGTCAGCTGTTTCTGTGGGTTTCTTCAGCCTGGTCTTGATCCCTTTGCTCATCACTCCTCCCTTTATGTCACTAGATTCCAGGAGTTTGGCTCAATGCTTGATGCTGGAGAGTTTTAAGTAGTGATGTAGCATGGCCAAATGTACTTTTACAAATAAATTTCCATATCTTCAGAAGACAAAAAATGGAAAAAGAAATCAATCCGTCCAAGACAGATTAATTCAGAAGTGAAAAATGCCTTTTGCCTACACCAGTGGTGGTGGAGATGGGAATGAAGAAAAATGAACAAATTCAAAACATATTTAATGGCTTCTAGTTAAATATGACAAACACTATGCTGCCCTTCCTCTTAGTGAGTCTCCAACAGCCAAACAGGGAAGAAAGGGATAAAGTCTACAGAAGATGGGAGTACAAATATGCTCAACAAAGCAGAGAAGATGTGCATTTGGGAACACAGTCACAGACATGGCCTCCTAAGATTGGCTCACAAAAGTGGGGCTTGAGGTTCCGTGGGGTTTTCCCAAAATATTTAAGTGTGGGCATGGCCCAAATAGATTAAAAATAGATATCACAAATAAATGCCAGATCCATTTGCAACTATGTATTGTTCATGCTGCAGCCCCTTCTGAGAAGGGTGTAGTACCAAATCCATTGTGAATACCATCCTTGTTACTCAGAAACCTACTCTCCTCCTACACTTGGTTCACATAACAAATTCATCACTCACGCCCAAGCTTAAATCAGTTCCTCACTGAATCCAGTCCTCCTTCTTAGTCCAGCCACCCTGTTGAATCACATAGTCACACGCTTTCCTTTTCTTTCAAAAACACAAGCAGTTTATAATTATGCATTTGCGTCTGCCTTTGTGTAACATCTGCTTTGAAACACTAGAGATGTCCAATGAATGACTGTTGAAAAAAATGAACTAAAGAAATACAGTAAACAAAAACTATTCAAGCTGTGGTGCTGCTTTTGGAAGCTGGTGAGCATTAACTGTTTCCCACATGGAATACACTATAGGTAAAAGAAGGCATTCTTGCTTAATATTCCACAGATCTGTCTGCACGGGGAAGTCATCTGGACTTAGACCTTTCTTATAACTGGAAAGCACCAGCCCTTTTTTTTTCTACTCAAAGGCTAAGCGTCTAATAAAATCCATGAGAAATGTATGCAATCAAGTTGTTCCTTAAGAGATGACAAAGGAACCAATAAAGTTTGTCAGGTTAGACATTACCCATCTTAGCAAGAAATAATGTGTTTTTTGTCCTGAAAATCTTCTGTGTGACTCAAAAACTTTAGCAAGGACAGATCAGAAGCAGGTAGCGCTGAGGCTTGTGGGTAGAAATCCTGCCTGCTTCCCCAGATGATTGCAGCTGACATCTGAGATAATGTGGCAAGCTGAGGTGAGTTAATGATGAAAGGTTAAAATATGAGACACTAATTTAGTTAATCGTAGTGCCTTCATTTCCAAGCCATTTGTGATCCATTCATTTCCAAGACGAGGCTATTTCAACAGTGCCATAGCTCATCATTAACACCTATGAAAAGTCAGTCTCACTAATGGGGTCAGCCGAGATACTTAGAAAGAAAAGCAGCACCTTTGGCTGGTTCCGTATCTTGTTGGATAGAAACATTTTTTCTCTTTAATCAATTTTTTGGCTATGGACAGATGACTGGCATCAATAAGAACTTCAAGGCCACAAATTTTTGTTGTGTGGAATTCACATGAGATTTTTCTGCTTTCATGATAGTTGAAGCTGTCTCTTTGGAGAAAAATCACAAACAAACTAAGATTGAAATTACAGGAGGAAAGAAGTGTGTATATTAGTCAGCAGTCAGTGTTCTCCAAGTCAACCAAGAGGATGTGTTTCCACTTGCCAAGTGTTGTGCACACAATGAGAAAACAATTTTGGAGGGAGAGCAGCCTATAATCTGGTGTCTGCAAACTGGTGCTGTGCTCACTCAAAGGTTAAAGGTCTGAGCCACAACAACTGATGGTGAGAATCATATTTGCAGCAGATATGATGGTCCAGTTCCAACAATGAAACAGGAAAAGAGGAATGGGTGCCCATATCTCCTCTTTCCTCTGTCCTTTGTTTTATCCAGGCATCTGTGAGTTGATTCTAACCACCCACACTAAAGAGGGTGTCGACTTTACTGAGTCCACTTGTCCCAGTGTTAATTCTCTGAAAACATCCTCATATCACAGATGAAAACAATGTTTAACATGGAAACAAAAATTTAGCCAACTCATTGTGGATAGAAAAGGAAAGTCATACACAGAAGAAAAAAAGAAACAAATGAAATCAGACAGGAACATTCTACAAGACTGAGAGTGAAGTTATTATGAGTATCTGAATTTTGTTGAGATGTAAACTTTCAGAGATATTATCTCATCAGTAAAGTTCTCTTCTGTGATAAACAGGTATTACTTCCAATTACTTCTCAGTAGGAGGTTACTTACAACTAGTTTGCATTCAAAGATGGGAGGCTTGCATTTGGGGGCCTGCATTAAATTACCCTTTAAATATTTTATGTTTATGTCCATGAATTAGAAATGCTGTCAGCTTTGGTCAAATGAGGTTTTTGTTTTGTTTTATGTTTTTGGTGATGGTCACAGAACTTCCAATTGGTCAAATTTCCTAAAATAAGTAACTGTTGAATGCACAGCCTTTCGTGAGATTTCTGTATCACCCCCTCTTGTGCTTATGTACTTGCACAAGGTTGAACTAATCAATATTCCATCATAGTGAAGGTAGGGTCTCACAAGGCACTGCCCCTCCATGAAGTTTATTGGTTGCTAGAAGGGAAAAGATTTTCTTCATTGGTGTAGCCACTGTAAGGTACCTATGCTCCTGTCAGAAAACCTAAAGGAACTCATTGGGGGACCTAAAGACAAGAAAATAGAAGAGGGACTAGCTAGGAAGATGGAGGGATCAATGAGATTGGAAAGGTGACAAGAGAGAGTTGTAGGAAGAATATAATCAAAAGAGAATATATGCATATGTATATGAAAATGTCATAATGAATATGTTGTTGTGTGTAATTAATATATGCCAGCAGAAAAATACAGGTTCTGAAATCTTCAAAAAGTGGATCAACCCTACCAATCCTATAAGTCTTTAGTCTTTCTTTTCTCTACATCCTTTTCACTATTATAAGTCTTTCCTCTCATAGTGAGAAATCCCCAAGTGTCTGGAAGCAAGATTTTCAGATATATAAAGATCAGGAAACACTAATTTTCATAAGCTTATAGATATGACAAAGCTTAAATTGTTATGAGTTTTATTTGGAGACTTTTCTCTTTTCATTTAGATATTTCATTTATTGTTACTGACTAATTTGGGGCATTAAATGTCATTAATTATAGGTATTGACATCACATTCGTTTTCTTTTTTATTTCTTGAGATGTTGTCTGACAATGTTACCTCACATGTTTCAAACTCTCAAGCTCAAGCAATCCTCCTGCCTCAGCTCCCTAAGTATCTGGGACTACAGGCCCATGACATCATGCCCCGTGACCCAACTCTTATGTATATCCATGTCTTTTTAGAAGTCTAAATGAACTTTTCATTAATCTTTGAAAATTATAATAAAATGTAGAATAACAGATGTCCCAGAATGAAGTTATTGAAGTCTCATCTGTCTACCACATCTGTAGTAAAACTGGCCCAAGTAAAAGTTGGCTAGAGTCAGTGGACACCAACTGGAGACTGCTTCTGGGAAGTGGGTTGGTTAGGGAGAGAAAGCATAAGAAAAAAAAACAGACTGCTTGAAAGAAAGAGGAAGGACTTCAAGACTTCGCAAAGACAGTAACGGAACCGGGGGAAAGCACCAAGCGAAGGAAAGAGGTGGCACTTGGAAAAGAAAACTAAAGCAAGAACAGGTGCAGCGATGCTACACTCCAGGTGAGGAGAATCTGAAGCTTTACCCACATTTAAGCCAAGCAGACCTGCTGTGAAAAGACAGTGGACATACTCTCAAATAAGCTTCAGATGTGCCTGCAGAGGTGGGTGAGACAGTGAAGCCTCTCGTAGGAATAGAGTTTCACCTTAACTTAAATAAACTACTGCAATTTCCCAGAATTGATTGACACCAAATGTCCTTAACCCTTCTCTGCATCTGTCCAAAGAATGAATTGAATTTGTTAGCTCCTTGTTTTCTAAGAGTTGAATTCATTCTCATTCTCTTTTTAAAGTTCATGATTTAAATGAGTACTTTCCATGAGTATATTATGGTTAGCATGGTTTTATTTTAGGGTATAGTTGTAGAATCATGTACAGTGTTAAAGCCTAAGGCTGAGAAGTTCATGGGCCCCAAGTGGGGACATACTTTTGTTCTTTCCTTATGTGGGCATATTTTAAAACTTCCTATTTTTGTTTATGCCCATAGAGAGCATTGAGCAGACAGGCTCTTTTTAGCAGAGGTCAACAATAAATGCAGACATTCCTGTCTTGATGGGAGATGTTTTTCTGTAAATATGTTTCTCATACTGGTTAATGAATAAAGTCCTGTTGGCCAATGGGAAAGCACGATAGGAGGGACTAGGATACAAGGAGGAAAGAGGAAGAGGAAGGAGGACTCAACATGGAAAGCCCGGAGTGGTAGGACGCCAGTCAACAGCTGCTCTGGCCGGTAAGATGTGCCATGTGGAAATACTTAGAATAGTAGAAATGGGTTAATCATTAAGACAAAGCTAGCCAATAAACAATGATAGTAACTGGCGAACAGGACTATATCAAATACAGTGTCTCTGCGTGTTATTTGGAGCTGGCGTGGTGGCAGGACCAGACCAGCAGTGGGGGAAAAGCATGCTTGTAACATAATAGGGACATGCTACACTGTCTGTTCAAAATACTGAGATTAAGTGACTGATGAGCACTGAACCCTGAGCAGGACATCTACATCTCCACTACCCACCAACGCACAGGGAACATTGCAGAACAGTGTATAGAAATAATGTAATCATCACAGAATGGGAAGAAGTAGTATGAAATGTTACTGTTCAGATATAATGTGGCCTATAGTCATACTACCCTGAACACAAGCAGTCTCATCATATATAACATTGGCCACTGCAATCATGAACATACCAGCACAAGACTGAACCCTTCAGCATTATGCCACGAATGGAGGAGGTTCTGACTTGGCTCCATCCCTTGCTAGGGATGTATTGACTGCTAATGTGTGCAGAAGGAGAGGGTGTCATTTTCTTTAATAGGGCTGTTGGGAAGAAATGGGTTCAGAGGAGAAGGAAAGATCATAATAGAGAGTTATGCAGGTGAATATAACCACAATAATAGATTGTATGTATTAATGAAATTGTAGAAACTAAAACACTTAAGAAAAATGCTGACCCTTTTATAATTCATGTACCTTTCTCTTCTCTGGTGCTATGATGAACATGATATCTCAGTTCAATTGTGCTTCTGAACTCTGTAAACAGGCACATTTGGGGGCTTTCTTCTTGCTCACTTTCCATGAACATTTCACAGAGTTCCAGTTTCACAAAGTAAGTATAATTTCATATCACACACATATAGTAAGTTCATAGACAAACTCTTTGACGAGAGGGCAGAAATTGAATGCTAGCTGCTGCATGATAAGTACCCATTTATCAAATTAAGAAATTTGTGAAATTACCAACAGGTGATGGAATACGGGGTGGGGAAATACCCTTACATAAGCATCAAGAGTATGATGTGTTTGGCAAGAATTAGAGCTGAGATATCTTGATAGTTAAATTTTCTTCATAGTAAACAAAACTTTATTGGTCTGTGTATTTTGTTTCTGTGTATTTTCATAAGTAAAAAGGTAGCAGTAACAAGAACACTGTTCACACTTTGCCAAAACAGCCTACAGCAGAGATTCTCCTGCATTTATCCATTATTACAGTACATAAGAAATGTCAGCCATTGAAATTACATTCCTAAAATTACAAAGTACTTGTGCTACATTTGTTTCCTGCAGTATTTTTTGCACATCTTAAAAATCATATGCTTCTGGGTATTATTTTTCTAGTGAATACCATTAAGGTTTTATTGTAAATAATTTCCTAGATGAAGGATATTTTCTTCCTTGCCTTTGACCCCTAGGATTAATTTTCAGATGCAACATTTCTTTGTTGAATCAGTAATGTATATGACAAGACACCATGGTAACAAGTAGGTGCAATATTTCCTAAATAGTAAATAAGAAATAATCATTTAAAGAATGGCAAACTCAGGGCAACTAAACTGCATACCTTTTATATGGTTCTAGACCATGTATAAGTCTCTTATTCCATCTACTTTCTAGACATGATCTAAACATGATGCTTGAAACTTGGATTCATTGGTGATTGTGATATGGAATACTCACTACTAATAGTCCAATACCCTCAGATGTCTACTAAGTAGTCAGCACTAGTGAGATTTGAATTTTATTAATCAATGATTCCCAGCCCCAATGCTTTCCCTGCTAGAAGTAGCCATCTCCACATAAATTCATCTTTGTGAAATTCTAGAAGCTAATGAAGAAACTTAAAATTCACCAAATACAAAGAATAGGCATCAGTGAGTGCTCAGCCACAAAGTGTCTGTATCACAATCTCTTTAATGCTCAGAGACCATCACAGATGAGAGGGAAGAGATATTACAAGGGCCAAAGGTTGAGACGAGCCAGAACAGAGCAGTGTCTTCAAAACATGGTAGGACCCGTGCATCCATGAACGCAATCATAGCAGCTGTGATTGCCTACGTGAGACCTGTACAAAATCATTCCAGTCAATATCTCAGCTTGATATAGTGCTGTCACAAACCCTTGCCCCTCACCACTAGCTGAGGAGTTAATGGCAGTTGATGAATGAATGCTAGGGGAATAACAAATTTCTGTAAGGGTGTGGCCCCTGATAGGTCAATGATGCACCCAAGGATGGCCCACACCCATGAATATATGGGCAACACAAATTGAACTCTATAAGATATAAATGGGAGTATATGAAGGTGGGAGTGGGGTAGATCTTGGAGGAGTTGGGGTGAGTGAAGGATAATAAGATCAAAATATATTGTAGGTATTATAACATTCTCTAAGAATTAACAGAATGTTATAATTTTTTTCAAAGTTACTGGGACCTGATCTTAGGAGCTATAAATTTCTCTGTATAAAATAAAAGGGTAGACATATATATAATTGTGGATTCTGAAGTGATCCTGATATTTAATCATAAAGCTTAGCTCAGTTTTTTTTTTAAAAAAAAATAAAAGGTAGAAGACCAAGTCACATAGAAAGAAAAGGGAATGACATACCTAGAAAAATGATTTGAAAAATGGAGGGAGAATTTGGGAACAAGCCAGAGACCACAACAGCCAAACAAAAAACTGGAAAAGACAGAAAACAGAGCCTCCCCTAATATTTCCCAAAGGAATACAGCCCTGCAACACTCACACTGGTATTCACATGTTCCTGTCACACTTGTATCATTCAGAAATAGAATAAATAAATAAATGATGTTTTAAGCCATCAATTTCACAGCAAATTTTTGTAACATCCTTTTCTGGTCTTTACTTTTGCTGTGATAAAAACACTCTTATTTAGCTTGCACTTCCAAACCACGGACCAACATTGAGAGAAATCAGGGAAGAAACCCATGAAAGAAACCACGGAAGAATCTACCTGTTGGCTTGATAATATGCTTGTACTTAACTAGCTCTCTTATACCTACTTGCCTAGGTTATAATGGTGCCCACAGTGGGCCTGGTCCACCTATATCAATTAATAACTAAGACAATCTCGCAGAGAGATGTCCACTGAGCAATGCTTCAACTGAAACTCCCTTCTCAGGTGACTCTGGACTATGTCACGTTAACAAAGCTAACTAAGACCCAAACACAGAAAACAAATATGGCATCAAAACTGTACCAACCAAGGGCCCATTTGCCAAGACAAGAAGCTAAGTAATGGAAATGTAGGGGTTTGAAGTTTGTGGTAACATTTCCACCACCACTCTGAAAGGACAAGAGGAAGGAGCAGTTAGCCTCTTCAACTCAAAAAAGAACAGTGCAGAGAGTCTCTTCAAGATGACTTTTAGTAAAAGGAGCCTGTAGTAAGAAGGGCAGCATAACAAACATCTCATACTCACCCCTTTTTATTCCAGGCAAATGAGACTCTTCCCAAATTTCTCAAACAATAAAGCAGAGAACAAGGAGGAGCTAGCAATGTATGGATCCAAAGAATAAAGCAAAGGACATCAAAATATGCCATCCTATACAATTACAGTGACTCTTAACCACTGGATTATTCTTCTTTGCTTTGGCCCATCCACCTTCATTGCTGTGTATCCATCCTCTGGCATGGTATCAGGTACAGTCAAATAACTTAATAAACTCTTAATGTACAAAATGAGCAAAATTTTTCATAGAACAATTAGAGACTCTAGACTCCCATTTCCTAGTTTATTCCACACTGTTTCCTTTGACAACCCTTTCTCTGAGGTTCAGATTGGATGGTGTAATTGTTACCAAGCATGCCTTGCTCTTCCCAACTCCACAGCTCCTATGAATGCCTCCCTTGCACCAGGACTTCCCTGCTGAACTTGAAGACCGTAATTTGTTTGAGGTCCCTCTGTCTCATAGAACTGTCTATCTTAAACAGAATTTAGCCAATGCCTTTCAAAAATAAGTTCACTATAAGTATTGTCGGTTAACCTGAAACCTGTTTGTTAATTTGTAGCCTTCATGGTTACCTACTCACTGCTTGTTTATACTGTATAAAAGATAATAAATACTTTCTCGGATGTTATTTCTTTCAATACCATGTTTTCCTTATTCAATAGAAGAGATTATTTTAGACTTTCAAATAAAGTCAAGTCTGCATTTTTGACTCATGTGATTAAAAATTCATAAATGAGCTATTTGTTGTTTTATAAGTCATATTATGAAGGGTGGTAGAAGGTAATAGAGGATAGTAACAGATCTTTGGAACATTTCTTACATCTTTAGTTTTCATCTTTAATTTGTCAGTTTGGGGCATTTTTTCAGGGCTTAGAGCATGTTAAAATGACAGTTTTATATAACTGAATAAAAAAAAAAAGGTGACGGGATACCATAGTAGCATGTGCACTAATCAGGTTCGATAGCATTTGAATAAAATCCATACTAGAAGGAAAATGCTAGGTGCAAGAAAGCTAAAAGGACATATTTTGCTGCAAAGTCATTGCCTCTTAACATCAGAATCAGCATTTACAACACTCCTCAGCCATGATCACCAGAAATAGTTAGCTACACCTGTGACAGTTTTTGAAATTTACTTTCCCATTTCACTATGGCATCACCTTAAAAGGGAACAGTGAGCTATGTATCACTCCCCAAGAACTATTATAAAGGATGGTATGAATGCCTAATATATTGGCTCTATTGCTGTCAGAAATAAACACATACTTTTATATATAAAAGGGAGTTCAGTAACTGTATTTTGCAAATAACTATAGAACCATAATGACATCCTAGAAAGAAAAAGACCTCATATATGAACGCCTTTAGAAATGCTCAAGTTCTTTAGTATTTGAATTGCTTATAAATGTTTATCTGTGATATGTTTTTCTTCCAAAACCTATGAAGCTTACTTCAGTGCAAGGCATAAGTCAATATTTGCATATGGATGTGTATAAACACAGCTTTGCTGGTGATTCATTTAGATGCAATGGACAGAATCAAATACATATTTTCTAAAGGAACATCCTCTTGGCTATTCAGTGAGGGCTCAAAAGCAAATGGATGTTCAATGTTTCATATCTATCTAAACCAGTGGGGACTTAATAACTGAATTCTCAAGGAAGAAATATTTGAGAATGAAGAACCCAGTGACTGAACTGAAACAGCCTGACATTCTCTGGGTGTGGACTCACCACAGCTTCTGCTTTGAAGGTCTCCTTTGGGTATTGTTAGAAAAGCAAGACTTCTAATTCTCAGTAGTCATGGCACACCACTGGGTCTGAAGGTGACCCACAGAGGTCACAATTGATGCTATCTAGAACTAAATCAACTCATCAAATAACTGTGAGACATAGTAAAATGACAGACTTCCAATCCATCTACAGTGATGTGCACATTATGAAACACTTTCACCCCAATCTATGTTGATTGTAACACAAAAGTCAGTGAGCCCGTGCCTTAAATGTCCAAACTGCTCTGGCTTTTGTCTTCTTTCCTAAATCAACCCTCCACCTCTCTCTCTCTCTCTCTCTCTCTCTCTCTCTCTCTCTCTCTCTCTCTCTCTCTCTCTCTCTCTCTCTCCCCTCCCTCTCTCTCTCTCTCTCTCTCTCTCTCTCTCTCCCTCCCTCCCTCCCTCTCTCTCTCTCTCTCTCTCTCTCTCTCTCTCTCTCTCTCTCTCTCTCTCTGTGTGTGTGTGTGTATGCTGTATGTGTGTGTGTGTGTGTGTGTGTGTGTAGGCATGCACATGCCAAAGTATGTGTATGTATAACAGAAGATAACATGAGTGTTAGTCATATACTTATACCTTGTTTAGTACAGGTATCAACTCATGCTAGTCCATCAGTATCTGGGGATTCTCTTATCTCTGCCTCACACTCAGGCATTGGCTCACAGCCAAGTGTTCATGCACAGATTTAACATGGAGTATGAGAATGCAAAGTCAGGTCCAAATGTTTGCTGAAAAAACACTTTACCCACTGAGCCATCTGCTCAGTCCTTCCAGCTTCTCTTTGAGGATTCAAAGTTATCTGACTTGCTGGCCATTCTGGCACACTTAATCCCATGATTGAGTCTTGTGATTTGAGCCACCTGGAACATGCATGTTTAAGATTAATTCTCTTGGTAAAGGGAGTGAATCAGTAATTCTGCTCTGGAATTTCAAAAGGATATTGGACCCCTTGCAGCAAAGGGGAGGTGAATGTTTTAAAGGTTTTCTGCATACCTCAATAATTAGTTTTGTGTTAATATTAAGCTTTAGGATCCACAGGTACAAGGGAGAAATGAAGATCAGAAGTACTTTCCTCACTTTAAATCTCCACAGCCTACCAAGAAGCAATGTGGGAACGTAATGACTCATGAATTTGTGTCCCAAAGAGACTACAATTCCAGGTGACTCATTCCACAAGGCTCCATCCTGAATAGAGTAAAGGTAGGCCTGTAACAGTGTGCCAGGCTTGTGTAAGGGAAAAAGATTATGATGGGAGTTATAGAGAGAAATTATACATCAGCTCTGAAACTCAGATGAGCAAGAATTCTTTTCTTCGTGTAATAAATTGGCTCCTAACTCTGACACTCATTATTACGCTTATGGAAAATTCAGCCCTAAACATTCTTGACCACAGCCCTCCCACATCAGAATTGTTTCAAGAATCCTGTGCCTTAAAATGTCCAGGACATTGAAGAAGTCCCCTAAGTCCCAGGTCTCTTGCCTCACTGACATTTGCATGTACACTTTATATCAAAAAACCGATCATCTGGGATCACTCTACCTTTCTTTTTGTATTTTTGTTGTGCTGGAACTGAAGAAGGGTCCTGTTCATACTGCCCAAGTGCTCTACCACTGAACTAATACCCAGTCTTGGGTACAGCCTCTGAAGAAACTGGAATCTATCTGTATAGTTCAGGAATTGCCAGGAAGATATAGGTTTCTGCTGCCAAGAAGAGTCAAAAACTCTCTTCTTCCTAAAGCTTTTAATGGAAAATACTCCACGTTTTTATTATTTTTCAAACAACTATAAATTTCCCCTAGAAAATCGCAAAGGCTTTTCTAAAGTCTCCATACATGACTCTAATCCTGAAATAGAAAAAATAAAAAGCAGGATGTGTAAGCATGAATGTTTCTATGCAATAGCTGCCATGTTTTCTGTACTGCTTGTGTACCTACTACCTGTCAATCACCTCTCCTGGCCTGTTGAGACACTTCTGTCTTAACGTTACAATTGAATAGTATTAAGTAACTTTTTATGCTCTCACAGCTAGCAAGGATAGACCTAGGATGCACCTGTCTTCAGATCTGGCACACAACCCCCTGCATCTACCTCTTCTTTGGATATAGTTGGAGCTAAAAATGTGGGCACAGGGTAATAGGTATCTGATAGGTTGAGAAAAGAAAAATAAAGTAGCAAATGATGAGCATTTAAAGGTAAATAAAAATAATAATACTAAGAACAAGATTGAGGGCAAATGGAGGATATCTTAGAGGGTCATTGTTTTGAAGTTGCAAAACTGCCTATTGAGAAAATCTGACTCTATGGAGTTGATGATGACTAAAATAGTTTTATGTTCCACATCCTGTCCAGCATAAACTGTCATTGGTGTTTTTGATTTTAGCCATTCTGGAAGGTGTAAGATGATATCTCAGAGCTGTTTTCATTTGCATTTCCCTGATGGCTAAGGATGTTGAGCAATTTCTTCAGTGTCTTTTAATCATTTTTAGATTCCTCTATTGAGAATTCTTTAAAGGCCTCATCCTCCCCGGGGAGTGGATAGGGGATGTGGGGGATGGGATGGGGGGGGTCAGTGTGGGGCATGGGAGGATGGGAGCGAGAGGGAACTTGGATTGATATGTAAAATAAGATTGTTTATAAATAAATAAAAATAAAGCAGCTTTATGAAAAAGTTAATATTCAAAATCACATGTCTATATACTACCAAGGAGTAAGCAGACCTTGAAGCTAAAAGCATGTCATTTACAATATCACCCTAATACATGAAGTACCCAGCAGCAACTATATGAAGAAAACTGTGCCTTACCATGAGAAGTTTCAAGGAAAGAAATCATGACATAGTCTTCTCTTAGAAAGGGAAGATAGAATGTTTACTGAAGTGTCTATTTCCCAATCATTGACCTTTACATTCTGAAGCCATTTCAATCAAAATCTGAAATTTATATGGAGAGGCTACATTGGCCAACAAACTGATGACAATGCACATAGAGACAAGAGGACAAACCTGGGAGTGTAGCACTACTAGGATTTAGGAATTACTAATTCTTCAACTCCCTGGAATCTATGAGGGTGACTCCAGTAAAGATGCCTAGTATTGGGTGACACTGTGCCTGAACTGGCCATCTTCCATAACCAGGAAAGACTTCCAGTGGCGAGACTGGGACACCAACACAGCCACAAAATCTTCAAACTACAATTTGTCCTGCCTGAAAGATGCTCTCTGGTGAAGGTGGCACAGAACATGTGGGAATGGCTAAGTAACAACAGCTACAACTTGAAACCCACACCAGGCACCAGGGTGGGAGCTCATGCCTGACACTGCCTGGAAGGCCAGGACCACAGGCTGTATAGCTCAAGGACCTAGGATAGAACCAAACAAAACTGGCAACATAAAAACAAGTCAGTGAAATGATTCCTAATGATATTGTGCTATACTCATAGAACCTAGCATAGTCATCATCAGACAGACCAACCAGCAACTGATGGGAGCAGATGTAAAGGTCTACAGATATACATTAGGTGGGAATCCCACCTAATTAACTCATGGAATCCAGAGGAAGAAGGGAAGGAAGAATTGTAGGGATCCAATGGGTTGAGAACTCCAGGAGAACATGGTCCACAGATGCAACTAAGCAGGGCTCATAGGGGCTCACAGAGACTAAAACAACAACCAGGGAGCCTGCACAATTCTGGCCTAGCCTTCTATATAAATGTTATGGTTATGAAGTCTGGTGTTCTTGTGGAACTCCAACAGTGGGAGCAGGAACTCTCTCTGGCTCTGTTGCCTGCTTTTGGGACCCCTGCTGTCTTTCTGAGTTGCCTTATCCAGCCTTGATATGAAAGTATGTGCCTAGTCCTATTGTAACGTGTTATGCTATGTTTGGTTGATATCCCTGGGAGGCCTGCTCTTTTCTGAGGGGAAACAAAGGAGGACTGAATCTTGGGGATAACAGATGTGTTGGAGGGGGACTGGGAGAAGAGGAGGGAAGGCAAACTTCCATTAGGATATAATATATGAGAAAAGAGTAAATAAATAATAAATAAAATAAGACTCTACTGAATTTAAAGGTATTGAAAACTTGAAATGGTAGACAAGGAATTCAAACATATACTTTTAAAAATGTACAGTGTTACTCCTCACAGAATGGCTAAAATCAAAAACACCAAAGACTGTTTATGCTGGAGATGATGTAGACAAAGGAACATACTTAACCCTCCACTACTGGTGGAGGTACAAACTCATACAGCCACTTTGGAAATCAGTATGGCAGTTCCTCAAGGAAAACAAGGAGGACCCTAAAAGAGATATACATGGTCCCCTGGAGAAGGGGAAAGGGATAAGATCTCCTAAGCAAAATAGAGAGGGAGGGAGGGTGGGGAGAGGGTTTCAGGAGAAAGAGAAGTGGGCATGAAAGAAGAGGAAGATTGAGACAGGGAAAGAGTAGAGAAGACCAAGAAAAGAGACACCATAATAGAGGGAGCCATTACAGGTTTAAAGAGAAATCTGGCACTGTGGAAATGTCTAGAGATCTACAATAATGAACCTAACTAACAATCTAAGTAATAGTGGAGAGGCTACCTTTAATGCCCTTCCCTGATAAAGAGATTGACAAGTACCTTATATGCCATCCTAGAGCCTTCATCTAGTAGCTGATGGAAACAGACACCCACAGCTAAACACTAGCCAAACTCCTGGAATCCAGTTACAGAGAAGGAGGAGTGATAAGCAAAGAGGTCAAGATCAGGCTAGAAAAACCCACTGAATCAGCTGACTTGAACAAGGGGGAGCCCATGCACTCCAGTCTGATAGTTGGGAAACCAGCATAGGACTAACCCAGCCCCCCTGAATGTGGGTATTTGTTAGGAGGACTTGGAAGTCTATGGGACCTCAAATGGGTAAGATGTAGTGGCTCATTCCTGCCTATATCGGGGAGGCTGAGGCAGGAGGACTGCCATTAGTTCGAGGATAACCTGGGTGATACGCAAATTCCTGGCTAACTTGGGAGACATAATGAATCAGTATTTACCACTAGTAAATGAATGAACTTTGGGAGCCCATCCCACATAGAGGGATACTGTCTCAGCCTGGACACATGGGGGAGGGCCTAGGCCCTGCTCCAAATGATATGACAGACTTTGAAGACTCCCCATGGAAGGCTTCACCCTCCCTGGAGAGCAGAAAGGAGATGGGCTGTGGTTTGGTGGAGGTGGGGGGGAGAGTAAAGGAGCTGGGATTAACATGTAAAACAACCTTTTTTCAAATTTAAATTTAAAAAGTAAAAAATAAAAACAGATAATGACTTGAAAGAAGAAACAAAACAATGAATGAAGTAAGGACATCAACTTAAAATGTAGGAGGAAAAATCATCAGTGTCAAGCAGAATGTCAGCCATAGAGATGAGAAGTTCAACAAGGAAATCATGACCCTAAAAATATAATAAAGATATTGAAAATGTAATACTATATTGATACTGTGAATTAAAAACCCCACTGTACCACTGTGGACAGTCTCACTGTAGATCAAGGAGAATAAAGAAACCAGTGGTGGAAGATATGGTTGAGGAAAAACTATAATCAGATACCAAGAGAGAAACAAAATATAAAACATTTAAGAACTTTGTGATATGATCAAGGGACCAAGTTAAGGATCAATGAAGTAAAAGAAAGAGTTAAAATAAAAGCTAAAGGCATAAGAAATCCTTCTATGAAATCACAGTAGATTGCTTTCATAAAACTGGCAAATAAATGGATATAGAAGCACAAGAGGCATTTAAAACCCCAAGTAGATAGGACAGAGAAAAGCTACCATGATATGTTATAGTGAAAACTCACAAAACTACAAAACAAAGAAGCAATGTTAAAATCTTCAAGAAAGATAAAAATCACTTACAAAGGCACATGAATCACAATAGAAACCCTAAAGACAGGAAATCATGGCATGATATATTTCATTGCTGAAATTAAGCAACTGCCAGCCATGATAGCTATATCTAGCAAAGTTAGCTTGTAAAACAGATGGAGAAATAAACAAATTTCAAGTTAAGTGCAAACTAAAGCAAGCCACAATTGTAGAGAGCACTTAAAGAATCCTAAACTTGGGGAAGGAAGAATCATATGCTTATCAGACAAGCATAGTAAAGAATACATTTCACTTCCCCATGGAGGGATATTCCCTTAACCTAGAGACAGAAGGGAGGACCTAGGCCCTACTCCAAATGACTTGACAGATTTTGATGATCCCTCCTGGAAGGCATCACCCTCCCTGTGGAGTTGGTGGGGAATGGGAGGGGGGCTCTGGGGGAACATGGGAGGGAGGGAGAGGGAACTGGGATTGATATGTACAATAAGAAAAATAATAATAAATAAATAAAATAAAAAGAGTACATTTCATGAAAGGAATAGATAGATGAACAAAGGCAAACTAGTAGGACGTCTCTGTGCTTTATTTTCTTGTTTCTATGCTAAAGATTCTCTGACAAAAGAAGATAGGTGAGGATGGGTTTATTCTGGCTGGCAGTGCAAGGGTGTGGTCCAGCATAGCAGGAAACTTAAGGCTACAGGAGCAAGAAGCAGCTGATCACATCATATCACATCACATCAATAAAGGAACAGAGAGAAATGAACACACTCTACTCTACAGAGTCCAGGACTCTAGCAAGGGAAAGGCTCCACCCATAGTGCAGGGATCTTCCCCTTCCAATTAAAGTAATCAAAACACACCCAAGGGCACAGCCAGAGGCCCATAACCCAGATTCCAGGGTCTGTCAAGTTGACAATTAACACTAATGATAGAATTGATCATTTCTAGATCAATAAACCGGCAAACCTCAAGTACAAATGAGAAGAAAGAAAAGAATAAGCAATAATCCAAACAACCAGGAGAGCAGTCAACATGAGTACATAAATCAGCAAAGCCTTCTAATTAATAACATCTAAATGTAAATGGTCTTAATTTTCCAATAAAAAGATGGAGAAAGCTGACTAGATCTGAAAAAATAAAGAGGGAGAAATCTAAGTATTTGTTACCAATCATGCATCTGTTAAAGAAATATGGATTTAGGATGAAAGGGTGGGGCGATACAGTAGAAGCAGAAGCAGCAAAGGAATGAGGATAGCTATTCTTCAATCTGATAAAGCAGACTACATGTCAAAATTAGTCAAAAGGGGTAAGGAAAATCACTACACCTTACTAAGGGGATAATCCATCAGGAAGATATAACAGTCATAAATGCATTGCTGTACCTAATTTTATAAAACAAACACTACTGGACATGAGAAGACAGATAGGTCTAGGTATAATTAAAAGCACAAATTCACTAGGCCAGTCATATAAAACTCAGCAAAGAAACTTCAAGGTTAAATTGTGTCATAGATCAAAGAGATGTGAGCCAGAGCCACAGAATGTTCCTTCTAATGAGGGAAAAGTACATTGTTCTCAGCAGACGTTGTTTAAATTGACTACATTTCAGGCAAAAGAAAAAAAGGAAAGTATTTGAAACAATTTCATCAGAATAATTTCTTGTATGTTGTCAGATCACAATGGAATAAAATTAGAAGCTAGTAGCAAGAGAAATAAAAAAAAACACTATAGAAATGCTTAGAGAATGAACAAAACTCTTGAAGAAACAATGTGTCATTGTTGTGGTTTGAACGAAGTCCAAGTGCTTAAACGCTTTTGTGACCAGCTGGTAAGGCTGCTTAAGAAGGTTGCAGAACCTTAAGAAAGCAGATCCTTAGGGAGGAAGTGTGTCCCTGGATACTGGCTTGAAGGGTTTGCAACTTGGCCACACTTGTTTTCAGTTCTGCTTAATGTCTGTCCAGCTGACTTCACACTGCCTACCTACTGGGATTTCCCCACCATAATGGACTGTACCCATCTGGAACTGTAAGCCAAAATAAACCCTTCCTCTCCTTAGTTGCTTTTGTCAACAAATTTTATCATACTAAGACAAAAGTAAACAATCAAGTCATAGTAGAAATCAGTGAGGAAACTCAAAAGTTCTCTTTTTGTCTCTTTACACTACTTCTAATAGCATTTTGACTTTATCCTATTTGTAACTCATTTTCACCATTTCTATTCTTAAATTTATATAATTTTTGCTTTTGAACTTTTTTCCTAATCTCTTGTATTTTCTCATTCTCAACTATTCTCTTTTAGTCTTACTTAATCTTCCTTATTTTTTATTTTCCTTTTCCATACCCCTTCCTTTATCACATTCACAATTTTTATATTTACTCTAAATATGTTCCAAACATGTTTTGTGTTAATTTTAAAACTTGCTGTTTTATGATTACTGATGTTATCAATAACTTGGCTTAAAATAATTTTCAGTATATTCCTACATATTGTACAGTTTGATGTTGTTGCTGTTGCAGAAGCTTATTTTCTCCTCTCTGATTGTCATTGGAGATCACACCTTTGAATAAGCTTCCAAATAATGGTATACCCAAATAAAAAAGGAAGATATAGCAAATGAAGACACACATAGATGCCAACATAGAAATCTTAATAGCAATAAAGGCAGAATGACAAGATTTTTATAAAATATCATAACTCCTTAACTACTGGATTTAAGATACTGGAATTGAAAAAATTGTTGGGTACATGTTTCAAAAGTTTGTTATTACAAAGGTCAGTGACTTAAGAAGGGATACCACAAAGAAAAAAATTCCATCTAGGACTTGGGAAGAAAGACAACAAGACAGAGGTTAGAAAAATGGATGACAAAATCAAGCACAAGAAAGAAAAATTCAGCAAGGATATTGAGACTTTACAAATAAAAAAAGAGAACTTGGAAGTAAAAAAATGAATGAATCAAAATAAAAACATAGTGAAAAGAATCACCAACAGACTTGACGAAGCAGAAGAAAGACTACCAAGATATCGGACAATGTAGAATAAATAATACAGCAAAATTCTGTAAGAAGAAAAATAATGATCAAAATGTACATGAACTTTGAGATAGTGTCAAGAAACCAAACCTAAAAATCCATAGAATATATGAAAGAGCTAACATAAAGCTAAAAGCTTAGAGATCTGTTCAATGAAGGCTTAGCAGAAAACCCCAAATCTAGAAAAAGAAGTGTACATTCATTTAGAACCTCAAATGAGCATGAGAGTAGATGAGGGGGAAAATATGATTAGCATATGCCAAGAATGTTAATCATTTTTAAAAAACAAAACAAAAGGACAGGCAATCCTCCAAACAGGAATATCTGACCTTTAACATGACAGCATGCCTGTGTAATCAAACTAGTGTGTTGAGCCCATCCACAGCTATCCTGGGAAGCATACAGGCCCACAAGTGGAACATATCTACAGGAAATTGCAAAGATTAATAATAAGTATGGTTAGAGAAGACTCTATAACATGCCATAGTCAACATTTCAAAACATTACAAAATTGCAAAAAAAGACAATATTAAAACAATATTAAAACAAGGGGAAAAACTCAACTTCAAAAACATATATATTAGAATAATATCTAATTCTTTATCAGCAATCCTCAGCAAGGAAAAAAATAGCAAATTCTTAAAGTAAACACCTATCAACCAAAATTGCTATATCCAGCAATGGTCTCTTTTAAAATGACAGAGAAATAAAAGGATTTTACAAAAAGCACAGAATAAGGTATATGTACACCATGCCAACATAGCAGAAGATTCTGAATGTAATACTACACATAAAGGAGGAATAAAAAAAAGTCTCAACCATAAGAGCATAAATACATACATACATACATACATACATACATACATACATACATACCACTGGGGGATTAGATGAACAAAATGGAACTAGGAAAGAATTTATGCTGTCCAGAACAATAATAGTAGAAAATCTCTAATACCAATGTGGTAGAAAGAATAACAACCTGACCAACTAGAAAGCCAGCTAATCTGCCAATATTCCATATTCCTCATATGTAGAGGTCCTCTACCCACAAATAGATGCACACAATTGACTAGATTAAGAAACATGATCCAGGTACATGAGCCAGCTTGGAGCCCATTTCCTACAGTGGGATGTCATGCCCAGCCTTAACTCATGGGAGAGTGGCCAGGCCCTGCCCCAATCTACGTTGGCTTCTCATGGAAGTGGACTGGGGGCAGACTAGGGGAAGGTAAGAGAGGGTAGGAGAAGGTGAGGGGTGGGAGTGACAAGTGGGGGTGGAAGGGAGAACTGTGCTTGGAATGTAAAATGAAATTAAAAAAAAAATACGAAAATGGAAAAAACCAAACCAAACAAACAAAAAGAAACATGAGCCAGCTATCCATTGTCTCCAAGAACCATGTCTTAACCAGCAAAGACACAAGGAGAACAAGGTGACTACTCCTAGGTATGAAACATGCATACACATGCAATACACACAGAGACACATGTAAAGAACAAGAAGATACAGCAAGAGTTAATATATATATATATATATATGTTAATACATATATAATTGTGAAGCCTCCAAATTCATTTTAAAAGACCCATATGGGTATTAAAAAAACAGTTTCTGCTACAGTAATAGTTTGTAATTTTAATATCCCACATTCATCTTTAGATGGGACAACCAAATGAAAATAAACAAAGAAACTTTGGAGGTGAACTATACTATATATCAAATAGATTTACAGACACCTATGGAATATTTCATCCAATAGATATAGAATACATGTTCTTTTCAGGACCCACAGAACCTTCTCTAAACTAGACCCCTTTATATGTGACAAAGCATGGCTTACAAAATACAAAAGAATTCAATAATATCTTGTATCATATAATTAATAGTGGAATACAGCTAGAATTGAGTACTAAGAGAAGCTGCAGAAGCTACAGAAACATGTGGAAACTCTTGACTGACAAGTGGGTCATTGAAGAACTCAAAAAGTTAACTTTAAAACTCCTAGAATAAACTACAAATACAACTTGCCACAATTATTGGAATAATTATAAGACAGTTATAAAAGAAAAGGTTATTCTTAAGTATTTACACACAGTAACAGAAAGAGCTTAAATAATTAAACCAATTATTGCCCCCAAGGTCTTAAAAAAAAAACAAAAATCAAAGCAGCAGGTGACAAAAATAGTAAAATCTGAGGCATATATTAGTGAAATGCAGGCTTAAATACAATTCATAGAATTAATACAACCAAAAGGTACATCTTGGAAAAGATATGGTCTAGTTTCCTTTGTGTCTAATCCTTCTAAGTCATACTCTATTTCTAAGTCAGGGCAGAATCTCAAGCAGGATATGAAGCAGAAACCAAGAAAGGATGGTACTTAACTAGTTTGTTTTCAGGGTTACATTCAACTATTTTCTTATATAGCTGTGGCCCACCTGACTAGAGGTGGTGCCACCAACAGTGTGTTTGTTGGGCCCTCCTTCCTGAGTTAGCAATCAAGAAAAAGGCTCCATGAGTCAATCTGATGGAGGCAGGATTTTCTCTTAAAGTTCCCTCTTCTGCTGCATGTCAAACTGTCAACAAAACTTTGCTGTCTCTGTTACCAAAACTTTGCTTTCACTGTTACCAAAACTCTGGCCAAACTAACCTAAAGGAAAGATTCAAATGAAACAATGGAGAAATGAAAGAGGAACTCACAAGAAATTTCAATGAAACCCAGAATACCACTCGGAAATACTTGGAAAACTTGCATTCTGAAGACCTGGAAAATCTGGAAGAAATAGGTAAGTCCCTGTTATCTACCAAATTGAATCAAGAAGATAATAGACACTTAAGTAAATCTATAATAATCAGTGAAATTGATGTAGTAATAAAAAGACTCCCTGTAAAGAGGTGGCCAGACTCATATGGGTTCTATGCAGAATTATTCCATATGATTAGGAAAATGAAAAGAAAATACCTCTCACATGTTTAAACAAACTAGAAAGATAAGTTATATTGCCAAAGTGATTATATAAAGTCAGTATTACTATGATACCAAAATTGCATGCAGACACAACAAGAAAACAAGCAAAAATACAAAATAATGTCCTTTTTGGATAAAATTGCACAATAATATGCAAATTGAATTAAAGAAAGAAATACTAACAAGACATTGCAAGCTCAAAGAGGCTTTATCCCAGGTATATAAGGATGGTTCAATTGTACAAATTAATGCATGTCACACAGTGTGTAAACAGACTTAAGACAGAAGTTGCATTCACAGTAGATGGAGTAAAGAACATTGGGAAAGTTTAACATTTTTTTCCTTGTGAAAGTCCAAACAAGCAATATATAAAGAAAATTTATCTCACCATAATGAAGCTTACTTATGATAAACCTATAGCCAACATTTTACCAAATGGGTAAAACCTGAAATCATTTAATCTGAAATCATATATTAAACAAAGATATGTCTTCTCTTGTTCAACACAGTAGTTAAGGTCTTACCAAAGCAATGAGACAACAACAACAAAAAAAAACGGATACATACAAAGAGGGGTTCAAACTATCTCTATTTGCAGACAGCATGATTCTATACTTAGAAGATTCTAAAGACTCCACCAGAGACCTCTCAGACCTAAGATACACATTCAGCAAAGTATCAGGATACAAAATCAACATTTTTGTATATGCCATGTAAACTTGTGTAAAAGAAGTTGACTGGCAGGATTCATTTCACGGTAGCTTCAAAAAAAACATTCTAGGAAACACTTAACCAACGAGGTGAAATATTTCCACAATAAAAACACTAAAATACCAGAGAAAGAAAGTGCAGAACATAATAGAAGATAAAAAAAAATACCCCATGCTCGTGGATTGACAAAATTGGTACTATAAAAATGGCTATAACAATTAAAGAGATTTACAGACTCAACGAAATTCCTTATTAAGATTCTGTCTTTGGTAAGGTTTCTATTGCTGTGAAGAGACACCATGACCATGGCAACTCTTATAAAAGAAAGCATTATAATGGGCAGACTTACAGGTTCAGACGTTTAGTCCATTATCGTCATGGAAGGAAGTATGGTGGTACTCAGGATGACATGGTGCTAGACAAAGAGCTGAGAGTTCTACACACAAACTGGCAGGCACCAAGAAGAAAGAGTGTGCCATTGGGCCTGGCTTGAGCTACTGGAACCTCAAAGCCCACCCCCAGTGACACACTTCATCCAACAAGGTCACACTACTCCACCAAGGCCATACCTCTTAACAGTACCACTCCTAAGCATTCAAATATGAGTCTATGTAGGGCCATTCCTAGCCAAACCACCATGTATTTCACATGCATTTTTCATAGTAGAAAAAAAAATATTTTAATACTCATGTGAAAATATAAAAGACACCAGGTAGCCTAAACTATCCCAAGCATAAATAACAATATGATCTCAAATAATACTGCGGAGACACAATAACAAAAACGGCATGGTGTGTCTATACTAAATACAATAGAGAGCTCAAAAACTAACCCTCACACACATAGCCACCCAATCATTTTTGACAAAGGTGTTCAAATATATTTTTAAGATTCATTCTGTGGAAGGGCATACATGCTTGACAAAATCCGTCAAAAGCCCATGGCTAGGGACACCACGGGCCATGAGAAATCTACTATTGATATTTTGCCCAGTGTACATGAAATGAAGGGGGTGTGGATCTGAAATTCTCAACAAACTAATAAATAACTAATAAATAGTTTTTTAAAACCATACTTCGAGGAAAAAGCCTTTTCAACAAATGATGGAGCGAAAACTGGATCTATTGTTAAGGATAATGAAACTAAATCCATCTCTCTCACCCTGGCCAAAACACATCTCAAAATGGATCAAAGAAATGATTCAGATGTAGGCAAGCTCCTTCTGAAAAAGACTCCAATAACCCAGGGAACAAGCCAGAACTAACCCAGGGGTACATGAAATTAGAAGGCTACGCAGCAAAGAATCTGGTTGCCAGAAGAAAGAGACTATAGAGTGGGATAATCTTTGACAACCACACTCAGGCAGGGGACTGTGTCTAGAATATTCAGACAACTACAAAATTAAACACCAAAATTCATCCAAGTAAGAAACCTGGTAATTAGTCCAATAGATGATTCTCAGAAGGAGACATTCAAGTGGGAAATTATTATTTTTTTTAAATGTTCAGTATCCTTAGCCATCAAGGAAATGCAAATTAAAACCATGCTGAATTTTTATGAAAAGGGGATTGACTAAATTGAAGGGACCATCTTTCAGTATAGGTAGCACTGCCCCAGAATCAGGGGCCTGATGGAATAAAAGAGGAGAGGAGGAAGAGTATATCTCTCTCTCTCCCCTCCCCCTCTCTCAGGGGTGTGTGTGTGTGTGTGTGTGTGTGTGTGAGAGAGAGAGAGAGAGAGAGAGAGAGAGAGAGTGTGTGTGTGTGTGTGTGTGTGTGTGTTTGTGTGTGTGTGTGTGTGTGTGTGTGTGTTCCCTGTTTGCTATGAGATAAGTAGCTATCCTATCTTGCTATGGCTCACAGTGGGCTTTTAATCAATAGAACTAAGAACTGTTTAAAATCATTGCAACCATGAGCAAAACAAGCACTTCCTCCCTAAAGCTGTTTATGTCAGGCAGTTTTGTCACAATGATAGAAATTCTGACTGACACCAATAATTAATACTCGTATGGAACTGTTGCCATGATCTTGCCATTGCCTGCAACTGGTTTGCAGGAGGACACTAGAAATGTCTGAAGTTGCTGGATGGAAAAGTTCAGTTTGATGGATTCTGAAGAGTACTTAGAAAGTCAGAACGCCACTGGGAACAGAGACAGTAAAGACGACACTCATAAATCCAGATGAGAACAGAACTCTGGGAGAACTGGGATGGAGGCCATTAATGCTATATCCTGATTTACATGTTGTCTGTATTTTGTTCCTATTGAAGACTTTGTGGGAAGCTAACTTAGGAGTTGATGGACTAATTAAACTGGTAGCAGAAATTTTTAAGTTCATCCAACATTTAAGCTGTCAGATGGATAGTGTTGGCTCCTCTTCATGATGTTTATGTAAAATTTGTAAGCAAAAAGCCAAGTGGCAAAGTTTGGAAATCTTGCATTTTGCCCATAATAGAGTCCAGAAAAGTCTGCCTGCTGAAGAGATCAGTCATTTAAAAGACAATGAGTACTTCATATCAGGATGAGAGGAAAGATGCCCCGAGTATGTATTATGAGTTGGCTACTTTCTCCCCCATCACAGGCTCAAGGGCATAACAGTTTAAACTCATTTGAAAAACTTCACTTGAAGAAGACAACTCCAGGGCTCCCTGCCCACACATGGCAGCCTAAGAAAGTGTTTCTCTGCATTCAGCACACAGAGGACATTACAACCAATGGTCCAAAGAGACCTGACCGCGGCATAATCTGGTAGGAATTCGTGTCATCCACATTGTGCTGGTTTTTGTGAGCAGACAGAATACAACAGTTGCAAGGTCTTATGGGCTTTTACCGGGCTCTCAAAGGAAGTCTGGGAGGCCCAAAATGTGTGGCAGCGTCAGAATCCCTATGGGCAACTCCTAGAAAACAAGAAATGGAGCTGTGAGATTGACACAAAATCATCAGTGAAGACCCCCAAGAAAAACCTGCCAAATATGGCAGGGTATGCTCTCATAAGCTGAGGGTCCTGACTGATACATGCTTGGGCTCTCCCTCTCCCTCTCCTTTCCACTCTCCCTCCCCCTCCCCCTCTCCCTCTCCCTCTCTCTCTGCCCCTCTTCCTTCCTCTTCCCCTCCCCCTCTTTCTCTTCCTCTTCTCCTCCTCCTCTCCTTCTCCTTCTCTTCTTATCTAACTTCCATTAAGTAAGTCATACCTGCCATATGTTCCTACCACCACGATGTTGCCTCACTGAAGGTCCATTCATTAGGGTCAAAGATTACAGACTAAAATCCCTGAGTCCATAATCAAAACAGAACCCTCCCTAAATCTATTTATGTCCATCACAGTGACAGAAATTCTGACTAATGCTTTATTCATTTTGGTGATCTTCTGAAAATGTCCATAGCCATGGAAGTGACCTATGTCCACTTCAAAAGCTTAACCCAAGGTGTAGAGTCTTGGAGATGGGGAAGAAAGCAAAATTCCTAGGCATTTGCTCAATGAGTACAGTATGTGGAAAAGAGTAGGACATTAGACTGATCATATCACAGTGATACAACTCGCCAGGCTTTAATTCTGGTATGTTCTACCATTCAAAACTGGGAGTGAGTCAACAAGAAACTGGGACAAGGTCCTCAGAAATTAGAGGAGCGATGGCTCCGTGAGAAGAAGCCTAGAACAACAATAAGAAGAAACAGAAGAAGGGCCTAGCACCATCCTGCAATCTTGTTAGGGCGTATTCAACAAAACACCAATATAGTGCTCTGCAGTGACCAGCCTGTGTCACACTACTATAGTGCATACAGTGCATAACTGAGAGATTTTACAAATGTTCTCAGTGACTGCCTAACAGGCAGCAATCTTCCACTTGGCTCTGCAGTTAGTTTCCTGGAAACAGCAGGCAATGCTCGAAGGATCCGGTTCCTCGGCTTTAGACAGAGAAAATTGGTTAAATCAATCATAAAAAGCTAACCCGAGAAGCAGTGCTCAGGGAGAAAGCTGTGCTGTCTTGAAGAGGAGCATGGACTTTAAATCAAAAACATGGGTATCATGTACAATTTCTTCTACTCAATGAACTTGAACCCCAAATAAGTCACTCTTTTACTTCCAGCTTTTTCCTTGTTTAATATGTGCATATCTTGGGATTATCATGGTTAACACATGGGGTCTTCTGTGAAGGGACTTTGTAAGGTACTCTGGGAAAGTGTAGGATTAATTGCATGTGGATTCTAGATGGAAGAGAATTCACCAAAGAAGGAAATAGTTTCATACTTACCGAAGCAATATTGTGTGGTTGAATTAGTTATATACACTTTGCGGCTTTGTCTGACCAGAGACCCTCCACTGGAAACCAAAATAACAAAGGCACCATTCCTGACTACCACTCATTATAGCCTAGGATCAGAGATTGTCTAAGAATCTCTATTTTGGAATTTGGAGATGTTTGTAAGAAGTTCAAAAATGGTTATTTAATAAGGGTCCCTAATTCCTCTTCAGAAAGATCATCTAAAAGCATTAGTGATTAGAGACTTAAATTCAAAATTACCACCTGGAAACTAGTACTAGAGATGGCTGCTCCCAAGGTGCTAACTTCTTCAGCAAATGTCAAGCATAGGCTACTCCTTACAAAATCTATTCTTGAAAACAATATTGTTTTCTGGTCATTGAAAAGATAATAAACATGGTGGTATACTGTTTTGGGGACCAGATATAAAAATTGGGTCCTCTACCTACCCTAAAAATAGAGTCTAACCCTCTCCTCTGAGCTAGAGTTTTTCTTGTACTCAATCCATGCCCTCTCACCTGTTTCCTTGCATCTTTTAGAGATGTTGAATCATCTACTGATGTTGATTATAACACTCAAAACTTGTATGATGCAACACTGCTGTATAATAAGCCACCCCAAAACTTTTGGTTACAAAACAATTCTCACTTCTTGCTTATGATCTCAGCAAGGATCACTCACTCACCAGGGCACAGTTAATCTAGAATAGCTTTAACTTCAACAGCTTGGCTTTTCTATGTTTCATATCTCTGTAGGAAGCTAGGCTGCCAGGCATCATGTTATGGCTCACAGGATCTTAAAAAGAAAGAAGAAACACATGCAAGCACCTTTGCTAATCTCAGCTTTCACCAAGTTGCAAGTTTCCAAGTTGTGTTGCTGCCCATAGCTATGTACTATGTACTATGCTCTTATACATTGTTTCATAACATATTTCCATTCTTGGTCATATAGAATCATTGTGTTTTCTATTATAAAGCTTTACTTTATAGCAGGACTCAAACACTCTTTTCTGAATGTTCCCATTATAGCTTCTGAGCCCAAGTAGTCTTCAAATTTTAAATTCCTGGGGAGAAAAGTTGTAAGAGAATATTATTTTGGTGCAAGAAATTTTTATAAAAGTTGTATTCAATGTCTGATTATAATAAATACCTTTATTTACCTATTGAGTACAGATGTTCCACACACAGTAGGAAAGTTTAACTATTGCTATTGAGACCACAAGCCCCCAAAGCCTGCTTGTTACTTTGTGCCATGTGAAAACTATTTTCCACCCCTTCTACAGTGGAATCACCAGGACAACAGCAAAGCAGCTGTTATTAGGGGTATGTCGTTGCACTGTCAAGGTCTGAGCTGTAAGAACTGAATCTGGATCGTGCTCAGCTTTTGATAGGAGAAATGACTACTCTACAAATGAAATAGTCTGCTCACCCTTTGAATTATTCCTTAGCTTAGTTTTCAGAAATGGAATTGTTGAGCCAAAAGCAAGCACATTTTAAGGCTTTTGATTCAGACTTTCACGATAGATATGAAACCACTTAAAATAATAATTTTATGCCAATTTTTTAAAATAGCTCTTACTATTATATCACTTTTGATGTGGAATTTTTTTCAAGCAGTGCTTGGTCTCCAATTGAGATAATAGTTTGATTTTTCATTTCTCTGGGGATATGATCAGTTATGAAGGAAGTACACCTACACTGGTTTTTAATTTGTTATTATTCATCTTTAAATGAAAAAATAAAACAATGTATTACAAGACTTTCTTTAATACAAAACATTGTGGCTGACTACTCTTGAGGCACCACTCACTACCCAGATATGGCTTACACAGCCTGAGACAATAGAACTACATTCTGTTTTTCCTGGCTTCCTTTTCTAGTCCACATCAAGTAACAGTTATCTAAATCCTTACTTTCAGCCATAAAAGAGGCCTTCAAATTCTGGACATTTGTAGTTTACCAAGATTTTACCAAATGTCTGACTCTAAGAGGCCCAAAAGGATTTAGCTAGATTATTCCCCATATCATCTAGCTCTCTCATCTCCAGATACACTCAATCAACAAAAGAAGTAAAGCTCTCCAGACTAGCCTGGCATGGTTTTCTGTGGCAATGCTTTGTTTTCTCAAAAGGGCAGTCACAAGGGAGCCACTGTCACTCAGCGTGGTGGCTCTAAGTGTAATAGCAAACTTTCATTACAATTTCTGGCTCATGGTGGCTCCCTCTACAGTACTTTAGGGGCAGTGCATGCTTTTCTACACTCAAGAATTTTTGGAGAGAAGCTTATTTAAAGGCTAATGATAAGTTTGTAAAGTATAATATCATCTATGAAAGAAGCTTGTCTTCTAACAATAGAAACTAGAGACTGCTGTCCACTTATTGAGGGCATGGCCAGCAGCAAAATATTTTATTCTTCTGTTCCACTCTGCCCTGTTTCTGTCCACTCCCCCATATGTTCCATCCACGTAAGCTTTAAATTCTTTGCAGTGTCTTTAGGATATCTTCAGGTAACCTGTGTGGGTATCATCTGAATTAGTGCCCTCAATGAGCAAACAAGGAAAAGATAGGCACAAATGTTTGCTTAGGTGTACATTATAATCCAAAAGGAAGAGAATGCATTCTGAGACAGGGATCATGAAAGGAAGTCCACGCCCAAGTCCAAGGACAATCCAAAATCACAAACAAGTCCATGAGGCAGAATTCACAGGTAAACAGAGTGATGAGAATGGAGGTAGTCTGAGCCAGAGATTCTGCCTACAGTAAATGCTGTAAGATGTGGGCTGTCTTAACAATGAATAGTAAGGAAGGACACAAGGTTTAACTGCATCTACTATTTAGCCAACTCCAAAGATAACTCTGCACATCTTAGTGAGGAATAAAGTTTATCACTGTCCTTCTTTACCTGGATGCTGTAACAAAATGTTATAAACTATGTCTAGTGTAATCAACAGAAATTTGTCTCTTAGAATTCTAGGGGATGAAAGTGTAAGATGTAAGACTTGACATGACCAGCAGATTCAGCATGGACCTCAGAGTTGGCATCCCTCCACTGACAAAGCAGCTATGTGGAATCTCTTTTGTAACAACACCTATCAACTCCAAGATGCCCTACCTCCTACCATCAGCACCTTCCAAGTAAGATTTCTATGTATGAATTTGGGGGAAACACAGGTGTACAGTCAATAGTGATCATTATAAAACAAAACTCAAAAATTTGTTTCAAGGCTTTTTAAAGAAAAATCCTTTTCTGGGTCCTCATGCAAACTCCCAGTTTTCTTGTCCCTATGTATTTTTAAAAGGTTAGAAAGATAAGTGTCACTTTTTAATTTGCTCAACTAAGTTAAGTATGTACATTGGAGCCAGCTATTAGTAGTGAATGGCATATAATTGTCTTGTGTAACAATGTGAAACACAGGTACTCCTAAGACTTGAGTTTCTTTTAGAACTAAATATAATCATCAATATCCCACAGGCTCAGTGAAGGCCTGTGATGAAACACTGCCTGTTCTAACTGGATGTTTGTCATAAAGACTGTACCACAAGAGGTGATAAGAGGGAAAAGACATTAAGCAGTCCACCATGTGTTTCAGACTTGCCTTGCTGGGTGAGGGCATTGTGTGGCTCCCCATATCCTGTTGATCTTGCCTGGGTCAGACTTGATCGTCACCATGATAGATGATGGAGGTGATCTCTGAAACTCCCACTTACTAAGGAGCTGCTCAAGAAGGAAGAATCACTCGTTACTGGGAGTGTGACCAGGGACATCTATTCTCCAGTGTATACCCATGCCAGTGAACATATGGACAGTGCTAATTTAGTGGGTTATCAAAAAAATAAAAAGATACAGGCATAAAGTTGGAAAGGGAAATGTTGGAAAGTAACAAAGAGTATGGGAAGGATGTGATCGTCTTTCCTTATATACATGTACAAAATTCTCAAAAATAAGAAAAAATATTTTTTAAGAAATTCAAAACAGGTGGAAATGTGATGTCTGTCAAAGCGATCATAAATGATCCATATTCTCTCTCTCCATCTCCCCTCTCTCACAAAATAATTATGAAATAACATAAACTTTGATAATAGTTTTTTATTGAGTGACCCTTAGACTAAGGTAGTATCTGAGTCATAGGCTCTTCTGTAAACAAAGCAAAGCCCACCTTGATGACAAAAGCTGAGTCTTTGTCATAAACTGCAAGCTAATCATTTCGCTAAAAATTTGCCAACTTCAACCAATCATTTTTTTTCTCCTTGCTTCTCAGTGTATCTTTTTGTTTTTTGTTTGTTTGTTTGTTTTTGTTTTTAAGACAGGATTTCTCTGTGGCTTTGGGGGCTGTCCTGGAATTAGCTCTTGTAGACTAGGCTGGTCTCAAACTCACAGAGATCCACCTGCCTCTGCCTCCTCAGTGCTGGGATTAAAGGTGTGTGCCACCACTGCCCAGATCCTTATTTTATTCTTTTAAGTTTCATTTTACATTCCAACCGCAGTTCTCCCACCCCTCTTCCCCCTTGCCTTACCCCCACCCCACCCCCAATCTACTCCTTCTCATGGGTAAGGGCTCCCATGAGAAGTCAACAAAATCTGACACAATAGGTTGGGGTAGGGCCAGGCCCCTCTCCCATGCATTAAAGCTGAGCATGGCATCCCACCATAACAAATGGGCTACAACAAGCTAGTCTACCATTTTTGTATCATGGTCCTACTTCCAAGACACTCTTCAGTCCAAGGTTCACAACTGTCTCCCACATATGGAGAGCCTAGTTCACTATCCACCCTAGCTCTGGAGACTCCACAGCTGTCAGTCTAGAGTTTATGAGTTTCCACAAGCTTGGTTCAGCTATCTCTATAGATTTCTCCATCATGATCTCAAACTCCCTTGCTCATATACTCCCTCTTCCCTCTCTTTGATTGGATTCCCAGAGGTCAGCCTAGTTCTTGGTTGGGATATCTGTGTCTGGTTCCATCACTTCCTGGATAAAGGTTCTATGAACATAGTTGGGGTATTCACAAATCTGATTATAGGGGTAGACCAGCTCAGACAGCCTCTCCACTATTGCTAGGAGTCTTAGCTGCGGTCATCCTTGTGGATTCTTAAGAATTACGCTAGCACCAGGTTTCTCCCTAACCCTATAATGGCTCTCTCTGTTAAGGGACAAGATTTTCTGAGTAAACTGGGGGCATGGGGAAAGGGGATGGAGGTGAGAGAAAGACGAGGGGAGAAAGGAAGGTAGGAAGAATATGACGGATCATGAAGGTCGAATTGGGGGAAGAACAGAGAACAAGGAAAGAGATACCTTAATAGAAGGAGCCCTTATGGGCTTAACAAAAAATCCGGCAATAGAGACATCTCCAGGGACCAGCAAGGATGACCCCAGCTAAGACTCTAAGCAATAGTGGAAAGGCTACATTAAATACCCTTCCCCAATAATAAGACTGATGACTACCTTAAATGCCATCCTAGAGCCTTCACCCAGTAACTGATGGAAGCAGAAGCAGAGATTCACAGCTAAGCACTGAGCCTAACTCCTAGAATCCAGTTGTAGAAAGGGAAGAGTGGTGAGCAAAGGGATCAAGATATGCTGGAAAAACCCACAGAAACAGTGGACCTGAGCAAGTGGGAGCTCAGAGACCCCAGTCTGACAGATGGAGAACCAGCAAAAGACTGAACCAGGTGCCCAAACATGGGTGTCAGTTGGGAGGCCTGGGCAGTCTCTGGGACCTCTGGCAGTGGAACCAGTATTTGTCTATAGTGCATGAATAGACTTTGGAAGCCCATTCTCAATGAAAGAATACTCTCTCAGCCTAGATACATAGGGGAGGGTCTTGGTCCTGCTGCAAATGATGTGACAGAATTTGATGTTCCTCCATGGAAGGACTCACCCTCCCTGAAGAGTGAATATAAGGTAGGATGGGTGGATTTGTGGGGAGAATGGGAGGATAAGAGGGAGAGGAAGCTGAGATTGGTGTGTAAAATAACATTGTTTTTAATTTAAATACAAATTAATCTTAAAAAATAATATCTCTTTCATTGTTCTCCCTCAGTGTAGTTTCTAAAAGTTTTAAGAGAGAATGAGAGGTCCTTGAGAGCTTACGGTGTAACTCATGAATTAACATGCATGTTGTATGCATATGTGAAATTTCGCAATGGAACCCATTATTCTGTACATTAATGTGCACTACTAAAATGCTTTGTTTTGTAATGGATTTTCATTTATTGATACAATTTAAGGTCAATTTTGTGATATATATATATACATATACAGATATATTTCTCCTCTTGTTTAGGTATTATGTTTATATAGCTCATTGAAAAATGTAATGTATAGTTTAGTACAGATTATAGAGAATTACCTATGATAGTTAAAACTTGGAGTTAAGTAGTTAGGATTTCTAGATATGCAGAGATATATTTGTGATGAATAGGCATTCTTCAAACCTTTCAAAGACCTACAGAATATGGCATTTAAAATGATTTTGAGTTTTTCTGGACAGTGTGGCACAACTGTTCCTGGTAGCACCACCTGCATCAGAAAGGAAGATGGACATCGAAGAAACACATTATGGAGTTTGCTTCTAATATGGCAAGGCTAGCCATTTTGGCAAGGTACTGCTCTTCTGGACTGTTTGACTTTATGCTGTAGAAACTGGACATGCAGGACCCATAGAAAAGTGACTGCTAAAACAAGATGGACAGTGCTACATGATTTCTGCTTCATGAAAGAGTCTGCCAGACACACTATGGCCTATGGGCTGAAGATGGAACATTACAGAAGAACTTCGGGTTACTGACCAGACAATGAGTTGTCTCTGTCATTCTAGAGTTTATATATTATTCTTGTGTGGTCTTTGAAGGAATTGAAGACAGATAGTTACAGTTATAGTTTTCCTTACTTAGAATTAAAGATAAGTTACATATAGGACTTTAGACTCACAAAGATAGGATAGATGATATTTTAAGTCTTACAAAATGTTAATGGACTAAATATTGTTACTGTGATTCTTATTTAATAACTGTTGTATGGTATATTTTGCTATGTTATGGTTAAAACCCTTCTTTTTATTTTAGACAGAAAAGAGGAGATGATGGAAGATGTTATTCTGTAAATATGTTTCTCATACTGGTTAATGAATAAAGAACTGTGGCCAATGGGAAAACAAGATAGGCAGGGCTAGGAGACAAGGAGGAAAGAAAAAGTAGTTAGGAGGAGTCAACATGTAGAGTGTGGAGAAAGCAACATGCCGGCCTGCTGTGCTCAGATAAGATGACCACGTGAAATACTTAGATAAGTAGAAATGGGTTAATCATTAAGACAGAGCTAGCCCATAAACAATGATAGTAACTGGCCAACAAGATTGTATCAAATAGAGTCTCAGATTGTTATTTGGGGTTGGCGTGGCAGTGGGGTGGCGGGACCAGACCGGTAGTGGGGAAAAACCTGTCCGTAACATGTGTGTGTAACTAAAATTGGTTCTAGGAGAGGAGAAAAGGTGATTTTAATAATAGGGCTTAGTATAATAAAAGAAATGATTACAGAATGCTGGTGACATGTAAACAAAAGGGGGAAGTATTTGGGAGTAGGGAACTGACCAAAACAAGAGAGGGACAAAATAAAACATGGTATGATGATATATGTGTATGACATACCAGAATGAAACCTATTGTTTTTCATAATGAAACTTTAAAAAGTATTTTTAATTATTTTTGAAAGAACGAAGTATAATAAAATTGGCATCAGAAAAATATAATCTGAGAGCAAAAAATCAAATGGAAAAGTAATGATTCAAGGCTAGTGAGATGGCTCAGCAGTTAGAACCCCAGACTACTTTTGCAGATGACCTGAAAGCAAACACCCAAATCAGGACTTGCTATGACTTCATTTCCAATAGACCCATTGTCCTCTTCTGGTCTTTGAGATGTACTCATGCTCTCATACCTTCATACAGACACACACACACACACACACACACACACACACACACACACACACACACACACACATATATATATATATATACATATAATTAAAAATAAAGATAAATCAAAGTATTACTTCTCAAAAGAAAAGTAGCAATCCATATAGTAAAGATTTAAAGAGGGGAAAAGAAGGTATGGTTATATTTTCCCTCAAAGTACAGCTCTAATATAAAATCAAAATTTGGTAGGAAAACAAGAAAGAAGAAAAATCAATTAGAAAAATTACTAGATTTTTAATTGACAAAGATTAGTAAAAATTGTGATGAATTCATTGATTTCCCCAAAAAAAATGAATGATTTCTTTAGAACAATAAAGACAAGATTGTTCTTTTAAGATAACACAAGGTCTAAGAGTTTTTAAGGGCAAACTCCAAGTTACAAACATCTGAGTCTTTCAATGTCACTTGGCTCTTCCAGAACACGGGAACACACCAGGGGGGAATAAAACACTCTTTAACTCACCCTCTGAGGACAGAGTAACTCAGTGTTCCTTGAATTAAAATTGGAACAGGACAAGGATGACAAAGAGAAGAAGGAGAGATGTTAAAACATGGAAAGTATGACTGTTCAAGTGAAATGCCAGCAAATATAAGTTGGGAGCACATGAAGATGGTTGATTCCAGATAAGGAGCTAAAGGAATGATTATAAATACATATAAAGAATTTTTAAATCCTCCTGAACACAGTGGCTAAATGAAATAAAGAAGCCAATACAAGATGTAAATGAAGATTTCCATAAAGAGAAACCCAGAAGGAAAATCAACTGAGGGACTGAGGGATGACTCAGCTGGTAAGAGGAACAAAGTTTGGTTTCAATACCAGAAAACTCATAACTACTTGTAAATCCAACTATATGAGGGTTTACACCGTCTTCTGGCCTCCATGGTTATCTAAATATAAATCACATACATGTGCACACAGAGATATTCACCCACACATAATTTAAAACAAAAATAAATCTTCACCAGTAGTTGCTCAGTTAGGGATAGGACTTTATGTCCATCTGCACCTACAAGCTAAGATTTTCTCTGACTTGAACTTTTCAATGTCTTTTTCATGCTGATCCAGCCATTGTGTGTTCTTTTGTTTTGTTTTTTGTTTCCTTTTGTTGGTTTTTAGAAACAGGGTTTCTCTCTATTGTTTTGGAGCCTAGCCTGGATCTCGCTTTGTAGACCAGGATAGCCTGGAACTCACAGAGATCCACTTGCATCTGCCTCCCAAGTGCTGGGATTAAAGGTGTGCACCACCAACACCTGGATTCCATTATGTGTTCTTATATGTAACCGCCCTGTAGTCCAGAACTACTGATTGGTTGTAGCCTAGAAAAGGATATTTGGTGTTCTTTAATGGAGTGGCCCCAGGTAAGCTGACCATACTCCATTGAAGGCCATTAGACTGGGTGGGTATATAAAAGAGAATGAAGTCACAAATTTTCTTAAATATAACATGGGAGGTGAATCTGGGAGGAACTGGGATGATTATGGTAAAAATAAAATGTATGAACAGCCAGTTTATGAATTATATGTCAATAAAGAATATTTTTAAGTGCAGCAACCCAACATCAGGGAAGACACTCTTAAAGCTCCCCCAAATATTCCTATAAGGGATACTAAGCACACTGACCAGCAGTCTCAGTGTAGCATGGAAACAGAAGCTCTGCACATAGTCCACAGGAAGCTCAGCTTTGAGATTTGAATAGATTTCCATGTCTCATCCCTCCTGAGGTATCTTCAAGGATCACCAGCTTTTGACTAGGTTTGCAATGACAAGAGGCAGTTCCTCACTGACAGCACCACCCAGACATCAGGCTCTCCTTCTGTGTATCTATCACATGGGTTTTTGCTCTGATGAGTTCTACAGTTTGTTATGTAGATGAAATGAGATCATGAAAATGGCTTGGAAAGATGAAAGTCTAAAAACTGAGGCAGTCTCTTATCATTCTTCCCTCAAAAGCTTTAGCAAGTAGCTCCCCCCCCCAGGGAAGGCAGATTTCTTCCTACAAATGGAAAGAACAATATTTTCAGCCTAATACCAACTGTGCTTTGCCATAATTGAACTTTGAAGGTGATAAACCAGTACATTATTGAATATTTCTGTCAACCCTTCAAAGTATAAATAAATAAATAAGCCAAAGCCTTTACCAATAACTGAATGTTTTTCAAGTAACATATCTCATGGATACAGGACAGGAAGTAATTTGAAATAACACATTCTATCTTCCAAAAAGCTATAATGCTAATGCAAAGAAACAGAACTTTTAAAGTTAAAAAAAAAAAATAATCTTGGTGACACTATGAGCTTACTTAGCATTTCTTTTCAAGGGTAAAGTATTTTTTCTGCTGGCAATGGATTTTACGTGGCAATGCCTTAAACAGAGAAGCTAAGTCCAAATCAAAATGGGGAAATATCAAGAAAACCATGCTTGATCAGTTGCAATTACTTTAAGAAAGGAGCTTAAAATGAGGGCTTGTGATCACCTCACATCCCGAAGGATCTGGCCATCTATACTACTCTATAAGCTCCTAATACAAGAGGGAACCAAGCTCTCCAATTATGAATAGAATATTAAAATTTGTTACTAAGATTCTCCAAGTGATTTCAGGTTTTACTACTTCCAATCCTCACATAAGAGATGCACTTTAGTTTTCCCGCTCATAAATTACAGAGTGGAAGGTTGTACTCAGCATCCTCTGTATTGATTTTTGCCCTACAAGCATCTTGAGTTCTGAGTCCTACCCACCTACCAAGAGACAACCAGTACTAACTTGGATTTTATTACACGAAGACCCATTACCTGTCCCTCTAGCCTTCCTTTGACATTCTATCTGAAGAAGCTGGTAGCTGTGCAAAGAATATGTCACTTGTTCTAACCAACACCTGACCACTGCCCTGCCTTTCCCTCTTTCTTAGAACTCTTACACTTGCCAATCTCTACCATTCCCTTGAGAGACAGTCATATACACATCCTGTTATTTAAGTATATCTCTCTCAAGCCCTGAGAGACATTGCTGGAAATGCAATCAGAAAATATGAGGCCTTTGCCTTGTAGCTTCCAAGAAAAGACAGAATCTTAACACCAATAGTTGCTAACTAACAGACACAGCAGTTTAATCAATTTCCCCAACTCTGCTATATCCCAACTCACTCACCTTTCTTCATTATTCTGCCTTCAAAATGCCCACCCATATCCACACAGTAGAATCAGCTCCTTCCTTGATGCTCATTGTTAAGAGAACAAGAACAATTTGTTCCACTTTTAACTAATGCCAAGCTTCATTTATCATTGTCGACGTACGCGCACGCGCGCGCGCACACACACACACACACACACATACACACACACACACACACACACACACACACACACACACACACACACACATACACAGTGGTCAAATCCAATCAGCTTTCCTTTTTGTTTCTCAGACTTTACCCATCACTACCTCTTTCCTTCCTCACTTTTCCCCTACTCCAAACTTATTTTGAAGCTTTTCACCAGTTGTCTGAATTTATTTCACATTTTTCTCTGCTTTAAAATTGTCTCCTAAGTGATCTACTCTGGGCCTCCTTCTGAGACACAGATTTCATCATGTCTGTCCTTTCTTCAGAAACATCTGTAGTGTTGACAAACTAATTATCATTCAGCACAGGCTAGTCTAAACCCAATGACATTTATACCTGTGAGCTAACATGCCACAGAATGCAGAGTCAGGAAGATTCTTGCCTTCGACACATTGTTCCGTGTTTTCTCAGAATGATAACTTGCACTGATCAAAAAGAGCACACACTGTGGCTAGTAACAGAGAAGTCTATCCCTGCCACAGCCACTGACTGAAGTTGTACCCAGATATAGGAGCCATTGTCCCCCAGATCCATGCAGAAACTCAATAGCTCTCACTTCACATAGTCTGTAATGCCCACAGTTCTTTCTAGGCTGTAAGATCAAGTAATGATGCTGACAATGAGCATGGGTCAAGAGTCTTCTCTGAATCAAGCTTCTTGCTAGGTGTTAATATGCACCTTCTCATTGAATCCTTAAAGCATAGCCATGAGAGAATGAGAAGAGGTAAGATTTAGGAAGAGTTATAATAAGCAAGAAGCTTTGCAGCTAGCTGCTTTCTGGGCACTGTTTGGGACATGTCACTGTTATGGCAGAACCAGACAGAGCTATGCTTTTCTAATAACATCTGCTCTTAGGTGGTGGGGCTGACAGTGCACTTTGATGTAGACAACAGATGCTACCCATCTAGGCAAGCCTGGGACCTACTTGGGTTTAAGCAATAAAAAAAATCTCTCCTTAAAAAGAAAATAATACTTTATAACCTAAAGAAGACTAACACAATTTATGAGAATAAATAGCCCACCCAACAACATGCAAGGGAATTGGAGAAATAACTGTTGCCTTAATAACCTGTGTGTTTTTAAAGCCCCAATTACCTAGAGTAATTGTTACTGATACTCACTTTTTTGTCTCAATGAATGTAACTTTCCAACTCACTACTGTTTCCAGTTTTCTCTTCTCTGCCCAATTAAAAGCCTGCCTGCCCTACTCCCCTAAGATACCTACCTCTTTCATCAATTATCTTAAAATTTTACCAAAATCAATTTTTAAATTTTTTCATCAACATAACCAAGGACCAGAATGGGAGTCAGAGACTCTCCAGCAGCAGTAAGTACTATTATTCTCATTAACAACTGGAAGCACTGAGGCTTAGCATGTACCTACCTGCATCTTTCCTAAGAAATATTCCCCATGGGGGGGTGAAACTTGGACATGAACCTGAGCCCCAGGCTTGAGTGCTTAACCACACATGACATGTTGATAAGCATCCAAAAATTGCTTTGATTTTTTAATTAATTTATTTTATTTATGTGTGTATTGGCCTGAATATATGTATGCATACCATGCATGGTTTTGGCACCAAATGTACATCTAAAAAGTATGTGAGTTCCCCCAGGAACCAGAGTTATGGATAGTTGTGCATCAATATGTGAATGCTGGAAACTAAAGCCAGGGCCTCTGCAAAAGCAACAAATGCTCTCAATCTAAATCTAAGGGCATCTGCCCAGCCCAAAATCATTTGTTTTAGAGGCATGATCTCACTATATAGCCTAGACTAGCCTCAAACTAGCAATGACAGACATACTACCCTAAGGTCATCTCATCAATGACCTCAAAAAAAGAAAAGAAAGAAATTGAGAAATTCTAAAGACAAGCCTCCTATTTTAAAAAGAAAGGTTATACAGAGTACATGGTACAAGTACTCCATCCTTCCTATTATCTGTGGACACATCTAGACCTATGCTAAACTTGTGGGGGTAGGGGTTGCATAACTGTCCCTACTTCTTCCTGAGCAGATCATGAGATTAGCCAGGACAGAGGCTAGTGATTCCAGACCCAGTGGCATGTTGATTCCATGATGTATACCCAGTGGCATATTCATTCACTATACTATATTGCCCCAGAACTTATTTATGGTGGGGACATTTTGGGCCCAGAGTCCACATTGGCACCAGAAGCAGTTTCCCCATATTTCTTTGGGGTAAGGCATTCTGATTCTAAAGTAGCTGGACCTACTGTAGTGTGCTTCCTTCAAGGATAACCTGGCAGAGTGTGAGGAGTTACTACAGGGCTTGCTTCAGTGTTAACTTGGAAAGTAAATTCTATAGGGCCAGAGAAGTGAATGCAGCTGGTATTCTCATATTTGCCAAATACACAAAATTATATCTGCAAGCAGCTGTCAGTCTCACCTAAAAGAGCCCAGCACCCTCCATAGACAATCCATACTTATTATACAGCTTTACCATACCCTGCCCCTTGAAGAAGTGACCTACCCAGAATCATCACCATCTACCCAAAGGCAAAAGTTCATCCCACATTTTGACTTGTGTCTATTAGTCAGCAAACTTAGATTTCCACTATTAAAGCATAATTAATGAGTCAATTCTGAAGCAATTTGGGTACTATTAGACCTCAGCCTTCTTAAAGAATCCAGAAAATGGTGCTTGTGTTTGCATATCATTATATTCTGAAGCTTAAGGTAATTTGCAAAATGAAGATGTGAGCACCTGTGATTTGATGTTCTTAAATCAATCATGATGCCTTTCTCTTTGGGCTAACCAGTTCTAATTTCAAAGTATCTGGACCTATTGTATTATGCATTCTTCAAGGATTGTCTGACAGAATGGGTTACTACAGGACTAAAGTATTAACTTAGGAGGTAAATTCTACAGGACCAGAGAAGGAAATGCCAATAGCCCTCCTTCATTCAACCACACTCCTTGTTCTTTTTGTCAAAACCTCCATGGGAAGAACAAACTGTCCTGTATTAATCATTATCTGTCCTTTAAAAATATTTAGTTTTGCTAGCTAAGAGCTTTATAAAATTCTTCTTTCTACATATAAACCTATATATTGTAAAGCCCAGAACTATAACTGACCCAACCTCCAAAATCTTTGATCAATGAGTTTGGTATACTTAACATCTTTTGAAGTAAGACTTAAAGAATTAATGCAATACATCAATATTTGAGGCCAGAATCTCTGGCTTTGAATTCCAGGTAAGTTACTGACAAGCTAATCATGGTAACTGTTCTCAACCCTTAGAATCAGCCTGGCCTGCCTCACTAAAGCATAACAACCACACATAGGACAAGAGGGTTTATGTGGGCTTCTGTTTGGAGAAGAGCGACCACTTGGCATTTATGATTTTAGGGAAATATCTATTGTTTGGGTTGGGATGTATAATGAGTGCTCTAACAAGCCAATCAAGTAAGTATCATTTTTAGAAGCTGGAGTTGGCAGGTCACAAAATCTCAGCTTGGAGACCAAGTAAAATTCAAAGAAATATGGGCAGTGGCCTCCCCAAAGGGTATGGTGGCCTATAGTTTTGGTAATAGGTCTCTACCAACTAGGAGAAGAGGGACAGTCTGACATGACTAATTAGGAATGGATCCCACTTCATTGTCCCAAGTCCACTGTCTAGCAGGTTGTCCAGGGAAAGAGTGCAGTCTATCCACTTGCCTTTTGAATGGCCATCCATCAAAACATCACTGGTCTGAGTGGCTCTGTGAGGACCAAATTAACTGTTCCTGTGTCTTCAACCTAACTTTAATGTAATCCTGGGCTACTGGGGACTCAGTGGAACAGGGTCTTGACCTCGTATGTTCTCGCCCAGATGAAGAATGAAGCACCCTTCTTTACCCTTCCAATTTGTGCATTCATTTCTCTGACATCCTTGATGTTTGCAATAAGCACATTGGTCATTTTTGAGCCTCTTTTTTTCTGGAAGTTCTGGGTTTTCCTCTGAGATCCCTTTTATCAGTATATATATATATATATATATATATATATATATATATATATATATATAGTTTGACTTAGTGTTTAGTTATGGGTGTTTGCTTCTGTTTCCAACAGGTACTAGATGAAGCTCCATGATGGTGGAATAGTTAATCGTTGATATCATTATCAGGGAAGGGCATTTATGGTAGCCTTTCTATTGTTGCTCAAATTGTTAGTTGAATCAGTCTTGTGGGTATCTGGACATTTCTTTAGGTTCAGTTTTCTCTTCAATCCTATAATGGCTCCCTCTTTTATGTTCTCTCTCTCTGTCTCTCTCTCTCTCTCTCTCTCTCTCTCTCTCTCTCTCTCTCTCTCTCTCTCTCTGCTCTCTCCTCTCTCCTCTCTTTTCTGTCTTCTATTCCTCCCCTGACTCAATCTTCCTAGTCCCACATGTTTTCCTCTCCTCCCCTTCTCGTTCTCCTAGTCCCCTCTCCCCCTCACTGCCCCCCCTACTCCCCATGTGCTCTGGAGAACTTATCCCTTCCCTGCTTTCCTTTCATGGAGTCAGTCATACTTGTTATCAACCTTTTGAACAATCTCCAATAATTGAGATATATTCATACCCTCAAACCCTCCTAACTTCTGAAATGTCTAATATCTGGAGCAGACTACATAATTAAAGCAATATTGGTTGCTCATTGGTTTTCTGGTGTGTTTGTCTCTATGGAAGCACCCAGTGAGTATCATAGAGGTGATCCAGGAGGACAACAGGCAATTCTTAGGGCTCTTGTATTACCTCATGTGCCTTGGATAAATTGGCAGGTGTTTTATCAGCTGCCTCCAATCTTCCTCAGAGGGCCTAAGGGAGGAGCTCCAGTGAGAGGGCACAGGTCTTAAGCCACAGGAATGGGTCTTAAACCAGAGAAAGCTGTCGGCCAATATAGGGAATTTAGTTGGGATGGCCAGAGTCTCCTAGATTTACCACATTCCAGAAGGCCTGAACCATCTGGGGGTTCAAATAGCCATCACTGGGACACCTGACTTATAAAGAGAGCCAGTCTATTTCACATACTATCCACAGTTTTCAGGAGAAATATAGACAATATATCCATTCTCCTGTACAATACCCTACTTGAAGTATTTTATCACACACTCCAATGCTACCTTTGGACTGCTCACTCACCCTCCCATTTCAAATCAGTTTCCCCAACCAAAAGAACTGGCAGAAACACAGAAAGAGACAAGCAGTAAAGACAACCAGGGGTTGTCTCACATGGATCCTGGACACTGGACTTAGAGCCACGCCCAGCCTTTCCAAACTGTCCTATTCAGAAGATGCCATAAACAGACTCACCTCTGGAGGGAACAAATCTAGGAGACTTTCTATAACTTCAATTTAAGGTAGAGATAATAGGGGCTTCTGGGGTGGTGGGAGCAGAAGTGGGAGAAAGTCCTGGGACTTTAGAATGTCTTAAGGTGCAAATCTCGTAAGAACCCCTGGCATCTGTCTCTGGGGATCTCACTGGAGCCTCCAGAAATGTTGTGAGATAAACCTATCAGAGAATACCACATGGGCATGCTTAAAGCCAAAAAGAAAATCTCTATTTCTAGCAGGTCGCTGCATAGGGAACTCGCCCAAGTCATAAAGCCCAGCTCTTTGTCTCTCATGCACAGAAATCCATCTCCTGGTTGTCAAACTTCAATTAGCAATAAGCAGAACCACAGAAGCCCAAAGGTTAGTGTACAGTTAGTAGACTAGGGACTTTTTACTCAGAGACTCTCCAGGAACCTTTGACTTAGACTTTGTTCTGATTTTGGCAGGTAGCCTAGATCTTCCCTTCTGTTTTGGCAGGAGTTATAGCCTACATACTGGGTTCCAAGTCATGAATGGGGCCTCTAACATGGTGTCAGTTATGCCATGCTTAGTCCAGGACCTCTTACCACCTTAACTTACAAACCTTAAATACGGGTTTATTTTGGTATGCCAACTAAATATTCAGATGTACCTGAATGTTGGTAGGAAGTCGATGAGTAACCCATCCAATCATCTGTGGGTCTTGAAATAAAACTGAAGTCTTAGAGGAAGAAGGATTTGTACAAAAAGATTTACCTTGAGACAGGAAATTCAGTAGCAACTTCTTCCTAAGTCTTCTGTGAGTGATGGTCTTTCCTTCAGAATTAAATTATCTGAACCAACCCACACTCATATCTGAGCAGTCATGACATCCATGATCCAAAAATTAGGTTCCCTTCTTTCAAAATTCTCTTTTCAAGACCCCTTGAGGTTCCTCTTCTCAGTACAGCATCAAAGATACCATTCCTCATTCTGTAATTCCTCTCAGCCCAGTACAAGGTCCTCTTTTATAGATTCCACTCCATCCCCAGGGGACTTTATCTACAAACACACTTACCACCACCCACATATTGACAACTCCAACCCAGACTTCTCTGAGGTCCAGATTCATGTAGCTCTTCAAAAAGTTCTACCTATATACTCAGATACTGTGGTCTTGCCATGTCAGGGAAGAAGATCTTGTCTTATAGGCACACTGGGGGAAACATTTACAAAAGGCTGCTCAAATTTTCTATTCATCCTTTACTGCAAACTTGTTGCTCAATTCAATAATATAATCTAAATGTCAGCAAAGTCCTTCTCTGACTTGAATCATGCCCCCTGAAAACTTGGTAATTCCTGTGACTTCAGTTCACAGAGAATCTCACCAGAAAGAGGGCCAAAATGGTAGTGAAGAATAAATCTGATTCTCTTCAGGACCTTCAACAGGCCACATTGATCTTTGATAGATGTAGGGTTTCAAGTACATCTCAATGACTGTACTACATTTCCCTCCAGCTTCTCTACTCTGTTTATGCAGGTAAGAGGATTTAGTATCTATTCATCCCCATGCCATATCTATTTTTGTTCACAGCATTTTACAAGTTGGTTAGGCTGCACTAAACAAAGTCTTGGCTAACTTGCCATGCAGAATACCATGCCCATTCTGACAAATGGACAGCATCTTTTGATATTTGCCTGTGTTCTGTTAGTCATTCGATGGAACTCATGATGAAGCTCAAATATGATTTTTAAAGGTTCTCCTTGCTCTAACATTATCTGAGCCAGTAATTGTTCCAAATCCTCCAATCACAATTACCTTGGAGTTTACATCATGCTTCATTCAGATACATGTTTTTAATGTGGAACATTAATGTGAGCTTTGAAATCCTTCTGCAACAGTCTAATCATCCAGTGGTCCTCCCTTAGTGTTCTGCTTCAGATTCGACCCATCAGCTTACAGATGATATATCTTCTGCCTCCATCTCCTTATTGCCTTCTGCTATTAGTTTTCCAAATCCTCTACATTGTTAAGGGACAAACGGCTGTGTATGATAATGAGTACATTAAAATTCATTATTAACTGTTCTGGACAGATGAGGAAGCTTGATTAGAAGAGGCAATAGCAATGAGGAATACCTATTGTGACTCAGATAAGATTGATCAAAGGCATCATCATAAAAGATCAAGCCTTTCTTTTCATGCTTTGGGACTATCTACTCTCTTAAGTAGCTGGTGAAAGTACCTAGACTGATACTGGTTTTCAGTTTCCACCTACCTATAGCTAAGAGGGAAATTTTGGAGGAAAGCAATGTTTATCCAACTTCAAAGTTTGAGGATTTTTTTTCTCCAAGGAAATAGCCTAGGTACATTATGAAATTTAAGTCATGTATTTAGAACATCAACTTTTCAGTAAACTTTGAAATCAAAGCTGCGAAACATCCCACTTTGTTGGTCTGCAGTGTGTTGTTCCTTTGCATGCACTGTAGACTCAGAATGGCTGATATACTAGGTTGTCACTGGTTTTTTAATTTAATGATAACTGTGTTAGCTGATTTTCTAATGGATGTGACAAAATCACTGTCAAAAGCAACATTAGGAAGGAAGGATTTATTCTGGTTCAAGGATACAGTCCAGGACAGTGGGGAAGACATGGCATCAGGCTAGTCATATTGCATCCATGGTCAAGATTTGAAAGAGAGATGAAGGCTGGTGCTTAGCTAACTATCTTTTTTATTCAATCGGGGACTCATCTATCAAATCCCTCCCCACAAGGCTCAGGAATCATTGGAAAAGAAGAGACAGAGTAGTTGTAAGAACCCAGAGGTTGTGAATATCTAGAGTAAACTAACATTTGCTGGACACAACAGGACAGTTGTACACCTAAATATTTAATATGTCCATACTACCAAAAGAGATCTACAGATTTAGTGTAATTTACATCAAAATTCCAATATCATCATTGACAGGGACACAGGGATAAAAATATGAATTTTTTGTTTATTTGGGGTTTTGGTATTTTATTATATGCTGTATACATGTGTTAATGGTAGCATATCCTCTTTTATTTTCCTTCGATAATTTTTTATTTAAATTTGAAACAAGCTTGTTTTACATGTCTCTTCACCCTCCCTTCTCCCCCTGCACCATAAGCCCAACCCATCTCTGCTCCCCAGGGAGGGTGATGCCTTCCATGGGGAGTCTTCAAAGTCTGTCATATACTCTGGACCTAGGCCTTACAACATGTGTCTAGGCTGAAGGAGTATCCCTCTATGTGGAATGGGCTCCCAAAGTCCATTTGTATACTAGAGATAAATACTGATCCACTACCAGAGGCCACATAGGCCTAGTCCTCCTAACTAACACCCACATTCAGGGGGTCTGGGTCAGTCCTGTGCTGGTTTCCCAGCTATCAGACTGGAGTTCATGAGCTCCCCCTTGTTCAGGTCAGCTCTTTCTGTGGATTTCTCCAACCTGGTCTTGACCCCTTTGTTCAGCACTTCTTCCTTACTGCAGCTGGATTCCAGGAGTTCAGCACAGCGTTTAGCAGTGGTGTCTCCCTCTGCTTCCATCAGCTATGAGATGAAGGATCTAGGATAGCACATAAGGTAGTCATCAATCTCATTATCAGGGGAGGGCATTTAAATTCAAGGTCAGCCTGGTATATAGAGCAAGTTCCAGGACAGACAGGGATACATAGAGAAACCCTGTCTCTGAGGGAAAAAATAAGCCTATAAGTTAGACTCACAACAACAAAATTGTGTGTTCTCTCATCTGTGGAATCTAGAGTGAAAGTTACAGGAAATAGAATGGAAACTGTTAGAGAAGTGGATGGAAACTGTGCTTAAGTTGGTAGGAAATAAGGAAATGGATATTATTGAGGCCTGGTATCTATGTGCATATATGAAAATGTCACAATGAAGCCTATTGCTTTTTACAATTAGTACACACTAATAAACATATTTTCTAAGTATTTTGAGTGGTACATACCCATACTAAATTTAAAAACCCATTGATTTAAAACATTGACCATCTTTCCAAGCTTGTACAGTTCATGTTTACCATGATATATTATGGTATTCAAATAATAAGAACAGAGAAGTACTATCCAGATGAATAGTATTGATATCCACCAATGAATTAAATACTAAGAATATTTAGACTCAGAAAAATGTATAGCGCCTTTATTAGCCAAATACCAAGATACAATGAAGTTATTAGTCATTCATTCACTTATTAGTAAATGTTTGTTAAGCTCACATCAATGCCATGTACTACTATGACCCCTTCTCTCCCAAGCATGGGCATGGGAATCAGATAAGGGCCAGAGGATCTTCAGACCAGCTAGAGGCCAGGTTCTACATTGCAGAACTCTCTCATGTGCTCAGACATGCTCAAGATATTGAACATAGCCCAGCAAAGGGGACTTTAAACCTAGCCCAGATTGTAGATTCCCCATCTTCTCAGATCGGTGAATACCATTTATATTTAACTTGATTACAGTGGTTCAGAAACAACCAAATATCAATAATATAAACTGACAGGCAATTCTGGGCAAATAAAATGTTTATTATCCCTCAACATTTTTTCTACTTTTATGATACATGAAGTGACTAAAATCTATGAGGCACAGACACAGTCTGGGTTAATGGAGATTTTTCACAGAGGCCAGCTTTATCAAACCTCTAAGCAATAAGAGAGTAAGACAGCCTGAGTGGAGCCCATAGTTACAAATGACTTTCAAAGGAAAAGAAACACTGAATTCTTAGAAAGGAGATGCTTCTGAGATAGGGGGTGTTCTCCCTTATATCATAGTCAGAGGGAGAGAGAGAGAGAGAGAGAGAGAGAGAGAGAGAGAGAGAGAGAGAGAGATATCAAAGAAAACATGGTCCAGAAGACATTAGTACAAATACAGGAAGAAAAGATCAAACAAAGAAAAGGGCACAAGATAGATAACTGTGACAAGGTTAGAGGGGGGCAGGTAGCAGAGTTCAGGCTAGACACATCACAGTGACACCTGAACTTACTACCCTACTCTACCAACCCCTTCACTCTTCTAGAAGGGACAGTTAATCCTACAAGATTCAGTCTTAGGTTTTCCATAGAACCATGGAGTTGTAAGTTCTCTTAGCCACACTGAAATTATTCACCATCTACTTTGCAAACAATTTCTACTCATAAAATCATGTCAAGCAGTGCCTGTGGCCAGAAAAAAAAAATGAGACCACTTTGCTCATAATGGTTAGGAAAAAAATAATCAGAAGTAATATTTTTTCATAAATTGACCAGCTGATCTTGAATTATATGGACTCAAATGAGCCAAAAGAATCTTGAAAAAGACAAAATCGAAGCATTCACACTTCTTAGCTTCAAAACTTCCAACAATTCTTCACTGATCAAGACTCTCTGTGAGGGAAAGGATGGGGAGGCGAGGAAGAAGGAAGGGAAAGAGGAGAGGAGAGAGGAAGAAAATAAGATTTGCAATAATCCCTCACATTTAATGGCAAATGACTTTTTATGGGGGTGGGGACATGACAATTCAGCATTGAAATAGTACATGACACTTTTTTAAATGTACAAGCACTTGATTATTTGCATGCAAATGAGCGAAATGAGCCCCTACCTCATACAATAAACTTAAAATGGATTATAACCCAATCATGGTAGCTGAAACTATAAAACTTCTAGAAAACAGGAAATCTTTGTAATCTTGCATTAGGCAGCAGTTCCTCAGATACTATGCAAATAATAATAATAATAATAATAATAATAATAATAATAATAATAATAAAGAAATCAATAAAGCTAAATTAAAAAATCAGACCAAGGCTATATCAAAATTAAAATATGAATAATTGAGATCTCCAACCTCCCTGGTAACTGCTTTAGAGCATCCCACAGCACAGCCCTAGAGAAGGTGGCCATATTGAAAATATTGACTCCAAACCCACAATGATGCTCATGCTGACAGACAACTGTAAGTGGGACCTCCAGTCTAGACATTTCAACAGGCCCAGGAGCCAGAATGAATAGAAAATACATACAAAAAATAAATATTTTTGTATGACAAGAGGAGGAGGCATTTCCTATATATAAAGGAAAATGGATTTTAGTACATTTGTTAAAACCAAATATTTATTGGTACCATAATGTAGTTTGGCTCCATGAAATGTTTCATCTTCTATAGATCAAAAGTCATTATGCACAATCTTTAAAATGTTTTTTAAAAACTAAGACCAACTGTTTGCAATGCTTGTGAAAAAAAGATAATGTCTTTAGATATTTTAATACCTTTTACAATTCACCAAATAGTAAAACAAAAATGAGAAATTGACATAAATAATCCACAAAAGATAATAAATTCACAAATTTAAAAAGTCAATACCAGAATGAGAACTATACTGGTAAAATTCCATGTGTGCCTATCCGGTTGGTGAACACACACAGTGAATACCACACTGGCAAGGGGCCATTGGAAGAGGACTTTCTGGTTCTATCTGTGGCAGTTGAAGTCACTACATATAAGATCCAGATATGGTGGTGTATGCCAGTATCACAGAATTCAGGAGACTGAAACAGGATAATTGTGAGTTCAAGAATAGCCTGCAATTCGTTGCACTAATGTATGTGTGTGTGTGTGTGTGTGTGTGTGTGTGTGTGTGTGTGTGTAGATTGCTTCTAATTCATTAATTGTAATGCAATAAGATTCATGTGTGTGTGTGTGTGTGTGTGTGTGTGTGTGTGTATGTGTGCTCATGTGTATGTATATGCATCTTCTAATGCCTGAATGAGTCTCGTTTTTATTAGTTCTTATTGGACTATGTTGTTATAACATAATCTAAATATGATAAGCATAATTTAATAATGTACCTATTTATCACTCACAGTATGTTGTAGCCATGGAGTGGCTGTGGCATTGATTCATAGCTTTCAATTCTGGGTGTGTATATATTACTAACAGGGCTATGCTACTTTGTGACAGTAGAAAATGGCATTAGAAACAGCAATGGCTCTTAGTGGTTCTGCTTGACTCTACCCACACGCTCCTCTTCATATGGCATTGGCTTATAATGTCATGGGCCCAACAAAGGGATTGGTGAGATATACTTAGCCTCATCCCTATGCCAACTAGGGATCGAAGTCTGAGTACTGACATGTAGCATCCAAGCCCCATTCCCCAACCCAAAGAATGAGTGGCCCTGTCATATAGTCTACACCCCACTCTGCTACCTCTGCTGTATACTGTGGGTCACATATTAGCTAAATCTGGCCATTGTGATAGCAGACCTTTTCTTTTGCCCTGAATAGCTGAAGTTTCTTACTTGAGACCTCACACACATAGCACTATTACTAAACCTCTGACCTGAAGGATGATACCATCAGTGCCTCCCCCTCTCTCCCTCCCTCCCTCCCTCCCTCCCTCCCTCCTTTCCTCTCTCCCTCCCTCCCTCCCTCTCTCTCTCTCTCTCTCTCTCTCTCTCTCTCTCTCTCTCTCTCTCTCTCTCTCTCTCTCTCTCTCTCTGACTTCCTCTCCCTCACCAAAATCTAACAGCAGGCAACCCAAAGCAAGACCAAGCCACCTGATCTCTGTAAGAGAACCATTAGAATTTATTGAATCCCATGCCTTCTGACACTAAGATTTTAGTATTTTCTGGTTCTGATAACAGCATCCACAGCAAGTCAGTGAGAACAATGAAATGACAGAAGATAATAAAAAATAACCACCAGTGTCTCTTAGTTTTGAAAGCAATGTACATGTGGGAAATGACCCTAATTATAACCTAATTTGCCTGTCATTATCTTATAGAATGGATGAGACAGGCTTCTGTCTCCCTCTAATAAATTCAATAAATGTGTTTTGTACATCTATCTTTAAGTCAGTACTGCAATTCAGAAAAACAAATGTCATTATTGTTTCCCGTGGTCATTATTGCTAACAATCGAAGATATTGTCCTCACTTAAAAGATCTTACAATGACTGATCTGCACTGCGAAGAGCAGATTTCAAGCTGTATTGCCTGTATTGTCTTATTAGGTGCCCACCATCACTTGCTTTATTTCCTAAATTGTCTTCTTTGAATCATGGAGTATCCATGAGCCCCAATCATACTGCGATCAATATAACTGCATTTCTACCTATAAATGCATTAGTGGAGCTACCAATATGAGAAAGACTGCTGGAGTGAAACATTTTGCAAAGCAGGATTATTCATTGATTTACTCAATTTTTTTCTCTATGTCTGAGCTTGCACAGAATCTTTACTGAGTGACAACACACTGATCTATTTTTGTTCTTCCTTCTGCTGTGTTATTGAGACAGAGGAAGTAAACATGAACAGTCCAAATAGGAAACTTTATTTCATTTGTTCTCACCCTGTCTTCAATAGTCGTTTTGCAAAAAAGACGAGGCTTCCTTTTTTAATAAAATAGTTAATTCATTCCATATCTCAAACAAACACTAATTTAGGATTCAATTTTAGTGAGTATCCATCCAAATACCTGTCGCTGTGGACCTTCCAACAAACACAGCTGTCTGATGGAACAATGAAGGTCACACCAGCTGGAAGAGCAGCAGGGGACAGAGGTTGAGGATATTGAAGCCAGATGGGTTTTCTAGAAAAGAATTTGATAGAAGGGAAGACTTGTACACTGATTGTGGGAATGTAAATTAATACAACCACATGAAAAATAGCATAGTGTTTCTTCAAAAGATACAGAATAGAGCTACCATGTGATCCATGAGTTGTGCTACCTGTATTCCTTGGAAAGAAATGACAGTAGCCAGGACAACCCAATTGTCCAACAACTAAAGAGTATATAAGAAACTATGATACATAGACAACAGGGGATATTACTCAGCCATAAATTAGAATGAAATACTATCATGGGAAATAATACAGGTGAAAGTAGAGATGACTGTGTTAAATTAACTAAGCCACACAAAAAAATAAGTACTTTGTGATCTCACCCTGCAATGAAACTTTTAAAAAATTGATCTTGCAAAGAAGTTGAGAGTAAAAAGGGTTCTTTATCAGAAGCAAAGGATACCCAGAGAAGAAAGGAAGGGTGCCCCATTAGGTTTTCTATTGATGCAGTAAAACACCATGACTAATGCAATTTGAGAAGGAAAAGGTTTGTTTGGCCTGGCTTCTACTTCTATATCTCAGTTTACTCTCAAATAAAGACAGGACCAAATCTCAAGCACAACAGGAACTGTGGTGCAGGAGATGATGCAGAGACCATGGAGGGGCTCTACTTACTGGCTTACTCCTTATGGCTTACTCAGCTTGCTTTCTTATAAAACCTAGGACCACCAACCCAGATATGGTACCACCCACAATGGACTGAGCCCTTCCCCACAAATCACTACTCATGAAAATTACTTACAGTCTTACATACAGTCCGATCTTATGGAGACACTTTCTTAACTGATGCTCCCTTCTCTCAGACAACTTTAGCTTATCCAGCACAGTGGGAAACAGTTGATCAGTGGGTACTATAATATAATCGGTCAGACTGACTATGGCTAGTGTGCATGGTAGGGTGTCCACCATGTTGTCTTGCACCATTGCAAAATCTAAAATTAAAAGAAAAAACTCTGAAAATATTTGCCATATTAAATTAAGCTGAGAAGTACTCATAACCTATGAGTCAGAGGTAGGAATGTGCTTAGTTCAAGGCCAGTGTAGGCTACACGGTGATTTCTTCGCTATAATGTAAGATCTAGTCTCAGAAAACTAAAAACCAAGCAAACAAATCCAAGGGCTGATTAAAGAAAAAGAAATAAATATAAATAGCTGAGAAATAAATGTATCTGACCTATTTTAAATATCACACATCTCTACATGCAAAAAGACACTGCATATTACCCCCATTAATACAAACAATGTTGATTTTATACCAGTGAAAAAAGTTTAATTTTAAGAGCTTTCCAAACTCATATGAACCAGTTATCAAACTCTAGTTTGATATTAGCCATGGTGGGAGTATTTATTCTGCACATTGGTAGCAAAGGCATTTGTTTTCAAAGAGTCAGTTGTTAATGCTAACCAACACCACTGTGCTTGGGGGGGTGCTACTCTTGAGTTGAAAACCTGGGAAGTGAGAGGCCCATATCTCTCCCCAAGATATCCACACTGTATTCAAAGACCCACAATGAACTTGGAGAAAATACCATCCTGTCACCAGACACTCATGGTTTCATCTGTTCGGGCCTTCTCACCATATGATCAATGCTCAAAGCTGCCATTGAAGAGTCAGAACCAAGACACCATCAGAGGCCACAGCCTCACCAATTTCTGCTGTTCCCACTGTTCACAGTGAGCAGGAGAGTTGGAAAAGACCTGAGGAAAGCAGGACTGTGAGAAAATGCTGAAGATTTCCTCGGGGTATTGCAGGACTTAAGAGGAAGGAAAGATATTTTTAAAAAATAAATAAATAAGTCCTCCAAGCAGTGGTTCCACTCTCTTTGAAATAACATAACACATGAAGAAACATACTAATACACACAAATACATACTTGCAAACACACACATACATACACATATAGACATATACACACATTCATATATACATGCACACATATACACATATATGCATACACACACATTCATGGAAATAAGAGCAGGTCTGTCTCTACCTGCCACTACTCAGTCAGCCTCAGAAATAGACACCCATGACCATTATCTGAGGCTGAAAACAAAAGCCCTAGCAAGAAAAGTTCTGGGAAGGAGGAGAAGCTGCTTATGTATGACCAGCTGCTCTGTGTATTATCATACCAGCAACAAGATGGGATAGAACTTGAATATAGATTTCATTTGCCCAGATGGAGATAGCATAGACACAAACCAGACTTATGGGGAAAAGTAAGGGCATAAATAGGAGGGGAATCCCCACTCAATAAAGATCCCAGAGGGAAAGAAAACATCAAAGTACATAAGAATCGCAAACCATTATGATAGTGAGCTTGATTGAATCTGGAACTAAGACACTGTGAGAATATTTTCAAGGTGGATTAACTGAAAGAGAAGACGTTCCCTAAATTAGATGGAACTTTGTACTGGTGGCTGAGATAGAGTTTCTGGGGGACAGCAATGCTACTGGCTTGTCCACCTTTGCTTCTTGCTGGTAAGTGCTACCCCTTCCATGCTACCAAACCCACATTCTTTAGCTTTCGAGCAAGGAGAAGGAACCAGCAGCTTTCCAGAAACTGCCCCTGCCCAGGTTTCCAGCAACAGGCTGGGACTGCTATGGCATGCAGACTCCTAAATTAAGGAGTCACTGGTTTCTCAGCCTCTCCAGTGTGGAAGCAGCCATTGTTGAAATACCTAGCTTGTGTTGCATAAACCAATCCTATCAATTCCCTTTGGTAACAACACCTGTCTATTTCATCAATTCAATTCTCATGGTGACCCCTAATACAACTTTGAAGAGTAACCTGAAAAAAATCAACAGTAGAAAACAGATATGGCAGAGCATGCCTGTAATCTCAGCACTGGAAAAACTAGAGCAAAAGGATTGACACTTCAAGGCCAGCCTGAACTGCACAGAAAGAACCCTTCAAAAAAATAAAAAACAAAAAAAATCATCAATATGTAACTGTTGTAGTTCTAGGCCATTGATACTTTATCATAGAAGGATGAGGGATTCATGGGATTCCCCTCTTCCTGAGGATTTATACAAAGTAAATGGTTGATGGAGAAAAAAGACGTTTTCTTTATAGTATAGCCCATGTCTCTGTAAACAATCTACCGAGTCACACAGAATGAAAGAGGTATGAGATTAGAGTGAAGGCAAGAGAAGGTCATTGAGGATGGGGTAAATATGACCAAAATGCATTGTCCACATGCATGAAAATGTCATGATAAAATTCATTATTGTGCATAATCAATATTTGCTAACAAAAACATTTTTAAATCAACAATACAAATCTTGTAATGAAAGAGTTATGATAACAAGGGAATCCATTTTTTTTTTCAAAAAACAGTAAGATCATGAAACAAAGTGGAACAGTTACCAGAGATGACCAGTAACAGAGCCCATGCAAAGGACAATCTACTCTTGGCTTGAAGCCTCCCAGAAGGCTCAGTTTCTCCACAGGCCACACTGTACTAGAAATGACTCCTGCAAGTACTAGGTTTCCCAATGTGTATCCTTGTGTTGCTTAGTCTTATGAAGAGCAGGTCTGAATCCATCAATGAATGTCCTTCCAAAACACCAGTGAACGTCTGTCTGTTTTTCTCATAGGCATTGCAACTTGGAAATCCCCAGTCTTCTCCCTATAACACAGATGTTTCAAACAGGAACAGAAATTGTATGGTAGTTCCCTGCCCCTGGGAAAAGACCAGAGACTCCATCCAATTATAATTAAAAGATTTATTGATTACTGCTAGAAGGACAACAGACTGAGCCAAACATGAGATTGGCATGAAAAGTGGGGAAAGGGAAGAAGTTTTTTTTTTAAGATGAAAAATCACAAGATATTTCTTAGAATACAAGGAAACCAAGAGCTGTTTTGCTCTGCCAAGATGAAGTGGTCAAGGTGACCTGAAGGTATAAGCACATTACAAAAGACAAAAGCATTTAGTCCTAACATAGCAAGCAGATAGTCATGGCTCTGTATTTCTGGGTGGGGGATCACTGCATCAAGATTACTGGTAACTTATCTTACAGGGTCTTGAGTCATAGACAAATAGCTCGTGAATATCAAGATGGATGCCTAAAATAAAATTGAGTTTTGTGTGTGTGTGTGTGTGTGTGTGTGTGTGTGTGTGTGTGTGTGTGTGTGTTGGTTTTTTGTTTGTTTGTTTGTTTGTTTTTTGTTTTGCTTTGTTTTTTCTTCAGACATCACAAAATGAGCATGACTTGGTCTGTGCTTAAGATTTGTGATATGACAAGTCTCCTAAAGCCAATCTTGACAGTGTGATCATAAGTAGGTTTTGTGCTAAGTGTGTAACCTAGGTGAGTGAATAAGGAGTTGTAAAGCAGGGTAGAAAATAATAAACTACAAACCAAGGTCACAACTTGTATTTGATGTTCTGCAGAGCCCCATGTCTCCAGCTTGAGGCATTATCAGGAGGTACTGGATCTTTAGGAGATGGACACAGGAGAGGAAGTTATATCATTGATAGTACATTCTTGAAATCTCAACATCAGATCCTATTCTTCCTCCTTTTTGCCTTCAGGCTGCTATGAGGTAAAAAGTTTCCTCCTATGTGGGCTCTTGTCATGATGTCCTACCACGTCATAGGCCTTAAAGAAAAAGGACCCATCAACCATAGATGGAAACCTTGGAAACCAGGAGCTAATAGAAACTTATTAACCTGAGTTCCTCGGGTATTTTGCTGTAGCAATGGAGAGCTAGCTAATGAGAACAGCTGAGATTATCTGTAAGACAATTTCAGGCAGTTTCTGCCTCACCATGATTCCATAGAAACTGTATTTCAAAGACTTTCCTTCCCCAAGGCAAGAAAACTGGGTAGTCATGCTCCAGGCATATATTTGCATCAATTTCAGATATTTTTCACTCTGTGTGTCCAAAGGCAGGACTGAAAAAAATATATTTTAAAAAAGCCACATTGGAGTAAAAAGCACCCAGGAGCCTATGGACAGAATCAGAGAAGGGGCAGAGTCATCTCAAGACACATAAGCACTCAGATGTCACCTGCCATATTTAATCTTGCTTTCAGTAGCTTAAAAAGTTTGTGGTAAATGATCATAAGTTTCCAAAAGGTGAAGGGGCAAGAAATGGATTGAAAATATCATTTGGGATCTATCTATCTCTTTTGCAAGTGTAACATGTAAAGAATATGCCAAAAGACCTGAGTATAAATGAGAATTGCAGGCAGCAATAAATTACCCAGATCTAAGTGAGACTCAGAACTTAAACTTGGTTCACATTTTCACCAAAAAAAGTGACCCCCACAAGTCATATCACTCAATTTATGAAGTATTTGAAAATATGAAAGATTCATTACAGAAGTTATTGGCAATTCTAAATGTCATGAAGATGTATAATCCATATTAACTTTGCAAAAGGATATCCAGTACTGTTCTTGTAATTAGAAAGTCTGACAGAATAACTCCAGCGCATGTGTTTTTTCCTCTGAGTAAATTATTAATGATGGTTCAGTTTAGCGGCAAATGAACCAAGGATTTAAAAAACAATAATGATGTCAACAACAACAGAAACAACAGAAAGCTTACAAATTCATGGAAACTGAAAAACTCACTACTAAAATTAAAACAGGTCAAGATAGAAATTAAAGTCTTTCCAGACTTAAATGAAAATAAATACAGAGTATAGCCAGTCTTAGGGAACACAATAAAGGCAATGCCAAGAGGCAAGTTCATAGTACTAAGAACTTACATTAAGAAAGACAGAGATTTCAAACTAGAAATTTAAAAGCACAGATGAAAGGTCTGGAACAAAAAGAAGAAATCATTCCAAAAGGAGGAGATGACAAGAAATAACTAAACTCTTTATTTTACAGCTAGTATCCATATATGAGTGAATACATACCATGTTTATATTTCTCAATCGAGGTTACCTCACTGAGAATGGGTTTTTGTTTGTTTGTTTTTCTTTTTTTTTTTTTCAAGTTCTATTTGCCTGAAAATTTCCTGTTGACAATGTTAACAGCTGAGTAGTACTCCATTGTGTAAATATACATTTTCTTTATCCATTCCTCGGTTGAGGGGCATCTAGTTGTTCCCAGAATCTGGCTATTACAAATAAAGCTGCTATGATGAACATAGTTGAGCAAGTGTCCTTGTGGTATGATTGAGCATCCTTTGGGTATATTCCCAAGAGTGGTACAGCTGTGTCTTGTGGTAGATTTATTCCCAGTTTTCTGAGAAACTATCACACTTCCAAAGTGACTGTAAAAGTTTGCACTCCCACTATCGATTGAGGAGTGTTCCCCTTGCTCCACATCCTTGCCAGCATGAGCTGTTGCTTGTGTTTTTTATCTTAGTCATTCTGACAGGTGTGAGACGGAATCTCAGAGTCATTTTGAATTGCATTTCCCTGTGGCTAAGGATGTTGAAAAATTCCTTAAGTGTTTCTCAGCCAATTGAGAGTCTTCTGTTGAGAATCTCTGTTTAGGTCTGTCCCCATTTTTAATTAGATTATTTGGGGGTTTTTTTGGTGTTTAGTTTCTTGAGTTCCTTATATATTTTGGAAATTTGCCCTCTGTTGGATGTGGGGTTGATAACAATGTTTTCCCATTCTGTAGGCTGTCTTTTTGTCCTATTGAGTGTGTATTTTGCCTTACAGAAGCTTTTCTATTTCATAAGGTCATATTTAATAACTGTTGATCTTTCTGCCTATGCTATTGGGGTTCTGTTCAGGAAGTTATCTCCTGTGTCAGTGCATTCAGGATTATTTCCCACTTTCTCTTCTATCAAATTCAGTGTATCTGAATTTATGTTGAGGTCAAGGAGCTTTTATGGGGGGAATACCAAATCTCCGTAAGAAGGGGAAATAGAAGAGAATTTGTGAGTGGACTGAGAATGGGAACATGAGTGACCAGTTGAAGACAGTGTTTAAGGGGACAGTACTGAAAGAGACTACTGGAAAAGAGGGGCATTTGGGGGTTCAGGCAAAAACTTGGAGGCAGAGAATCGCCCAGGAATCTACAAAGATGACCCCAATTAAGACTCCTAGCAAGAGTGGGTAAATAGACTGAAAAGGCCATCACCTGTGACCAGATTGGTACCTAGACCCATTGTCATTAGAGAAGCATCATCCAACACTTGCCACAGCCAAACATTAGGTAGAGTTCAGGGACTACTGCAGAAGAAGAGAAAGGATTGTAGGAACCAGAGGTGTCAAGAGCAAACACCACAAGAAAACTCACAGAATCAAGTAACCTGGGCTCATAGGGGCTCAAAGAGACTGAACCTGTTGGGTCTAAAGAGGCCTGGGTGCAAGGCCCAGTGAAACATCCTGAGTCTGGCTAGAGTTTGGTGACCTGTCTTTGGCCTGTAACCTCCATGAGAGAGTGACTCAGCAAGGCCCCATGTAAGACAGTCCCCTGCCTAGCTAACAGCTAGCTTGGTGGAATATTATTGATCCTTCCTCCTCACCTACCTCAACCCTATATAAGTCCTTGCTTGATACAAGGAAAGGAGATCCTGCTTCCATAGTCTCCCAGCTCAGTGTGTGTTTCTCCCAGTTAACTAGGAGAAGGGAAGTTAGAGTCATCTAGACCCACCATCCTGCTCAGCCCCAGGAGGAGACTGGCTGGACTGGCCCTTCCCCAGCCCTACCTGCTGGAGAATGTGCATGAACCAACAACCAGAAAACCTGCATGAGACTAACCTAGTCTCTCTGCATATATGTTGCAGCTAGTTAGTTTTGTCCTCTTGTGAGTCTCCTAACAATGGGAACAGGGGCTGTCTCTTACTCTTTTACTGACTTTTGGAACCATATTCCTCATACCAGATCACCTTGCCTAGCCTTAATACATGGGGAGGTGCTAAGTCTTACAGCAACTTGATAAACAGAAACAGAGGAGGAGTAGGTTGGGAGTTGGGAGCAGAGGAGTAGGATTGAGGGAAGAAACTGTGAGGAGAGGAAGAAGGGGAACTGTGGCAGGAATGTAAAATAAATAAATTTATTTTAAAAATTTAGTCAAACTCAGAGCTGAAATCAATAAAATAGGGGGGAAAACAATACAAAGAATCAACAAAACAAAGAACTGGTTCTTTGAGAATCAGTAAGATTGACTAAACTTTATCCAAATTAAAAGGAGGAAAGAATATCCAAATTAACAAAATTAGAAATGAAGTGGGTGACAAAACACAAAGAAAATCCAGTGAATAATAGCACTTACTTTATAAACCTGTACTTCACAAAATTTTAAAATATATAAGAAATGTATGTTTTTCTTGATATATATCATGTATCAAAATTAAATCAATATTGGACAAGCAATTTACACAGACTAATAAGCCCTAGTGACATAGGGGCCATATCCAATGATTCTATGAGGCCACAGTTACCCTGACACCCAAACCACATAAACACCCAACAAAGAGAATTATAGAATGGTTTCCTGCATGAACATAGAAGCAAAAATTCTCAATAAAATTCTTGCAAACTGAATCCAAGTACACATTAAAAAGATTATACACCACAAGTAAGTAGGCTTTAATCCCAGAGATATAGGGAGAGTTCCACATATATAAATAAATAAATGTAATCCATCATATTAACAAACTAAAAGACAAAAAACAGTCAAGTGATCATCTCATTAAATGCTTTGACAAAATCCAACATCCTTCCATAATAAAAGTCCTGGGATAACTAAGAATACAAGGAATATACCTCAGCATAAAAAAGCAGTTTACAGCAAGCTATAGACAACATCGAATTAAGTGGAAAGACAATCAAAGCAATTTTGCTAAAATCAGAAACAAGGTTGTTTACTCTCTCCATATCGACTCAATATAACACCTGAAGTCTTAGCTAGAACAATAAAGCAACTGAAAGAGATCAAGGGGATACAAATTGGAAAGAAAGAAATCAGAATGTCTTTATTTGCAGATGATACGATAGTATGCATCAGTGACCCTGTAAATTCCACTAGGAAATTTCTACAGCTGATAAACATTTTCAGAACAATGGCTGGGTACAAAATCAACCCACAAAAATCAGTAGTGTTCATGTATACAAATGGCTAACAAACTGAGAAAGAAATTAGTAAAACAACACCTTTAATGATAGCTTCAAATAATATAAAATATCTTGCAGGAACTCTAGCAAAGCAAATGAAAGATATGTATTGTAAAAACTTCAAGTTTTGAAGAAAGCAAAACAAGGAAGATATCAGAAGATGGACAGATCTCCCATGCTCATGAATTGGTAGGATTAACATAGTATAATTCGCCATCCTACCAAAAGCAATCTAGAGATTCAATGAGATCCCCATCAAAATTCTATTCACAGATCTTGAAAGAACAATTTTTAGCTTCATATGAAAACACCCACCAAAAAAAGAAAGAAAACACACAAAACAAACAAGCAAACAAACAAACAAACAAAATGAATACCTAAAACAATCTTTAATAATAAAAGAACTACAGGAGGTATCAATATTCCCAATTTCAAGTTGAACTACAGAGCTATAGTAATAAAACCAGCATGGTGTAGGCACAAAAACAGATAAGCTGATCAATGGAATTGCATTGATCCACACACCTTTGGACATCTGAATTTTGGTAAAGCGGCCATAGATAAACACAGGAAAAAATACAATATATTCAACAAATGATGCTGATCAAACTGGATGGCTGTGTATAAAATAAATAAAATGAAATAATGGGGGAGACAGAGTCCCAACTGGGCATTACTTGTTACAAAATAAAGTTTCCAATATCAGGAATGGGTTACATCTAATTGAGTTGTTGGACAAAAGTGTCCCATGGGAACCATCAGACAACTCAGATTGTTTCCAAGAATATAGATTGCTCTCTGGAAACTTACAGTAAGGCCCCATTGCCTAACTCACTGAACATGTAGACGTCAAGTTGGTATCTATGAAGAACCTTCACTTATATATTCTAACATCTTTGGTACAGGAAGTTACTCTGCATGCTGCCAAAAAAAGAAACATAGACACCAACCCAGCCACAAAACCTTTATCTGGACATGACAGTGGTGCCCTGTCCTCAAGATATGATAGAGAAATGGTGGCACAAAATTTATGGGAGTAATCCACCAATACATCAATATCAAATTTGTCTTAGGCCCACTCCATGAGACGGAATCCATACTCAACACTGCTTGGATGACCAAGAGCCTGATACTAGATAGCAAAGGGACCTAGAGGAAAACCAAAAATGACTTTTCTCAAGTAAAATAAAAGTAGCAATAAAGTATCTTCTATTGACTTCCTGCTTTACTCACAGATCACTTCCTTGCTCAGCCATCATCAGAGAAGCTTCCTCCTGCAGAAAATGGAAACAAATAGAAGGACCCACAAACTGACATTATGAAGGTAGAGAAATCTTACAACATACAACTCTAAATGGAATGTCTCCATCAAATCCCTGCCCTCAGATCTCAGGAAACCCTGTAGAACAGGAGTCAGAAAGAATGTAAGAGCCAGAAGAGATGGAAGACACCCAATAAGCAAGGTCCTCTAAGTCAACATGCCTATAATATCAGCAAGCCAGAGGCTGAGAAAGGACTGCATTTTGTTATCAGCCTGAACTTACTTCTTTTTCTAAGAAGTGTATGACGTTAACCTGCACCAGAGTCCATATGCTGTCTTCCTGTTTCTCTTTGCAGTTATTACCAGCCATTTGTGAAGATTGTCTTGTTCCATTGTTTTAGAGACTGAAAAAATGTTCAAAATCTACCATGCTTTGCTTATCAGTTAAAATGTTTCAGCACAGAGAGGCTTTTTCTGTCAACCCATTGTACAAAGTACAAAGTCCTATAATAAAACATAAGAAATGTTTCTAATTTCCCTTCCTTTTCTGAATTTGACCTCTCTCAGTGGACTGTGACTCAGGATATAAAAGACAAATAAACATCCCCCACCCCACGCACATGCAAAAAAAATCATAATAATAAGATTGCTCCCTAACATCCTCCAGGAGTCATTTTGTCATTACCCACATTATGATTGATTCTAACTTCTGTTGTATGGCGCCACACCTTTCTTCTGAAAGGGATGGTGCCATTTGGTGGGGGGAGGGGTTAGGGAGAAAACTGACTACCCACCTTTCTACTGTGTACCAAGACAGACCTATCCCAACCAGGAAACAAGGCCTTTTCTGAAGAGCTTGGTTATCTCTTATTGTCTCCTAATCCATTCCATGTAGAGTCCCACATGACTACATACAATCATATGGAGAAACTGGTCACTGTGTGCTGATTTTGAGCATGACTGAGAGAGGGTGTGTAAGACAAATGGAGATAAATTAAAACTCTGTAAGCCTGATTTGAATTTTCAGAGACACCTGAATTCCTAGCCTTCCATCTCTGCCAATTGGCAAGGTCAAGGACAGTAGCCAGCTATGCAAATCCCTCCTGTCCATGCTGTGATTTCCTTTATCACTTCCCACTAAGAATAGCTGGGGCTTTGTGAAGAACTGGCTGATTGTAGCTCTGGTGAAGAAATATTCAAGATGAACATAAAATAGTTTGTTATATTAGATAACAAAGAAATGACTAAATAACACTAGAGATACATCAATGTGCTTCAGAGACATCTTGGATAAACTCCCACTAGCCAAAGAAGTGACCCATAAGACAGTCATTGAAATGGATCAGAACACAACAAATAGGGCTGGTGTGTGCTAATGCTTTCTTCTCTCTTTCATGGATAATGCCATCCACCTGTTTCCTTACATGGCAGAAGGATACAAGAAAGTTCACTGGACCTCTATGCTGGGGGCACTAATCCCATTCATAACGGCAGGACCTAGTGATTTTTTTCCAGAGGCTTTACCTCTTAATGTTATTGTGATGTATCCTGGGATCCAACATATGATCTTGCTATGGACAGCATCATTCAGACCATAGCTGAATGCTTTCATATCAGTTCTCTGAACAGCAAGCTTTCATTTGGCTCCACCACAGCTGTTTTGACTCCTTATCAAAGACAGCAAAGCCCAGTTAGCATTCCCCACCTGCCAACTAAAGGGTCTACACAGCGGATGCTAGATACCACGATGGACATGTTTCTCAGTGAAAGCAATAACTGACTGAACAATTTAAAAGCATTAGTGGGCCTTAACTTTCTCTTTGGTCCTGGATTAGATTCTGACCAACACAGGTAGTATGTTAACTATACTTGAACTGGCCACCACCTGCTCAGCTAACACTGGGCATCTGCCGGAAGAATCCTAAGTACTTGGGGAATGCACATCTTCATTGCCTTGGATGCAGGTTTTGAAGCCCAGGTTCCTCTGGCCAGTGGGCATGCTTAATCCAGCCCAGGCATCCAGGTTCCTCCACCTTTCAGATCACACACCAACCCAACCATCTGACTCATATCCACCTTAATTCCTCAGCAGAAACTTCTCACAACTTCAACTTCTTTTTAATCAGGTCAAATAAAAATATTTATAATTAACTGTCTTGGCTTTTCTTTCTCATACCCAGCTGATGTTTGCAATCTGGCAGCTCCAATCTGTCAGCTCTAAGTAGACTGCTTCTGTATATATTCATTGCTCTTTTCCTAATCCCTGGTCACCAATGAGGTTGTCCATGAGAAGCATTGGTCCAGGCATGTAGGCCATACATCCTCAGAATGTTTACATAGAGTCTGATAAGACTGATTTCCCACTAATGCACCCAGAGAGAGAGGAAGACCATGCATAGGGACCCAGGAAAGATTCCATTGAGAAGGGGGTTTTGTGCGTTAAAGAGGGAATTGACCATCCATCCTCAGAATGTTTCCACAGAGTCTGATAAGACTTATTTCCCACTAATGCACCCAGAGAGAGAAGAAGACCATACCATAGGGACCCAGGAAAGATTCCATTGAGAAGGGGGCTTTGTGCATTAAAGGGGGAATTGACCAAATGGAGGAAGAATTTTGCAAAAGATAGAAATGACAAAGAGCCACAGAAGCTTTCCAAATGTTTACAAAAGCAAGAAAATCTATGCCTTTGGGATTAATAGAATAAATAAAAATTAACAACTTTTCTTAGAAGTCTATACATTTCTCTACCAGCCTGAGTAATATGCAAGTTAACACACTGTCACTGTTTTCCCAAATCTAACCATCATGGAGGTAAGACAGTCTCTACTAAGGGAAGCTTCAGAGGCAGAGGAGTGACAGACCTGTGTCTTCATGGACGTCTTGCTGAGAAGGAACTCCTCAGAGACCAAGAGATAAGGCAGAGGAGTAGACAGGCATGCTGAAGGTAACCCAACTCTAATGCCCCTGAGGTGATAAAGGTGATTGGACATAGGACAGGAGTTCTCCGGGCAAGTCATAGGATAAATATCTTCCATGGACTCCCTAGAAAACTGTGGAAACCACAATGAATCCATCCTCAAAGCTACCTATCCAAATCAAAGTGGCAATGCTTCTCTGGAACCCAGATGATTGGGGAGAACCTCAGGCTGATTTAGATGTTGAGAAGAAAGGGGTGGAGAAAAGGAGGGGCGATAGGATGAAAGTACAGTCTTTATGTTAATCTTTTAAAGTTCATGCCTGACTTGTTCTTTTCAATGGTCTGGCTGGACTCAGCTTCTCTCAGCCTCACATATCATTTTATCCACATTCACCTCTGTGCATGGAAAGGCTTCCTCTGAATGTGCACCAAAAGTGTCATAAATGCAAGGACAGCTTCTGCTGCTCTACAGTCCCCATAGATCCTAAGGTACAGCACCCAGTACCCAGCATGCAGAATGCAGCACACAGCACACAGTGCACAGCACACAGCACACACTACATATCACACAGCACACAGCACACACTATATATCACCCAGCATACAGCACACACTACATATCACACAGCACACACTACATATCACACAGCACACACTACATATTGCACAGCACACAGCACATAGTACACAGCACACGACACACAGAACACAGCACACACTACATATCACACAGCACACAGCACACACTACATATCACACAACACACACTACATATTGCACAGCACACAGTGCACAGTACACAGCACACAGCACACAGAACACAGCACACACTACATATTATACAGCACACAGCGCACAGTACACAGCATACAGCACACAGAACACAGCACACAGCGCACAGAACTCAGTGCACAGCAACCAGCACACAGCACATACTACATATCACACAGCACACAGCACATGCTACATATCCACAGCACACAGTACACACTACATATCTCACAGCACACAGAACACAGCACACAGCGCACAGTGCACGGCAACCAGCACAAAGCACACACTACATATCACACAGCACACAACACACAGCACACAGCACACAGCACACAGCTCAGTGGGAATCTGGTAAGTGCCTGCTATTTAAAATATAGACCCACTGATTACAATAAGAATAGAATAGAACAGAACAGAACAGAACAGAACAGAACAGAACAGAACAGAACAGAACAGAACAGAACAGAACAGAACAGAACAGAACAGAACAGAAGAACAGAACAGAACAGAACAGAAAGAATAGAATAGACATGTTCAGAAATGTGACCTGTGTGAAGATAGCTCTCTTAGGAGTTTGCTGTGGTCACTTCTCTTGCTGAGATCTGCAGGGGAAAGAATGTCCCACACAATTCATAGATTAATGTAAGTGAGTTCCTGATGAAGTGAGTGAGTCATTGAAAAAAAAAAATACACTTTCTGCCTCCAAAATCTCTTGGAAAAAAAAAAGTTGCTGATCACAGATGTAGATTCTCCTTCCCATGCCAGCGCTGCCCTGGAGCAGACAGCCTGAGATTGGGACTGAAGATCCCTAGCTGTTTAATTAAATTGACAGAGTCAGTTACTTTTTCTTAATCAATGTTGTGATTATGTCAGTTACAAAAGCCTGCAATCCCTCTTCCAACTTGGCAGGGTAAGGGAAAACACGGCATGGCCAATGCATATAAAAGGGCTTCTGTGACATATGTCCCCAGGTGGGACAGGAGATGAAAATTCCAATCTCCTTCTGCCGTGAACTTCATCTGGGGTCTGGAGTAAATCTCCACTAAAGTGCACATATTGATTAAGCGCTTGCAGGGAGTGAAGCACTCTGCTTGCCACGAGCAGATGATAACAGTAAAAGTGTCTGACATATCTTATGCTTATCAGGTTAGAAAATACTTTCTCCTGCTTACTCGTTCTATCCTCATCACTTTTCAAAAAAAAACAGACATACCTACTGCACTGCCAAAAATAAAACAGAGATTTTAATGGGTTAGTGACAGGCCATTGCTACCTAAAACTGTGGAGTTTTAGGGGGATATTGTGATTCCAAATTCATTACACTTTGCAAAATGCGATGATCGGTCCATGAATGAGATATAAATGTTCCCTCAACTTTCCAATCTTACTTATGCGGGTGGCAGACTTGAGGACACCATACATGAAAGCCAGAACTTTTGTTTTTTTCTGGTTTAACAACATCTTGGCAGCAGCACAGAGCTGAAGCTCACAGAAAGCCATGGGCTTGTAAGGAAAACAACTCAGAGCTTCAGTGCAGTGTATTTCTAAGCTAAGGTGTTTGGTAGGCAAGGTATATGAAATGCACATTTAACGTACAGTGTTTTCAGTTGTGAAGTTTTCAGATGACAGTAGAAATACTGGAATGGGTGTGGAAAGGAGCCGCTATATAATACAGCCATTACAAAGTGGATGGTAAAGGGGGAAAAGAGTGTTTGGGCCAGAAAACCTGGTTAGGTTTCTGGGAAATTGACTGGCTTCCAAATGCAGATCCACCATGGAGCACATTTAAGATCCAGAGTTGAACAGCAGGGCCCCAGTGTGGACATAGAGAATATCCCCTGCCCTGAAAACAAGCCTGAAAGTCCTCCAGGCTTGAGCACATCTTACAATCAAGCAAAGGGATGCTGTGATTACCCTTGCCTTGTAGAGGAAAGCTCAAGGCAAGATCACTGTACAGAGCATCAATAGCTCCCCAGGTACAGCTACATGGACTCCAGCCATACATCTGTCTCCTGAACTTTAAACTACATGTTGCAGTTTCCTTCCAAAGGGGGCCTTGGGGAGTCAGTGATGCATCTATTTAACCACTCCACTCCCTGCTGACCCTTAGGACTCTGTGGCTCTTACTTCTTCCCAACATTATGTAATGGGGAAAGCAATTGTTCCAGAGTAAGGGCACCTGGCTGCAACTCCTCTGTGGGCATACATTATTTGAAACTCATCTCATTGATGGTTGGGGGCTACTTGTCTTCTCTTATTGAATGAAGTAAGGGAGGAGAAGTGGATGGGGTGGCGATATGGAGGTGGGGGAGAGGTTGGGAGGAGAGGAGGGATGGGAAACTGTGGGTGGGATGTAAAACAAATAAAGAAAACGGAAAACAAGAATGAAGTGAGACTGCTTCAGTCAGCAAAGTGGAAAGGAGAAGGTATTGAAAATGAATAAAGAAAATGTAGAACAATTACACAATGGAGTACTACTCGGCAGAAAAAAAAACAATGGAATCTTGAAATTCGCAGGAGGCAAATGGATAGAACTGGAGGAAAGCATCCTGAGTGAGAGAATTCATCCAGTAGTGGATGAAAACAGAAGCAGACTCCCACAGCTAAACACTGAGCTGAACTCCTGGAATCCAGTCGCAGAGCAGGAGAAGTGATGAGCAAAGGGGTCAAGCCCAGACTTTAGAAACCCACAGAAACAGCTGACCTTAACAAGGGGGAGCTCACAGACCCCAGACTAATAGCATAGCACCTTCAAGTAGCATTTTTTGGGACTTCAAGGAAAAGGTGTCTCTTTAAAAGAACCCTTTCCATGTCACAGTGATTTTTAATCCTCATTTCACATGACCTTGTAAGGCCTAAATAGGACAAAACACAACACAGGGGCAGATTCTAAAAAGGAGAATGTTATGTGAGGTGACAATGGGACTTTGGTTTGAAGTGAGAAGGTCTTATCCACTTTCCCTTGGTCCTGCTGGGATGAGCATTGGGCCAGAGTGTGGGCACAACATCCCCTCCACCTCCGTGGAACTTCCTGGGTCTGCTGTGAACACACTGGACCCACCTATCCACACGGTACCATTTGAGCCCACACTCACCTGATCTTTGGGTCCCATCACCTGCACTCTGCTGGAGGACAACCTTGAGGCTGCACTCATGTGATCTTTGGGCCCCATTGCATGCCCTCTGTCAGAGGTGAATCCGGGAGCAGTTCAGGCTGAATCTACTCCCCATATCTTTCCCTGAGAACTCCCTGGGTTACCGCCACATACCCCCCCACACACACAGCATTGCCCTGGGTGATACAGTCCTGGTACTCTGGTCCATGCACCACCCAGAGCCTGCCTTCCCCTCACTCTTGGTACTGTTGGGCTCACTACTGGGTACTGTTGGCCAAAGTACAGGTCCAACAACCCCTCCACCTCCTTGGAACTTCCTGGGTTGGCTCTGAGTGTATTGGACCTGTCTATCTACCCAGGATCACCTTGAGGCCACACTTGCCTGATCTTTGATCCCCATGACCTGCCCTCTGCCAGAGACCCCTCCAAGAGGGCTTAGATCATCCAGAGTTACAGACATTGAATTCCTGATTCAACTATACCCACCAGGAGAGGAGGGTAGAGAGAGACAGACTCCACCTGCGCCCACTGGAAGAAGTAATGGGAAGATGGCAATACAAGAAAACACCCAACAATGGAAAGACCAGTATGACACCACCAGAATCTAGGGGCTCTACACAAATTAGACCTAAACACACAAAAGCAGATGAAGCAGAAAAGAATTACTTAAAAAATAACTTCATAAAAATGATAGAGGCCCTGAAAGATGATATGAAAAATCCCTTATAGAAATGTAAGAAAAAAAAACTTGGAAAAAATAGAGGAAAAGATCAAACAAAAACTGCAAGAAATGAACAAATCTCTTAAAGAAAGTAAGGAAAGCCAAGAGAAAACAACCAGATGGAGGAAACAATTCAAACAGTTCAAGACTTAAAAACTGAAATAGAATCAATAAAGAAAATACAAACTGAGGGAATGCTGGAAATAGGAAAACTGGGTAAATAATCAGGAACTACATATGCAAGCATAACCAACAGAATATTCTTGTGGTCTAGAGGAAACAACACCTATGGGACCTATCTGGAACTGACTGGTCAAAAACCAGGCAAAATGTATGCACAAGGCCAGGTCAAGGAGCAAGGTAGCAGCTATGAAGAATCCCAGAATATATGAACAACAGAGATTTTTCCCCCACGTCAAACAGTGGGCACAGAAGTGTAAGTGAAGGCAAAGGGAAGTGACATGCACAGAATCAGAACTTTTCCCTAAGTCACAAAAGCCTAGAGATAGCACAGGGCCAGAGCAAGGAACAAGGCAGTTCTCAGAACAGGGCTGAAAAGAATAAGAGTATCCAGGAAAACCCAGGGGGAGGTAGGCCTGCTCCATGATCAGAACCCCTAGCACAGTCTTATCCAGCTACTGTGGACATGGGGACTTTCAGCTTACTTGGCCATAGGATTAGTTCCACTTGAGAATATTTCTAGGCTTCCCAATACAATGACAAAGATGGCTTCCACACAGTGATCACCTGGAAAAGAGATGAGCAGCACAAAGTAGAAAAAGGAAGCCCAGAGCCAAGAGTGATTCAGAGCCCCAGTTTCTGCACATTGCTGTGGAAGAGGACTGACACTAGGTGACAAGGACTTGGGAACCAGCCACAAGAGCATGGTGATCACATCGGGAGAGTTCTCTACATGCACCCCATGAATAACTTGAAGCAACCATAAAGGAGGGACTCATCAATGGATTGAATTAATTAAGGAAAGTAACATCCTTTTTAGAGCTGTCTTAGTCCATTTGACACCCAGTATGACCACTGTTAGCTACAGCTGTGTGGCTTCTATAGCAACACATACCCATAGTGGAGGGATTTTAGTGTAATATTAATAGTGAGGGCATTTTCCCAAAGAGACTGAAAGAAATGATTAATACACATAGGCAAGTATCTTAAAAACCATTGAGACAGATCAGTGCATAAGGGCACCTGACACCAAGTCTGATGGCCCATGTTTCAAGCTCTAAGACTCATATAACAAGAGGAGACAACAACAACCACAAATTGTCCTCTGACCTCTACTTGGGGGTCCACACTCATGCACCCCCAACACACACATGCATACATAATCAATCAATTATATCAATAAAATTTAAAAGTTTTACAAAGAAGCACTATCCACAATAGGCTAAAGATAAGGTTGATAACCAATGACATATTTATAAAATGAAATATTATTTCATTATATATATATGTATATATATATACATATATATATATATGTATATATATATATATACATATATATATATATTGCCAGCAAAAGGCTGGAGAGATGAAACTCTATGCTCTTGCAGAGAACCTAGTTTTTATTCCTAGCACATAGCCATTTACAACCAATATAACTCCAGTTTCAGAACCTCTAACACCCTCATCTTCATGAAAACCAGACATGCTCATGGTGCATATACACATATTTAAGCAAGTACTCATACACATAAAATAAAATAAATATTTTTAATGGACTGCTACATTCATCAAGATGTATTGAAATTCAAAATGCTAGGCTGGGGAGATAGCTTAGTTGGTAAAGCACATGGACTTGAATTCACTCCCAAGAATAAACATGCAAAATAAAATAAGTGAAACTTCTATTATTCTTCAAGGTAGCCAGGGCCAAAGACTTCCATGAAACATTGACTGGCTGATTGGTTGATGGATTTAAAGGAAGGACCGTACTTTGTAGCCCAACCTGGTTCTAAACTCCCTATGTAGCCCAAACTAGCTTCAAATTGGTGATCTGTATTCCTTAGCCTTATAAGTCGTGGGATGGTAGACATGCTTGCTAACATCCTATTTACTACTTCTTCCTCCCTCTTCTGGCCCATCTCTTTTCTAGACTGCAGCTCCTTGACAGAGGATCTTACCACCTTTTGTGGCTTCCAGAGCAGTGTCCAACAAATAACAAAGATAAAATCTTGATAAGTGTTTGTTAACTGGACGTCAACTCTAGTAATAAACCTACTAGATGCACATAAACCTGGAGGCCTCTTCCAGGCAGCCCTTGGTGGCCTCAGGTAAGCCCAACTTCTTTAAAGTCATAGAGAGAAAAAGCAGAAAAAATTAATCTACTTCAGGGAACTGTGTCAACAACTGTGTTAGTCAGGGTTATCTAGAGGGACAGAACTGACAAGAATAGATAGATGATATAGAAGGTAAATGGATAGAGAGATAATTGGTAGACAGATTAGATAGATAGATAGATAGATAGATAGATAGATAGATAGATAGATAGATAGATAAAGACAGAAAAGGAGGAAGGGAGGGAGGAAAGGAGGAAGGGAAGGAAGGAAGGAAGGAAGAAAAGAAGGAAGAAGGAAGGAAGGAAGGAAGGAAGGAAGGAAGGAAGGAAGGAAGGAAGGAAGGAAGCTTTATTAGAATGGCTTTACTGGCTGTAGTCCAGCAAGTCCAACAGTGACTGCCTACTAGTGGAAAAGTTGTGCAGTTCACGAGACTAGAGGCTTCAGTTGGTATTCAGTATACACTGGAATCCCTAAGAAGTAGGTTCCAATACCAGTGAAGGAAAGCATTTGCCAGTGAGAGTGAGAGAAAGCAGGCAAAGAGAGCAAGCTTCCTTCTTTCATGTCCTTTATATAGGCTGCCAGCAGATGTCCAAGATTAAAGGGGTATCTTCTCACCCCAAAATATCAGATTCAACGTGCATCTTCCAAGTGATATGAGTTAATTAAGAAAAACCCTTACAGATGTACTCAGTGTTTGGAATTTAGTTAATTCCAGATGTAGTCAAATTGGCAACCAAGAATAAACTCCACAACAGCAGAACCCAACTTTGAACTATCGGCCATGCAGGATGAAGAATACAGCAAGCACACTTATTCTGGTCAGAGACCCACCCGATGCCAGACACATGGCTCAGCTGTGTGGTTTCATGACAGGATGCTTCAGTGACTCTATCTCTCAAACTAGTAAGCAAAAATTCTCATCCTTCCAGAAAAGAGATTCACTGGAGAAGCTAGGGTATAGGGTTCCTAGTACTAATAAGAAGATAAGAAAGTACAGGATTTGCTCCTAGCTTTGTAGAAGACATTTGAGCTCTCTGAAACACCATCTTCTTCATAAAGGAGGGGTCCTTTCCCTGTGTTTCTACAAACCTTTATATATGGAACACATCTTATTTGCAGTTGGTGCCTTATATGTTTTTAAGTTGTTTTTACAGGCATAATTACCTACCCATTCAGCATTTCTAAAATGCAGCCATATTTTTTTTAAACTTCTCATAGAATGTTTATAATTAGATGCACTTGTGAACACAGTATGATTAGAGCAGAGACAAGGTGATTTCCCCACTATTTTGACAATTGTTGGGAATGATGAAGTACTTCCTATAACATTGAAAAGCAGAATTTTACACCTCAAAATGAAGTGTTTTAATGGACTAAAATAGTAGTTGCCCCTTAGAGTCTGCTACACATAAAATTATTGCTATTCCAATGATCACACCATGATTCTAATGCATTCCACTTAACACTGCAGATTGTATTTGCTAAGTAATTCTAGGTAAATTATTGCTTATCCATTTGGTGGTTCATATCCAGCACCCGAGCAAAAGTTAAGGACAAAATAAAAGCCCTTAGTCTAAATAGACTTCATTTCAAATACTCAAATCTGGTCTTTGGTCTGCCTGAACAGAATCCTCATGGTTTCATTCCTTTTGTCAAAACCTCTTTGGATAATAATTCCTTAATTGCTTCTTGGATGAAAATATTCATCATGGGGTCTGCCTGAATATGACCAAAATTATAGTGTTTCTTGTCCCAGAAGGTTAATGGCAAGGCCTTTCTCTTCTTTTCTTCTATTTCCTGACACGTATTTTATTTAGGGCCAATCAGCTTTTCTTTTGAATTATGTTTTAGCTAATTGCCATTTCTCCTCACAATATCTCAGTTCCTTAAGGAAGGAAATCATGTCTAATTTATCTCTGGATTTTCTATGTGCCCTATGTACAATGTTATGCTTGACCTGGCTTCAAACAATACAACTGATTTAAAGAAACCCAAACAATCCCCTCCTATCAATGGCATCACTGCTCCTGCCTAGGAAGTGTAGTGATTTGCCATATGGTAGGTTGGTTCAATAGACTAGTTTGAAGGTGAGCACAGGGCTTAAAAGTTAACTGATCCTTAATGAATGGTGATTAAACTTCAGCTTTGCAATTGGTTTTGTGCTCTGCACTGGCAATTCAAAATAAAAAAGTATAACTCACAGTGTATTGATTTATAAAATTAAAAATTAAAGCAAACTATTTGGGAGTATAACAGAAACAGGAACAGTATATTTGTCCATTAGCCCTCTTAGTTTGACAAATGCATAATAAAAATTAAAAAGAAAAAAAAACTTATGACCGTATCCAAATTGTAGGTGCTTAGGGCTTTCTTTTTTAGAAAAAGGGGATCAGTTTCCATAATTGAGAAGTCATCAACTTGTGAATGTGAGAGCCAGAATTTCAGACAAAAGTGGTTGTGAAGATGAAAGGTATACATATCAAGTCTTAAGTTTATGTTGGAGAAACAAGAGAAAAAATAGTTTTTCACACTACGTATTGTAACTTCATTGAAACCCAGAAACACAGCTTGAAAAATTCATTTAAAGAATTATCTAAATGGAAGATAACAGGCTACAAGGCAGGTATAAAGCCATGCCTCATGAGAGCTCTGAGATAAGACAAGGCAGGAGAATAAGCACCTACTTTCATAGCACTCAAGAAAATAAAAGGTAACCAAAAGAGTTTTCTGTGTGTATGTGGGTCCATCCGTCTGCGTGTGTGCATGGAAATGTTTTTGGGAGTTGAACTTAAAATTCAACAAATATAGAAAGAACTCATTGAAAATTTAAATTGGTTATAAATTTGGAAAAATATTAACTTTGATTTCCTCCTTGAATCATATATTGAATAAATTTCTAAATGAATTACAGAGCTACATATTAAGATATTAAATTCCAATTATGTAAAAACAAGACTATAAAATTAGAATATCAAGTATGTAAATTTAGAGGTAATAGAAGAAATCACAAAGAATAGATCATCAGATGTAATTACATACAATTAAAGTTTTTTGCATAGCTAGAGAAACCAAAATAAAAAGGCAGATGAGACAAGAAATGCTTCTGTAAATATATTTGTAGAAAAAACAAAGATGTAATGATCTTATTCTGTGATTAACAATGGAGCATCAATTTGAAAAGGAAAACCAAATAGTAGATGAATAAGTAGCATATTCTTAAAAGAATAAAAGGTATTATTGCTATTATTCTATCATTCTACTTAATATTATTAAATAATATCAAACAATGATTACCACCTGGAATTATGGAAAGTGTTGAATATACTGTCTCTCTTGTAGACACTAGTTGGTAATGGAGTTGGCTTCAGGACACAGACTTCCCTCTGGTATCCCAGACTGTTGGGCCTCTAAGTAAACATAGAGACACAATTTTAAAAGGTAGTTTCTGGTTTTTCTTCACTGTGACAGGCAACAGGGGCAGAATTGGAGTTTAACTCTGAAAATTGTCTCTGACACACTAACAGACTTCTGCTAGCCTTTCCACCCCTTCTCCAATCTGCAGATGAGAAAGAGGAAGAATATGGTATTGACTGTCTGAACACTAGCTCTCATGGAAGCATAGCTGCCTGGAGGAAATAGAAAATGAAGGGATTTGGGTCTTCTGAGGCCCATTTATGCTGTTTCCCCTCACAACCTGGTTATCTATGAGCTGCAGACAGCTGCCCACACACAACACTGTCCCTAAAGACCCAACAGCTACATGTTTTCACTGCTGTTGGTTCCCCAGTGTAGTTTGTGTATTGGTCAGACACAGCTTGTGAGACAGAGTCAGAATATCCCTTACCTTTGTCTGAATGCCAATTTACTTCTACTAATATAGTTATGACATTAGTATAATTGTATTAATAGCATAAATAATGATATTATATTGATAAATATAATAATGGCATAAATAAAATACATCTTGAACTATTGCCTCTTTGTTGTCCTACCCTTTCTTCTTCCTTTCTCTCCCTCCCTTCCCTCCTATAGACTTTCTTCCCTGTCCTGCAAGTTCCTCCAGGTCTTACCACATAGACAGACTCAACAAACACACATTCCTTAGCAAGGATTCCGTTAATACATTGGCAATGTGTTAACATGACAATTATGTGTACATCACTTACAGCCTGTTAGTTCAGCATTGTGTCACCTCTTAACCCAATTACCTTCTATAGACATCATAGCAGAAACCACATGAATGAGAAACTGAATGCAAAAGATGGTGGATAGCTGTCCAGAGTGCATAGTTGCAAAGTCCAGTAGTAGTAGAAATAGCAGTAGAATCTCCTCTAGGCCTGAGCCCCAATCAGAACTACATTACAGAAAATTATTAATGCTTTTCCCTAGCTGAAATTGCCTAATGACCTTTAAATTTGCTCAGTAGGATGAATGTTTCTCCACCCCCCCCCATCTATTCCTGGGATAAATTCCCAGGACTTTCCTGGTCATTTCTGGTTATTATAAAATCCTAAAGTCATTTGAAATCACAAAGCTATGTCTTGATTGGGAAGTCAGAATACTTTGAGCTGTATGCAGTCATCAGCATTTCCATCTTAATTTAAAAATAAGGTGCCCAGCCTCTCTCTTCTAGGAATTCTCGTTGGCAGAGGACATCCACCTTGCACTCTACTTTCCTGCTTTCTGGTTCTGAGTTTTAAGTCAATTCCTTGCTTTTTTAATATGGAAGTTTCTGGGCACATACAAACAAAAAGACACTGCTTACCTTGATGCTGACCACCTGAGCAATAGCTCTCATTTCAGCTATAAGCACTATTCTTGCATACTGCCACCTGGTTGTCTCTTCTTTCACTATTATCACTCCCCATGCACACAGCAGAGGAGAATTAAAACAAGGGTGGATGCTCTCACCACAGCCAGAGTGCAAAGCACCATGCATGGAGACCATGAAGCAGAATGCATGGTCTAGTGGGGAGGCAGGTGAGAAAATAATGGCATGCAAATATAGTCTTAGGCTCCACACTAAGACTCTGACTCTAGTGGAGTTTTCCATCAAAATGGGATGGAAAGAAAATTAATGGCCTTGTGAAAACTACCATTTCTCTGAGCTTAAGTCATCTCATGTTGAAAGTTCCAAGTATGATCAGGTACATGATGCACACCTGTAGACTCAACAATCATCAGAGGCTGAAGCAGGAGGATTGGGGTTCTCAGATAATGTGAGGTCCTGGGTTCAATACTCAGTAATGTACAGAGTGGGAACCCCGTATTGTAATAGAATTAACAATATCATATTTAGATACCTGTCAGAAAGTATGGTAGGCTGCCTGCAAATCTTTTCTCCCTCTGTTCCCCCAGATACAATCCCCCAGTCTCATCTCCAGCTCTGTAGCATAAAACTTGCTATAGCCTCCCTTTCCTCTCTGAACCAATCCCAGTGGATCAAAAATATCTTCTCCCCTAGCCTTTCTTCTCCAAAGTCATTCCACTATTACAGCCAACATTCACTGGGAGTACACCTACTGAGAAGGTCAGGGCAACAGGTAAGCCTACCTTCACCACTCCCTCCTTCCCTCCAAATCCAGTCCCCCCAGTTATCCTTAGCTTTGCATCAGAAACCAGCTGCAACCTCCTTTCCACTCCTAGCCACATCTTTTATGAATCCCACAGACCATCCCCTCCTGTCTTCCTTCCCCCAACCCATTGATTTACCCCAGCCACCAACTCCAGTAGGCACTCTCTGCTAACCCACAAGCCATGCCTGCCAGAAACCTGGTAGATTACCTGTAGAACTTATCTTCTCTCTCAGTTCTCCCAGATCTAATCTCCCAGTCTCATCTCCAATTCTGCAGGACTTCCCTGATACCATGTTTTTACCTCCTGTGGGTCCCACAGATCTTCCCTTTCTAGTCTCCATACCGCCACTTGCTCCTTTTCCCCAGCCCCCAACCGCAGCAGACACCCCCTGATAACCATAGAGCCACTCCTACCAGGGAAACAAGTAGTCTGACAGCTGATCCACAGCTCTACTTCTGCTCCTCCAGATACAATCCCCCAGTCCCATCCCCAGCTCTGTAGCAGAAAACCCACTACAGTCTTCCTTTCCTCTCTGAGCCCATTTCCAATGGATCAAAAAGATCTTACTCCCAAACCATTTTTCTCCCAACTCATCCCATTGTCCCAGCCTCCAACACCAGCAGACATTCATTATGAATATACCAGCTGAGAAGGCCAGAGAAAACGGTCCACAGCAAATTTTCTACCAGGTAGCAAACAACCATCACACCCTCCTAAAGTCTAGGGAGGAAACAGAAACCAAGAGACAAAGCACCTAACAGAGATAAAACTAGAGGTCATCACCAGACCTATAATCATCTCAATCCCAGATACCTAGATAGCAACATAACAACATAATCAATAACCAAGGTAATATGTTTCTGCTGAGGCCCACCAACCTTACCACAGCAGGCACTGAATGTTCCAACACAGATGAAACTCAAATAAAAGGTCTTAAAACAGCCAGTATGAAGATGATACTGGTCCTTAAAGAGGAAATTAATAAATGCTGACCACCTGACCAATAGCTCTCATTTCAGCTATCAGTACTACTCTTGCATACTGCCACCTGGGTGTCTCTTCTTTCACTATTACCACTCCCCATGCACACAGCAGAGGAGAATTAAAACAAGGGTGGATGCTCTCACCACAGCCAGAGTGCAAAGCACCATGCATGGAGACCATGAAGCAGAATGAATGGTCTAGTGGGGAGGCAGGTGAGAAAATAATGACATGCTGTAGCATGTATGTTTCCACCAGCCCGCCAGCCCGCCAGTCTGGGCCCACAGCCGCGCCAGCCCCAAATAACACTCAGTGACTCTGTATTTGATCCTGTTGTCCAGTTACCATTACTGTTTATGGGCTAGCTCTGTCTTAATTATTAACCCATTTCTACTTATCTAAGTATTTCCACGTGGTCGTCTTATCAGGGAGCTGCGACAGGTGTCCTGCTTCTTCCCGGGCTACATCTCGACTCCTACTACTTCCTCTCTCCTCCTCCTGGTCTCCTAGCCCTGCCTATCTTGTTTCCTATTGGCCACAGGGCTTTATTAACCAGTATGAGAAACATATATACAGAATAACATCTCCCATCAACATGCAAATATAGTCTTAGGCTCCACACTAAGACTCTGACTCTAGTGTAGTTTTCCCTCAAGAAATCCATGGAAAGACAAACAAAAATGTGTGAGGAAAAGAATAAAACTCTTAAATGAATGAAATTCTGGAGGACACAAACAAAAAGTGTGAAGAAATTAAAAACTTCCAGAACTGAAGATGGTAGCAAAATCAATGAAGAAAATCCAAACTGAGGAAATACAGGAAATGAAAATTTGGGAACTCAAACAGGAACTACAGAGGCTAGCTCCACCAAATTACAAGAGATGGAAGGATATGATAGAAAAAAAATGAACACATCAGTCAAAGAAAATGGGAGATCTAAAAATTTTTCTCACTCAAAACATTAAGGAAATCTGGGACACCATAAAAAAGACCAAATCTAAGAATAAAAGGAATAGAGGAAGGAGAAGGAACACAGATCAAAGACCCAGAATGTATTTCAACACATTGATAGAAGGAAATTTTCCTAACCTAAAGAAGGAGATGCCTATAAATGTATAAGAAGCATACAGAACGTCAAATAGATTGGATCAGAAAAAGAAAGGCCTCTCAACACATAGAATCAAAACACTAAATGTATAGGACAAAAAAAAAATATTAAAAGCTATAAAAGGAAAAAGCCATATAACATATAAAGGCAGTCCTGTTAGAATTATGCCTGACTTCTCAATAGCCACTCTAAAAGCTAGAAGTTCCTGAACAGATATGCGGAAGAAACTAAGAGACCACAGACTACTCTACCCAGCAATACTCTTAATCATGAAATGGGGAAAATAAGATATCCTCTGATAAAAAAACAAATTTATGCAATATGTATCTACAAATCCAGCCTTATAGAGATGCTAGAAGGAAAATTCTAACCTAATGAGGTTAACTACAACCAGGAAAACACAGGGAATAAATAATCCCTAATCTCCAAAATAAAGGAAGGAGAACACACACACACACACACACACACACACACACACACACCAACCATCATCAACAGCAGCAGGAAAAACAAAATAACAGGAATCAACACTCATTGGTCATTGGTATCTCTCAATAGCACAGGCCTCAGATCCCCAATAAAAAGACAAAGACTAACAGAATGTATATAATCCAGAAATACACCTCAACATCAAAGATAGACATTACTTCAGAATAAAGGGTTGGGAAAAGATATCCCAAGCAAATACATGTAAGAAACAAGCTCGTGTAGCCATTTTAACATCTAACAAAACAGTCTTCAAACTAAAAATAATCAGAAGAGATAATTATAGTGGGGGCTACAAGAGCCCCCACTTAATAAAAGAAACACTACTACAGCTTAAGTCACAAAATGACCCTCAAACACCAATAGTAGAAAACTTCAAAATCCTAGTCTCACCAACAGACAAGTTATAAGAACAAAAATTAAACAGAAAAATTAGAGCTAACAGATGTCATAAACCATGACATGACAGATATTTACAGAACACTTCACCAAACTGAAATATATATATATATATATATATATATATATATATATATATATTTCTCTGTGTGTGTACCTTATGGAACTTTCTCCAAAACTAACCATATAATCAGTCACAAAACAAGTATCAACATATATAAGAAAATTAAAATAGCTTCCTCCATCCTGTGAGACCACCACAGATTAAAGCTAGATAACAACAACAAAAACAACAGGAAGCTTACACACTCGTGGAAACCAGGCAGCTCTCTACTAAATGAAAGTTTGATAAATACAGAAATAAAGAAATTAAAGACTTTCTAGAATTGAATGAAAATGAATACACAACACACCCAAACTTATGAGACAGAGTAAACTTGGTTATAAGAGGCAATTTCATATAACTAAGTGCCCACATAAAAACCTATCACAATCTCATACTAGCAACTTAATACCACACATGGAAGCTCTAGAACAAAAAGAAGAAATCACACCCGAAAGGGACCAACATCAATAAAACAAAAACAACGAGAACAATACAAAGAATTAATAAAACAAAGACTTGTTTCTTTGAGAAAATCAATCAGATCGACAAACATTTATCCAAGCTAACTAAAAGACGGGGAGGGGGGGTGGAATATCCAAATTGACACAATTAGAAATGAAAAGAGGACATAACAACAGACACCAAGTAAATTCAAAGAATCATCAGGACATACTTTGAAAACCTGCACTCCAAGGAAGGAGAGAAAATGGTGTTGACGTATTACTGTACCTACAGCCAAGCTGCAGCCCAGACAATGCTTACACCACTGAGCCAACTGGAGGATAAGCACAGACCATCCAGGCAGATGAGCAACAAAGCTATGGAACCTAAGGACAGCCTACTGAAATCAGTTAGACCCAGGCTCAGACCACTGCCACCTAAAGGCAGACTGCATGTGTGACTTAAGTATAGCATCCTACAGGTTGTACCTCTCCAACTGCCCTCCCTGATAGCCTGCTGTTGCTCGGTGTCATGGAGATCCTGCAGCTTCGGTTCTACCGGACTGGTCCCTTGACATGCTCCAGCAGTTCTTAGACGTGGTAGATGTTGGCGTGGGACAAATCAAAGCCCTGGATCTGGGCTTGTGTGGTAACTGAGTTGATCAATCCACCCACTCTCCTATGCCCACACCACCAGCCTTTTCCAGGTGTGGGGTAGAACCAGCTCGCCTGCCTTTGGCACCTGGCAATGGGCAGGACTAGCTCTCCTGTAATCATGCCATTGTGGCCAACTTTTCCACACTGACACCGCCAGGGCCAGCTCAGTAGTACTGCCCTGGCAAGGGGTGGAGCCAGCTCCAAAGCTGGCATTGGGCGGGGCTAACTCTCCCACTCTCATGACCTGGAGACCTGCTCTCAGGCCCCTGTGCCACCAGGACCAGCTCTACCAAATTGCCCGGGCGAAGTGCAGGGCCTGCTCTCCAGGGTGCTTTCGGCGAAAAGCAGGGCCATCTCTCCTGCTCTCAGGGCCTTCTCCCATCCACATGGAGCAAGGCCAGCTCTCCCTAGCTCACACTATTGGGACTGCTCATCCCTCCTCCCACCACCAAAGACAGCTCTTCTGTGAGACCCGAGCAAAGTAAAGACAACTCTCCCGAGTTGTGGTAGAATCCATGAGGGGCGAGGCCAGCTCTTACACTCTCAAGGAGAAAGATGGGGGCCAGCTCTACCAAGCGCCAGTGAGGGGGCAGGGCCAGCTCGGGGAAGCCCTCAGACATCAACATGGCCCCAGGCAGTAGCCCAGACCAGAGGCATCCCCATAGCCTTTTAGCAGTAACATGGGCCATGGATATCAATTTAGACTGCTACCATCACAGGGCCATGAGCCCAGACATGGCCCTCAGTAAAAGCAAAGGTCAGAACATCTCTGTGGCCCCAGGTGACAGCTCAGGCTACTCATATCAGGTGTTCCTCACCACCCTTGCATCTCTAGTTTTGCCTCTCCCTGCAGCGCCTAACTGCTCTGTTTCTCCTCCTGTACATCTCTCCATCATGTACTTGCTCATTATAGTACCACCAATCCTGCCTCTGCTCTGTGGCGTCTTGGGTGTGTTCTGCCCCCACCTGTTCCACGTGGCTATGGGTGGGGAATCTCAGGTGTCCTCTTCCTGGCCAGGTGTCTTCCACCTGCCTGGGCCCAGCAGGACCAGGCAGGCCTGTACAGTTATGCAATTTACACAGACTAATAACCCCTACTGACATAGAAGCAGTCACTACAAGTCTCTCAACCAAAAGAAGCCCAGGGACAGAAAGTTTTAGTGCAAAACTTTGCCAGTCACATGCATATGGATCTGTAGAATTAACATAGTAAAAATGACCATCCTACCAAAAGCAATCTACAGGTTCAAAGCAATCACCTTCAAAATTGCAATGCAATTCTTTATAGACCTTGAAAGGACACTTCTCAGCTTCATATGGAAACACACAAACACACCCACACACATACACACACACACACACACACACACACACACACACACACACACACACACCCTCAAGATAGCTAAAACAACCCTGAATAATAAAAGAACTGCTGGAGGTCTCACCAACCTGATCTCAATTTATACTACAAAGCTATAGTAATAAAACCAGCATGGTATTGGCATAAAATCAGAAATCTGATCTATGTAATTTAATTGAAGACCCAGACATAAATCCACACGATATTGATACCCATTTATTAATAAAGATACCAGAAATACACATGGGAAAGAAAGACAGCATCTTCAACAAATGGTGCTTGTCAAAACAGGATATCTTCATGTAAAAGAATGCAAATAGATATATACCTATCACCCTGCACAAAACTCAACTTCAAGTGAATGAGAGACCTCAACATATACCCAGGTACACTTGAACCTGATAGAAGAGGAAATGGGAAATAGCCTTGAACACACTGGCATAGGAGAAGACTTTCTGAGTATAACACCAATAGTGCAGCACTAAGATCAATAATTAATGAGACCTCATGATATTGAAAAGCTTCTGTAAGGAATAAAACACTATCATTCAAACAAAGTGGCAGTCTATGAAACAGGAAAATATTTTTCAGCAATTTCACATGCAATAGAGGACAAATATCCAAAATATATAAAGAAGTCAAGAAAATTGATATTAAAAAAACAAATATCCAGATTAAAATATAGAATACAAATCTAAACAGAATCTCAATAAAGGAAACCCAAATGGCTGAAAGACCTGTTCAACATCCTTACCCATCAGAGAAATACAAGTCAAGTTACTTTGAGATTCCATCTTGCAACTGTCAGGATGGCTAAGATTAGTAATACAAGTGACATCTCATGCTGTCAAGGATATGGAGCAAGGGGAATACTCCATTGCTTGTGGGAGTGAAAACTTGCACAGAAACTTTGGAAATCAATATGTCAGTTTCTCGGAAAGATGGAAATTAATCTTCCTTAAGACCCAGCTATACCACTCCTGCATATACTCAAAAAAACACTTCATCATACCATAAGGACAGTTGCTCAATGATGTTCAATGCTGCTCTATTCATAAAAGCAAGAAATTGGAAACAACATAGATGTCCTCCAACAGAAAAACAGATAAAGAAAATGTAGTACATTTTCACAATGGAGTATTACTCAGTTCTTTTTTAAAATGACATCGTAAAATCTGTAAGCAAATGGACAGAAAAAGAAATCATCCTGAATGAGGTAACTTAGATGATCGATAAATAAGGTATATATTGCTTATGTCTATACACTAGCCATTTAATAAATGATAACCAAGCTACAGTTCATAGACACAGAGAGGATAGGCATAGAAGAAGGGACTTGGAGGGAAAATAGATTTTTATGGGTAGACTGGAGCATGAGGGTCGGGAGTGACAAGAACCAAAGGATAAGGTGGGAAGATGGGGTTGAGGAACAGAATGAGGTGGGAACAGCTAGAATTGAATATCATTTGGAAGAATTTTAGTGGCAGTATGGAATGCTAGTGCAGTAGAAACTTCCTATAATATACGAAGGTGATCCAAAGGAAGTCTCCAAATAATGAAATAATGAAGGAGACATAATCCCTACTGGCCTTTTCTTGTCACTAAATGAAGGTTTCATTACCAAGACTAGGTTTCATCCAACTGAGATTTAGATGAAGGTATCCCATGAAATCCCTAGACAAGCCAGGCTGTTGTCAAGACAATGTGTTACTCTGCACAGTCACTAAGACCCTATGGCTGAAGACAACACCCACACAATTCATTGAACATGGAGAAGTCGAGCTGGGACCTACATAAAGTCTTCACCCCTGTGTATTAGTGTCTATGACATGGGAAAGTACTCCACAGGCTACCAAGAGAGAAAAGTAAACACCAACACCAAGGCAACCACAAAACCTTCTACCTATAGTCTGTCCTGCTTGAAAGATACGCTAGGGCAATGGCAGTACAAACCTTACGGAAATAACCAACCAATGTCTGATTTGACTTAAGGTCCACTCTATGAGATGGGACACATACCTGACACTGCTTGGATAACCAAGAACTAGAGGCTAGATAGCCCAGAGACCTAGGGCAAAAAAAAAAAAAAAAAAATACTAATGGTTCTAATAAATAAATAAATAAACAAAATTTTAAAAGTAACAACAAAATGACTCCTCATGAAATTCTGCTATACTGATAGATCAGTGCCTTATTCAGTTATCAAATATAGAGACCCACAGCAAGACATTACAAAGAGAGAGACCTTGGGACACATGGCTTTAAATGGGATGCTTACATTAAATCCATCCCCTCAGACCTCAGGTAATCCCACAGAAGAGGAGGCAAAAGGAGTGGGGGAGACAAAGGGGACAAAACTAGGCAAAGCTCATATGAACTCACAAAAAGTGAAGCAGCATGCACAGGTCTGCACAGGTCTGTGTATATACTACAGATTTCAGTTTAGTAATTTTATGGCACTCCTGAACATATAAATCATAGGTCTCTTATTCTTTTACCTTTTGGGGGGCCTCTTCATTTTTCTGTTAACTTATCTTGCCCAACTTTAATATGATAGTTTTCAATTTATCTCATTATCTTTCTTTTGTTGTGTTTTGTTGTTATCTACTAGAAGTGTGTCCTTTCCTAATGAGAAAAAGAAACAGAGTAAATCCATACGAGAGGAATTGGAGAGCTACTGAAAAGAGAAGATGGAGGGAAAACTGTATTCAGATAAAACAGAAAAATTTAAAAAATTATTTAAAGAATCATATCTATATAAGGTATTAACCAAGACATGTCGATACATATAACCATTGATTGCTCAATCATGCTCATTAACAGGACTTTACTTCCCATAGTTAACTTTTCAACATGGAATCCAGTGCACACTGTACCAGCCAGGAGATTCATTGGTGCAGTCAAAAACTACCAATGAGAGCACAAAATGCCTCCATATTCAGCCCTTGCGTTTGAAGCCCATAGGGTGGCAAAAAGAAGGGATTCGTGAGAAATGACTTCTGGGTAATAGCAAGCCTCTTCAGAGTTGCTGTTTCCGTCTGATGCAGAGCATCAGATGTATGAACTTGTCACTGGCCAGCAGCTTGCACAGGACAGGGCATGAGCAGCAGGCAGCTGCTACAGCCATTCAGCCCTGAATACAATCTGTCCAAAAGGTTCCTCTCTGGCCTGGGCCTGCAGCTTATAACCACTGACGGAGCTGGGGCTATAGAACCAGGGTTCTTGAGGACTCACTAATGGAAGTTCCAAGAGCAGCCAGAATAGAAATCTAGCAGATCACAATGCCAGTCTGGAGACAAATCTTGACCCCTCCAATGTTGCTCCACAAGCGTGTCTCATCTGTCCACAGTGCTACCTCCCCTTGAAAGCTGAGACCTTTGGAAACAGAACCATGAAGGTGTGCTGACAGCATCTGCATTGCATTCTCCAGCCCAGTTAGAGATCAGTGTCCAAGCATCGCCCTGAATGGAAGACAGAGAGGAGAATACAGTTACTCTGATTTAGCTACGTTTCTGTTGCTGTGAAAGAATGCAATGATCTAGAGAAAATTATGGAAGAAAAGTTTTATTTTGGCCTACACTTCCATGATGGCAAGGAAGCATGGCAATAATCCACAGGCATAGCCAAAGGTGCAGGAAGCTGAAAGCTCCACCTTCAAATGCAAGGACAAAGCAGAGAGTAGCAGGAACTGGGGCAAGTCTGCAAATATTCAAAGCTGGCTCCCAGTAACATACTTGCTCCAGCAAGGCTCTGCCTCCCCATGATTCCACAACCTCCCCAAATAGTGCCACCAACTGTGAATCACTTGTTCAAATATCTGAGTCAGGACAGGGTTGGTTTATTTTGTTTTTTGTTTTCATTTTTTTGTTTGTTTTGGGAGTTTTTTAACTACCACATTCTGTAGCAGACCTTTAGACCCACAGAAGATTCTGCACATGAGCCTGGGATTTGCCTGTCCGTGCCCAACATGGGGCAGACCACTAATACAGAGTTCCTATATCTACCTAAGTGCACAAGTATCCTCAGGCCTGGAGTTAGGCTGCTGCAGAAGCAAAGCAAGCCAAACATGAACCTAATGTTTCAAAGATCCCTGAAACATAGGAAAGATAATTAACTTACCCAAGGTCACACATCTTGAAAAATGGTATTTATAAGTCCAATTCAGCACTTTTGGATATAGGGGTTCTGCATCTTCAACAACAGATAGAACAATCTGGAATGAGGTACTAATGCAGAGGTCAGTCTTGACTGCCCAGCCCTGTCCACTTTCCTACTCCTCTAATCCCCCAGACCAAACAAGCCAGAAATGGAGAAAAGAAACCAGCCAGGCACACAGTGACAAAAGCCACTAACTGCCCTAAGTCCTTTCCTTTTGCCTTGCTGTCCATCTCCTTGCCTAAGGTGTTCCACCAAGTCCCCTTCATGGTCCAGCATTAAGCCGTAGCTACATCCTCCCTCCCCTGTGCCACCAACCTGAAGCCCCAAGTAGCCTCTGCTTCTTCTGACAGTCCTACACCTGGCCTGATGATCTTCCGAGTTAGATGCAGGGTAACAAAGATCAGAGCTCCTGGTGGCCTCTCAATACCCACTTATCCTTCCATTCTAGCCCTAGCTAGGTGGGCCTGGCTCTTCTCACCTTGACCTATCTCTTCAGGTGCTCCGGGCCAGAGTAACAAGCATGGCTCCTGCCTTATTGTCCTCAGAGCCGGCTTGTCTACCCTTCATTGCTGCCCCAGGTTTATTTCTGGATGGCTCGGCTAGCAGGTGCCTTCATATGGGAAGTTGTGGATATCCCTATGGCCTTGGCTGGTGCCTCCAGCCAACAGCATGGGCCATCCACTCCCCATAACCTTCTAGAAGTTCCTCTTCCCTCGTTTAAATCTTATTCATCCTTACTGGAACCCACTGCACACAAGGCATTAGAGTTACATGGCCTAGTTGAGAAAATTACTTTGGGCTGAACTGATGGCAATAATAGCATAGAGGTAATAACCATGCGTCAGACGCTATCCCTAAGTGCTTTGTAAATATTAACTTCACCCTCGTGGTGAATTCCATAAAATAATATCTGCTAATATCTCCACTTTAAAGACTGCACCAAGGCACAGACAGTTTAGGGAACTCACCCAGGCCCACAGAAATGTCTGGATTCTCCTGCCTGACTTAGACTAGCACACAAAGAGGTTAGTGTTAGGACAAGAAGAGCCTAAATCTTCCCAACCACATACTCAAATCAATTCAACGCCTAGTGATAATTTTTAATACACTGTCTATAACTGGATCTCCTCTCTTGGGAAGGAGAGGCCTTGGAGAGAAAGTGCCTTTATTAATTACTGTGGCTCCTGCCGCCTTATTCTGTCTGGTTCTGGAATCTCGCTTTCTCACTGGCCACTGGTCAACACATCCAGGGCCTGAAACTTACTTCATGTGCCTACACCAGACTTCCTAGGGGGTGGCAAATAAATATTTTCCTTTTCATTCTCCAGGAAAGACAAGGCCACATCAGGCTTCCAGCCTCTGTGTAGTGTCAGGTGCCTAGGACCCACCCTGTGGGAAAGGCTGGCTCTCCAGATAACCAGCTGGATGGCGCCACCTGCTGGACGAACTGCAGGCTCCTCTCCGGCCGCTGCACCAGCGACAGGGCTTCCTGGATCCTCCCTGCCTCTGCCCAAATAATAGAAAAGGCTAGGTAGCCCTGTCTTGGATCACTCACGTGATAGATCAATAACAAAACTTCTGTGCGGTTTGCCTTTCTGAGTCTCAAGGTCAGCAACCGTCCTCCCGGCAACCGTCCCAGTCACCCCTCCTTAGGGATACCTATGTTTTCTCATCTAAGAGGACTCTGGCAGGATGTTCCCAACGTGAAAAAGCATCTGGTTGGGGCAGCAAACGGTGAGTGTACACCTGCCTAAATAAGCGGGTCGCTGTCACACAGACGCCTTTCAAGTGGGGACCATATGTCTACAAATTGTCTCGGTTCTCAAGTATTATCAGAACAAAACAGTTCCTCTGTGAACTGTGTACAGAAAGGCAGAAGCTTTGGTGAGCGTTCTAGACAGTTCCTTTACTTTCCATCCTGCAGACTGGAGGCACTGATTCAAAAGCAACATGAGTGCCCTGCAGAATAATGAACGAGTGGGGACCTCGACTCTCAGAACACGGTCCCCTCCATTCCATCTGAACACCCGACTCCTCCCCTTTTTTCTTTTTGATCCATAGGCCCTCTTTTCCTTTTCACCTTTTCTTTTCTTTTATTACTGAAAATAGATTCTCATCTCATGCAATACAACCCTGCCACAGTTTCCCCTCTCTCCACTCCTTGTAGCTCTCCCCCTCCCCCAAATTCACTGCCCCTCCATTTCATCTTTAGAAAAGATCAGGCCTCCAAGAGACAACAACCAAACAGAACAATACAAGATACGAGACAAGGCAAAAGTTCTTATACGGAGGCTGGACAAGGCAACTCAGTAAGAGGAAAAGAGTCCCAAGAGCAGAAAAAAAAAAAAAAAAAGAGTCAGAGATATATCAGCTCCCACAAAAATACCAAACTGACAGCCATATTATATAGGCAGAAGGTCTGGTGCAGACTCATGCAGGCCCCATGCTTGCCTCACATTCTTTGCAAGCCCATATGAGCCCTGCTTAGTCGATTGGTGGGTGGTGCTCTCCTGTTTCCTCCCCTTCTTCTGCCAGATTTTCCCATTGCTGTGGGGAGGGAACTGATGGAGACCTCCAATTAAAACTCTCTCCTCATAGCATCTGGCTGTGGGAATCTGCACCTGTTCCCAACTGTTGCTGCAGGAAGCCTCTGTGATGGCAACTGGACAAGGCGCTGATCTATGAGTGTAGCAGAATATCACTAGTAATCATTAATCATTTCATTGATTTTTTTTTTTTTGCCAGTTATGTTTGGTTCTACCCAAGGTCTGTGAACTATCCAATCTCCAGTTCCTGATCATCCAGGCAGTGTAGAGCATGGACTCCCTCTCACAGTGTGGGCCTCAAGTTAAGTTTTTCATCTATTCCATATTGAATTTTGTCCCCTCCAAACACATAATTAAACGCCTGAAGTCTGGATAGAACTGTATCTGAAGACAAGACTTTTAAATGGGAAATTAAGTTAATATGACATTATTAGGAAGGGTCTAATCAAATCTGATTAGTGTCAGAGAGAAAATTGGATAGATTTTAAGAGACACCAGAGAGGCCAGCAAGAGGGCTCAGTGGGTAATCAAGCTTGCTGCCAAGCCTGATGACCTGAGTTCAGTCCCTGGGATCCACATAGTAGGAGAGAACTGACTCCTGTAAAGTGTTCTCTGACCTCCACAAGCATGCACACATGCGTGTATGTACACACACACACACACACCACCACCACCACCACCACCACCACCACCACAACAACAACAATATAAACATCCATCACCTCCACCACAAAACAAATCAACAAATGAACAAATGAGTTTTTTATTATTTTAAGAGATATGGAAAGAAAAAACACAGACTGAGAAGCCATCCCTTGGTCTTGGATTTATCAGCCTCAAAACTGCAGCAACAATAAAACTTTGGTTTTTGGCTGACCTTGTCTGTGTAACTTTGTTAGGCAATGTGCCCTCTTAATTCAATAGCCCCTTGCAGCTTGATGGGAGAAGGGCTCACCTCCAGGGCAGAGAAGACTTTCCCAAGTACAAACTCAACCCCAAAGATCAGGGCCAGCCTCAGCTAACACATTCGCTCTCTTGTCCTGTCTGGGGCACAGTGGAAGGAACCCCACACTGAAAAGCCTAGCAAGGCCTGCCTGGGACTCTACATGACCTCTGCTTCTTCCCCACCCTCCTGGGAATGCCACCAATTCCCCCAATGGAGAAAAGGATTATAAAACACAGGGTCCAGCTGCAGGGCTTACCTCTCCCTGTGGCTCTCAAGAGAGGCTGCACTTTATGGCCAGGTGAGATGTTTACAACAGAGACCTTTGTTTCTCAAACTGCTTGAGGCTGCTGGAGAGAATTTCCTCTAAAACTGAAAAGTGCCCATCCATCTGTTTGATAGCAACTTCCCTGGAGGCTGGGAGAGCAGAGGCCTGGAAAACAGACGGGGTTTGGGGCTAAGGAAGAAAGCCACAGTAGGAGTGGGTGTTGGGACTGTCCCTGTCTGTAAAAATGGTCATATATCTAAACTAAAATTTAGGGACAGCCTAGAAATATGGAATACAAAACACTCCAAAATCTGAAACTTTTGATATGAACAGTATATAAACAGGGAGCTTACTGCTCTGTGGTATGGTTAAGGGAAAGGTTTTTGTTTAGATTATGAGAGAGACTACAGCCAGAGGCATCTGGAAGAGCCCGGAGCAGAGAAAGAAAGTAGTAGACAGAACATGGCCAGCAGCCTGGACTTGGTCATGAGAAGAGCAGGAGCAGAACAGAGAAAGGGAGAGAAGACAAAGAGAAAACCAAGAGCGCATACAGCCAAAATAGCAGGGTTATGAGCAGAAGTGAGCTTCTGGGGAGCTGGAAGTCCAGGAGCTGGAGATGTTTAGGGCAGAAGTATGCGAAGAAGTGAAAAGAGGAAGGTACTTGTGATGCCGAGGGAGCCCAGAGGTCAGCATGTACCTTGTTACACTAATAGGCTCCACTGATAGCCTTTTGGCCTTCTGCCTGTGGTAAGGGTAACAGCTCCTTTGGTAGAGGCTTCATACTTTCCAGAGGAATACTGGCTTTTGCCATCCACTGGAATTTGAGAAAACGGAGTTTCCTTTGGACCTGACAAATGGAATATCACAAGTGGAAATGTTGACCTTTGACCTCACCTGACCTGTGTGATCAGCATTCTGGCACACTAAGAACAAAGGTGCAAAATGATCCTCAGATTGTATGGACCGAGTGAATATAAAACAAAGACGAATTTCATGTTTAAACTTGGGTCCCATCCCCAAGATGCCTCAGTAGTAGAATCCAAAACTTAAAATAAATCTGAAATGCACGGGTATCTATGAGAATCTATAGTGAATATGAATAGAAAAGTGAGGAGGCAAAAATAAGGAGGGGAGACAGAGATATGGAAGCAAGACAGAAGGGAGAGAAGGAAGACAGAAGGGGTAGAGTAAGAGTGAGAAGAAATCAAGATGGAGGGAAGTAGGCAGGGAAGGAAGAAGAACTAATTGGTCCCAATATGCCAATTTTATTTGTATAAATTTTTTACACATATTTACAAAATGAATCTCATTTATCACAGATCCAAAAACATTCCAATATTAAAACTAGTGCCATTTCAAAACTTACTCCATTTAAATAAAGAGTGCAGCTAGGCTATGCATTCTGAAAAGCCCTGCAGAACAGAAAGCCAAGACTCATACTCAGAGAGTTTGGAATCAACGAGGCAGAATAGGTTTAATGCAAGAGCAGAGACTGTGTGGCCCAGGAGCAGGACTAGGAGGCATGATCACACAGGACACAGGCAGGTGTGACTCAGGCCAGTCTATGAAATTGCAAATCCTCAAAGGGAACACAACAGCAACCCAACAGTAGAGTCTCGGTCAATAGCACTGAATCACCAGGTGTGGGCAACATCCCTTTTGCTCCCAAGGAGGAAGGTTGACCTCAAAGCATTAATGGATTTGCATTCTGGAGCACACAGCAAAAACCAAGACATTGCCAGCCAAGTGCCAACCCACATAAAGACAGCCCACGTCAAAATTATCTGAGGATGGAGAGTGGTGAGAAGAGAGATGTCAGGGACAGAGGTAGCAGTAGAGAGGGCAGAGCCAGCTCATTACTTTGGGAATGCTAGCAAAAGACTAGGCACCTGCTAGGGAAAGGACCTAGGCACATGCTGCCCTCCTGGGCAGCTTCTTCAACTGCTCTTTGGCGGACTACCATTGGCATGACTAGAAATGCAAAGAGAGAACCTTGTTCCTGACTATATAACATGAATGCCTATGATTTGGAGTAATAGGGGACCAGCCAGTGTTAGAGTGCATTGTAACACATAGGGAAGCATTCAGACTATCTTGACATCATGCACTGCTCTGCTGGATAACATCCTAAGGCCTACAGAACACTTCATGAGCTATCTGGCAGAAGTCAATACACACAAGCACCACCAGCTTAGGAAATGTTGGTTCTTGGGGAAAGCCAGGGTGAAGAGAGAAATGGGAGGGCAAACAGAGGCAGCCACACAACAGAAAATGCCCATAGGTAGAGTGACTTGTGGCCCATGTAAGGGATGCCCTAGTTCATCTAGGCAGATGCACAGAAAGGAGTAAAATCCAGGCCCTGCATGGTGATGTACATGCCTCTCATAAATGTCATTCTATTTGTATCCCACCCCAGCCAGAATGCTGAGAACTAAGCTCCCCAGGAATTGAGCTGGTGCAAGCAACACAGATGAAAATCTAGCTCCCCATTTGGAAAGACCCACCTGTCAAGGTCCTGACAGGTCTGATGAGAGAAATTGACGGCAGGTACAGCACAAACCATGCAAATGAACAGGCAGTGTGCACATTTTAATCCGGAGAAAATGAAAAGGTGTTCAAGGAAGAAAATGTAATCATAGAACCTACTTGACCTGCAGTGAACAATATTTTTAATTAAATTGAAAAGACCTGGGTGGTTGAGGAGACTTAAAAAAAGACACAGAAGAACTGAATCTACCCCCCCCGCCCCCTGCAACAAGAAGTCCACAGAAAATTGCATCCAACTGAGAAGCTAAGAAACTGCTCTTGAATTTAGAGTGTAGCTGACAAACTAAGGGAAATGGAAAGTGTAGGGGTGTTGCAGTGGGTGGGATGGAAGGAAGGCACCACAGAGCCTGCCATCAGCCTTTCAGTGACATCCAGGATACCTGTAAACCTCCTGCTCTAAGACTCCGTTTTCCTTTGTGAGTCATTGTGGGTTCAACCAAGTAACATCTTCTAACTGGCCCACTTTCAGCTGCCCTACCTACAAGGCAGCCTGAATTTCAACTGTTCCCAAGTTAAGGGCCTAGATACAAGAAGGCACCTGGGAATTGGTATCACTGCTGCTGGAGCACTGAACATGCTGAGTAAGCATCTCTTTGCTGCAGAGACTGACAACCATCCCAATAGGAGGCACTCACTGTCTCTTCTTACTGCTGCTTGCAGGGCCTGCCACACCGTTTTCCCAATTCCACCCCACAATCATTTGCTAGAACTATCTGGTGGGCAGGGCCAAATGCACTCTGCTACTGACTTCCACAGCCAGCCTCTTTCCTTTTCTTTTTCCCACGACATGGTCTTATTACCTAGCCCAGACTGAATTTGAAGATCCACCTGCCTCTGTCTCTTGATTACTGGGAATAAGAGCATGTATGCACCATTGCATGCAGCCTTCTAAATGCATTTTAATAGCATGACCCTTGTGAATAGTTGGTATTTATATTGCCGGGCTTTTTATATTTGGTTTTTGTTTGATGGTATAGAATCAGCAGAATATTATAAAGCACTTCTCTGGTTCACTCATTGATATACCCCACTAAAAAGACTGCTATTCAAGTTCCTCTTTGTTACAATAAAAAAGTTTTTTTCTTCTGTTGTTTCCAAAATGCAAGCAATGCTACTTGACTCTCCTTCTACCTTCATCTGCTGTAAAATGACAGCATACATTACAAATCTCACAGGCCACTGGATCTGCACAGGGGATGAGGTCCAGAAGCTGGGATATGGGATGGATGGAGACATAAGAACAGTGTCCTGTCCAGAGAGCTCTCTGTGTTCCTGCAGCTCATCCTGCAGCACTCCTTCCTGTTGTCTCAAGGGTTCATCCTCAGTACAGTGAATATCTGTTCTCTAAATAGCCGAAGGATTTTCTGAACCTTCTGGAAACTGGAGCCATAAAGATTGCAACCCCAGCCATGTTTATCCATCCTGAGATACTGCAGAGCTCAGCCAACTAACTGATCTCACACATGCTACTGAACTGAACCCCCCTGGAACAGATCCACCACCTGCCAAAGACTGAGCATGTGGACACTTCCCAGAGTCCTATCTTTTTAGTTCAGCTCAGCCCCAACCCCTGGTTCACCAGGTCAGGATCATATACCTGATACTTCCAGCACCACACAGGGTATGGTATGCATGCTGGCCTAGATGCCAGGCCAATCCCTGAACTTTCATCCGATGATCTGGTGCACTCTTTGGAAGTATTAGAACTCAAATAGAAAATTCTAGAGTAAAATGTGATCCTCTGGGCTTCTAGCTTTGTCCATCTCTGATTTGACCAAGGGTGCTTATTGTCCCTGATAGGGATTAGGTAATGAAGGATTTTCTTACTAGCTGGGCCAAGGAAACCAATCCCAAGCATTCCCCCAGTCTAGACCATTCCATTCTGCCTCTTTGTTCTCCTTGCAGGATCCTGGTATGTCCCAGTAGAACAACTATTCTGTAGAAATGAATGGACTTTACCCATGATCTTACTCTCACAGTTAAAAGCCACAAAAGCTCTTGAAAAATTGGGTCCAGCCCACCTGTGCCCATTGGCCACCTCTCCACCATACCTCAGATACAGGCAGGAGATAGAGGTAACAAAAGGCTGCCCCAGAGGCAGAAGCATCTGTTGATGTTTTTACACTGAACTGACTTTGACAGAATGAGTTCTGGCATTTTCTAGACTTTGCCAGGGGAAGCAGGGCTTCACTAAACATTCTCGCTCCTGAACATCCCATCCTCACACTCTCCCTGTTATGAATGTAAAATTTTTATGAACATATTTTTGCCCTTGCTATGAGCCCTTATCAAAATCAGAGGTTACTTGGGTGTCTCTATAGTCCTTGTCCCTTGCATTATGCAGAAAGAAAAAACAAAAACAAACACCATGGTCCAATGACACAAGAGTAGAGCCCAAGGCTACAGTAGCAGCTAACAACAGAGCTGGAACCAGGATCTGCCAGACAGACTTCTTCTTCTGTCCTATCTCCATACTTAAATAACTAGCCATACCTCAAAACAATACTCAGCATCCTGATGGCCCCATGAAGGACTGCATATGATATAGAAGCAAAGAATATTAGGTGGCAGGCTTGAGTAATCAACATTACCTGTGATAAGGTCAGGGTTTTAGCTAAATAAAGAGCACTGTGATAAAACCAATACAGAGTCAACATTCCCCAATGTGGAATCAAGGCTCTGACTGTGTGCCCCAGAGTTTATATGTTGGAAACACGCATCACTGAAACAGTTGTAATGAATGCACCTGGAAGGGGAGATTGAGAAGAACCCTCACAAGTAGGTTAGCATCACTATTGCCAAAGTAGGGTCCTTATAACAAGGAGTTTGTCCCTTCGTTTGCTCTGACTAGCAATGTGACATGTTCTACTATATACAAATGTAAGAAGAAGGCCTTTTCCAACCATATTGAACTCCCTGGCCAGGAGCTGTGAACCAAATAAACTCTGTAATTATTAATTTTCTAGTGTATAGATTTCTGTTATAACAGTCTAAAATGGACTAAGATGGGAGTCACTGACTGATATCTATTTCACATGTGCAAAGATGCACACATTAAGCTTAACAAACTTTTTGCACCAAAGTAGGATAGCTGAATTCACTTTACAATGAAAATTGACAAGCCAGAGCATACGCAAAGAAAGGCAAAGCATAACAGCTAACTCAAAATAAAATGAGAAATTGTGTTTAGAAGCCCAAGAGAAAATTTGCTTATAGAAAAGTAGACTAAACATATGTTACAGCTGAACGTGGCTAGCCAAATATAGAACATGGAAAAAGGAACATAGTTCATTGTGGAGAGCAGAGTTGCCTTCCATAACAAGCGCAAAATGCACATTTTAAACACCCAAACTCATTAAATTGGAAGGCTGCCTTGTTAATCCACAAGCTCATCCTTTTACAGTCTCAAGGTGGAGGTAGGAGACAGCCGCAGTCTTGTTGAGTGGGATCTAGATAGGACTGAACAAGATCAAGTTGCTTCTACAAGCTGGGTGACTCTAAACTCCTTTTGCTAGTGTTCAGAGGGAAGGGAGAAGAGCACAAGTGGGGAATGGCACATGAACCAAGCTACCCTCTAGGGAACCAGGGTCAGAGGAGGTGACAGTGTGCTTGCCAGCCTGTGAGTCTGGAACCACCTTTTGGTGACCCTATGTTAATTATGAGTCCTCAGTGGCATGTTGCTGACTGGTTAATTTCAAGCATAATGTACAAATATAGAAGATGGGTTGTTTAGTTTTTCATGAGAGCATGAGGCCAGAAGTAGTGGAGCACACCTGTGATTCTTGCACACAGGATACTGAGGCAGGAGTGTTGAGAGTTCTTGGCCAATCTGGACTACATAGTGAGACCTAACCTCAAAAAAAAAAAACCTAGAAAATTGGCAACCCGGCTCACTTTCTGGATTCTTTATAAAAGTATTCTTTTGGCTCACAGCTGCAAACAGAGACGAGGAAGTTCATGCACATTGCCCAGATGTCTCGATTTCTGGTGAAGACTTTGTACTATTACACACATGACAAAGAGGTAGAAAAGGGAAGTTACTGCATATGGGGAAAAGAGTGTATCAAGGACAGACTCCCAACATAACAATCCATTCTCCAGATCATGAACTCATCCAGAATTCATTCTTTTACAGACTAACCCACCCCAGAGGTAAATATAGTAATACACTTGGGTAACCTTGGAAGTAGAGGCAGAAAGATCAAGAATTCAAGGCCAGCCTCAACCATACTAAGAATTCTAGTTTATCGGAGCCTATACCAGACTCTGTCTCAACGAGCCAAAAGCAAGCAAAAAGAGGAAGAAGCAACCCACTCCCACAATAACAGCATCAATATTAATCCATTCACATTGACACAGCTGATTCTTAGACCCCAGCCCTTCTCAGAACCATTACACTGGCAATGAAATTTAGCAGGAGTTTTTGGAGAGTACTAATCATATTCAAAGGGACCTGAATCTATCCCCCTTCCTTGCAGCTCTGCCTCTCCCTGAACATCAATTTTCCTCTTTCTCTACTCTAGAGATGGCTTCATTGAGTTCTCCATGCTCTCAAGTTTATGATTCTAGCATTTAAGCATTTATTCTGAAAGTCTGCTGTTTCTCTAATTTGCTTAAGTTTGAAAACTACCTAGAGTGCCTGTTAAAGATAGAGATTGCTGCAGCCTTGCCTAGATACAATGGTTTAGAATTTGGAGGTGGGACAGATAATGCTAGAGATTTTTATTAGTGGGCTGTTTGAAAAGCATTGCAGAGATGATTCCAGAAAACTGAAAGTTTTTGAGCAGGAAATGTCATAAACTCAGTCACGCTTCTGGGAGGTTATTTGCTGCCTCTGGGGGAACCAGATCGCCAGTAGCTAGACCTAAAAACTCTGTAGTGAGAGCCCAATGTGAGGCCTGAGGATGCATCTCTAATACTTGAGTGGAGAGATAAGAAGCAAAGGCACTTAGAGCAATGTCCCTCTTGTCGCCACATGACCAGAGTTGAGAAGCACAGCACAAACATGTGACATGGGGAACCATTGGGTTAGCCTCTCTATGGATTCAGAATTGGTGTTAAATGACTCTTGGCTTCAGATTCTGCCCAGACAGTATTCAGATCAAAGCTCATCCTGCTTTGATGCCTTTGGCCAGGTGCTGCCACCTTTCAACATGCTGCCTGTGCTAACTATCTCTACTGACCCTGTCCATTTCTTCCCAATCTCTCTTAGGCATGTATGTGTCGACATACTCAAACATTAAACTGTAGACTCTAACAAGTTGAGGCTTTGCTTCATCTTTTTTTTTCCTGATTTGTTCTAACTCACCTTGGATATGCTTCAGCGTGGACATCAGAAAAGTAAGTCTTGGAGCTATGGAAACAGCTCAGTAGGGAAAGTATTTACTATGCACTCGGGGTGATCTGAGTTTCATAACCACATAGAAAACTGAGCAGGGTGGTGCCCTCTTGTAATCCCAGTGCTGAGGAGGGAGGGCAAGAGAATCCCAGGAACTCACTAGTCAGACAGGCTAGCCTAATTGACAAGTCCCAGGTCTGACTGACGCACAGAAGATCCTCTCCTGCCCGAGCTGGCATGAGCTGCTCTTTCCATCCGTCCACTGGCTTTCCCGACAGTAGGGATGCTTCCAGTCTGCCCACGAGTCGGCCATACTTTTCCTGGAAGGAATCTGCAAATGACCAGCACAAGCAGAAGGCACAACTCCATGGCTTTCACCAACTCAGCTATTTCTCCTCCCTGCTGCTGTATCCTGGGCCTTCTTAAATTGCCAAACGCATTCTTCCTTAACACCACATGTGTGTGGTGTGCTGCTCTTATGTCCCGCAAGTGTAGTGGATAAGCAATGTCTAGTTTCAAGCAGCACCCTATTTAAAAAAAATAAATAAATAAATAATCAAGGCAAATCTGAGACACGAGAAGAAAGGTTTTGGAAAGACAGTGTCCTCTTTAAAACTGAGCTTTTTTTCCCCTCCCTCCATGGATGCTGTGTACTGGTTTGAGGCCTCATCGCTCGTACCTTTGCCCACTCCAGAAACAGAGTCAGCCTGAAATCCTACATCCAATCAGTAACCAAGTGCTGCCAATTTTGTTTCATCTCAGACACGCCCCTTCCTGTGTCCTGAGCTTGTGGCAGCTGATTCCAGCTCTTGTCTTCTCTCACATGGTGATTGCAGTTGCTTCCTAACCAGTCCGTTCTTCCTTCCCTGAGGATACCTCATTGCCCTTTAGGAAATGCAAAGTCTAACCCCTGACAACACAGAACTTCCTAGTTCCTGCCTGCTGCCTTCAGTCTGTCCTAACCAGTACTACACACACTCAGACTGTGGGCATTTTCTCTGGGCATTTGATGTGTTGACCTGCACAGAGCTTCAGCTTGGCACATGGGTAGGCCATGCAAAGATAATGTCCATATTCCTCATAGAATCCCTACTCTTTTTCAGTCCACCAGGTTCTTTCAATGCCTACGTGGGGCACTTCCAATCATGTACTCAGAAACACTCTACTCCACTCAAACTCTTCCTAGAAAGCGTGGGGTTTGAACACTTGCCCTATGGCCCTTTCTCTTAATGATGCCACATTTTTTTTCAGACTTACTCAACAGCTGGCCTCTCACAAAGCTGCTCAAGACAGGCTCTGCCTCCTTTCTAAAAGTGTAGTCCACTCTGTGAAGTGAGCAGAATTCAGCTACACTTGTTGATTACAGGAAACTTTTAAGAAAATTAACTTCATTAATTTCCCTTTTAGTTTTTAAAAAGATTTTATTTTATTGTATAACATCTTACAGGCCTAGCAAGTTTTATATTTGCATTTAGGGATAATATACACATATATATAAGAACAATTAAAGAAAATGCCATAAATTTGAAAAATGGGAAGTTATATAGGATGGTTTGAAGGGAGGAAATGAGGAGAAGGGGTAGGCTCAGTTACAACTAACGGTGACACAAAATGACAGTGGTTCAAGCTAGGTAGAGGCCTATACTTGCCTTGTTTCAAGCTCTGAAGGTCAGCTGGCCAGCAAGCTGAGCCAGCATCTGCAGAATTGTGGCCCATCACTATCTCTAGAAGAACAATCTCTAGCACATCCCAGTTATAGCAATGAGGAAGTAGAGTTCAAAAAGAGGCAAGTATCCCTCAAGATACTATGCATCAAAAACACTAGATCCTGTCACACTATGTATTAGTTACCTTCTTATTAGTGTAATAAAACACCATGGTCAAGGCAGCTTACAAAAGAAAGAGTCTATTTGGATTTATGGCTTCAGGGAGTTAGAGTCCATGATGGCAGCTAGAACAGCAAGCTCAGAGTATACATCTCCAACTGCAAAAAGGAAAAAGAAAGAGAAAACTCAAAATATATATGAGGTTTTTAAACTCTTAAAGCCCTCTCTAGGGACATACCTATTCCAGCAAGATCATAGCTTCAAATCCCAAACAGTGCCACCAACAAGGGACCAAGCATTCAAATGTCTGAGACTCTGGGGAATATTCTCATTCTAACCACTGCCTATACCCAACTGCAAAGTAAAACATCAAATAGAGTCTTCATTTCAGGTAGCAAAGTCCCAGCAAACTATCTGCCTCTGACCTAATGCTTAACATTAAATACATTGCCAATATTATAACAATGTTATTTCAAATTTACAATATAATTAAACTACTCTTCCTATAAAAGAAAATGTGGGGCTGAGAGATGGTTCAACAATTAAGAGAACTAGATGGACTCCAGTTAAGCTCTGAGCACCCACATCAGGGGTCTCACAATACAGAGCTAGCTGTAATGCTAGCTCCAGAGGATACAACACCCTCTTCTGTCCTAAAACAGGTACCAGAATGGTCATGCACACACAGACAGACACACGTGCCAATAAAATAAATATGGAAGAAGAAGGAGGAGGAGGAGGAGGAGAAATGCATGCATAATGCATATTCGGGTGGTGTGCTCATTCAAAGCGATTCCAGCTGTACTACACAGCCTAGAAAGTATGAAAAGAAATGCCTATCAAACTCCTCATGCTGCACTGGGGTCCAGTGTGGAGGAAACAAGTGAATTCCACACATGGCTGTGATAGTGGAAATCATGTACAGTGTACAGCACACACCCTAAGTAATGTATAAGCATATTAAGTATGTATTCTCAATACAGTCAAACACAAGTATGTGCACTACCACTACCCTTTCTTCACACTCCAGAAATAAAAGCCAATGCTGTCAGACAGGAGAAAGAAACCACAAGATCACAACACTACATAAGGGGGAAATGGTAAAAAATAGAAAGTACTACAACAAATGGAAATCACTAAATACAGTGACAGAAATAAGTAAGTTCTGATTTAATGACAATAAAAAAGAACCTAATCTACAATCTGCAATCTACAACCCCAGAGAAGCTAGAACCCTCTTCCATAAATAGACGGAAGCAGATGCAGAAATTCACAACTAACCATTGGGCCAAACTCTTAGAATACAATAGAAGTGAGAGAGAAGCCATACTATGAACAAAAAGAGTCAAGATCATGATGGAGAAACCCACAGAATCAGCTGACCCAAGCTAGTGAGAGATCACTGACTCAGGTGCAAATGGAGAATTTGCATAAGACTGAACTAGATTCCGTTAATATAGGTGGCAATGGTGTGACTGAAACAATATATGAGGCCACTGGCAGTGGCTCCAAAATCTAACTCTATTAATGCACAAACTGACTTAGTGATGCCCATTCTATATGGGGAAATACCTTGCCTAGACATGGGAGGAGGGGGGAGGTTTGGGGGTTGCCTTGGTCCTGCCTCAAAAAGATGCTGGGACAGGCCTAGTAGACTGCCTAGTGAAGTCCTTACCCTCTCCAAGGAGCAGATGAGAGTGGGCAGTGAGGGAAGTGGGGGGAGCAGGAGGAGATGAGGGAGGGGGCTGGAATGTAAAAAATAAATTAAAATTTTTTAAAAGAAGCCAAAATGTTAAACTTACAGTTCAGAATAAAATCCCCACATTATAGTAAACAAATTAATATCCACTAGCAGTTATCTGATACCTGAAAACTTGAAAACCAAAGAACAGAGAGAAAATCTATTTAAAATATATCCAGGTGAATAAAAAGAAAAAGAAAAGTAGAAGAACAATATTTGACAAAATGAAATCCAAAACACAAAGGGAAAGATAAAATATTGATCAAAACAAATAGCACAGTACAAAAACATAATCATGAATATTTATGATATTACATCTTAATTTCAAAGGGTATAAAGCAATGACTGACTTCAGAAAAAATATTGAATTAACTATTACACTTGAGTCCTGAATACTCTATCATGTACTAAACAATAAATCATAGGATAACTAAGTGACTGAATTATTGAATGAGGAAGATTACAACCAGCAATTATAGAATGTATATTTTAATTAAGTATTAAACATAAATCAAAATATAGGACACACTCAAATTGTCAATAAATTCTAAGCACTTGTGATCATATATGATATTAGAGTTTAAAACAAAAAGTTAGTTTTGAAATCAAATACATTGTCAAACAAGATTTCACATTATTAATAACATTTGGTTTAACAAAACCAGAAATGGAATTTGTACTTAAAACTCAGTAAGAGCTAAAATACTTCATTTCAAAATTTCATGGAAGCAGTTAAAAACAGTTCCACTGTCTGTAAACATACTAAAATGTAGCATTACACACAAACATTCAATTCAGTTCAAGAAGCTGTAATAACACTTTCATCACAGAACCTAGTTGAAATCAAGTTGAACTGACCTGTTAACTTCTTCCCTGCTGCTTAGCTTTTGAATGGCATCCTACTACAAGATATAATAATGCAGTTCAGTGGAAAGTTAAAATTCATTAATAGGATCCACTATATAGTTGATACTATATCATCAACCTGCTAGGGAAAATGTGCTCACTGATACAATAGTGGCATGACAGTTAAGGAGATCACCAACCTTTTTAGTGCATGCTTGTATCTGAAGACCTCTCCATAATAGGGAATTTAAGCCTATACTATATCAGTGTTTCTCTCAACTTTTTTAATTTAAATTGAAACAAGCTTGTTTTATATGTCAATCCAAGTTCTCTCACCCTTCCCTCCATCCCATCCCCTTTCTGCTCCCCAGGGAGGGTGAAGCCTTCCATGGGGGAATCTTCAAAGTTTGTCATATTATGTCTATAGCCATACCACCCTGAACACACCTGATCTCGTCTCTTAACTTTTCTTAAGGTGGCTTCTCTTTTACAGTGGGCAGTGGTTAATGTAGAGATTCATAACCATCAAAGCACTGAAAATAAGTGACTGTTGAGTACTCAGCCCTAAAAGAGACATCTATATTAAACTCTATGCCTCCCAAGACCCAAGAAACATCTCAGAAGTGGTGACAGAGAAAATGTAAGAGCAAGAGGATTAGGAAGAGTAGTGTAAAATGCTAACTTCAGAACATAGTATGTCTGATTCATTTATAAACTCCCAGAAGCTGTGGTTACTTGCACAAGACACAATCAGTCGATAATATCAGAATGGATTGGGAAGGTGCTCATGAGGACTCACCCCTAGCTGGCGAGGTACTGGCAGTTGATGGTTGCTAGTGTCAGGAAGTCAGTTTTCCTTGAAGATATGGCTTGAAGATATGATAGGTTGCTGAGACTATGATAAATGACTCTATACCCATTTACATGTGGACAGCATGAGTTGGATTCAGTAAGATTTGCTATATTTTTAAAGAAGAGAATATGAAGGTGGTAGAGGGATATACTTGAAGAGTTCAAGGGGGGTAAGGGAATAGCTTGAAGTAGTTATGATCAAGATACATTGCATACATGTGTGAAATTGTAAGACCATGAATTGGAAAATATTATAAACAAAAAGAAGTTGTGAAAAAGAAAGAAATACTTTTGTCAATAACAAAAATAAATGAAACCAAAAAAAGACAGAATGTAGTGTGGACATCAGCTAACATGTAGATACTAAGTCATCAATCGTCTTAACTATATATCCATACATCAAGATGGGATAATAGGTGAAACCACTATGAACACTTCCTACCTGCAAAATACTTCTAACAGCAAGTATAAGAACAGTTGTTGTCCAGGGTTCATTATTTGTTTGGTGTATTAATTAGTTGATTGATCAATTGATTGATTGATTGATTGGTTATAGGTGAGAGATTGTGTTGTAGTTTTTCTCTTATCATCCAATTCTGCAATTCTCTGTATACAAACTTATTATACTACAATTTAATTCCCAAATTAGCACAAATTATTCAGATTAAGACAGGGGTCCAGCCCCACAAGACCATCCTTGCTTCTGATACTGTTCAGAAGCCTAGGCCACTTATAATCTGAGCAATAAAGTTCAGGGAGGGGATCTGGGAAGTGCATGCCTTTAATCCCAGCACTTGGGAGGCAGAGGAAGGTAAATCTCTATGAGTTTGAGGCCATCCTAGTCTACAAAGTGAGTTCCAGGACAGCCAAGGTTGTTACACAGAGAAACTCTGTCTAGAAAAAAAAAAAATACAAGTTCGGGGAGGGGTACCCAGTACCTCTTCCTTAGGCTCCATAACTTCTTGTAATGGTTCGCAGAACTCAGAATAACCATATGTTCAATATTACCAGTTGTTTTAAAGGCTACATCTTATTGGCATGAGAAAATGGCTCTGTGAGTAAAGCACTTGTCATATAAGCATGTTCAGATATCTAGAACCCTAAAAAGCCAAATATGTCAGATCAGATATGTAACCGCAGCATTCCTGTGGCCAGATGAGAAGTGGAAACAGGAAAACCCCTGGAAACTCATGGACTAACTAACCCAGCGTAAGCTCTTTAGCCAGATAACTTAGAATGTGTAGGGAAAGGCAACACGAGACTGTCTCAGAGTTGGGGAATCTGCATGGGACCAAAATAGGACTTCTGCACGTGGGTGACAGTTGAGTGGCTTGGTCTGTTTGTGGAGCCCCTGGCAGTGAACCAAGATCTAACCCTAATTTATGAGATGGCTTTTTTGGAGCCCATTTCCTATGGTGGGATGCCTTGATGCAGACTTGATGCAGCTAGGAGGGGCTTGGTCCTGCCTCAACTTGTACCAGGCTTGTTGACTCCTCATGGGAGGGCTTAGCCTTTGTGAGGAGTGGATGGGGATGAAGAAGGGGGAGAGACAAGATGGATTGGAGGAGGGGAGGAAGGGGCAACTGTGGTTGGCATGTAAAATGAATATATAATTTTTTAAATATTAAATAAATAGACCGTCTCAAATGAAATAGAAGGAAAGATTGAGACTTGAGTTTGCTCTGATTGCCACATGTGTGTGTTCTGGCATGTTTGTGCCTCTAGGCACACACACATATACACATATCACACACACCTGCATATGTACACACACACACACACACACATACACAGAGTTTGGTTTTTTTTTTTTTTTAAATGACACAACTCAGGAGCAACAGAATAGAAGATATACGTGGGCAAGGTAAAAGAGAAGGGGGGCAGAGCTCACACGCTTTCTCCAGATGCTTCCACTACTCTCCCAGTTTTTTCATGTGTTTGCCAACCCAGAATCTCTCCCAACACCACTGTCTAGGGGTTATAAAACACTTAGCAAGTCAGGCACAACTGAATAAATCACTAAATCACTGGTCATTATTTGTCACTGTATTAGCATCAGGAATGTTTGAATGGGACTTATATTAAAGATTCCTTTCACCCATATTATTTCAAGAATACCAACGCTTCTAAAAGCCTGTACCAAGGTCCCAGGTCAAAGATCAAGTATGTATTTCCTGTTGTACTAATATTACAGAGTTAGGGCCAAGAAGAGAGCTCAATGGATATAGATGCCTGCCTTAAAAACCTTACAACCCAAGTTCAAGCAACAATTAAGCTTTAGATTCCAGCATTGGGCTAATAGGAACTCCTCCATTAGTCAAAGCATCTGATGGGGTCATTTTGAATCTAAATGGCTGGGATTGGATGCTATGCTGCCTTCCTATAGCCACAGGTATTCTCAGTAGTCAGCCCTACCTAAGTCCTTCACAAGAACTGGGCAATACCCCCATAGGTCTTTGCCTAAGCTCCCCTTATTATCCAGGCTGCCAGAACTGTCTAAACTGAATAAAATATTGGGTTGAAGAGACAGCTCTGTGTTTAAGAGCATTGGCTATTCTTCTAGAAGTCCTGAGCCCAGTACCTAGAACCCAGACTATGAGGCAGCCCACCCCAACACCCACCTCATTTATGATCTACTGGAGCATGTGAAGAGGTCAAACCTGAATATCCAAAGCTACAGGAACTCCATAACACAATGCAACAATAGGATATCCAAGATGATCAGCAGTGAGGGCTCTATATTGAGGGCGTAGCAAAGCCAGAGAGGCCTTGAACCAGACTCATTGCAATGAACACTTAAAGTAAACATGCATGGATTAAAGAGTACTCTGTGTGACTCACTGGGGAACACTACAGCTTCCATTCATTTTGTTTTGTTTGTTTGTTTTTAGTTGTCTCAGGTTTTTTGGGTTTTGCTTTTAAATGTTGGAGGTTTGGGGGGGGCGGTGCAAGGACAGAGCATGGACGCAAGAAAATGGGAAGATGAACGGGACTGAGATGCATGATATGAAATCCACAAAAAAATCAATAAAACGTTAAGATTCAAAAAATATATTGCCTCATTTTATAAGAAAGCACAAAATAAATAGAATAGAGAGCTTCTAAAAACCTTCCCAGTTCTAAGGGAAGTCCCTGAATTTCTCCATCAAAGCCGCACAGCCAGACTCTTAAAATCCCTATATCCTTCCTCCTGCAGACACTTTATTTTCAGTTCTCTGCAGTTTTGCTAGAAGTGAATGAAACCCCCTCATGAGCCTCCAGCTTGCTTTCCACCCAGGCCGCATATGAAGCAAATGCCTATGCTTGGAAACCTGGGGTGGGCTGTGGGGTAATGCCAAGCAGCCACACATAGAAGCTACTTCAAAAGTAACAGATGTCATTTTCATCCACAGCCCCCTCACTCATCTGGCAAAGAGCAGGGAGAGGATTAGGAAGGAAGAGGGTTCCATACAGTCAGGCAAAATTAATTAGCTGCAATCGCACTGCTGAGCTGCCAGGTGAATTTCACAGCACAATCACTCCAAGCTCCTGCCTTTGTACAGCAGTAACATCGTATACGCTTTCAATACCCTATTTTCCTCTATGCATGGGCAAGCAGAAGGTGCCATGCTTGGCTTAGAATCTTAGGATAATCAGTTTTGTACAGGAGTGCACATTAAGAAACTCAATAGCTTCTGATCCCATTTTTCCTCCTCCAACATTCATCCTACTCACTCGGGGTGGGGTGCAGGGGGGCTGAAGTCCCCTCTCTGGGCCCACAGTCAGTGTGCTGCTTGGTAGAGCCAGGCCCTTCGAAAAGCAGCATAATTCCCAAAGGGGCATCTGATGTGCTAATTGATTTTTTTTTTCCACTCTGGACATTTGGCTTAACTTTCTGGGTCTTTGTTTTCTCATCTACAAAACAGGACTACGAAAGACACAGTCTGCAAACCTAACAGCAAATTGGTTCCAGACAATGTCTCATTAGCCAAAACTAATTAATTAGCATGAAGATGAACTCTCATGGTATTATGAGCTCTTACACTTTTTAACCAGTGTGTGCTTTGCAAGCTGAGCCTTGGATATGTCGGGTTCTGCATAAACACTAGGAGCTACAGACACGGGTGGGATGTCCATCTCTACTGCCCATTGCTGCTATTTGGAAAAGAACCATGTCATTCCTCATATCTGTTGTTGGGTCTTCTCCAAAACATCAATTTACTTGCAATGGATTGTGAAGAGACCTATATGTGCCATGATTGAGCTATAAGGGTGATAAGGCACTTTTCAGGTGAAACTAAACAGTTAAGAAAAACCAAACTGTGACATTAGGGTGTGATCCCAGTCATAAAAGGGAGGTAAGTAGTAACTCTGTCACCATGTTAAATGAAGCCCAGCTCTACAGCCTCAAATTCCTGGTTTCCTCGCCACTAAAGGGGCAGGAGGTTACCTATCTGTCTCACTGTGCTGTTGGGTTTTGTCTATCCCCACACCTAGTACATAATCATTGCTCAACAGAACTCTATGGGGCCATAGCCATGATGCATGCATCACAATGCAGCTTATTGACATTCTGATTTGAATTTCATTAAACTGAAAATATGGAAAGGGTGGGAGAGGGATTGGGGATGTCAATGTTTTAATCATACCTGATGTCCCAGAAAGCACAAAGGAAAAAGAACCACATCCCCAACAGCAGCCTACCATACACAAGGATAACAGAATGAACCGGAAAGAGGACAAAGTCCATACCTTTACAGCCATGGCTGATCAGCCCTGTCATAAATCCATACCACCAGGAGTTGCAGACAACCCTGGGTGTTAGAAAGACATCCCTGTATCAAAAGAAATGATCTTTTCAATATCCCCATCATGGTCCTCAGTCTGCTACACAGAACAAATCTGTATCTCTGTCTTGAAACAGTACTTCTAGTCTCTGCTAAGAACTCCTTGTGCCCTTCTAACTGTCCAGCTCCCAGAGACACAATGTTGCCTAGAACTTATACTCAACACTGAAGTTGGTGAAAAGTGGAGTGAATCTAGGTCAACTTGATCCAGTTGCATTACTATCTTAACACTCAGCGCTCAGGGTTTGGTAGATAGTTCCATGAATAAAGCAATTATCGCACAAGCATAAGGGTTGGAGTTCAAATCTCCAGCACTCATGTAAATACTGGGTGGGCATGACAGCCTGCTTATAATCACAGCACTTAGGAGGCAAACTCAGAGGTTCCACCAAACATGCTGGCTAGCTGAACTAAGCAATTCAGGAAGCTACAGATTGAAGTAGAGACTTTGCCTCTGGAAAATAAAGTGGAGAGCAATCAAGAAGACAGCAAATCAAGACCTGCTGTTCACATACACAGAGCACACATGTTCACACACATGCACCCTTACACACCTGCACATTCGCTCACATGTGGACATACATGTGCATATGCATAGTATGCACACACACACATATATACATATATATACACATACACATATACATATACACTCTCATAAACTAAAGACTTAATGTCCCTTCTGTAATATGGAGAATTTAATTTAAAAAAAAAGATGCCCCATATAGTATTTTGCACAATGTGAGCACCAACCCTAATTTATATTAAGTGTCCAATAACATTGGCAATTTGACAACATGAAGACTATAAAGGAGATCATAATTCCTAATGCTGTCTGAGCAATGCAAACCTGTCTGTCACACGCTGTGTACTCCACTGAATGCTGAAAACTCTTTTTCCATGCAAGCTCTTATGTTAACATTCTAACAGCATTAGCCAATCCCAAATCTATCTCATGATGACATAGGAACTAGACTCCTGTGCTATCTAATTGCCTCCTTCCACACTGACTCATGATGCTCATGCCCTTTGCAGACTGGGATCTCTGCATACCTGTTCAGACGGCCTTTGTCCTAAGTTCTACAAACATTTACTTTCCCCTGCCTTTTGTCCCCCATCAATGCTTTCCAGCCAGATTAGCTCCACTTTGGATAGTTCTATTAATCCCCAAACTTCTCTAGCCAACATTTACATGGCATTCATGTGGCTGTTACTTACTTAGTAATGAATTTAACTTTGTCCAAAAAGAAATCTGGCTTTTCCCTAGGCTTCCAGGATAATACCACTAACATTTAAAAAGGCATGCAGACAGGACCAGGTCTCCAATAAGGAAAGTTTATACCTTCAAACAAGACATTCTTTGACAAGTGACCAAGTCCTCTATGGTTATCACTTACCTCTTTGAGCAGGTGGGAGGGCATATTCATCTCACCAATCAGCTCATTCCCACTGTCTCAATCAGGGGAGGAACTACTTCCTCCAGAGGGTAGTGCTATAGTTTGAATATTAAACAGCCCCAATGTCCTATAGATTAAAAGCTGAGTTCCCAGCTTGGCACTATTGGGAGGTGGTGGAACCTTTAAGGGGCAGAGCCTCCTTGGAGGGTTCTGAACACTGAGAATGTGCTCTTGAAGAGGATTGCAGTAACCGAGTCTTCTTCCTTCCCTTTTGTATTGTGGCCATGAGATGTACGACTTTACTATACCATATACTCTCCACCATGATGTGCTGCTCCAACATCCACACAGGGACCTAAAAAGCAATGGATCTAGTCATTCATTGTGAGTTAAAGTGAGGCTTTTCTCTATATAAGTTGATTTTTCACAAATATATCATTGCAATAAGGGAATCACAAATAGCTTACAGTTCATGATAACGTCTAAGATAATGGTTCCATGTGCTTGGTCCCTACATAGTAAGTAGTAGGGCTAGCATTAAAGCAGTGCAGGCCTGTGAAGTAGATTGATGTTATGAGAGTTCTGAGCTCTTCATCCCTTCATCTTAAAGGATGTGAACTTTCTCTTCCAAAGGACAACAAAAATAACCTGACACCTCCGAAAACATTGTCCCTGCAGACATACATGGAGTCACCAGCACTATTGGGAAGCAGAGGGCAGTGCTTTTTAGACATGAACCATCTTCTCACCCCCAAGGAAGACAGATAGAAACCCAGCAGAACCTGCCTGCTGATTAGAAGCAACAGGAATGAAACCAAGTCAGGACAGTTGACAATAGCAATCTCAAGACCTCCTACCCAACTCTACCCCACCCCCACCTACTCAGAAATATCTCTCTCCTAGAGGACCCTCTGTACAGCTTGCAGATGGAAGGTCTGTACAATGGAGAGATAAAAGGTAGCTCAAGGTGTTCCCTGTAGGAATAAAGACAGCTGAAAAGGAATGAAAGAAAACTGTATCCTTTTCTTTGCAGCATTTATTTCTTCTCTTATAAGTCATTGTGTCTAAAAGGTCACTCTTTGAGGCTGATGGCTTTCTGAAGAATGTGCTTCCTTTCTGGTCTTTACTTAGAGAGTCTGAGTGTCACAAGATGAAGAGGCTGATATAGCAGGTACTCATAAAATCTTAAATTGTGACCACATGAATAGGTAAAAGAAAACTTACCTGTGCCCTAAAATTCTATGCTTTTCATGAAACTGACTCACTACCTACTGCACTAACAAGGCAACTGATTCTAGTTCTTGTAAAGGTTGAACTTGTGAGCTTCTCTGCTTTCATGTGTCCCTTGCTAAGGCTGGCTTTTGAAAGGAACCAATAAGGCTGCTTTTTCAGAATGGTTCAGGAGGCAGTGGTTCTGACTCATCCTCCATTCAACTGTCTGCCCACCTGCCCATCCACCTATCCATCTACCCACCTATCAATCCAACATCTACCCACACACCCATCTACCATTTATCTTCCCAACCCCTCCATCTATCCACCCACGCATGCGTCCACTTGCCCATGTACCCACTGACCCACCCATCTATCCATTCACAGGTCTTCCAACAGCTCACTGTATACTATAAATAGAGAGTATGGCAGAAAACTCACAGACATAACATCTATCCTTATGCGGTGGGCATTTAAGACAGGTATAGACAAAGCAATCAACACAGCAAAATGGTTCTTTATAAATCTCCTGCAACTTCATTTAGAAACAACCTTGATTTGTACCTCCTAAAAGACAATCCAGGGTTTGTGACCCTGAAGAGTTGGGCTTTCTTTGTTGTGAAGTGAGTAAATACACTTTTGTTTTCAAAAGCCCAGATGAGTGGTCCCATGTTGCCCCAGGAGCACACTTACCTACTGCTTTCATTATGCACTAGACTTTGAAGACCTGGATATGGCCAGGTGGGGAGCTTGGCATTCTGTCTTGATGCTAACTAACTGTTTGCTCTCGACAGGCAGCTGGGCTGTGAAACTTCTCTATGCATAATGAAGAGGAATTGGGTTGGCAGTAGCTCTCAACCTTGGCTACAGATAGAATCACCTGGAACTTTTAAGTCTGGATACCTAGGCTCTATCTTAACCAATTAAATTAGAATTTCCAAGCTCAGAGCCAATCCCTTTGTTTCTTAAAGCTCCACAGGGGAATCTGATAGGAGCACAAGGCCAAGAATGAGGTGGTTGAAGCTTCAGCTCCAACTAGTGAAGAAAATTTTACTCTAGCCCCTCCCACTCAGCTGAAGAGTAGGATATGGGCTGGATTCTGCTTCCTAATAGGCACCCGCCACATCTTGTCTCGAGCCCGGCTCCCCAAGAAGAACAAGGCCATGGATGAGAGGGAATACCTAAAGGAAGGGCCCAGGCTGCAGGCAGAGGAAAAGCTGCTGTAACGGGCATCACAGTGTCCTCCTAACATTGCCAACAGACAGAGCCAAGGAGAGAAGACACAGTCAGAGCAGATCACGGAGCACGGGAGCCTCAGGACTCTTATCTACCAAAAGGCTGGAAATAGACCCAGATTCTTCGAGTACTGAGCCTCAGAGAAGAATGACTATTAGGAAGAAAAGCAAAGACCATAAATATCGTGTAAGTAATTTTTCCCAGTCACTTAGAGCCAAATGTGTTAGCATTTGGAGGAAAACCCTTGATGCAGGAATATGAGAGTGCTCCCAGCTCCAGCTAGAACACCTTTCTTCTCATAGGTGCCCTAAGCCACACCAGCTGTAATACAGAGAGCTACGTCAGTGCTGCCAAGGAGAGGGCACTTCATCCTCAGGTGGAGGGAGGGCTAGGTAGGGACCTTGGGCTTCCATTCTTCTCAGGCTTCTTTCAACTACAGTTCACAAGGGTAGTTGAATACCATGGAGCTCCTCCTCTTCTCTCTTGCCTGCTCTCCTTCCCACCCATCCTGAGCTCCATCTATTCCACACCCTCGTCCCTTCATGAGCAATTTGACTTCATTTTCTTCTGCAGAGAACCTACGTCTATGCCTCTGAATTTCCCCGTGGGAAATGATGCCCAGACCCTAGTTTTTTTTTTTTTTTTTTTTCCCAAAGACTATACCTTTACGGCTCTCCCTTTGCTCACTGTTGGAACTACTGACTGTATTTTACAGAAATAAAAACCCACAAGGTGTTCTCTTGGTTGGCAAAGCTAACAGGAAACAGCTGGCAGTTTTGGAAATGACTCCATGGAATCTCGGTTCTGGATACAGAGAGAGTCACAGCCCAGTGCTTCCTGGCTTTGACTGTGGTTGTTATCATCTGGATGGACCCCTGGGGAGGAGTTCCATCACCCATTCCACAGAGGTTATGTTTTAATTAGTTTTTAGGAGGCAACTTAGTTGGGATTTAGTTCTCCCTATCCGCCCCCAAGGAAATTCTAATGTGAGGTAAAAGAGACAACCTCATCTTTTCTCCTCCCCTCTGGTACCATTTCCTGCCCTCTCCTTTCTTTCCTTTCTCCTCCCTTCTGTTTTTCTTTCCTTCCCTCCCTTCCTGCTCCCTTCTGGCAGCTTTCTGGCAGAGTCCCACTCCATCACCCAGGCATCTCCGAAGAGATAAGTCATGATATAAAAATGTCACACCGTTCATTAACCTGCAGGATCCCTGTTTGTAATCCTACAGGACATGCTTTCCCATATCCAGCACTACCATCAGAGACACCTAAAGCCTCCAAAACCCAGCCACTAGAAGCCTTTTCCCTATGCAGTTAATTATCTCACGTTATGTGTTACCATGCTGGAGAAATGGCTAACACACTCCCCAAAGCAACTTTAACCACTTGATTTGCAAACATAAGCAAAGCTTTTGAACTATTTCTTGTAAATCCCTATTAGAGAGAAGCAGATCTTGAGCTCAATCGATCAGAACCAGTCAACGGATGTATAATTATCTAACTGAGAATGTTCCAACTGACTAGACAGACTAGAAGAATAATCTGGCTGTGTAATGTAACCAGCAGCTACTTCCTATACTTCACATCCATGTTCACCCTACAGAGATGTTCCTTGGGCTTTCTTTGTGGTGCTCCTGAACTCCTGTTGTAGCTGCCTCATTACCTTGTTTCAACTGACCTCACACTTCATCTGACTTGATAAGTCTTAATATGTACAATAGTTAACCAGTTCCAAAGTCATGGAAAGGACAGGGCCATAAAACTACCAGCCCCAGCAAGAGGCCAAACCTAGCTAAGAACTGTTTCTCTGGGTGAACAAACCTTCACTTCTTTTTTTTTTTTTTTTCCATGAAGTCTCATTTTTTTGCTTAGAAGTGAGAGGGAAGTATACTGTTTACCCCTTCCCATTCCAAACCCACTTTGAGAATGTTCCAGGCTTTGGGATTATGGTGGGGAAAGTGGTAATGAGAACAAAGGAAGCAAGCAACAACACTGGTTGCTGTTTTGGAGAACACCAGAAGAGGTGGACAAAAATGTGAGCTGTGACAGCAGCTATCGGCTTACCCCCATCCCCCTCAGGAAAACATCCTAGGGACTCTGCAAGCCCTGCTGAGCCTTTGCTAGTGCCCTGCACTGCCCCCTGCAGCTGAAAATCCCCAGGCAGAAAGGCTGTCCTGAATTCAGACACAGCCAGAACAAAGGAATAGAGAAGGGAACACTATCCAGTAACACACTACACTCTGACTCTAGTGACAATCTGTTGTGGCTGTGTAGGGCCACCAGTTCTGTCGCCCCGGGAACATGCTCCCATGCAGCTGCCCCCAGACCTGATGAGGCTTGGAGAAAATAGGTTTGAAATGCATGAAGTATTTCACCTGGGAAAAAACTTTCAAATCATAAAACATGTACAATTAATGGCAGGAACCAGCATTCTCACTAACGTTTAGTCGAAATGGGAGTTCTCTCAAGAACACACTCAATAATACAGACCATAAAGTTACAAACACGCCTTGGTTGTGCTTTGCTGGTGGGAGCAGGTTGAAATATGGTGCTGCAGGTTTCATGTTTAAAAAGCAGTCTTGTGTAATGCTAGCAACAGTGAGAGCATATCTTAAATTCTACAGTTTACAAATCCCAACTCTCAAAATAGGACATACAGAAATAGGGACCAAAATTAGAGAAGCAAGCTAAACTTTTTAATCCTTTGTGTGAAAAAATATCACTTGATAGCAGTTATACAGAGAGATCAGCAAAGCGTGTGAAGTTCAAAAGAGAACTGCAGAAAGACGGAATCCAAACCCAGTGTGGTAGCACACACCTTCAGTCCAAGCACTTGGGAAGCAGAGGACAGCCAAAGCTACATAGACCCTGTCTCAACAACAACAAAAAAAAAAAAAAAGGAAGAAAGAAAGAAAGATGGCAATCCTCCCAGCAATGTGTTAGACAGTTAATTACTAAAAATGACTATGTGTGCTACCAGAATTTGATGACTTGGGGGATTTTGAGGTGTTTTATTTTGTGCTTTACCTTCCTGTTTTATATACTCACTTTTTGACTCTTTGTATGAGTGTTGGTGTGTGGGCGCATTGTGAGGGTTGGCATCAGGTATCTTTCTCAATTCCTCTCCATTCTATTTTTGAGGCATGCTCTGTCACTGACCTGGAGCCCTCCAACTCCACTGGGCTGCCTGAGCAGAGAGCACCAGTGATCCACCTGTCTCCACTTTCCCGTTGCTAGAGTTACAAGCATGTGCTATTTCATTCAGTTTTCCTTTCTTTTTTGTTGTTGTTTTTTAAACATGGGTACCGGACATCAAACTCAGATCCTCATGCTGGACAGCAAGTCCTTGACTGACTGAGCCATCTCCATGTCCCCCATATTCACTATTTTTTTTTTTAAATTTTATAAAGTTAGAAAGAAAATACAAGTTAAAAACTAGATGCGTCTGGATGTGATCAGCATCTCTGCACAGTGTAACAAAGAGATTCTCTTAAGTTTGGCTTTTAGAAATATTCCAACTTAAAAGGACTTTTAGGTGGAGCTTATATTCTTGATTTCACAAAGCCAAGACATAGAACCAGGACCAAAGTTTTAATGGGAATTAGTGGCAAAGTCGAAATCAGCAGCTAGGCTCCCTGATGCTTGTCTTCCTGCTCCTGGGTGCATAGTTGCAGCCCAGTAGTACATCTTGTTTTTTTTTTTCCTGGGATTATTTACACTGCTTTCTTGGAAACACATACATTAACAAAAAAAAAAAAAAAAAAAAAAAACCTTTCCTCTGTGCCACAATGTTACAAAGCAAAATGCCCCCCATAGTGACTTTTTAATCCATGCATTGCACCCTCCTTGTTCGAGGTCTAAGTTTCCCAACTTCACTGATACAAAGAGGTCTCTACAGAAGATGCTGGGAGAGATGGTACCAGTGCCGCCTGCTGGCCAAATAGAGCATCACAGGTCTGGCAGTGCTTGAAAACTGTGAGATAAATATATATATATAGACAGACAGACAGACAGACAGACAGACAGACAGACAGACAGACAGACAGACAGACAGACAGACAGATAGATAGATAGATAGATAGATAGATAGATAGATAGATAGATATAGAGATATATCATTCACAAAGATGGGAGAATTCCTCATTAGGGAAATGGACATGTTCTCTGAGACTGTTCTGGTCATGCTCAGTAGCAATCAGAATTCAATCAAGACCCTGAACGAAAGAAATTGAGATAATGGAACTCAGACCAATCCCTTGAAATTCCTTGTGTGCAAGCATCACCTGGAAACCTTGTTAAGATTCAGATGCCCATCAACTAGGTCTAGAGTACAATGTAAGACCCTGTATTTCTCAAAAGCTCCCAGATGATGCTACCCATAAAGGAGAATATTATTAGTAGCAAAAATCTAGGTGGAGGCTGGGGGGATAGCTCAGAGATTAAGACTGGCTGTTCTTCCAGAGGTCCTGAGTTCAATTTCCAAGCAACCACATGATGGCTCATAGATATTTACAATGAGATCTGGTGCCCTCTTCTGGCATGCAGGTATACATTTATTCACTGTATACATAGTGAATAAATAAATCTAAAAAGAAAAACTCTAGGTGGAAGTTCACAGACTTAGGTATCAAATCTAAATGCTTAAGTGTCAATGTTTCTACATACTAGCTATGAGATGTCCTCAAAAGGATCTCAGACCTTTAACTGTATGTATTTAAATCAGGAATACCAACATGTACTTCATTATGCTCTTCTGTGTCATGTAGAGGTGACATGTAAACATCTGAGTGGTGTCTTGCACATAGTAAGTAGGCAGGTAGCCCTTATCAACACATTGATTTCTACCCAGTAGGTTCATTTCCTCAACAACTTGCTGCCCGTGGATAGTGTAGGTTAAGGGCTCTAATTTACATAGGGATGTAAATCACAGCATCTGAAAGTTATGGATACCATGGTTTCATTTATGAGCCTCCTTACTGCCAAGGTTAGACCCACCTACATCTGTAAACCCAAAGCTTACAGTCAGTTCACTTAATCATGGTCTAAGTCAACCCTGATGAATGTGTGTCTTCTCTCACATCCAAACTAGAAAGACACAAAAGAACTAAGATTGATGCCTCATGACCACACTGGAGGTAAGCTGTATTTCACATGTTCTCTGAGCAGACACTAGAATGTGACCTGCAGGTAAAATGTCCTGTGACCACAAAGGAAGAAACACGGTGCTGTGCAGCTAGACAGACTATGTTCACCTACTAGAATCATATCTCAGCGACCGAGAGGCCCCAGAAAATCTTTCAAGCTATTGCAGCCTCAGTTTCCTCACCTGTAATGTAACATAATGATTATATTATGTACAACATATGCATAGAGTACGTATGAAGGAGACTCCCAGACAGCAGGGGCTCTTTCCAGACCCAGATCAGGAATAAACAACTACCAAATACCTGTTTCCACAGAGATCCTTTATTAAGTGGGAAAGAAAAGTTAATATGGCTGCTTTCTGACCCGGGCAGAAAACAGCAGCAAATGGCCTTGCAGGTATCATTCTTGGAGTCAGACATGCTACTTTTGCACCATGAGGCCAGGGAGTGTCATTCTTAAGAAGAGAAAAGGGGGGCATCTGTGTTAGAATGGGCTAGCCTGCAGTTGGAGATAATGGATGAGGAAAAAGGGGAAGGGGACAAAGGAAAGAGGGCAGGTATATGTGTCCCAGAAGAACAAATAACTGCTGCTGGATAGAGAGGAGACAGATGTGGTACATGGGCAAATGGTGATTTATAAAGGTAAAGGGGGAAACCCCTTGTTAGAATGAGGTGTTTAATTTTAACTAGGCATGTTAATTAGGTGAACAAAAAAGGCTTCTGATAGCTGGACTTTGGTAGTCAGCCCTAGGAGGAGGAAGTGGCCAAAACAGTAAAAGACCTTGGTGGCTAGTTTTAGGAATGAAATATAATGGTTTTTTATCAAGGTGTGGGGTGGGGGGAGTAAAGCCTGCCAGAGCCATATATTCAAGTGGGCTAGTGTCCCTTCATTCCACCTTTTTTGTTTTATTACACAGTGGCTGGGTGTTGGATAAGTGGGCATCATTCTCTCTGGCTGCTTCCTGCTGACACTGGGGCATAGTTGTCAAGGAAGGGAAGAGCAGGCTGTATCAGTTGATGACCTGGTACTGTGGGACCATTTGAGGCTAGTGAAGTGTAGTCTGTGAGGCTGGACCAGGATGTAGATTCTAAGGAAACAGCTGGGACTGTCCCTGAAGTTATTGGAACAGTCTGTAGTCTGTTGGAACAGATAGACTAAGGACAGGGGTAAGGTTAAGGAATTCAGACTTTTTTTATTGGATATATATTTGAAACTATTAGGTTCATAGTCCTGGCAGTTGGGAAGAGGAGCCCCAATACCAGGGAAAGGGGAGGGATACCAGGGAAATGGGGAGACGACCAAAGAAAGGAGGAGAGGACCCACCCTTAAGTATAGGCAATGGGCAGCACAACTTAGGCTGTTGGTTTGCAGGAGTACTTATCAGGAGTTTGAGAGTTCTCGAGAGAAGCCAGGATGATTTAGATTAGCTATATAAGGTTAATTGGGAAACATCTGCTATCTGAAAGCAGGATTTGGCTGTATAGGGGAAAATGAGACTTTTGTTGTATCAAAACAGTGTGTTTCTTAGCTGTTCAGGTAGGTGGAAAGCCGAAAAGACTGAGAATCCCCTTAAGCTCAAGCTCTATCATATGGGCCCCACTTCCTCAACCAGATGACTCCATCCAGTTTACAGAGGCAGGTTGATCCAACTGTAAGGAGGGTAGATCTATTATTTTTACAGCAGGGGGCCTCTGCTGCCCTTTGGGTTAAGGGATGGTTCAACAAGTCCCCTTGGATGACCACCCCACTTCCTGCTCTGATGGGACCCTCAATGACTTTGCTCTTGCTGTTTACTGATGGACCTTGTATGATTAATAGAATCATTACTTTTGCTTGGGAGTGAATAAGTATGGTCCAGATTATGGTACCTAGACAACGGTACAAGAGCCTTCCGGGCAAAGACAAAGTCGCCTATAGTCCTCCAGTTCTAAGATTAGAACTATTAACAAGAGAAGAAGTGGGGAATGTTAGGATGGAAAAATTTAGCCTAATTCTCCAGTGACCCCAGGAAGCTAGGAGTCTTAAATTCCAAGCTAAGGGTCACCTACATGAATGTTTACGACAGCGTGTGCTTGTCACCCTACCCATAAGCCTGTGCAAAAGCAGACTTCCTGGGCTGAGCATGGGCTTGGATAGTTTAAATTAATTGGTCCGCACTGGATGCTATGAGGTGAATGGTTCACAATGTGCGGGCTTTGTTGTAACCCTATAAAAGCTGTCTCAATTCTGTACCAGGGGTCCCTCAGCCCTCTACCCTACATGGTGTATGGCTGATGGCCCCAGTGCACTGGAATATAAAGGACCTTATGCGTTTGCATCAAGACCACTTCTTGTGAGTGATTGGGGGGGGCGCCTTTCCTGAGTGGGAGCGTGAGGGACCACGCTCTCGCAAGTCTTACTTACAGTTATGGAAAGGTTGAGGGAACTTGGCTTTGGTTCCAAAAAAGGGGGACTTCAATGGTCAATGGGACAAGTGGTCGGTAGTGGGGGTAGAACATTGGCAACTGGGTTATCTGTGGCAAGAGGTACTGTGGTTACCAGAGGGCTTTGAAAAGAGGTGAAAAGAAAGCAGTGAGACATTGAAGGAGGTATCAGTCATGTTGAGGAGAGTTTGTTGGGATGACCTTAACCCAGGTTAAGGCTGGAAGAGTTTTCATGTGACAGAGAGGATATAGCTTAGGTTTAGTTATGTCTTGCAATTATGAGTATGGGATTTGTTTAGAGTGTTTAATGTCTGAGGACTTCTAGACAGTTAATAAATTTAGGCAATCATTTGGGCAGAGGAAAAGTAAAAGTGTGAATAAAAGATGAGATTTGTGAGGAACTGGTGGTCTTGAGGGACCAGAAACTGGAGGGTGAGGATGAACATTGATAATGAAGGAATCAGTCTGATGTGGCTGCTTGACAGGAAGGAGCTGTCACCCTATGAGAAGTGTCAGCAGAAGTAGCTAGAGGACCCTCTTGTGTATGAGAGGAATGGGTAGGAAGTCTTTGGGCGTTTAAGACAGGGTATAGAGGACCTGGGGCACAGATAAGGAGTGTAGATGGACAAGGTGACCTAAAGTGAGGGGTTTATGGGTTGGCATAAAAGAGACTCCTAGATAGATGACTGTTACAGAATATCATTTTAAGATGTGTTACATTGGTTTATGCTGTGGAACATTTGTTTTAATGATGCAAAGATGTGGTGCATTCTTTCATGTTGCACTTGTTTAACTCTGTGAAGCTGTGTTACTTTGCCTGTCTACAAAAACCTCATTTGTCTAATAAAAATCTAAACAGCCAATAGCAAGGTAGGAGGAAGAACAGGAAGGGCTTCAGGAAGCAAGAATAAATAAATAGGGGGGGGGGAATAAATAAGGGGGAAAGGGCAATCAGGAAGCAAAGGAAGATTAAAGAATGAGAGAAGAAAAGGAGAATGGAACAGCCACCCAGCTAAACAGCAAACCATCAAAAAAAGGTTATAGAAATAGAGAATGATGAAATCCCAGAGGCAAAAGATAGATGGGATAATTTAAGTTAGGAAAAATGGGCAAGAAACAAGCCAAGCTAAGGATGGGCATTTATAAGTAAGAATAAGTGTGTGTGTGTGTGTGTGTGTGTGTGTGTGTGTGTGTGTGTGTGTGTGTGTGTGTGTGTGTTTATTTGGGAGCTGGATGGCAGGCCCCACAAACAGCAAAGAACCAAAAAGTAAAAGGTGACTTGGGGAGAGGAGAGGTGAAATGTGAGAGTTGGTAACTTCTGAAACTGAGGAAATTGAGGAGTGAGGCAGTGTTAGCTTCACTATCAAGGAAGAAAGGATTGTAAAGTCAGAGGTTATCTACATACTGAAGCAGGCAGGAGGAAAAGGCAAACAGCAGGACGGATCTGTAGTGAATGTCTGGCCAAAAAAGTGGGGACTGCCTCTAGTTGTCAGTATTGTTGAGTGTTGGGCTCTGATAAAATAAAGGTGAAAAGACCTTGAGAATGTAGTCTAGACTGAAAAGTGAGTGGTGTTGCCTGGGATAGGATCGTGTAAGGGTCAGGGATGACAGGGTGAAGAGGGGTAATGGCAGCATTAATGGAGTACTGGTCCTGTATCAAGGGAAAAGCTCCATTGGGCTTGTTTTTAATCGTCAGTTGCAACATAAGGTGCAACATAAAAATGATGGATTGGAGGCCCTAGCAGAGGCTGGTTAAGGGCAAAGAATATTGGGGTTTGCAGGTATAGGCAGAAGGGCCATTGAATTTAATAGGGAGGGACATGCAGCAAGCGCAGGAAAGGTGATGCTCCATACAATGTGATAACTAAAGAAGTGGGCAGAGGACACAAGGGGGTTGGGACTTGGGGGAGTGGCAGAGTGTACAAATGGAGGCTGCAGAAGGGAAGAGAAGGGACACAAGAGTGTCCTGGGAGATGTTGTCAGAGGAAAAGGCAAATTTCATGTCAGTTCTGGAAAAAACATCCTTTCCTGTTTCCTAGTGAGGGAATAGGACATGAGGGGGTGAGGAGAAAGAAACCTTGAAGGGAGAGGAGTCTGGGGGCATCTGGAGCAGTGGTGTGTATTCTGACTAAGGGTAAGTGGGACCCCCAAAGTAGCATAAAGACAAGGAAAGAAATCTGAAACAACTTTTCATATACCTTGAATCATTCTCTTATCACAACTTAAGCTTTTACAGCTCAGGCCTTACATAAACTTTATGCTTTAAATTATTTTCTCAAACCCATAAATCATTTACTGAAACCTTTATGAGTTGCTTAAACTTTCATATTTTCAGATCTTAACACAAATTGTCATAACTTTAGAACTATCCTAGACCTGCACACCTTGTATCATTCATTTCCCTTGACCTACATAACTTACTTGTCTTTTTTTTTATAACCTTTAGAAACTTTAAATCTTTATTAGTGTGAGCGCATGAAATTTACTGGTTGTTGTTGTTAAAGCTACAGTTTATCGTGAATGTCATCAGAGATCTGAAAAGGATAAATCTGAGTAGGAAGAACAACTTAAATGATTTCCATATCATTTAAAATGACAGAGACTTACTGGCTACGTGGATAGTCATCCTAGGTGCCTCCATGGTCATTGAGGACAGAGGTCCCAGGGCAGCATCAATCTTTGGCTACCAGGCCCAGAAGATCTAACAGACTTTCCTGTGGAGTAAGAACTTGGGGATGGGAGACCAAATTACCCTGTCTAGGCAAAGTGGAGCAATAAATTCCCCACAGTTTGGACAGGTCTTGGCAGCAGTAGAGGTGAAGGGTAAATTCTTACCCAGTAGTTAGTGTTACCACATTTAAAGCCAGCTCCAGGTGGAGTCCTTCTGCACCCATCTATCTTCTTTGGAGGACATTAGGGGTGCTGACAGGAGCTCAAGTGTTGCTCTATTACACAATTTTAATTAAACATTTTAAATGTCATATTTAGCAAATCTCTGAAGACTTTAAGGACCATTATCTACTAAGTGTACCTGGACTAGACACGCTTTGTAGCTATTTGTTTCAAAGGCTTAACTTTGAAAACATTACATAGATGGAAGATAGATAGATGATAGATAGATAGATAGATAGATAGATAGATAGATGATAGATATGAAGTTAAGTGCAGCTTATTTCTGAAATTAATCATGTATAGTTATGGACATATTAAGAAATATGGTTATGAGGTAATAAATATTAACTTGTATGCTTTAATTATCTTTAACACTTTGGGCAGTCTCAGGACAAGAAAGGGTGAAGGTGAGGAATTGGCAGCAGCAAGGACCTTGGTATAGGGAACTGTTATCACAGGATTATAAATTGTACAGTAGTTTACTAGGTTATCAACAGTAAAAAAAAAAATTGGCTTTAGTAAGGGAAGGGGAGCAATGTTGGACTGACAGGAGGGGATTTTTTGGAGTGAGGAGTGAGGGAGGGGCTACTATTGGAATAGCACAGCTGGAACAAGGAGTGGAGGAGGCAGGGCAGATGTGGGGGGTCACAATCACCCAACTCAGGCCTATGAAACCTGCAGTTCTTCCAGGAGGAAGCTGAGGAACCAGAGGGGCATCGCAGATGCCACAGGCCCTAAGGGAGTCACTGTGGCCCACACTTGGGCCTGAGGAAACTGCAGTTCCTGGAGGGAGGGAGTGGCCTATTGTTAAAGCATGTTGAAGTAGCTGATGTGTTATGCATGGGCACCAGTGTGCTCACATTGGCTGGAAAGACGGGAGACGAACTTAGACACCTGTAAGCAGAGGGAACTGTAGCAGCTGCTGAAATTCAAGCCTGAGGGGCATGGACTTGGGCCAGGTACTCCAGCACCATGTGCTAGAACAATCGGAGGGAGTACAGGAGGCTGGTCTGCCTGGTCTAGGTGAATTTCAGGTGGATAGGGGAGTGGAAGGGTGGCAAATGAGGAAGACTTTTGAGAAGGCAACTGACAATGAGAAACTAGGGACTGGTTGCACAGGCAGTGCATCAGCTGGTAGGCACCAAGTGCATGGCAGTCAGTATTGCTGCAGTGCACAGAGGGTTAAAAAGGACATGAAAGAGTGCAAAAGTTTACAGTAGAGTTTGGAAAAGTTCAGAGTGCATAGGAGTCACAGAGACAGGAGGAAAAGCAGAGACATAAAAGATCTCTTTGTATTTTCCCATGCACTCACAAAAGTTGTAATGATCCTGAATGTGAGGATCCTGAGAGCTGTTAGGTGGCCACTTAGACCGGGTACTATAGTGAATGAGTTCAGGAGATTTGATGTCCAAGACTTTTAGGCATTTGTGGCTCTAGAGGAGGCATCCCAAAGTCCAATTAGTCCAAATGGAAGAGGCCAGGTGGAACCTATCACCAATAGTGGATGATCAGCCAAAGGTCAAGAGGCAAGGAGTCCGCTGTATCTTGAGTGGCCCTGAACAGACTCTCTGGGAGGGAGAGGGTCGTCACCCAAGCTCCATCACCAAGAGAGTGACCTTAGTAGGTCCAGACTCCAGTGAGTCTGTGAATCTGGGGCCTGTCGACAGTATTTCACAGACAGTCCAGAAGAGACACCAGATCTCAGCAATACAGTCACCAAAAGTAAATGGGGAAGTCCCTTACCAAACCTCACTAGATGGAATGTGCCTCACTAGTTTGGAAGTCCTCCTTAACCAGTGAAGGTCATGGTGGGGAGCAATCTCTCCAATCCCACAAGACAAAGCAGGGACATGGACACTCAATGGCTGTCACACAGAAACCTGAGGACTGTGTAGAACTTACCAATCACCCTGTGTTGTATGAGGGAATCAGGCAGCAGGAGGACTAGAACATGTGAAAAGGGATTGGGGGGTTATTGACCAATCCTGGGTTACTGTACCAATAAAAAGGACTATTTAGACAGAAGCTCCTCTCCTGCAGACCCCAGATCAGACAGAAACCACCCCCAAACATCTGTTTTCACAGAAATCCTGTATTAAGCTAGGAAGAAAAGTTAAAGTGGCTGTTTTCTGATTCAGGCAGAAAAACAATAGCATATGACCTTGTAGGTGTCATTCTTAAGAAGAAAAAAAAAAAGGAAGGTCTGTGTCAGAATGGGCTAGGGTGTGGTGGTGAAGGAAATAAAGGGACAATAAAAAAGAGGAAGGGGAGGGGAAAGGGGCAGGGATATTTTTCCTGGAGGAACAAAAGACTGCCCCCATTTCAGTTTTAGCCTCCTTACAGCCACTGCTTGAGTCTCCCCTACCCCCACTCCCTCTGAATGAGAAATCCAAGAGAGCTTGGACCATCCAGAGTTACTAACATCAAAGTCCAGACCCACCTTCACTCACTGGGAGAACAGAGTACAGAGAGAGAGAGAGAGAGAGAGAGAGAGAGAGAGAGAGAGAGAGAGAGACCCCACCTGCACCAACTGGAAGAAGGGACTGGAAGACAGCAGTACAAGAACACATTCAACCATAGAAAGACAAATATGACACCACCAGATTCTAGAGACCTTACGCCAACAAAAACTGAACATAACAACGCAGATGAAGAAGAGAATAACCTTAAAAATAACTTCATGAAAATGATAAAATCTCTCAAAGAGGATATGAGAAAACCCCTTGAAGAAATGCAAGAAAAGTAAACAAAAAACTGGAAGAAATAGAATAAAAGACAAACCAAAAATGTATTGTAAGACCTGCGAGAGTGTGGTCCCTCACGCTTCTACTCAGGAAAGGCCCCAAATCACTCACTATAAGTGGTCTTGATGCAAACGCATAAGGTTCTTTATATTCCAGTATACTGGGGCCATCAGCCATACGCCATGCAGGTTAGAGGGCTGAGCGACCCCTAGCACAGAATTGAGACAACTTTTATAGGGTTACAACAAAGCCCGCACATTGTGAACCAATCACCTCGTAGTATCCAGTGCAGACCAATTAATTAAAGTATCCAACCCCGCCATTAGCCCAGGAAGTCTGCTTTTGCACAGGCTTCTGAGTGTTCATTCACTCACAGGCTGCCATAAACATTAAAGTAGGTGACCTTCAGCTTGGGATTTAAGATTCCCAGCTTCCTGGGGTCACTGGAGAATTAGGCTAAATTTTTCCATCCTAACATTCCCCACTTCTTCTCTTGTTAATAGTTCTAATGTTAGAACTGGGAGGACTATAGGCGACTTTTTCTTTGCCCGGGAGGCTCTTGTACCATTGTCTAGGTACCATAATCTGGACCATACTTATTCGCTCCCAAGCAAAAGTAATGATTCTATTAATCATACAAGGTCCATCAGTAAGCAGCAAGAGCAAAGTCATTGAGGGTTCCATCAGAGCAGGAAGTGGGGTGGTCGTCCAAGGGGACTTGTTGAACCATCCCTTAACCCAAAGGGCAGCAGAGGCCCCCTGCTGTAAAAATAATAGATCTACCCTCCTTACAGTTGGATCGATCTGCCTCTGTAAACTGGATGGAGTCACTTGGTTGAGGAAGTAGGGCCCATACGATAAAGCATGAATTTAAGGGCATTCTCAATCTTTTTGGCTTTCCGTTCAGGATCAGGGGGTGGCGCTGGTTTGATATGGGAGGCAGAGATCCAGGTGGGGATTTCTTCAACCTTCACTGCTGTAGGCATGGTCAGGAGCACAAAATATGGTCCTTTTCACCGAGTCTCAAGGTTTCCTACCCGGTAATGCCTTACATATACCCAATCTCCAACCTGGAAGCGATGTGGGACTTGCAGGTCTCCTTCCACCGAGTAAGCCTCCCGGAGATGCTTCCATGCTCGCTGTCTCACCCACTCGAGCACCTTGAGCCTAGTGAACAGGGGCTGAGAGGACATTGCATCAGCACCATGTGCAGAGACAGTTTCCACCAGTGGAGGGGGGCCCCCACAAAGCAACTCACAGGGGTCAGCCCAACCCATTCAGGGGTGTTTCTAACCCTGAAAAGCATGAAGGGTTCTAACCTTAACATAGCAAAATATACCATACAACAGTTATCAAACAAGAATCCCAGTTAACAATATGTAGTCCATTAACATTTTGTAAGACTTAAAGAAAATATCATCTATCCTATCTTGGTGAGTCTAAAGTCTTATATGTAACTTATCTTTAATCCTAACTAAGGAAAACTATAACCAAAACTATCTGTCTTCAACTCCTTCAAAGACCACAGAAGGATAATACATAAACTCTAGAAATTACAGAGACAACTCACTGCCTGGTCAGTCACCTCAAGTTCTTCTGTAATGTTCCATCTTCAGCCCATAGGCCATAGTGTGTCTTGCAGACTCTTCAGCAAAGCAGGAATCATTAAACTGTCCATCTGTATTGGCAGTTTGTCAGCCATTTTTCTCTGTTGCAGAATGTCTGACAGACTCTTCCATGAAGCAGGAACCCTGTAGCATTGTCCATCCTACATTAGCAGTCATTTTCCTGTGGGTCCTGCATGTCCAGTTTCTACAGCATAAAGTCAAACAGTCCAGACAAGAGAAGTACCTTGCTCAAATGGCTAGTCTTGCCATATTAGAAGCAAACTCCATAATGTGTTTCTTCAATGTCCATCTTACTTCTGACGCCAGTGGTGTTACCAGGAGCAGTGGTGCCTCACTGTCAAGAAAAACCCTAAACCATTTTAAATGCCATATTCTGTAAGTCTTTAAAAGGTTTGAAGAATGTCTATTTATCTCAAATACATGTCTGCATATCTGGAAATCCTAACTAACTTAACTCCACGTGTGACTATCATAGGTAACTCTCTACTCTGTACTAAATTATACATTACATTTTTCAATGAGCTATATAAACACAATACCTAAACAAGAGGGGGAAATACATATCACAAAATTGACCTTAAATTTGTATCAATAAATGAAAATCCATTCCAAAACAAAATATTCATATCTATACCATAATTCCTTTTTACCTTTAAAAAGACTGGTTGTGGTCATTAACCATTTATGACCAAGCCCATTTAAATGAAAACAAACATTTATAAACAATATTTGGGAATTTGGGCATCGTTCTTTCCAAACTGCTTCCTGCTGGTAGGGAGTGCTGTCATGGGGATCCTAAGAAGACCCAGAAATCCTGGCTGTAGTGGTCTGCAAGGTTGCAATGTTCCATTAACGTTGCTTCAGGGGGTCTTTCTTGATCAAACCACATTAGTCTGGAAGGAATCCACAGCTTTTCATTTTCTGTGGAAACAAAAATAGAAATCCTTTTCCCCAGTAACTTGTCCTTAGGCTTAAATTTTAGAGTCAAGGCATTTTTAAAATATATAAATTGAATTAATCCAGCAGCATTTTTTAAACTGTTGTTATTTCCTCAGCAGTCAAACAATTTAAAGATAACAGAACAGCATACAATATCCAGTGTTTCTCATCTTTATGTGGCTTTTTTATTATCTATTTTTTTACTTTTTATTTTTACATATTTTAAGACAGGATTTCTCTGTGTAACTTTTATCTGTCTTGGAATTCACTTTGCATACCAGATTTCCTTTGAAATCACAGAGATCTGTTTATCTCTGCCTCCCAAATGCTGGGATTAAAGGCGTGTGCCACCACACACCCAGCCACACTCTGTCTTTTTTAAACCATTTTTTCCCAAGCCTACGTACATTTTAAAACACATTGTAAACCTTGTAAACCTTTAGCAGTTTTTCTTAATGTGAATCTGTCTTTACTGTAAATCTTTCTCTTTTTCTAACAACGAGTCTTTATCTGTTGACCAACAACATTGCTAACAGGAAAGCCATAGCTGTTTTAGGTGGGATCTATCTAAGATGACAGCGGCTACCTTTATCGACAGAACTGAGAGCTGTACTCATTGCCATGGCCTAAGCTGCCATCCAGAAGCATGCTGCCGGCTTGGAGATGTAGTCACTGGGATTGACAGCCCTGCAAGCCCTCAGACACATCAAAAACTTGTTACTTCAGTCAAGTAGTCAAGAGTTAAACTAAGGTCAGGTCATCAGTCAGTCTGTCCTATGATAAAACTACAAAGACACCAAACACACACAGAATGAAAACGCACAAAACATAAACAGATCCAGACAAAAGCGCCAAGCAAAAGAGTCAAACCAACCAACAGATGGAAGCCTGTGGCCTCCTCACCTCCTGGGGTGTCCCCCGAGGCGGCAAACAGATTCAGGCACACGTGGACTGCAAACAGATTCAGACACAGAATTTGGTCCTCCGGACCTACAGATGGGAGCTAACTGGGTGTCCCCAGGCTCCCCATACCACCATGGAGATTCCTCCAGGGAAACTAATAGTTTACATAAATGACCTGAAAAACTCTACCAGGGAATTCTTACAGCTGATAAACACCTTCATCAAAGTGGCAGATTACAAGATTAACTTTAAAAACATCAGTAGCCCTACTATATATAGACAATAAAGGGGCTGAGAAAAACATCAGAGAAACATCACCCTGTGTAATAGACACAAACAGCATAAAATATCTTGGGGTGATGCTAAACAAACAAGTGAAACATCTATGTAATAAGAACTTTGTGTCTTTAAAGAAAGAAATTAAAGAAGATACCAGAAAATGGAAAAAATCTCCCATGCTCTTGGATAGGTAGAATAAAAATAGTAAAAATGGCAATCTTGTCAAAAGCAATCTACAGATTCAATGCAATACCTATCAAAATCCCAGCAAAATTCTTCACAGACCTTGAAAGGACAATACTTAACTTTACATGGAAAAACAAAAGACCCAAGATAGTCAAAACAACCCTGTACAATAAAGGAACTGCTGGAGGTATCACCATCCCTGACTTCAAGCTCTAATATAGAGTTATGTCCTGAAAACAGCTTGGTATGGGCACGAAAATAAACAGATAAACCATTGGAATCAAATCAAAAATCCTGATATTATTAACCCACACACCTACGAACACTTGATTTTTGACAAAGCAACTAAAAATGATACACTGGAAAAAAAGAAAAAATCTTCAACAAATGGTGCTGGTATAACTGGATGCTGACTTGTAGAAGACTACAGATAGATCCATACATATCGACATGCACAAAACTTAAGTCCAAATGGATCAAAGACCTGAACATAAATCCAGCCACACTGAACCTCTTAGAAGAGAAAGTGGGAGGTACCCTAGAATAAATTGGTACAGGAGACCACTTCCTGAATATAACTCCAGTAGCACAGACACTGAGATCAATAATTAATAAATGGGACCTCCTAAAAGTGAGAAGCTTCTGTAAGGCAAAGGACACAGTCAACAAGACAAAACGGCAGCCCCCCAGAATGGGAAAAGATCTTCACCAACCCCACATCTGACAGAGGGCCAATTTCCAAAATATACAAAGAACTCAAGAAGCTAGTCATCAAAACACCAAATAATCCAATTAAAACATTGGATACAGAACTAAATAGAGAATTCTCAATAGAGGAATCTAAAATGGCTGAAAGACACTTAAGAAAGCGCTCAACATCCTCAGCCTCAGGGAAATGCAAATCAAAACAGCTCTGAGATATCATCTTACTCCTCTCATAATCACTAAAATCAAAAATATCAATGACAGCCCAGTCTTTGTCCCTGTCCCCAGGCCTTGGCTACAGGTGAGTTTGGGTCTAATCCCGCTGGGGCAGCAGATTCTCCCCTACACCCTCCGTGGGAAATCCCTGGGTGGGTCCTGGATCTCCCTGCCCCTGCATCCTGCCCCACCAAGAGTGCTCTTGGAGCTCCGATATACCCACACACACACACACACACACACACACACACACACACCGAGAGCCTGCCCTCCCCATACACTCTCCCTTACCCTGCACACTGTCTCACCACTCTGGTTGAGCACTGAGCCAGAGGGTGGAGCCAACAATCAGCCACCTTCGGAGAAATTCCTGGATCCTATCTGAGCATAATAGACTGGCCTATCCAGGCCTATCCACGTGGGACCAACCATAATTTCCACCTGCCGGGTCTTTGACCCCCACCACCAGTCTTCTACTGGAGTTCTGGGCACCTCCCAAAGATCTACCTATCTCTGCGGGTCCACCCGGAGTTTCTGTGAGCTGGATCCTTGACCCCCATAGCAGGACCTCTGCTAAAGAGGCACTACTCAGTTGGAGAGTACCAGCTAGACCCACCTATCAGTGCTGAAACATCCTGAGTATGAGCCCAGCCTTTGTCCCCCAATACCAGACCTTGGCTAGAAGCCTTGGCTAGAGCTAGACCCGACTATCCCTGAGGAAACATCCTGTGGGCTAGCCTCTGCCAAAGAGGCCTCAGCTCTCCTCTGCTGGGGCCTGAACTTTGGCCCCTGCCTATGGAGAGACCTCCTAGAGAGCTTGGAACACCCAGAACTATGGACATCGAACCTTTGATCCACCTAAATCCATAGAGAGAGGGAGAAACCCCACCAACACCTACTGGAAGAAGCTATGGGAAGACAGTAATACAAGAAAACACCTAACATCAGAAAGACAAGCATAACACCACCAGAATCTAGGGAAGCTACACCAACTAGACCTAGAACACAACAAAGCAAATGAATCAGAAGAGAACAACCTAAAAATTATCATCATAAAAATGATAGAGACCCTGAAAGAAGATCTGAGAAAATCGCTTCAAGAAATAGAAGATAAAACAATCAAAAAAATGGAAGAAATAAATAAAATTCTTAAAGAATGTACAGAAATCCAAGAAAAAACAATTAAATAGGTTCAAGACTTGAAAACGGAAATGGAGACAATAAAGAAAACACAAACCGAAGGAATGTTGGAAATAGAAAAACTGGGCAAGTGATCAGAAACTGCAGACACAAGCATAACCAACAGAATTCAAAAGATGGAAGAGAGAATCTCAGGTGCTAAAGATAAACTAGAGGAAATAGATTCATCTACCAAAGAAAATTGTAAATCCAACAAATCCTTAACACAAAACATCCAGGAAATGTGGGACACTGTGAAAAGGCCAAACCTAAGAATAATAGGCACAGAGGAAGGTGAGGAAGCCCAGCTCAAAGGGGCCGAAAACACATTCAACAAAATCATCGAGAAAAACTTTTCCAATCTGAAGAAGGACATGCCCATGAAAGTACAAGAAGTATACCAAACACCAAATAGACTGGACTAAAGAAAAAAGACCCCTCGACATACAATAATCAAAACACCTAACATACAGAATAAAGAAAGAATATTAAGAGCAGCAAAGGAAAAAGAACAGGTAACATATAAAGGCAAGACCTATCAAAATTACACCTGACTTCTCCATGGAAACCCTCAAGGCCAGAAGGTCCTGGATAGATGTTCTACACGTACTAAGAGTCCACGGATGCCAGCTCAGGCTTCTATACCCAGCAAAATTCTCAATCACTATAGATGCAGAAAACAAGATATTTAATGACAAAACCAGATTTTCACAATACGTATCTACAAATCCAGCCCTACAGAAAGCTTTGGAAGGAAAACTCCAAACCAAGGAAGTTTACTATGCTCACAAAGACTTAGGCAACAGATAATCCCACTCCACCAGAAAGCAAGGGTAAAGAAGGACAAATAAATTCACAATACCACTGCCAAAAGCAAATCTAAAACAAACAAACATTAACAATCAATGGTCCTTACTCTCCCTCAACATTAATGGTCTAAACTCGCCTATACAAAGACACAGGCTAACAGAATAGATACGAATTCATCCTTCTGCTGCATAGAAGAAACACACCTACGCTACAAAGATAGACATGACCTCAGGGTAAAGGGCTGGGAAAAGATCTTCTAATCAAATGGACCCAAGAAGCAAGCAGGTGTAGCTATCCTAATATCTAACAAGTTAGACTTCAAACCAAAATTAATCAAAAGAGATGAAGATGGTCATTTCATATCCATCGCAGGAGAAATCCATCAACAAAAAGTCTGGATTCTGACCATCTATGCCCCAAATACAAAGGCACCCACATTCGTAAAAGAAACACTACTAAAACTCAAAGCTTACATAAGACCTCACACACTTATAGTGGGAGACTTCAACACACTTCTCTCACCACTAGACAGGACCACCAATCAGAAACTCAACAAAGAAACAAAAGGACTAACAGAAGTTATGTCTCAACTGGGCTTAACAGATAGCTATAGAAAATTCCATCCAAACACAAAAGAATATACCTTCTTCTCTGTTCCATATGGAACCTTCTCTAAAATCGACCACATACTAGGTGGCATAACAAACCTCAACAGATACAGAAGAATTGGAATAGTCCCCTGTATCTTATCAGACCACCGTGCTTTAAAATTGGAATTCAACAACAACACAAATCACAGAAACCCTACAAACTTATAGAAACAGAACAACGGGCAATTGCACCACACCTAGGTCAAAGAAGAAATAAAGAAAGAAATTAAGGACTTCCTAAAATTCAATGAGAATGAGGACACAACATATCTGAACTTATGGGACACCTTGAAGCAATGTTACGAGGGAAGTTCATTGCACTGAGTGCCCATATGAAGAAAACAGAGGATAGTCACATTAGAGAATTAACAGCACAATTGAATGTCTTAGAACAAAAAGAAGCAAACTCACCCCAGAGGAGTAGACGCCAGGAAATAATCAATTTGAGGGCTGAAATCAATAAATAGAAACCAGGAAAACAATACAAAAAATCAATGCAACAAAGAGTTGGTTTTTCGAGAAAATCAACAAGATAGACAAACCTTTATCCAAACTAACAAAAAATCAGAGAGAGATCATGCAAATTAACAAAATCAGAAATGAAAAAAGGGGGACATAACAACGGACACAGAGAAAATCCAGACAACTTTCTGGTCATACTTTGAAAACCTGTACTCTACAAAATTTGAAAATTCAAAGGAAATGGACAAATTTCTGGACAACTATCACTTACCAAGAACAGACAAGCAATTTAAATAGACCTATAACCCCCAATCAAATTGAAACAGTCATCAAGAGCCTTCCAACAAAATAAAAGCCCAGGGCCTGATGGGAGATGTTACTCTGTAAATATGTTTCTCATACTGGTTAACTAATAAAGCCCTGCTGGCCAATAGGAAACTAGATAGGCGGAGCTAGGAAACTAGGAGGAAGGAGGAAGTAGTTGGGAGGAGTCAAGATGTAGACCGGGGAGGAAGGAAAACACTGGCCGCAGCTCCCCATAAGACGACCACTTGGAAATACTTAGATAAGTAGAAATGGGTTAATAATTAAGACAGAGCTAGCCCATAAACAACAATAGTCAGTGGCCCACAGGATTGTATCAAATACAGAGTCTCTGAGTGTTATTTGGGGCTGGTGCGGCTGTGAGCCCAGACTGGCGGCAGGCGGAATGGCGGGCCGGTGGGAAAAACCTGCCCGAAACAAGGGCCAGATGGCTTCAGTGCAGAATTCTACCAGAAATTCAAGGAAGAGCTAATTCCAATACTCCTCAAATTGTTCCACACAATAGAGACAGAAGGCACACTACCAAACTGTTTCTACAAGGCCACAATCACCTTGGTACCCAAGCCTCACAATGACACAACTAAGAAAGAAAACTACAACCAATATCCCTGATGAACATCAACGCAAAAATACCCAATAAAATACTGGCAAACCAAAGCCAAGAATACATCAGAGAAATCATCCACCATGACCAAGTAGGCTTCATCCCTGGATTGGAAGGATGGTTTAACATACCAAAATCTATCAACATGATCCACCATATAAACAAACTGAAAAAGAAAAACCCTATGATCATCTCCCTAGATGCTGAAAAAGCCTTCGACAAAATTCAACACCCTTTCATGATAAAGGTCTTGGAGAGATCAGGGATAACAGGAACATACCTAAACACAATAAAAGCAATGTACAGTAAACCAACAGCCAACATCAAATGGAATGAATGGAGAAAAGCTTAAGACAATTCCTCTAAAATCAGGAACAACACAATGCTGTCCTCTCTCTCCATATCTCTTCAATTTGTACTTGAAGTTCTAGCTAAAGCTCTAAGACAACAAAAGGAGATCCAAATTGGAAAGGAAGAAGTCAAACTGTCTCTATTTGCAAATGATATGATAGTTTACATAAGAGACCCAATAAACTCTACCAGGGAACTCCTACAGCTGATAAACACCTTCAGCAAACTAGCAGAATACAAGATAAACTCAAAAAAATCAGTAGCCCTACTTTATTCAGACAACAAAGAGGCTGAGAAAGAAATCAGTGAAAGATCACCCTTTACAATAGCCACGAACAAAATAAAATATCTCAGGGTAACACTTACCAAACACGTGAAAGACCTATACAATAAGAACTATGTGTTCTTTAAAGAAAGAAATTAAAGAAGATACCAGAAAATGGAAAGATATTCCATGCCCTTGGATTGGAAGGATAAATATAGTAAAAATGGCAATCTTGTCCAAAGCAATTTATAGATTCAATGCAATCCCCATTAAAATCCCAGCACAATTCTTCACTGACCTTGAAAGGATAATAGTCAACTTTGTATGGAAAAACAAAAGACCCAGGATAGCCAAAACAACCCTGTACAATAAAAGAACTTCAGGAGGCATCTCCATCCCTGACTTTAAGCTCTACTACAGAGCTATAGTCCTGAAAACAGCCTGGTATTGGCACAAAAATAGACAGGTAGACCAATGGAATGGAATCGAAAATCCCGATATTAATCCACACACCTACGAACACCTGATTTTCAACAAAACAGCTAAAAAAAATACAATGGGGGGAGGAAAGCATCTTCAACAAGTAGTGCTGGCACAATTGGATGATGGTGTGTAGAAGACTCAGATACACCCATGTCTATCACCATGTACAATACTCAAGTACAAATGGATCAAAGACCTCAACATAAATCTAGCCACACTGAACCTCTTAGAAGAGAAAGTAGAAAATATCTTTGAACAAATTGGTATAGGAGACCGCTTCCTGAATATAACTCCAGTAGCACAGACACTGAGATCAATAATTAATAAATGGGATGTCGTCAAACTTAGAAGCTTCTGTAAGGCAAAGGACACAGTTGACAAGACCAAACGGCAGCCCGCAGACTGGGAAAAAAAATTTTATCAATCCTATATCTGACAAAGGGCTGATCTCCAAAATATACAAAGAACTCAAGAAACTAGTCAACAAAACACCAAATAGCCCTATTAGAAAATGAAGTACAGAATTGAAGAAAGAATTCTCAATAGAGGAAATCAAAGAAGCTGAAAGACACTTAAGAAAATGTTCAACATCCTTAGTTATCAGGGAAATGCAAATGAAAACAACTTTGAGATGCCATCTTACTCCTGCCAGAATTGCTAAAATTAGAAACACCAATTACAACTTATGCTGGAGAGGATGTGGAGAAAGGAGAACACTTCTTCATTGCTGGTGGGAGTGTAAACTTGTACAGCCATTTTGGAGATCAGTATGGCGGTTCCTCAGGAAAATGGGAATTAGCTTACCACAAGACCCAGCAATTCCACTCTTAGGTATATACCCAAATGATCCAAATCAATGTAACAAAGATATGTGCTCAACTATATTCATAGCAGCATTATTGTAATACCCAGAACCTGGAAGCAACCTAGATGCCCCTCAACTGAAGAACGGATGGAGAGAATGTGTATATTTACACAATGGGGAATTGTGTAAATGTAGGTGATGGAAGCAGGAGCAGACACCCACAGCTAAGCACTGAGCCAAACTCCTAGAATCCGTTTGTTGAGAGGGAGGGGGGGATCAACATAACAGTCATGACTGTGCTTAGGGAAACTTACAGAAACAGCTGACCTGGCCTAGTGAGATCACATGGACCCCACTCATAAAGCTGGGGAACCAGCATTAAACCAAAACAAGCCCTATGAATGTGGGTGCCTATGGGACCTCTAACAGTGGAACCAGTATTTATCCCTAGTATACAAATGGACTTTGGGAACCCATTTCCTGTGGAGGGATACTATTTCAGCCCAGACACATGGAAGAGGTCCTAGGTCCTCCCCCAAATTATGTGACAGACTTTAATGATCTCCCATGCAAGGCCTCACAATCCTTGGGGAGTGAGTGAGGGGAGTTGGTGGAGGGCATGAGAGGATGGGAGGAAGAGGGAATGAGGGGGTTGATATGTAAAATAAGATTGTTTCTAAGTTAAAAAAAAACAACAACAACAACCAAACAAAAAGGATGCAGATTCCTGATTCCCAACCTCCAGGGAAGAGAAAAGAAACCTTCGTGTCTAGAATTCACATGAAATACCCAAAGGACACAGGCAATTGGCCACAGCAACTCCCTTCTCTTCAGCAGCTAGCAATGGAAGGCAGGACTGAACAAGCTTGTATGCCCCTGACAGATGAACTTTCCAAGAAGAGCTCTGAAGGACTCACCCCAGCAACCAGGCGATTTTTAATCCTATGCTTTTGAGAAAGAGCAAAGCTGAGGAAAATTCCTTCTCCTGCATTAAAGTGAAGAAGCAGCTTGACACCACGGACACTCTCATAAGCACACAGACATGGAAGTATGACCGACCCTCCTACCCATAGAGAGACAGAAAGAAACAGAAACAGAGATGCAGAGGGACACTTTCACACACACACACACACACACACACACACACACACACACACACACACATACAGAGAGAGAGAGAGAGAGAGAGAGAGAGAGAGAGAGAGAGAGAGAGAGAGAGAGAGAGAGAGAGAGAGAGAAAGAGAAACAGAGATGCAGAGGGACACACTCACACACACACGAGAGAGAGAGAGAGAGAGAGAGAGAGAGAGAGAGAGAGAGAGAGAGAGAGAGAGAGGCACACACTGACACACACAGAGAGCCAGAAGCACACACTGTCACATTCACAAAGAGACAGAGAGAAGCAGAGATACAGAGAAACACATTGACACACAGAGAGAGACACAGAGACACACACTGACACAAACACACACACAGATAGACAGAAGCACACACTGATACATACCCACATAGATTATTTGTTGCCCCTAGTACCTTTCCTCTTTCAGAATTCTAAACACAAATCACCCTTTGGGGCTGCTTTCACAGAGGAACCTGAGAATCAATTTCAGTCATTTGCCTTTTGGAAGGTAAAAACTCTACCATGCTTTTTCCATAAAAAAAAAAAAAAAAAAATTCAACCACATCCCCAAATGGAAATGACTTCCCGGGTACTTATCAGCCAGTCCACAGTTACCAATGCAATTCAGATATAAAACCAAAGGCTACAGCTGCAGTCCAAGCTTAAGTGAACAAATTGGAAGACACAGATTAAACCAGCACAGTTCACCCTTGCTCCCTGAAGCCCTTCGACTAGAGAGGACCCCTCCAAATTGGGGAGGAAAAGGGAATTGGAGAGAACAAGATAATTATGCCTGACAAGCAACCCTTAAAGGAGTCCCATCCACGGATACCTGCAGATAAAAACCAGAGCCAACCACAGCATGCCAGCCCTGGCTGGAGTCCGAAAATCCACAACCAGATTTGCCATGGCCCCCAAGGTCACCAGACTCAGAAAAACAGGGGTAAAAGGAACTTCTTAGGAAATGGACTCACGCAGTGCCGTAGAGCCCCTGATATATAAGCAGAGAGAATACAGGAAGCAGGAGGCACGTTTCCTACATAGGAACTGGGAATGCTTCGAAGCTGAGGCTGGAACCTCCGCCAGTGTGGTGTGCCTCCTTAGCTGAGACCCCAGACCTACGATGGAGGCAGGGCAAACGCCAAAGGTGTTGAAAATGAAGACGCACCTCTTAAGACAACAGTAGCCAGCCATCCCCATCATACACCGGAGATCGTAACAAATCCCCAAATCCAGCCCGGAAGGAAGAGAGGATTCTAAATTGGTTTTGACTTGAAGTACCCGAGTTTTATTCTCAGCAGGATGAAAACTGCTATAAATTAAACCAATTGTAGAAAGCAGAATTGTATTTACGGCACTGCTTCTGCGTGATGAAGATTAAATACCACCACCCCCACAGAAACCTGCCATCTTGTCCTATGCACCCATGCCAGGGGGCACAGAACCAGAACATAATTTCCTTAAAGTATGTGTGTTAGTTACTAAATGCCTGACGGAAGCAACCTAAGGAGTGAAGGGCTTATTTGGACTCACAGTTGGAGGGTACATCCCACCACGGAGGAGAAGGCATGATGACAGGGGTGTATGGCTCCTGGCCACACTGCATTCAAGTTAGGACTCAGAGAGAGAGGAATGAATGCTGATGCTCAGGTCACTTTCTCCTTTTACTCTTTATTCCTGGGGGGTGGGAGGAGGGAAGAACAGCCAAGGGATGGTGCATGCTCTCTCCTCAGTTAAACCTTTAAACTCCCACTACACACCCAAAGGAGATGTGTTCCCATGGTGATTCTAAATCCAATCAAGGTGATGGTGAAGATTAACCATCATCCTATGCTCACAGGGAAGCTCTGTGCCCAGTCAATGACATCACCAGCATTTGTGCCATAAAAACACTGCTGCTGGTGTGTTTAAGGATGCCTGAGTTATTTTAATCTAATAGGAGCACAGCTGGAATTATGCCAAATCTTCCTGTTCCTGTTTGGCAGGTAACTCTCAAGTTGCTAACTAGACAGACATAAGCAGGTCGATCCTTTGCCACTCTAGATGGTTTTCTCCTCCTTTCCTTTTGACCTTCAGGCTTGTCAAACTCATTCCAAAGTCACAACCACTGTTAAAAGTTACCTCTCCCTTCTTATAACAGGAATTACTCTGCTAATTTTATCTGCTGTGCAGATCAGTGAGGAAATGACAGCCGCCATTTTGAATGACCCCTAGTTCTACAGAAACCATACAACAACTGAATGGAGCTGTCTGGTTAAGGCACAGGGCGCGCGGGTGGGGTGTCCAAAGTATACCTGTTCTTCTAGCAGCAGAGCCCCAATTATCAGCCCTGGACCCAAAGAACAGATTCCAATAAAAAACCTCAAGGGAGGCCATGAAGCAAGAGTCCACAGTATACTGTCTACAACTGTAACCTTTTCTTGTAAGGGTTCAAGAATCACTAAAGGAAGACCCCAGACTCAAATAGTATGTAAAGACAAGAAGTGCTTATTCCAGCATTTGGGGTCAACCATTTTTGCAAAATGGCGAGACTGAAAGGAACACATAGGCCTCTTTTAAGATCAGCTAGGGGAATTTCAGGAAGGGTTAACTCATCTCAAACACAATTGGCTAAGCAGGCAGCAGTTATGTTAGTACATTTTTGATAGGCTGAGGTTTTGGTTTCTTATCTTTGGACATAAATTGTTTCAGGGGGTTATAGGAACTGTCCTTTTTTGGCCACTTTCTCACTTTCTTACTGTGAGGCTGATTCAAGCCTTGTATATATTCTCTCTCTCTCTCTCTCTCTCTCTCTCTCTCTCTCTCTTGTCTCTCTCTCTCTCTCTGTGTGTCTCTCACTCTCTCTGTCTCTCTCTGTCTCTCTGTCTCTCTCTGTATCTCTCTGTCTCTCTGTCTCTCTCTCTCTCTGTGTGTGTGTGTGTGTGTGTTTGTGTGTGTGTGTGTCTCATTCCTGCTGTCAGGGATGTTGTTTCAGTAATAGCTCTTTGTTTAAGAAACTAAAACTTGTTTGCTCTTAAAAAAAAAAAAAACTGAAAGCTAGATCTGATAGCAAAATGGGGGAAAAATTAAGTCCTCTCGTTCTGATGAATTCTGTCTCCTGTTGTTGCATGTCCCTAGGGAACTCCGAAACAGGGAGACTCTAGTCTGGAGAGGTTGAGAATGTGTGGCATCAACCCTTCATTAGAAACTATCCCGAAAATGAAAACAGCTAGGTTCTGGGAAATTTGTTAAGAGCAGCACATCCAAGGAACATGGCAAGGCAACCTGCTGTGGGCTTCAATGATTGCTGCTGTGTTGTTTTCTCATCCAGACAAAAAGGGAAGTCTACACTGTGGTGATGTCACTAAAGCACCAGAGAAAAGTTTGAAAGCCTGAGCCTGGTTACTGAGATATGGCTTCTGGCTTTAAAGAAAGGCAGAGAAGCACATGAAAGATATATAGGACTGGACAGCCAGAAAGGACACCTTGGGAGCTGGAAGAAAAAGCATGTTCCAAATATGTGGAAGAACTTACAGAATAGTGATATAGTGGATCAGATATATAGATAGATGGATGGATAGATAGATAGATATGGTTTCTGCTTTTGGTTCCTAAACCTTTGTAGGTGGAGATAGTTTGTATGTGAATCTTTTGTTTTAATATCTGGTTTCTAATATGGGTTCTTGACATGGACTTTTGTAAGTTTCAGGGTGATTGATAGATAGGCGAGGACTAAAGAGCTTGAATATTCAGCCTTGTCTTCAACCTTTGGGAAAGGGAGAGTGGTGAAATTTGAGCTGACCATCAATGTCTGATGACTGGAACACACACACACACACACACACACACACACACACACACACACACACACACTTCCACAAAACCCTCAAAAAGGGTAGGCTTAAGAGAACGTCTGGACTTCAAAACATATAGCAATGTCTGGAAAGTCACACATCCAAAGAGAATATCTAGGAAGGACCTGAGTAGCCTTCCCCAGGAACTTGATCTACAACACCCCTCCTTCTTGGGGATACTCATCTTTGTCCTTCATAATGTGTATGTGAATGCATTTCTGATTTTTGTTAGGTATCCTAGAAAACTAATCAAACATGATGAGGAGCTGTAAGACTACTGATATAAATCCAGTCAAAAAACATGCCTGTATCTGGTGACCGGCATTTGAAAGGAGGGGCCATCTAATGGGGCCCCAGCCAGTGGGATATAACTCTAAATCCAGATAGATGATATCAGAATTAAGATAAATCATGAGACACCACTGGTCAAAATTGGTGGGGAGAATTCCCCATACATTTGGTGACTGGAGACTAAGTATATTTGGTATGATATTGGACAAGGTTTTTCCTTTATAGAAAGAAATACCACATAACTAACTTGAACATTATATATGTAATCTCTACCATCCTTGGAAGGCAGACCTGTACAGATTATACCAAGAGGCCCAAACTTGCTTGCTTTAACCTAGTTCACCCAATAAGAAGCCCATCAAAGATTAGCAATGGGAAGTGGTGAGTCCATATATGTTTAGTACCCTAGTTGTCTTCCTACAAGGTTGCTGTCTTGGTTCCTGTTCTGTTGCTGTGAAGAGAAATCATGACCAAGGCAACTTATAGAATTACATATTTGGAGGTATGTTTCCAGTTTCAGAGGGACAGTCAACAACCATTATGGTGAGGAGCCTAGAGGCAGACAAGTAAACAGGCAAGCAAGGTGCTAGAGTAGTGGTTAAGAGCTTATACCCTGATCCAAAGGCAACAGGCATAAAAAGAAAGACAGAGGCAGAGAAAGTGTGTGTGTGTGTGTGTGTGAGAGAGAGAGAGAGAGAGAGAGAGAGAGAGAGAGAGAGAGAGAGAGAGAGAGAGAGAGAGAGATACTGTGCCCATTTCCATTGACATACCTGTGGTGATATCTTGTTTGTACTCTAACAAGTAAACCTTGCCTGATAATCAAGGGTAGAGCTAGTCAATAGTTAACCATTGAGGTCTGGAGGTCTGTACAGACAGACAGGAAGTGAGGTGGCTGGGCAAAGAACAGACTATAGGTGGAGACAGAAGCTCAGTCTCTTTTCAGTATGAGGATTTCGTAGAGATAAGAACTCTAGTGGCTGGCTGTTCTGCTTCCTTGATCTTTCAGCTTTTACCTCCTAATATCGAACTTTAGGTTTTTATTATGAAGACCAATTAGAATTCATACTACACACGCCTTCTCCAACAAGACTACAGTTCCTAATTCTTCCCAAATAGTTTCAACTGGGACCAAGCATTCAAACATATGCACCTATTGGGGCCATTATTGTTCAAATCACCACAGTTACCTTAAACTGGTATTATCCCCCAAAACCACCCCTCTCTTCAAAAGTACCCCATTTTAAGTACGTCTCTCCTCCCATCTTGTCTTTCTGACCTAGGAGAGTGAAGCTGGGAACCTTCTAAGCAAGGGCACTGCCCTCTCTACTATGGCTACATAAACTCCACCTTTAGAAATGAGCCCTCTTCAATTGACTCCCTTATTGTTTTAATTGTGCAGTACTGGATAGTGAATCCAGGCCTTCATACATACCAGGAAAACACTCTTCCACTCTACTACAAACCCAGGTCGTTATCTGTTTTGTTTTGTTTTTTGAAATAGTACCTTGCAAAGTTGATCAGGCTACATTTGCTCTTCCTGTGTTGCCAGACTGAGCTTGACCAGGCAATCCTCCTGACCTAACCCTGAAATAGGTGGGCTTACAGGCTGCGACAACCAAGTCCAGCTCAAAAGTCTCTCTTTTTACCTACTTGTTTATCTTTATGTATTTGCTTGCTAGCTTCCTCTTCCTTCCTACAAGGTCCCTAACAAATGTTAACACTTCAGCACCTGGGTCTGCTTCACCCCAGCCATTCCCAGGTGTCTCTAGAAGACGAACCACATATTCAGCAGGACAAAAGGACTCCACCTGAAGAAGTAACAGAGATTTGGGAAAAAATGCTGATGAGTCTGGATGCATCTCTTTTTCTCCACTTTGAGTCATCATTGTTCTTTTGGGTGCAATTGGTTAAAGTGGTGTTCAGGGACTTGTAAAGTTGTTGGGAGAGATGGTGTCTCCTTTAAAGCAATAATGGAATTACCTAATGGGAGACATAAATCTTCATTGTGAATACTAATGCTTTGTCTTTAAGGGTGAGGTGTGCTAGAGTCCGGGCCTGGGCCTTATTGTTCTTAAATGTGTGTCAGGTGAATGATGTTAATAGAGATTTTCCTTCCTCTGTATGTACTATGTAATAAGTGTCATGGTGTCCCTAAGAGGGTTTTACATGTCTGTCTTAACAGAGTCTGTAACCGTTCTTTAAAGTTAAGAGAGGGTCTAATGCAGCCATCACTTTTCTGGTGACCAGCGCACTCTGGGACTCCTTGCCTCTTAAATTGTTAAATTGTTAGTAGAAAGCAGTATTTTGTTGGGAAGACTCAGAAAGGGCTCTGATTCAGAAAATATTATGCTACTCTGGGCTACCAGCTTCCAGTTGGTTTGGGGAATTTAGTTATTTATTGGAATACTATTTTTTCTTACTCTTATGAATTATTTGATACTTCTGTTTGTTGTGCTTGACATGAGTGCAGTGCTTACCATAAACCCTCAGAAAATGAAAATAGACAAAGAATTTTAATTATCCCAAAGAATTCCTATAGTTCTGTGCAAATGCCACCAGCCAGTAGAAATACAGATTTGAAAACAATGCACCCAGTGTGTGCACTGGACTCTCCTGCTTACCATACTGCCCAGTGTCAGAATGCCCAGGTAAGAGGCAAGAATTGCAACCAACCAGAATAGAGCAAATGTAAAAACACTTTAAGATAAGTGAGAATGAGAGGCATGCCAGGATATGGACATAGAAGGTGGCTACCTTATACAGCAGTGGTGAAGAGAGGTACTAGTGAGGCACTAACCAAATCATGGCAAAACAGGGTAAAGTGTTTTTCCAATATCCAAGTCATTAGTACAAATTACTGTTAACCTTAAAAGCTTGCAAAATTATCTAAGGCCCTTGGCTCATGGCTCAGAATCTGGACAAAATATTCCCTTTAGAAGAAACTGACTGTGAAAATTTTTAGTTACATAATAAGAGTGGAATAAGAAACAAGAATGCTGACAAGCCCATTTCAGGCACACACACACACACACACACACACACACACACACACACACACACACACACCCCTACCATCCAGATCTCTGTTTATGCCAATTGTTTCCTTTTCCTGGAGACTTCATCCATTCTTATCACATTTTATTGATAGTCCCTAAGAAATCACTCTTCCTTATATCCTCTCCTGCCTCCTCCTATTTTGGGGCAAAGAATAAAAGATGTCCAAGAATGGGCAGGTGTCTCTGGAGAGTGGATTAAGGGCCCATCATAGGAAGGGCATGGTCTCTTCTCCTTCACCTTCCTTCTAGGTGACCTTTGTGACTTTTTGCCTCTGATATTGGAGCTCCACTCATGCTAAGGAAGTGTCCTTCAGAAGTGTCCTGGTCCAGGAGCTCCTGTCTCTGCCTTCTCACCATCCTTATTTAATGGTCTCCTGGCAAAAGAACTTATAGCTCAATAAGTCTCTGAGTCCATCCTCGAAGATGAGTATAGACATAGATACAAACACAGCAAAGAGCCACAGTGTTGCTCAGCGTCAACAGAGAAGACATATTGGGTCTCTTTGAAATTTCATGTTAAACTGACATATTGAACATCTATGATAAGTCTGTATATGTGGGGCATACACAAATCAGGATAGTTAGAATTTCTGTCTTCTTGGGCCAGTGGTTCTCAACCTGTGGGCCATGACCCCTTTGGGGATTGAATGACCCTTTCACAAGCATTGTATATCAGATATTTACATTGTAATGTATAACAATATCAAAATTATAGTTATGAAGTTATATAAATTACAGCAATAAAAATAATTTTATGGTGGTGGGTCACCATAACATGAGGAACTATATTAAAGGGCTGAAGCATTAAGGAGGTTGAAAACCACTGCCTTAGACATTTGACATCTCTTTATACTTGCAACCTCAAATGGCATCTCTTCTAAATACTCATTAAGTGTGTACATTTTTATAAACTGTGGCCACCCTATTAAGCTATAGAATACTACATGTCCAGATTATATTTTGATGACCATAATCCAAATCATAATTCTCTCTTCCCTACCCTTCCCAGCTTCTAGCAATCACTTTTCTGCTTCCTAGGCAGCTTTAACTGTGAATATCTATGCATGTAAGTGAAAACATATCATCTATCTGTCTGTGCCTGGCTTGTTTCACTTAATAAAATGACCTCTGCTAGATAACTCATTAGATTCCATTTCTTAGTTCTTAGAAATGGTGTGAAGGTATCTTTTGTATGTTGATCATTCCTTTGTCATATACCCAAAAGTGGGGTGTCTGAATCATACAGCTGGTCTACTTTTACTGTCTTAAAGAACATCTGCTCTGTTTTGTAATGCTAAACATTATGGAGACAGCATACTAGTATAGGGATTTCCTAGCTTGCTGGATCCCAGGTACAATCCCCAGCACCATAACAGGCAAAAGATGGGGAGATGTTCTTCCACCAACTGTAAGTAAGGGGGTCTCCCTTTCAACATCTATGATTTTCCACTTTGGGGAGAGTAACCATTATTATCATATCTCACTTGTCATGATTTTGATTTGCATTTCCATGGTGATTACATAGGGGAACATTTCAGGATTCCAATGTCAGCAATGATTTTTCAGTATCAATAGCCTAGGTAACAAAAGCAAAGCTATATAAGCAGGATTATGGCAAACTAAGAAGCTTCTTGAGCAAACAGAGCCACCAAGATGATGAAGAGACAATAATCAGAATGAAAAATGACAATAGCAACCAAGTCACCAATGGGGTAAATATCTAGAATAGAAAAAGCACACCACAACAACAACAAAGAAGTAAATAATCTGATTTGTTGAATGAACAAATGATCTGAACAAGTATTTCTCAAAAGAAAATACTTATGAGTGGCTTCCAAATATATGAATAATGGTGTGGTAGTTTGATTGAGATGCCCTCCATAATCTCAGGCATCTACACACTTGACCCCAGGTTCCTAACACTGTTTGGAGAGGCTTAGGAAGTGTGGCCTTGCTGGAGGATGTATGTCCCTGGAGATAGGTTTTGAGAACTTAAAGACCCTTTCCAGGTCTCTCTATTTTTTGTTTGCGGTTCAAAATGTGAAGTATCAGTTGTTCCTGCCACCATGCCTGATGCTTGTGGTAATGCTTCCCTTCCATGATAGTGACCCTCTGGAACCATAAGCTGAGTAAATCTTTCCCCTCTATAAATTGACTTGGTCAGGGTGTTTTATTACAGCAATAGGAAAGTAACTAATAGTCAGCATCACCAATCACTGGAAAACTGCAAACCAAGACACTGAGCCTTACTTAGTATCTAACATAGATGGCTTAGCAAAGTCATCTCTTAGCAAAGTCATCCCATCAGCTCAAGGCTACCAGGAACATACACACACACACACACACACACACACACACACACACACACACACACACACACACACGATGGTGGATGTCCTTCTTTATGCTGTGAATATATGTTTTTCTTACTTGGTTGGTGAATAAATGCTGATTGGCCAATAGCCAGCAGGAAGTATAGGCAGGGTTACCAGATTAGGAGAATGCTAGAAAGAGAAAGGCAGAGAAAGGACTGAGAGAGAGATGCCATGTAGCTGCTGAAGAAGATAAAGGCTGGGGCTTCACCAGTAAGCCATGACCATGTGGAAACACATGGATTAATAGAAATGAGTTAATAATTAAGAGAGAGCTAACCAAATAAGAAGCCTGAGCCATCAGCCAAACAGTTTATAATTAATATAAGCCTCTGTGTGTTTATTTGGGAGTAGGGGGCTGCAGGACCAGGAAGAATAGAAAATTCCATCTTCACATATATAGCTCAAGTCAAGCTGACTTACCCTGAAGCAGGAAGGGTCACTTAACAGAGGTGTCATGAGGCTACTAAGAGAGAAAATTGGGAAAGTGCACTCCCTGAGGCTGGGGAGCTGAAGTTAAAATGTGCTCAGTGTAAAATGGCCAGAATCTGTGTACTGTGGAGGTGTCAGAATAATCATGCCAAGACAAAAATCCCAGCCCTGAGAAGGCCAAATGAGCAAAAAGCCCCACCTCTAACCAAGAAGCTACTTCCAACTGGTATGGACTGGCAAAGGGAAATCAGTTTTCTCCTACGAAGTGTCACTGCATATCAACCAGACTCTAGGGTAGGTCCATGTCCAGAAATAGACTGCATGTTTGTTTGTTTGTTGTATGTCATTCTTTTGTTTTGTCTTATTGATTTGTGTGTGTGTATATGTGTGTATGTTTGCTTAAATATTTATTTTTGATGTTTTTTTCTAGAGAGAGAAAAGAAAAGGAAAGGACAAAAAATATGAAGTTAGGTGAATAGAGGGGTAGGGAAGCGAAGCTGTAGAAGAAGCTGGGAAGGGGAGACAATATGATCCAAATACATTGTGTGAAAAAAACTTAAAGAATTATTATGACAAGTGTCTAAAGATCCATACCCATGTTCAAATTAGCATCATCCACAGTAACCAAAAATATGTAAGCAGCCCAAATGACCATCAACAGACTAATGGGTACATAGAATAAGCTGAATGCATCAGATAGGTTGTAGAATGTAGCTAACGCAGACATTCTGCTACATCTACAACATGAATGAACCTTGAAGGTGTGATGCTAAGTGAAATCACTTAGGAGAATACAAACACTGCATGATTCCACGAATAGTCACAAGTAAACTTGTAAAGACAAGAAGTCGACTGGAAGGTGCCAAGGGCCGGGGGAGGTGAGAGGGAGGGTCATTGTTTAATATATTCAGAGTTTCAATTTTGCAAAGTGAATATAGTTCTAGGACATACGGTATCAACACACAATGTGAATGCACTTAATGCCACTAAAATAGTATAAATGACAAGGCCTGGGATGTGGCTCAGTGAGAGAAAGTGCTTGCTTGCAAGGATAGGGATCTGAGTTTAAATCTCTAGCACCTACCTAAAAAGTCAGGCATGACTCCAAGTGTTTGTAACCCCGCTGGAGACAGGTGAATCCTGAGAGCTCAATGGCCAGCCAACCTAGCCAAATGGTAAGTTTCTGGTTCCTTGAATCAAGGCAGTAAGACAACAGCCATAGAGAAAGATACACAATGTTCTGCTCTGACCTCTGCATACACATGGGGATGTGGGTAAGTGGTAAATACTAAACACATTTTACCTCAACTATTTAGAAAGCCATGTGGCATTACTGTTGACTGGTCTGAAGGACTGGGAAACACGGGTGTGAATGAGCTGGTTAGCATGGGCTCTGGTTCCTACTGCGTGCTACAGCTTCAAAGGCCTTACTTTCAGGATATGATTCCTGTTTCACACTCAGTTTCCCCATCTCAGCTTGTTAACAATGCTGCTTTTGACTCTCATCTCATCTGTTTGCTTTCTTGCTGTTTGTCCCACTGATATGAAGCAGTAACTTTGGGATTCTATCCCAGGGCAGCAAGTATCACCAACCTGAGGGTTTCCATCATAGGTGTCCCCTAATGCTTAAAGTGGGTCTCTGAAATCTGTTGTCTTTAGTCCATTAAAAAATGTAATTCTACACTGACTGTTCCAGATATCCTAAAATACACAGACCCACATGACGCTTCCTGATTCTCCAGGACCTCACAGATTAGAGGACAAAACATACAAAGCAGTTACCTGTGTCCTAAATGATCATATAACTAAGTAAAGTGTCTATACAATTATGACACTGTTTGCTTACACTTGATTAGAATCCCTAAACAACAAAAAAATCTCTTTTGTGAATACTAGAAATGAACTTTAATCCAAAATTAAGATGGAAAGATTATTATAAAATTTAATGCATTTACTTAGGTTTCTCTGAAGCATATACTGTGGTGTAAGAATCTTTCCTAAGTCCAGTGGTTTGGAAGTGTCTTTTAGAGGCCTGTGTATTAAAGACGTGGCCCCTAGTCTGTAGTAGCACTAAAGGAAGGAGGCAAATCCTTTAAGAGATGGAGCCTAGTGGAAGGAAGTTACGTGATTTCAGGTATGCCTTTTGGGAAGGGGGCAGGTAACTGGGATCCTAGCCACTCTTGTCTTTCTCTCTTTGTTTCCTGGCTGCCATGAATTAAGCCTCCTCTGTCACATTCTCCCTGCCATTCTGTACTGTGCCACCCAGGCCCAAAGCAACGGATCTGAGTGACCATGGTCTGAAAGCAGGAGCCAAAACACTTTCTTCCTCTTACGTTGTCTCTCTTGCCTATTTTAGCACAGTTATGGAAAGTTGACTTGAACATTCATGAAGCAGAAAAGGGAAGCAAAACGATTCATAATATATGCACCATAATTTAAAGCAAGTGTCAGCGAATTTTTTCTCAAAAGGGCCAGTAGCAAACATCTTAGCCTTGTACTTCATAAGCAGCCAAAACTAATATATAAACAGATGAGTGTGCCTATATGACAATAAAACCTTATACATGAACACTGAAATTGGAGTTTAATATAATTTTCACAGGCCATAAAATATTCATTTTAATTCTTTCCAACTATTTAAGCATACAAAAGCCATTCTTTTCTTATATCCTGAGGAAACCCTGCAAATGGTCAAGCCTGGTTTGCAGCTCTAATAATCTACCTCCTGCTTTATATTTATTTTATTTTATTTTTGGAGACAGAGTCTCATATGGTCCAGGTTGGCCTTGAATTTTCTATATTACTGAAGCTGGCCTTGAACTTCTAATCCTCCCAAGGGGTGAGATTATAGGTGTACATTGCCATGTTTAATTTAAGTGGTACTGAGAATTATGACTAGGACTTTATGCATGCTCAACAAGCATTCTATAAACTGAGTCATGCCTTAGATGACTGATTTCTCAAATTTCAGTGCTCAGTCCACCAGCCGTGCAGCACCTGTAAAAAACATGCAAGGAAGAATCAGTGTGGTGCCAACCACATGTTCTACTTTGAGAAGCACTGATGTAAAGTCTACAGAGACCCAGAGGCCAGACTGCGATCAACCTAGGTACTGTTCCTGGACAGAGAGGTGACCTGAGGTAATCTGAACCTCTCTGTGCCTCAGTTTCCCCCACACACATTATCCCCTTCATGCATGTTGTGAGAATCCACACTCACTCAAGCATACATACATCGCTGAAAACAAGAATTGTTATCATACCCATCCTCTGAAACAAGCAATATATTTACCAAAATAGTAGAGAGAATGGAGAAACTCACCCAAGAGCACATGTGAGTTTTGAAATAAAGGAAAGGTTCAATTGGATAGAGGAGTACAAAATACCCCAGGCCCCAGGTTATCACCACCACATATCTTCTATAGACCTACACTCTCCCTCGCCCCCTTTTGGCTCATGAACCCTTAAATATCCCCTAAGAACACCTGTCACACAGGAATCTCCAAGAATCTGTACCCCAATTTGCCCTTTAATTCCATGAAATTTATCTTCCATTAAGATGCATATTGTTTTTTACAGCTTCTATTTCTAGTTATAGATTGTAAATTTTCCTTCTGCTGAGTCTTGGAGCTGACTGTTTTTCATTATATTTGTAAGGCACGGAGGAAAAAGAAGGGAGGCCATTCCTTTATTTGAGAATTCTGACATTTATTAGCATAATAAAACTCTCAAGATGAAATTGCAGTTTTCCAGACAGTAATTTCATTTGCAGGACAACTTACAAGGAATTTATTTGAAAGCCAGGTAAAACCTAAAATATATGAGACGTGCAGAAAGTGCAGGCCCCAAATAAAATGAAATAAATGTGTTAGAGATGGGAAACTCAGCTCTTATCTCTCACATATTAATTAGCAGTTGACAGGAACCACAGCCAAGATGTCAGGTTTTCAACCCATCCTGGACTCCTTTCAAAGCTGCTGTTGGAACTTTCTTCCAGTGTATGGAAAATCATCTTAAGGAATCCCTTGATGCAGCACTGCTTGGGAGAAAGCTGCCACTGTGTGGTTGTGGACAGCAAGGTCTTTCATTTGGACAGAGATGCCCTATTAGCCCCGTAATTGATCAGCCAGAAGAAACTAATGATGACCACCCAAGAAAATCCTCCTCTCAGTTATATAGAGCTTTAGTGAGATTTGGTGAGCTGAATAACTTAACATGTTGGTACATAGCAAAATCAGAACAAAAGTGGGTCTTCTGCATGCAGGTGGAAATAACATAATTTGGAAAGAACTTGGCTATGGTTCCAGGGTACCATAGAGTTCAGAAAGCAGAGCCCCTCCACCATCACTTCATTTCATTCATGCACAGGTGCAGGCTGACTGGCAGGAAACTGTGGAACTAATTCATAAAATTGTTATTCCTTAATATATTGGGGCCAGTTGTGCTGTCACACATGTCATTCCAGCACTAAGGAGACTAACACTGGAAGATCACGAATTCAGGACCAGACCTGAGATACATAATAACTTCCAAGCCACTTGAGCTACCTGGTAATACACTAACTCAAAATACAAACAGTAAAACTACATGTTTTGGATGGTAGATACTTAGCTTGGGTTCCCAGAAGACAAAGACTAAGTATGATAGCTACTTGGCTCAGGGATGTCATCCCAGAAGAATATCCCTGAGAGGTAAGAGGCAGAGAATGTGTGACAACAGGGATGTAGGTGTACCCAGCTACTCCATCATGCATGATTGTCTTCTAAGAGACCACATCAAGAGCTGGCTTTCAGAACAGTCTCTCCAGAAGGATGAAAGAAGAAAACATGATTGACCAAAATAAGCATTATCTCAAGGCTCACTGCAGCAACAGGGGGGAGGGGGGGAAATAAATGATAATCTTTTCTTGCTTGTTTGTTTGTTTGCTTGCTTTACTAAAAGGGAGACATAGTAAAAGAGAAAGAGACCCAAGCATAGTGGTAACACTTATAATCTCAGAACATGGGAGGTGGAAACAGGAAGATCAGAAGTTCAACACAGTGAGTTTAGGGTCATGATGCATTACATAAGATCCTATCACACAAAAAAGGAGTGGGTGATGAAAGACAACTAGAGTAATTAGACTGAGACATTCTGAATCCACTGATAAAGAAGCCTAGAATATTTGAACCAATATGCCTTAAAGAGCTTTGTGATGTTATGTACTAAAAATATTTTCTTATACACAATTTCAAGCTCAATCTCATCAAGCTAAGAAATATGAAATAGAGGAAATACAAAAATAACAACAGAAAACAATAAGATGGATCCAGAACATGGGATATTTTGCAGAACTGCCCAATTTATACAATAAATCAAGAACTGAATAAAGGAATAAGGGTGTTATCTGGAACTCAAAAGAATACCAGATACTACATGTAAATCTTGTTCAGATTCTAAGAGAAGAAACTATAAAAGATTCCTTCTACTCCTAGCCTTTACTGAAGAAGTATTAGTAGTTGATAATTGCTTGGGCAGAAACGTCACTCTTTTTGAAGATGTGGCCACTAGTAAGAATTCCATGGTGTAATGAAAAGCCACACTCATGCACATATGGGCAGTACTAATGAGATTTAGTGAGTTATTTTTTTATAAATACATGATGTTGGGAGCACACTGGGATGGATGGGGTATGAAGGGACAGTAAATATTGTCATTTTTTAATTGTATAGATGTATGAAATTCTCAAGAATAAAGAAAAACTGTTTAAAAGATAAATTGAAAAATGACCCCTAAAAACCATGAGTGACAAGTTGTCATTGGCATATGTACACTTGAGGCTGAAGAACACAGTGAATGAACAAAAGCAGGGTCAGTCACAAGGAACTGGCTGCAATGATAGCCATGGGTGGTGGTGATGGCCAAGGATGACAGAAACAGAGGAGCCAAGAGACAAAGTGGAGAATGAGAGATACTTGACACAACTCTCAAGACAGGTAGAATGGTTCCTTGGTGTCTTCCCAGCCTTTTGCTGCAATCCACATCCACTGCTGCAAGGATCATGGTATCAGCAAGTTTTAGATTGTGGATTGTAACCAAAGTCTTCCCGATTTCACAACCTGCAATGCTACTGTCACACCTGCTGTCTTGTTGTGTGTGGCCAGAAGGGAACAACATAATTATGCTCAAATTAGATTCCATCCTTGAGTTACTGATTTATTGGAATCTTGCTCTCGTTAATATGAAGAACATGTTCAGATTAAAAGGACAGAAGAATTAAAGTGAAAACAGAGCTAATCCTTTAAGTGAGAGCATCCTAGACAACAAATGCCTCATGAAGTATCTAAAACCCATCCTTGGACTTTTAATCTTATGCATATTTGCATGACATCATTCCCTCAATATTGCAAAACAGGAGGCAAGATATGAGATGATGTAGAAGTGGTTAAACAAGGAAGAATGCATAGTCAGTCTCCTGTTCTGAAAGCAGGGCTTAGAAACCTTAAGTATTTTTCATGAACACTAGGAAAGACATAATATCTGTGCCTACCATGTAGGTTAGTCACAAGCATGCTTGTGATCTCTGTGACTTTATGACATAGTTTAGAAAATAATTTGCTAGAAACCATTGCACATTGGTGTTGTGAGTTTTTTCAGAAGGGCGTTCACTCAACAAATACTTATTGGGTGTTAACTCTATATTAAATGGAAGGTTCGGCACTGGAATGGTTTAGGGATACTAAAACATGATTCATTCACTCTAGGAGTTTGGCTAGACAGTCAGGCCTCCAGGAGCATTTGTTATTTAGGGTTTCTGTCTTGAGCTCTGGGATGGAACCAGTTTCACAAATGTAGTCACATTTTGTAGGTCACATTCTGGAAACTCACTGGTACCATTGTTCATCTGATGGATGGTGGATCTTCTAGAAGACCATGAAGCTTAAAGTTTGGATATGCTTAAACTCAATTCAAAATCAGGATATTCAAAGGAATCCATAGAGGAGGAAAAACATCATTCAAACAACAGGTGATAGTCTGGTGGGCTATCCCTCTGTCCACAGGGTTCCTGAAGCAACTCTCCCCCTGAAACAGTGATTATTTCCTCCTAAAGGGAAAAAAAAAGGAAATCCAATTAGGATCAAGAAGAGATATAAATACTCATGGAGAATCAGGTAGAGAACTGAGTCAAAAAGATTAAGGCCATGCATCTACCTCCCCTCAACTTTCCAGAAATGAAAGGGGAAATCTTCTAAGAAGAAATGAATCCGTTCTGTATAAGAACATAAGAAGACCACCAACAAGTAAAAGTTGTAAAATAATAGTTGTAAAAGAAATGATTGTCTGAGAAGTGCAAGCTGTGAACAGATTAGGGACACAACTCCAATAAATGTTTGCCCCTGTTCTTGATGAAACTGAGGAGCCCCAAAGTACAGACATTCCCATAGCCTTCAAATGGCCACTCATTGTTGGCCCCAAGCCTACAGCAGACGACACTGGATTTGGGAAACAGAAATTGTCTACTCACTGATAAATTTGAGATTGAAAGTTGGAAGACTGTTTCATTCTTGAAGTATTTAAGGACCACTTCAACTATAACAGAAAAAAATGCCAAACTCAAAGGTCAAGAGATTTCTAAGAAAATACCAAGTTTATAAAGGAAACAGAAGGATGCTTTAAGAGATCTACATTATGTTTCTCAATGGGCTCAGTCACCCATGAAACAAGAGTGGGTTGTTATAAGAAAATAAAAATGAGCATGCAGTTGAAAAACATGGCTGTTTAAATTAAAAATATTTTCAGCAGAATAGATGTAACTAGAGAGCAAATTGGTAGATACAGAAATTGTACTATCAAGGAAAAGATACCTAAAAATAGAAAATGGACCGTGAATAAGAAAAGACAATTTACAAGTGACTAGCTGGAAGTAGCCGTTAAGTATATGAAAGGACACCTCAGCATCAGTGGCCAAAGAGAGAAATGTAAGCTATATATTAGTGAGCTATAGTGTCTGCCTATGTGAGAGAAGAAATAGCCTCATATAGTTCTAGCAGGAACATGAATTGGTGCCATGTTTTTGGATGGCAATCTGGCAGGTCTTCTGTAATTAAAATGTGCATACTTTTCTTTCCAGAAATTTCATTTCAAGGAATTGATCCTGGAAAATGCTGCACATGTATCCATAGTGACAAAGTGACAGATACATAGTACAGAAGTCTCTGAAACACTGCTCGTGACCATGAAACTGGAAGGTGGAGAGATGGGCACAAGAGGAGAATGAGTAATTAATCTGTACTCTACACCCATACCAGGGAGTCCATGGAGCCTTTACAAGTTCTCCTACATATACTAATCTGTGGGAAGATCTGCCAGACAGAGTTTTGAGCAGGCTCTTATGCGTCACAGGCTAACCTTAAGCTCACTATGTAGTTGAAGATGATCTTGAACATCTTATCCTCCTTTCTCTGCCTCTTGAGTGCTGAGATCACAGTCTCACATGTACACTATTCACCCCACTTATGTGGTGCTGGGGATCAAACCCAGGACTTCGTGCTAGGCAAGCACTTAAACTGACCTTCATTGCAATAACAGACAGCACTTACTGATGGTGTTATAATATTTTTCATCACGTTACACAGTGATACCTCATTGAAGAGAAAACTGAGCCACTGAAGCCTGAGTAGCAGCCCAAAGCCATGCATAATACAAAAGTTGAGATTTAAATTTGACATTCTGGTTCCAGGACCATGTCTTTAAACACTGCCTTCTACGGTTTATTAAGTATGGGGTTGGAGGTTAAATTGTTGGATTGATTTTATGTGATTGTTTTCTCTAATATTTATAAGAGCATTAAATATCCTCATTACCCCATCTGATAACAATGTGTTCAAATAAAATGATATATTTGAAGAAAAAAATTGTTGGGTTGTGTGCTGTAAAATTCACAAAACTACAAGGCAGGTGTTGTGGTATATCCCTCTAATCCTAGCACTCATGCAACAGAAGCAGATGGATCTCTGTGAGTTTGAGGCCAACCTGGTCTACAAAGTGAGTTCTAGGACAGGCAGGGCTGTTACACAGAGAAACCCTGTTTCAAAACATATCACAAAACTATGCACTTTTTATTGCATAAGTTTTGCTATTATTGCCCAGCAAATAACACATGTCACACTAGTAATTCATGACAGAAGATGGAATTGGGGGCTGGAAATAGATGAGGCTGACGTATTAACGTAATCACAAACTAATAGTGTAATTAAGATTTAATTTATCAAAACTGACCACCAGACCTCCATGTGGGCATAGATGATATCTTTGTTTAGGGCTAGAAGTAAAAATGTTGACCTCCAGAATTTAAATTTGCAATGAATAAAGCCCTTCCAAGACAGCTGGTCTGGTCTTTCTATGCAGAAGCTGCCCTGAGAGCTGGACACTGACAGTGATTGAATCACTGGTGGAGATGAGGAGCCATAGCTAGTGAAGCAGCTTATTTTGAGTAGAAAAAAACAAACACAAGGGCTTGGTGAAAAGCACAAGCTGGAGAGGAAGACAGCCAGAGGTTTAACTCTTGTCTGCAGCTGGTACCAGCATGAGAACTTAGCCAAGTGCCTTGGCCATCCCGGTCTTGGTTTCCTGAACTGTGAAGAGGGCTAAGGTGCCCCTATAACATAAGGGACACAGTGATTATGAGGGCATGTATGCTTGACCCAGGGCAATGCTACCAGAATCCACACATTCCCTTCCTCCTACTTCTGGCAGTCATAAGGCCCTTCCCAACACAACTAAAAATTGACCCTGACCAAGCCTAATTCCATAGTAGTACTCTGAGCCCAAGTAACTGAATGAATAGCTCTCTCTCTCTCTCTCTCTCTCTCTCTCTCTCTCTCTCTCTCTCTCTCTCTCTTTCTCTCTGTCTCTCTTTTCACTCTCTCTCTCTTTCTCTCTCTCTTTCTCTCTCTGCCTGTATCTCTCTCTTTTCTCTCTTTCTCTCTCTCTCTGTCGGTCTCTCTCTCTTTCTCTCTGTCTCTCTTTTCGCTCTCTCTCTTTCTCTCTCTCTCTTTCTCTCTCTGCCTGTCTCTCTCTTTTCTCTCTTTCTCTCTCTCTCTCTCTCTCTCTCTCTCTCTCTCTCTCTCTCTCTCTCTCTCTCTCTCTGTGTGTGTGTGTGTGTGTGTGTGTGTGTGTGTGTGTGTGTGTGTGTATGTGTGTTTGGTATAGTATTGTTGCTGCTGCTGTTGCTGCTGCTGCGGTTGGTTGCGGGTTTTGTTATTGTAACTTAAGCTGCCCTTGAACTGGTTATTCTCCTGACTCAGCATCAACAGTGCTGAGATTACAGGTGTTTCCAAACATACCTAGCTAGACAGGCAATTTTTTATGCCTTTTATTCATAAAGCTTGGTGAGGAGGTATCTCTCAAGGTCTGGGTATTTTGTGGATGGATAAAATTTTTTAAAAAATTGCTATTTTTTAAAAGCAATATACAATCCAAGAGATGTTATTACAGAAAAATCTCAGTGAAAGCAATTCTATGACGCCTTCTACATCTGTGAAACTCAAGTAGCTGTTAGATGTAGAGTTCTTATAACTTTATCCCAGAATCCCTTAGACCTTCCCTTCTTGTTGATGAGGTGCAACTTTTCCTGCAGTTATGACAGCTGCAAACAACTGCATTAACCCAAAAGTTGCTTCCCACTATGATAAATATTAGGCATTCACAAGACAACATCTTTCCCGATGTGGGTCAGTGACAGGACAAATGACAGGGTCCTGGACACAGTATCTCCATACTCAGTGGACAGTCACAGGGTACAGTTATGGATACAATCTTGTTTAAAGCCCACAACACCTCAAATAAGCACTATGTGTGTGTACTCATATGCTTGACTTTATGCTTTGAATGTGTTTTCCAAAAGCATGTGTTCCAGACACAACTACAATGTCTGGGATAGGACCCAGAATCATGTCAAAGGGCTCTGACTCCACAAGTAGATCAAAATCATTATTCCTTGTTATAAAATGAGCTTTCCCTTATATGTGTGTGTGTGAGAGAGAGAGAGAGGGAGAGAGAGAGAGAGATGCGTGTGTCTGCATGTGCATATGAGTGTGATCTTGCCTGTGCACATAGGAAAGTATGGAGGCCAGAGGTCACTCTCCACCTTAATTTTGAGACAGAACCTCTCCTCTGAGCCTGGAACTTGCTATTGGCCACACTGGCTGGTTGATGCTCCCTCAGGATCTGCCTGTCTCCACCATCTCATTCTCACCCTAGAACTGGGGTACAGATATATGCTGCCATGACTATGTTCCACGTGGGTGTTGGGGGTCTAAGCTCAGGTCTCGTGCTCACAGAGCAAGCACTCTACCCACTGGTCCATACCCATAGGCCCACATTTGAACCCCTCTTGCACTTGCCCATTCTCTTGTTCTCACTCCTTCTCTCCCTCCTTCGGTCTTCCACAGTCTGCTAGGAGATGATGTAGCAAGAAAACCTCCTTAGGTGTCACCCTCCTTGAGTGACAGTCCCTCCATCTTGGACTTCTCAGATTCCAAAACTAAAAATAGAGGTTTCTTTCCCTTATACATTTTCCAATATGTTTTGCTCTGTTGCAATGGCAACAAAAACAGAGGACATGGAAGCTTGGTAAGACTAAGTGACCTGGACAAAGTCACACATGTCCCAAGTGGCAAAGCAAATTCAGACAAGAAAAGTGGTGACTCTGCTGTGGAGATATAAGTTGTTATAGCCACATGGATGCTTGCTACACTCTACCTAGCTCAAAGCTGCCAGAGTTCTGGGTAGCAGCTGTTCCGAGAGGTGAGACAGCAGGCACTCAAAGGAGAGAGGCCTGGGAGCAGGCTTACAGATAGATGCACAGGAGGTCAAAGCATGAGGCGTGAGGCAGAGGGGAGACCATGAACCCCATAGACTGCCCTGGACAACCTCTAGTCTCTTCTACCTGAATGTGCCATAGGGCTAAGACCCTGCGGTCTTACGCTTGTAGCCTGCACCTGCTGTGCTTGCTACATTCTCTCTTCAGTCCAAGTTTCTGGCAATTCCATACCCTACTAACACTTCAAAGAGGTATACCTTGTGGAAATCAATGAGATCTGTGAGGGTGGCATGGCGATTGGGGTCCACTCCCAGAAAACTGTAGAAGTCCCCAGAGGCATCCACAAGGAAGTGCTTGAAGCCTCTCTGCAGGCGGTAGGACAGGGTATAACCCCAGATCTTCTCACTGACCCGGACCAGAAATGCTCCCTCTGTCATATTCTCCAACAGGTCTTCTGCATTCTCTCTGCTAATAATTCCTAATGTAAAAATAAAATGAAAAGGAAAGGAAACAATTAAAAGGCCTTTGTAGGTTCTATACCTCTTTCTACTACACTGCCCAGTCATCCCCAATCCCTTTCTCTCTGGCTCAGTTCACAGGCCAACCATGCTACCTGGGATATGGGAAGGAAGGGCCTTAGGAGGGTTACTGGTCTCTGCCTGCTGCTGCAGAAGTATACTGACCCAGAGCAATAAGCCATGAGCCTGATGATAGCATTCCTACATGGACCAGAGTGGCGCATGCTTTCCTCGAAATTAAACCACACTAATTTTGATTAATTAGGTGAGCAAGGAATTACTAATGAATGGGGATTATAGCATCTATTGATTACAAATACTAGAGAGACTTAAAGCCCAGAGTTAATGACTAGCCAGAATGATGGAGGACCATGCCACAATGACCTGGTACAGTAGATGAAACCTGAATAGTGTTTTCCCTTAAAGCAGGAGGGTACAACCTTGTGACATTGAAGCACAACTTTGTCATCAAAAACTCTCATCCTAAAATAATGCACAATAATAACACTTTGAATATGTTTACAATTTTCTTTACAGCTATTCTGAGGCACATGCAGCCCCTGAGCATAAAGGAAGCTTCTTCCAAGTACCTATGTACACTGAGCACAAGATTCCTTAGTGGGACAAATAATGAAAATCCATTTCCCACAAGACCTTTCTAAGCTACTTCAACCTATGCCATGTGGTACCATCACAGTGTGAAGGTCAGTCTGACCTTGAAATTACTTATGCATTGGCAGCAACCCCTAGCAATGTTTTCCTAAATATGCCTTCATCCAAGTGACAAAGAAAAGCCAAGTATTGGCTGGATCAAAATCTGGAGATCATGGAGGTAGGAAGAGAAGAGGGATTTAGAAAAGGTAGATTCATTCTTCAGTACCTCCTCACACCAAAGCATCTTCTGACAAACACTTAACTTCTCCAACACTCTTTGATATTCATATGATTATAACCCAGATCTATCCCATAGCTACATTATGGCTTTTAAATCCAATTAAAAAGTTCCAGATGTTTTTGTTTGGTTGGTGCTTTTTGATCCTGGTAATAAATGTAGCTTTGGTGGACCCTATTTTCTGCTGTTTCAGAAGAACAATGAATTGTAACACATCCCCCTCTACACACCTACTTGCAAGAGTCACATCCTTTATGTTCCTTGTGCCTGAGGTAAGGGACACATGTGTCCAAATTGCCAAATAACCCTTTAAAGACAGTCAACATGCTAGAGGGCTACTGCTCATATCCTCTCCTAGGACTCAGAACAAATGGCAACCAAGCTGTCTAGCTCTACCCAACCAGGCAAGGTAAGTGGATAAATAGCCCAGGAGATAGAGGGAGGTCTCCTAACCACAGACACCTAAAGAAAGTATACTGTCCCATGCCAGAACTGCACTATAGCATGATCTCAGATTAGAAGCACAGAATTGGTTTGTGAAAATTAGTTTTAATTGTCCACTTGACACAACATAAAATTACCTGAGAGATGATTTATATCAGACTGGCTTGTGTGCATGTCTGTACAAGACTGTCTTGAATGCCTTAAATGATAGGGGAATATGTAGCCACCAATGGGCTCCCAAATAAAGACATGGAGAATTCTTATTAATTATGAGTGCTCAGACTTAGCTTAGGCTTTTCCCACTGGCTCTTTGAGTTTGATTTAACCTGTTTCTATTCATAAACATTTTGTCCTGGGAAGTTTTACCTTTCTTTCATTCTGTATGTTCAACTTTCCTGCTTCCTTTGTGTCTGGCTAGCTGGCTCTTGGCATCTCTTTTTCTTTCTTCCCTTTCCTTCTTCTCTTGAGCGTGAATTCCTCCTCCTAATTACTCTTCCCACCCAGAAGTCCCAACTATGCCTCTTCCCTCAATATTGGCTATTTAACATTTTATTAGACCAATCAGGTGCCTTACACAAGCAAGGTGAAACAGCAACACATCTTTACATAATTAAACAAATGCAACATACCTTTACATAGTTAAACAAATATTCTGCAACATGAACAAATGCAGCACATCTTTAAATAGTTAAATATTTGCAACACATCTTTGCATAATTAAACAAATATTCTGCATCAGGAAGACCCAGCAGCAAAACGGGCAGCACTATTGCCTGGCTTGGGGTCCTGCACTATATAAAAACATAGAAACCTAACTCAGCACTAAATGTAAACACTTTCACTTATTTCCTGCTCTTGACTTTAGATGTGATGGCCAGCTGCTTCAAGTTCCTGGTCCTGGTTTACCCACAGTGATAGACTGTAACTTGGCACTGTAAACAAAATAACCCTTTATCCCCTAAGTTGCTTCTAGTCCACACATTCTGTTACAGCAACAGAAATGATACTAAAAGAAGATTGTGCACCAGTTAGAGGTTTCCTACCCTAGGATCTACATCCTTGCTACATTTATAAGCCGTGATATTGGTATCTAGCTCTCTCATCATGAATCTCCTATAGAAATGCTTCCATTCTGAGGCAGGAAAGTCAAAGGTTGTATGTAGTAAGGAACAATGAGAAACTAATGTCAGAGCCAGCATTTTACACTAGTTGACACTATGAACCCCATCACATCTAGTCTTCATAATACCTGGTTATCAAGAGACTGTACCAGAGAATCCAGAGGTTCAGGACTTCCCATGGACACAGAGATGTTAAGGGTAGAGTCCAGACTTAGACTTGAGTCCTCAGAGCTCCAAGTGTAGGCTTTTTTGCTCTGTACCATTTTATTTCATAAAGGACAGAAAATGCTTTGAAAGATACAATAAAAGGGAGATTAAGGTAGGCTGAATGGAGGCAATGGAGAGGGATAAGAAGTGGGGCTTGAGAACTCGGTAGATTGTGCACAAATAGCAAAGGGAATAACTGTTAGGTATTAATAAGAGAAAATGGGATGATAGAGTAAAGAAGTCTACCATGGGTAAATGTAATATAAAGGAAATAGACAGTATCTCAGGAGGTTCAGAGACACGGAAGACACAACAGAAGACCTCACAACTGTATAGTTTAGTCCCAGAAGAGAGGCAATAAGAGGAGAAGGAAGGTGATACAGCTAGTACTTAAAACTAAGTGGTTGAGAATTATCAAATACATATGCTAAAATTGTACAAATATTTAATATCACCTTTATCAACCAGGGAGAAAGGGCAAATTACCAATAAAGACAGTTATGGTAACTTCTAGTTGCAGTAATAGAAGCCATAAGAAATTAAAATAATATACTAAGTGTACTAAGAGCAAAACAACTAAATTTAATGAGACAATAATTTGAGATGATAATTTGAGATGAGTATAATAAAGTCATCCTCAGAAAAGTAAACTTGAGGGAATTTTTTCACTAAAGGATATAGTTTAGGGAAAAAGAAAATGTATACTGGGCAGGAAATGTGAGGATCAGGAAGGAATGGTGGGTCAGTCTACACACAAACAACAACCCAACCTTACAGCATGATGAGAACAGAATGAGTATATTGTTATAAAGATCAATTATAATGTACAATGGAAATGTGGTAGCTACACACAACAGAATTTTACTCAGCTGTAAAGAAAAATGAAGTGATAGAATTTTCAGGAAAATGGTTGCCTAGAAAATGTCCTTCTTAGTGAAAATAACCCAATCTCAAAAAGACAAACAAAAGTGTTTGTCCCACTCAAATGTGGGTCCTAACATCAAATCTTTAGATTTGTGTGTTTAATTTGAAGTATTGATGAAATCCAGGAAACTAGAAAGGGGCTATTGTTGGGAAAGAGGAAGAAAGATCTTAAGGGAGGAAGTATCCTATTTTGGTTTCTGTTTCTGTGAGAAACACTGTAACCAAAAGCAACTTGAAAAGGAAGGTGTCTATTTTGGTTTATAGTTGCAGCTCATCACTGAGGGAAGCTCATCACTGGAGGCACAAAGAGAACAAGGAGTCACAAATCAGTGCTACTCACTGACTTAGTTCCAGTGATTTTTCTCAGCCTGTTTTCTTATACCACCAAGAATGACCTAACCTTGGTGACAATGCTCCTAGTGAGCTGGACCTGTTCTACAAACTTGCTGACAGGCCAACCTGATGAGATTCCTCTTCCCAGATAACTTTAGCTTGTGTCAAGTTGGAAAAATAAATAAAAACAAAAGATAGTAGAATACGAATGATATCAAGGGCAGAAGTGAAATGATGGCTAGAGAAGTTTAGATGGGTAGAGAGATGGTAGGGTAGGATGGCAAATAACAGAGGGCTAGCACTAAGGATATTTGAAAAGGACATAAGAAAACCTATTTTGTATTTCTTACCATACACACACACACACACACACACACACACACACACACACACACACACCTCATACCTACACAAAAATACATTAGTTTAATTGCAATTACCCTACACAAAGAATAATGCTCCTCCAAGAAGCCACAAGTTGCCACATAGAAAGCCCAGTCAAGACTATCTAGGAAGGTCCCAACAGAATAAAGGCTGTGGCCACTGCTCTTGATTGCCTACCAGAAGTTGATCACAAGACCCAGTTGGTGAAGTTGTAAGACATGAAGAAATCAAGTTGGTGCTGACCATGAAGCTTCCTTCCTGCTAGCTAGCTTTCACAGGTGCTATGTGGGATGCTGTGGGGAGAAAGTCACCATCAGCCCTACCCATCTGTAAACCTGTAAACTGCAATCATGACTAATGTGACCAGATGTGCCCATCGTACAATAGTGGCACAAATGTTATGAGAGCAACCACTCTTCCCCTTGGAGATAAGCCCCACAGGAGGAATCAAAGGTCTGGTATGATAACTGTCCAAGAACCCATGGTTGAGAAGTTTTCAGGCCCCAGATAAAAACTATTATTATTCTGCTAAATGAACACCATATCAAACTGACCTCTAAATTTGTATCTTCATAACTATATATTAGTGTAGCTCTGAGATCACATCAAAGAAGCTTATTTGTCCAATGTTATTGCAAAACTCATAAATATTCAAAGTACAAGAGCAAAAAAGTGTCAGTGGAATATTCAGCCACAAATGGGACATCTTTACCACATTTTCCCATAGTACAGGGACTGTCTTGGAAGAGGGGACAGAGAGTTTGTAAGAGCAAGAGGTTGGGAAGGACCAGAGAAAAACAGAGTCTTCAGGACGTGACAGGACCGCTGCATTCAAGAACACACCTGTGGTTGCCTACAAAGATCAAGTTACTTAGTATTCTAGCATGGAGTGAGGAGATGGGTTTGTGGGCCCCTAGCCATAAATGAAGCTATTGACAGCTGCTGGCTTCTGGTGAAGGGGGAGTTAGTTTTCTTTAAGGGTGTGGCCCCTAATAGGTTGATCATACCACAGTCTATGGCCACACATCTAGGAGTAGATGGACAGCACAAACTGACTTGGTTAGTTGTATGTGGGGGTGGGGGACAGCAAGTTGTAAGGAGTAAGAATATGGGAGATAGATCTGGGAGGAGTTAGAGTGAACAGGAGTAAGATGTTGTCTTGGTGCTGTACTGTTGCTGTGAAGAGACACCATGACCATGGCAACTCTTATAAGAAAAAGCATTTAATTGAGGGCTTGCTTAGTTTCAGAAGTTTATTTCATTATCATCATGGCATGATTGCACACAGGCAGATATGGTACTAGAGAAGTAGCTGAGAGGTTTACATCCAGATCCACACACAGCAGAAAGAGATCTACTCTGGGCCTGGCATGTACTTTTGAAACCTCAAACCTATCCCCAGTGATACACGTCCTCCAACAAACCACACCTCCTAATCCTTTTCAAATAATGCCACTCTTTGATGACTAAACATTCAAATATATGAGACTATGGGAGTGATTCTTAGAGGTGATTATGATCAAAATACATTGTCAGAGATTCTCAAAGAATTGATTAAAATATCATATTTTAAAAAAGATGAATTATGAGCAAAGTGGTCAAGAACTGGCTGGAGAAACCCACAGAAACAGCTGATGTGAGCAAGGAACCCCTGAATGTAGGTATCAGTTAGGAAACCTTGGCAGTCTATGGGACTTCTGACAGTGGAACCAGGATGTATCCCTGGTGCACAAAAGGACTTTGGGAGCACATTCCCCACGGAGGGATACTCTCTTAGCCTAGAGACATGAGGGAGGGCCTAGGCCCTACTCCAAATGACTTGACAGATTTTGATGATCCCTCCTGAAAGGGTTCACCCACCCTGGAGAGTGGATGGGGGATGGGATGGGGGTCGGTAGGGGCATGGAAAGATGGGAGGGAGAGGGAACTGGAATCAATATGTAAAATAAGAAAAAATATTAATAAAAAAATAAGAGATCAATTATAACAGCAAACATTTTAGTAGTAGGAAGTGGGATATCCCAGTTTTAAAGTCCTATTTGCTTATATTAAGTTATATACTAACTTTACAATTTGAGGGGACATATGATAAGTCACCTAAATCACCAATAAGGAACAGATAGTAATAGCACTCAATCCCCAAAGAATAGAAGTAGAAAATGAATGAGAGAAAGAATTTAGTGAAGCATGAAAGACAAGATCAATTGGAGAGTAAACACATCATGACCTCTTTGACATCACAGAACTAAATAAAGTCTTAGAGGTTAATAGATAAGCAACAAATGAAGGAAAAGAAACAATATCTAAAGCATTTGGGACCAGGATCCCACCTGGTATAGGAGTAGGTTCTGACCCACAGAAACAGCTGATCTGAACAAGAACCCCCAGCTCATGGACCCCCAGACTGATAGCTGGGAATCCAGCATGGGACTGACTCAGACCCCCTAAACATGGGTCTCAGTTAGAAGGCCTGGGCAGACTAAGGGACCTCTGAAAGTGGAACCAGGATATATCCCTGGTGCATGGAAGGACTTTGGGAGCCCATTTCCCATGGAAGGATACTCCCTTAGCCTAGAGACATGAGGGAGGGAGGGCCTAGACCCCACTCCAAATGACTTGAAAGATTTTGATGATCCCTCCTGGAAGGCCACACCCTCCCTGTGGAGTGGGTGGGGAATGGGATGGGGGGGGACTGGGATCGCTATGTAAGATTAAAAAAAAGAGAGAGAGGTTCTGTGCTGGCGCCACACACATAGGCTCCTCAAGACTGTTGTTGTGGCCACTCAACATTTTCTTTATGCCCTAAATGCCCTCAGTGCGCACCTCAACTTGAACGTGTACTTTCTAAGCTTCAATATGGTAAGGAAATAAATTTCTGCTCCTTATTAGCTACCCAGTCTCTGATAGCTTGCTATAGCCATGCAAACAAACTACAGCAACTTGCAATTGCAGGTGAAGGTAGGAACAAGACACTAGTACAAGACTTTTATGGTATCTGAACCTACAGAAAAGGACAGGAAGGAAGGAAGCAAGGGAAGGAAGAAGGAAGGAAGGAAGGAAGGAAGGAAGGAAGGAAGGAAGGAAGGAAAGAAAGAAGGAAGGAAAGAAGGAAGGAAGGAAGAGGAAGAGACAGATGAATCAGAGGATAGTCCATAAGAATGAAATAGAAAGCAAGGAGCTGACTAAATGAAACTACATGTCTAAATGTGAATGCAGGAAGCCAAGGTGGGGCTACCAAGGGCCACCATCAACCAATAAGAATGGAACCAAAACTCAGCAAGAAACAAGGGTAAAGAGGGGAAGTAGATCCACACCTACTAGAGGGAAGGGGCAGAGCCTAGCTGTGGTGGTTTAAATAAGACTGTCCATAGGTTCATAGATTTGAATGCAAGGACACAGCAAGATACCCAGACATAGACCAGGACTTATCAACCTGAGCACTACTTATATACTGATGTTATGGGGATTTTCTGTGAATTGTGGAATGTTTTCCAGAATCACTGGCCTCTTTCTCTTGAATGCCCAAAGAACCTCCCAGTTTTGACCACCAAAAATGTCTCCCAGAGATACAATCACCTCCTGAGAACCCACACCATGGGCACAGATCTCTATATGCATGTTAATAACTGAAAAACAAACAGAAAAACCCTTAGACCATACTACTGTGGTGCACCATATAATTTACAACAAATGTAAATTGTGGTGTCAACAGTAGTTTATATTAAAATTGCCATACTTTCACAAATCTAAGACCTATGAAAGCAATGAATTTCTGGCTTTTTCTTCTACTCTACCCTCATGTCTAGGAATGTGTCTGGAATGTGGGCCATCAATTAGTAGCACAGAATAAATGACTAGCTGGAACTGCAATCCCATGACTGGCATTTATTTGACACTGTCATTGTGACAACCACTGTGCTAAGAGATCAATCAGCATTAGTTGACTGAAGCCTCACAATAACCTTTTGAGGCAGATACTTTCACCCCATCCCCTATTTTGCAGAGTAGAAAAAGAGGCAGAAAAAGACTGAGTTACTTACCAAGGTCTCACAGTTACTGAGTGGCAGAAGTGGGACAGGAGAACAGTCTGTCAGTCTATTCTCCCCAATCATAGCCCTGAGGCTGCCTCCCATGCAGGAAATTGGAGGACTGTATGAGCAAGGCGTGGATTAGCACAGCCAGTTCCTACCCCATGCAGACTCAACCAGGAAGTGCAGAGTCCTCTCAGCAGGCTGCAGTCTAAGTGAGTCAAGACCCTGTCACTAGGCGCAGACTGACAGGAAGGCTAACCACCTTGAAGACTCCATGCCTGAGGGTATGATGTGAAGAGGAGACAGCTACTAGACTCTACAAACAAGAAATTGCACCCATGTTTGTTATCTTTCTAATACAGACAGACTTATCACCAGGAACTGGGAGGTTAAGCTCAGTAACACCTGCCTGTGTGTCAGAGGAAGGTGATTCCTGCATCCACATCCTTTATATAGCATGGCTCTATATTTGCACATAACTGGGAACTCCTTCTGTATTGGGTGCTTTAAGTCATCTCTAGGTGGCTCATAAGTCTGTACATGTTTTATAGAGATGAAATTAGTGTAGATCTAACTACATTTTCCATCCTCCGCTGGCTGAATCCGTGGAAACAGAACCCACAGACATGGAGGGCATAAGGGACATGTAAGTAAGCACCAGGGGCTCATGAAGTCTGTGACCACAGTGGGAAGTGGAGTGCTACTGCCACCGAGAGGAACACAAACCCAGCTGAGCCCGTCCTCATTTACACACTTCAAATGTCACAGCTACAGTAATAAACTAAAGCAAACAGCCTCCATACCTACCTGGACCCTTAATGGGAATGAAGAAGGAGGGGTTCCCCTGAATCTCCCTGCATGTGTGCTAAGCTCAAAGCAGCCCAACAACTACAGTGCCCTCCGCTGGGCAGCATCAGAAAAACGATAGAGACACTCAGAGCAGACAAACCCTTCTTGGGAGTTGCCTCTCTTCCCAGGGTTCCTGGCTGCTGCAGAATGACAGTGCAAAAGCAGTGTGCTGAGTTAGCAAACAAGCCAGGCTAACTCCTAACTCCACCATCCCACCAGCAACATCTTCCTGTCCCAAGGTGGGTATTTGCAGTCAGCAACCCAGTGAAGGTGGCAGCAGCACCCAGCTTCCTCCATTGTTGCATCTTAGGTACAGACCTTAAGTGGACACACGCTGACAGTAGCTAACTCTTGCCCCACATCCCACCTGCATGCTCTCAACACCATGAGCAAACCATTTACTATCAAAATATTTGCTCCACAAATGGAGGGCACGTCATAGTCCCAAAAGTTGCCAGCTCTGATATACCCATAAATCTGTCAGTTAACACAGCCTCAACCCTGACCCGGTCTCCATCTCCCCGTCAACCCCGATCCCATCCTTGGAATTCGTTAGCAGGGAACTGTAGCCGCCGGAGTAACTAAATGAGCCCTTTTTATTTCTGTCAGTGTTTCACTCTGAGAAAGAAAGACACGCCACACAGGGCAGCCGGCTTGCCCTGGTTCCCTTTTTTTTTTTTTTTTTACGAGTCTCAATTTATCTGACGTGCATATTTCTTAAAGCTTTCTGGGAAGCTTCGCCTCGTTGGCTGACAACTCCCCCATTACCGCTTAGCTAGTTCTCATTCATTTTTGTGACTTTCCTTTCTTATTGCCACACTTTGCAGACAATATCATTAAGGAGGCTGGAGTTATTAAGCTCTTCATTCTCAAAGGTTTCTCAAAGCATCTGAAAGCCACAGAGATTGTGATTAATGTGTTCAAATACCTTCAATTTTTTTTATACCTCCCAATGAAATTGAACCATGGCTAACTGCTGAGACAAGGGTTTCAGTGGACAAGCTTCCTGGCTCCAGGAAATGTATCCACAAGAGGGAGTATCGTCCACGACTGTCCACAGCCAACGTGCCAGGTTCTAATCACTGAAGCCACTTGTGCAGGTCAGTGTTCTGTGTCTGCAAGAAGCATCTTAGACAGACAACACAGAAAGGAACAAGGTTTGCTCATGGTGAAGCAGACCAACTTCAGGCCTCTGGAAGAGGAGCTGGCTGACAGCGTTAAGAATGGCATGGGGTGGACAAACATGCTCATCTCCTGGAGAGGATGCAGAGAGGGATGATGGGTCCCACCCACAATCCCATTTAAAGTCACACCCCCAGTAGCCTCTTAAGGTTCACCCACCTCCTATAGCAGTGAACACCCTATAGCACATAGACCTTGGAGACAAAACACATCCAGTTTTTGTACAGGACAGAGTGACAGACACCACCTAGCAGAATGATTTCTGAAGCTGGCTATCGATGCTGTGTAGCACTTACCTTGACTGGATATTCCTCTTTTATGGCATGTCATCATAACTGTCACTCTTTTAACCCACCTAACTGCTTGAGCAGTGCAGAGACCGGGTAGTTTTCCTCTGCAGAGACCAGTCTTACCTGCTCAGGCCTGCCTACCATCTTCTGGCAAAGAAACTTGGACCTTCCTTTGCTTCCTGTCTATACAATTTCAATGGTGTGGACTCTGTCTACCCCTGCTTCGGACAGTCTTAAGACAGCATAGTCAGGCGGGCTACAGTGACTGGCTTCCATGTGATCATATAACCAATTGGAGCCAACAAAACAGCCAAATGGGAACAATACTGGGGCTGTTGACTGAAAGCACACCCTCTGGGCTGATGCATTTGAACTTGGGAGAAAGTAGTCATGGCACCTTAAACAATGGCTGTTTCAGAATGGAAGGAATGGTGAGGACCTCACAGCGGGAGAGGGGCCAATGGCTGAAAGACACGCACATATACGCACGCCTTAGATCAGGTAAAGCCTGAAACTAGACCCAGCTGTGTGTGAGTAACGTGAACGGAATTTCTTTTTGGATATGTTGCTGTGCATTTTTCTAACACCTACAAGTGAACATAAGTTCCATGAGGATGGGGAGAGGCTTTTGTTTATTACTTAGGTGCATCATAAATAACCAAGTAGTTGTTTATTTATTTTTGCTCTAAGACAGACTTGTTTGGCATGGAATTTGAGAGACTAAAAGCCCCAGATTTCATCAACTGCACTTCTGGGGAATGCCCTTGGTTGAGAAACAACATGTTAGAAGAACAGAAATAAAATGTGTACATGCAAAAGATATCACATGACAAGGCAGGAAATCAGAGGAGGGAGACAGTCTTGCTATATTCTACAATAAAGCACTCTCTGGGAACTAGCTGGGGCCCCTGAGTACTACACAGGTCCCTCCTGAGGACTGTGCATGCAACCTCCCCATTTCTGGGCTCTTTGCCTAATAAATACTGACACAGTAGAGATGCCAGCACTGTGCTGTGCAGACTCTACTCTACTTTGTCAGAACCCTGACCAAAGCCCTGACCTTTATAACCACATATTGTTATAAGCCTGCTATTTCTTAATTTACTGTTTGATGATCAAATCCAGCCCAACTCCCTCTTGTCCAATTCCTCCCATATCCCCACTATCTTTCCCTCCCAACTTCATGGGGTTTTTGTTTGTTTGTTTGTTTTTAATACCTTAACACAGGGAGTCTGCTTCCCAGTGTCACTGTTCAGGTAACCCAACAATCCCAAACACTAGCAAGTGCCTGTTTTACTGTGTTTATTGCTGACTGCACAATTCAGGAGTTCTCTGGGGAAAAAAATGGCACCAACCTCCAAAGAAGCCACCTATCCCAGGCAGAAGTGAAGCCTGACAACTAAGGCAGCCCCACAGCCCAGTACAACTGAGTGTCCCTAAAGACTCAGTCATCTCTTCTACCTCAAGATGTCCAGGACCTGTAAGGACCTTATCCTCATCACTGTCTCTTGAGGTGATCTCAGAGTCTGTATCCTCACTGGTAAGCTGGTGACATAGCTGAATGGCAGGCTGCCTGATGAGAAGTTCCTTGGATCCTGAAGCCAGGTGACCTGATTGTGAGTCCCTCCAGGGCCACTCACTCTCAGGGTTGCCTGAGGCAAGTGACCCCATCTACATACATGCAATAGCATGGCCAGTGCATGGTGATCATACAAGCATGAGCTAAGTGAACACATCACACATGTGGAGCCTGCACTCCATATCCAAAATCATTAGCATTGGACCTACTCCATACAGTTGTGTGAAGGGTAAATAAAATATTGGATAGCCAGTGTGTACTAGCAATTGAAACATAAAAAGCCATCATTGTCCCATCGGTGCAGCTAGACACAACCCCAAAGATATAGCCCCGTGCATGCTTGAGAACAAGGAGTCACGTGTGTGCTGACCTTGGAAGCCACTGAGCTGAGTAACACCTCTGTGCCTTTCAAGTACACAGCCCCATGTTGTATGCAGGGCTTGGGAGCAGAGCCAGCACGAGAATTATAGACAGCTAAAAGGAAAGTCAAAACCTCAGGGACACCAGTGCAATCTGCTTTCCTTAAGCAAAAGTAATATTGTTCTTTGCAATCCCTTTTGGGGCTATCCAGCCAATGAGCACTTTCAGGGAAAGAATGAAAACAATTCTTTTATTTCTTAGTGGAAATACCTTAAGCAAAGATGTTAGAAGGAGCTGAGATCACAGCTCAGTGGAAGAATGTTTGCCCAGCCTGTGCAAGGCCTCAGATTCAATCTCCACCACTACAAAAACAAAGAAATGGGTCAAGTGGCCTGCTCTTTTCACCTCTAAAAAGTCTTTGTATTTGAAACAAGAACTGGCAGAAGATTTTTCTTTTCAAATTCTGCTGAAGACCGGGAGCTCTTTAACTTGACGTGGATGCAAGCCCTCCAAATGCCCTGTGTTACACCTGTGGCTTTTAGAAATGACTTCAAAATGATCATCATAATGAAAGAAAAAGAAATTTTGATTTGTGCATTTTTTATTTTATTTTATTTTATTTTATTTGAAAGAGAAGGCTAAATTAGTACTGTCTTCCTTTGGTATAATCACATGATGTCTCCCTTTACTTCTTATCTGAGTGACAAAACTGATTCAGAATGTGCCCTGGAAGTCTGAAGCCATTGGCACTTCAAATTCCAAGGCCACCATGTTGATTTGTAGAACTTAATGCTTGTAACCCTAATAACAAGATCAGATGTCATTATTGTCCCCAGCCCCATTGATGTTTCACATAAATTTTTAGGGCTTGAGATTGCTAAGTTTCAAACCCGGAACTTAGGCCAACCTAGCCATCAGGTTCCCTCTACACCCCACAGCTCCTACCAGTTACAGGGCCCTCCTGGCTGTCATACCCCACCCCCATCCCTAAGCCTCTCCAGCCTGGGTACTGGGCAGCCCTTCTCTGTATAATCCAGTCATTTTGGTTACCTGGCCTTTCCATCTACTCTTCTGGACCTCCAGGCTGCTGTACTTGGTCCCCCACTCTCCCTCTCCCCTCTCCTCCCTCTTTCACATGGTCCAGCTCAGTCTGGTCATGTCCATCTGGACTCTCCCAGCTGTCTCTGACTCTGACTATGCTCTCCCACATATATATAATACACTTTCTCCTGTACCATACCTAGGAGAAGTCATGCCCTTGCTTTTTAATTGCTTTTTTTCATTTACCTGGTACAAAAACCCAGGACCAATCATGTTTCCTTTCCTTTTCATTTCTTCTTCTCACTCAGAGCTCACAGACCTCAGCAGCTCTTCCTGCTCTATTCCTGAACAGAAATATTCCCCCAAAGCCTCACTCTGGGTCCTTTCCCACTGATCTTGGAAGCTAAAGGCAAGCACCTTGTGGGCTCACTCTCTCCATCTGGTCTCAGAAACTCTAGGCCCAGAAAGTAATCACAAAGAACAAACTGGGCATTCCCAGATAGCTCCTCAAGCTGTGTTAGGGGATCCATGTCAGCTCTGGTCTACATAGTCATGAATCGGGGAAAATGAAAGGCAGGTTGTACCAAAAGTAAACCTCAGTAAGTGTTCATAAATCCAAACAGGACTTTTCCTTCCTTCCTTCCTTCCTTCCTTCCTTCCTTCCTTCCTTTCTTTTTTAATATCAATACCCATCCCTGGATAGCAAAAAATTCTAGGAGGAATGAAATACTCAGAAAAGAATAGATGAAACCCTATGTCTTGTGTGATTTCCTGTGTTTACTGTTGGAGAAACATTGGGTCAGTTTCTCCAGCTTTCTGGACCTCATGTAAAGGGATCCCTGTAAATGGATGTCCATGTCCATGTCAAGAAACCATTGACAATGGTGTGAGATGGTGTCTACCAAATGACACAGTATAAGTGAAACATGAGGGACTACAGCGAAGTGACCCATCAAAAGGGTGGGCAAAGAACAGCCATGATGGGAGATGTTATTCTGTATATATGTTTCTCATACTGGTTAATAAAGCACTGTGGCCAATAGGAAACAAGATAGGCGGGGCTAGGAGACCAGGGAGGAGTCAAGATGTAGACCGGGGAGGAAGGAAGATGCCGGCCGTGGCTCCCCATAAGATGAGCCACTGGAAATAATTAGATAAGTAGAAATGGGTTAATAATTAAGACAGAGCTAGCCCATAAACAATAATGGTAACTGGCCAACAGGATTGTATCAAATACAGAGTCTCTGAGTGTTATTTGGGGCTGGTGCGGCTGTGGGCCCAGACCGGCGGCAGGCGGGCTGGCGGGCTGGCAGGCCGGAGGGAAAAACCTGCCAGTAACACAGCCATCCTAACTTCTAGGCTCCCTAGCAATGGCACTGTCTACAAAGATGGTGAAGGCCAACTCCAAACTTTGTGCCTGTCAGAATAAACACCATGCCAGTAACATACTACCTGAGTGAAGTCACCCCACTTACATTAACGTGAGTCCACACGTAGGACACACTCCCAGCATCTGAGCAGAATTCAACAGGACTCATTTATCAATGTTGTGCCCAACATCAACCACATACCCCTTTTCTGTGCGAAGGTCTATGGGCAGTAGAAAGGCCATTGTGCGTCACTGCCAAGACACCAAACCATGGAACATATTTTAAGTCTTTTCTAGAAGCAAAGCTAAGAAAGAGAAATGTGTTCCAAATGAGCCAATGTTCAGAGAGAGAACACTCAATAATGTCAGACACACACTGAAGTCCAAAAATAGCTTTTTCCCAGAGCCAAGCTTATGTGCTGGCACTTCTCAGGAAAAATTTCAAGTCACTCATCATTCTTGGGACATGGCAATGAACAAAGGAGAAAGGGATTGCTTTTCTACTACTCTTTTTAACAGAAGACTGATTAACCTCCCAGGCTGTTCCCAGGGGAAAGACAGACTCCATTCCATTTGTCCTCCCATCTGTTCTCTAGACTCATTTCTCCACACCATATTTCCTTGAAGAGATGGAGTCTTTTTGGTAGTTGATCCCACACTCCAAGACATACCAGTACTGGCACTCGAATGTAGCTCTTTTGGGGGATAAGGCATCTTTCTTGGTTTGATTTGCATAGGTATCCTGTGATGTGCAAGTTATAATTTCCCAAACAGAGTTAATCTGCACACCCATGATCAGAGAAGGGTCCTAGATCTTGAGATCCCTGTGTGTCCTGCTGTTTGGATTTCACCACAATACATTTAGATGTCTGAGAAAACAGAGCTATATAAATCACAGTATTCATTCTTAACCTGCAGAAAAATCCTGCTGAACTGACTAGGAATGTTTCACCCAGGGCAAGAAAAGAATTATACCTCAACTGTGATTCATTTCATCAAATTCTTCTTAACTCACCATGTCCATACCCTTTGATATATGACTTTGAAGTTTTTACAAGAAAGAAGAACAAGGTGACAAATTGTGGCCAGCAGTGCAGTATGAAGCAGAACCAACCCTAGATGCTAAAAAACACAGATGTTGCCCATCATTCTCTTCCACCTACACCATTGCTATGACAAGAGCCTATCTAAGTGGACCCAATGCTCCAAGAAGATGAGAGCAACATGAAGTAGGACCACCCCACTGAGATCCAGCTACCAAAGCCATGAGCAGAGTCCCTGCCAAGGGGGGTAACAAATTGGTACAGGCTACCTGTGGGCTGATAAGCTCTCCATCTCAGTGGGGATTGGTACAGAAGGAGTCCCACATAAACATCAAGAAATCCCCATATTGGGAAAGAAGTTGGGACCTTCTAGTTATTCTCGACTTTAGCATTTTAGAGATGAGCAAAGTTGCGCGCACACACACACACACACACACACACGAGTCAGAGCTATAAACGGGCTGCTGTTGTCCTGCTTTTCCCAAAAAGTGCAATATATTAAAGTAACTACTGCTAGCTATCACCATCAATTCATAAAAGATAGGACATTTTAACACTAAAACTGAAAAGGAATATAATCCTACAATATAAATATAGCACAGTCATTTCTAAGAGAAGGCAATTGGCCATCCTCCTTATATGAGCCGTTTTCTTCCATTCTGTCACAGATCAATGAAAACTTGGTCACTAAATAGTTCTTTTCCGTGTGTTAACAATTTCCCTACATGCTTTATAGTAGAAATTGTCAGCAGAACATGAAGTCAATTACATAAATTTTAAGACTTAAACCCAGGTTCTGTTTGTTCTGTGACAACATAAAACCCTTTTCTCCATTGAGACAGAAAGTAAAACTAAAAATAAATTTCTTTTCCCCTAGCTGGATGTCTGAAGGCAACTTGGGCGACCAGTAGCTCTTTAAGAGTCACTGCTGAGCATATACAAGCAGTGTTTCTTTCATTATGTAAAGGACACGGGCTTCATTAAGTTGAACCAAGTGACATTTCTTGAATGGATTATTCAAAACAGTCTACCCAATGAAAGAGACCATTCCAGTCTTTGCATATAAAAATAAAAATTGAAAAACTCTAAGACCTTCCAAAAAAAAAAAGATAATTTTGATCACCTGAATTACTTACCTTCTCTGCTGGCTACCAAGAGCACCTGTGAGCAACCAGCACAGTCACCAAACCCCAGCTTCATGGGACATTTAAGCTGCACTCCACACTAGCCTGAGATACCATAAGCTACTTCCCTTGTGGAGATATATGTATGTATGTATATCTGCCATGAAGCCACCAGTCTTTCCAACAGAAATACAACTTCAATCTGAGGCCTACAATCTGAGATCTACAATTAACTCCCAACAAGCATGAGACAGAAGTATAAAATAATTCTTAGTTGGTAATGGCTTCTACGTTTTTGGGTGACTGTGTTATATATGTATTGTGACCCACACAGTGGGGATATCATAGTGGTCGTCTAGAAGTCAACAAGAATGTCAACAGTAGAAGATGGCAAACTTTCCTTGGCAGTGTTTCTGCACCAGACAGAGGTGACAGGTGAACTCACGGGTGCCTAAGACATGAATCCTGCCCCTGTTGAACATATCAACAATTAGAAAAACATGTCATCCCTCTCTTGTGCAGATCTGTGTTGTCAGATTATTACTAGATTCTGTGGTAGGTGGAATCATAGAGCTTCCAGGACCCAGCTATAAGTACTGTGGGCTATTATTTGGAACTGGAAAGCTTGGGATAATATCCTAACTCTGAGACATTGTGCCCACCATTGGTCACTCCTCCACAGATGCCTACTGTGGCAGGCACTGGGGGAAAGAGGCCAGACCCTTAGCTTTCCAAACTTACTAATGACAGAAGAGAGCTATTTAAGAATGATGGAAGACAATTTGACAGAGCTTGAATAAAATAGCATTTGGAAAAAACCCAGGAAAGGCCTCTCAGAGGAGCAGACAAAAAGTAAGACTGAATCTGTCAAGAAAAGAGCTGTGGAGAGACAGCAAAGGCAGGCAGCAGCATCACAAGGACAAAGGGCCTGAGCTGGAGAGGAGGGTGGCTCATATAAGAAGAAAAGACAGAGATCTGGAGAAGATGGGCACAGATGGCTGACTTAAGGTTGGTGTAGGGAACTATTTGTTACCTGGGCCTTGTGGTTCAGAACATGGTTTAGAGAGTCTTGCTTTGTTTGGTTTTTGTTTTTTTGAGTGTATAAAGGGAAGTAGGGGATAACACAGCAGGAAACATGATGGGATCTGACTGAATTTAAAGAGTCCCAGAATGCTTTGTAAAGGATGAACCACAAAGAGGACAGAATAGTGAGGTCACTCCCAAGGCCTGGACTGAAAGTGCCATCACCTTCATGATCTTCATAGATCCTGTCAATACTGCATCTCAGCTGCCTGCTGCCTGCCTACAATTCATAGTGCATACGCCCTTTGGGCTCCATCAGGCTAGGATAAAGGTGCATATCGTTTTGCTCAATTTGCATGTTTTCCTGCCAAGCATTTCTGGTACCTTTCCCAAAGCTAGAGCCATGTCCAGTATATGCTAGCAAAGACCTTCCTTTGGCAGCTGCAAATAAAATGTCAAGACACCAGAGCTCTACACACACAAGACAGCACCCTCATTCCTCCAAGCAGATAGAATTGAGAGTACATCAAAGCTGGTCTAGAATAGGAGGGCAGTCCATCATCGAGACAAACACAGGAAATACAGACCAGGACTCTTTAATCTATTAGAAGAAGTGTCAGTTGAAAAGTAGGCAGATAAAGGTAATAACTGTGTCAGGGGAAGTTGGTTCTGACCAGAGATGGTCAAAGCTCTCCTAACCTGAGCTAAGTGCTGGTTAGGGAAGGAAGGCTTGGGGAGCAAGACTAAGTTGCTGAGACTTGATGGTCTGGGCTAGACTGCTGGAATGTAAGAGCTCACATGAACACAGAGGAGATTCTGCTAGACCAGCCAGGCCTCAGCGGACCTGCTGACTGGCCAGAGGAACATCAGTGAGCTTAGACAAGATCTTCTGAACCAAGCTAGACCTGCCCACCAACTCAGACACACACATGAAGAGATAATAAAGGTCTGCTTGCTTTAAGATACAGTGCCTTCAAGGGGTTTGTTATGCAGTGATAGCTAACTGATACTGAAGGAACTCAAAGTCGGTAGCTATTGCTACTTCTCTTTAGCTAGTCTCTGGTGAAGCCACAGCCCTGTTTGTTTTCCTACTTGAAGCCATTGCATATTCAGATCACTAGACTAAGGCTATGGCCATTCTTGGAATTAATTTTACACATCATATACTATCTTCTGAAAAGTCCCTCCTGTCTTTGAGCCTTGGTTCCTTATCTCTAATGGAGGAATTGGAGGCTTTCTAAAGAGCCTCCTTGTCTAATGCTTTTGAGTGACTCTGAATTCTTCATTCATCAATCTGTCATTTAACCAAAAAGGATTCCTTTTCAGAGCCAGCAGTCTGCTGTGCTATGGCTAAGAACAGAGTTGCAGAATTAAGCACAAGTAAGATGCTGGCCCTGCTCACCAGTACCCTGGGACCCCAGGGGCTCACTGTTTTATGAGTACAAGGACAGAACCTATGTGTGACTTGACAACCAAGGAGGCTAAGTGGTGACAGCAGTGGGTGGGACTCTCAAGTTCACAACTTCCCAGAAGACAGAGGGGATGCATGTCCAGTAACCTAGTGACTCTGAACTTTAGGACCCTTGTCACAAGTGTTGAGGGCAGAATTGTGGCAGCATGGGCCCCCAAAGTCCTCCACACCCCTGATTACAGCCATGCTTCAATACTCCTTCCATCTGAAGAAGAGTTAGATATGTGAACACCACCTTCCATGGGACTTAGAAATGTACTACCATGAAACCAAGGAGCGATGGACTTGGTGTTCCTCTCAAAGCCTGCTCGGCGTGGCAGCTGTTCCTCTTTGAACCACCGCACGATAACTTCTCTAGAGAGTGGGCGCAGGGGACGCTCCCAGGTCCTGCTGGGAAGAAAGAGTAAGGGAGGGGATAAATCAGAGAAGGAGAAGAGAAAAAAGAAAAGGGATAGGAAGGGGAAGAAGTTGAGTAGAAAGAGACGGCTCAGCAGGTAAGGGCACTTGCTGCCAAGTCATACCATGTGAGTTTGACCTCAGAGACCCACAGGCAGAGAATTGACTCTCACAGGTTGTTCTCTGACCTAGCATGTGTACATGTACACAAGTAAATGAATAGTTTTAAAGGCATAGAAGGGGGAGGCAGCTCTGACTATACTCTCAGATTCAGGAAACATATGAGAAATTCATTTCCTAAAGATCAACCATTCCTGCATTATGGGAAATTCTACCTCCAAAAATCAAAAGATAAGTGACAAACTTAGAAAAAGTATTTGTCACAATTTTTCCCTAACTTAGCGAGTTTCTAGAGATGAATAAAGAAAGCGTGGATCACACAGTGAAAGGGCCAACTGTATAACAGAAGAGAAGGAAATACCGTGGTCATGAGACAAATGTGAAATGCTTAGTCTGGCCCAAAAACATATGTGAGTATTTACCCCTACTCCAAGACATATTTTCCTACACAAAACAAGGTCAACAGCACCGTGGTCCAGACTAACAGCTGTGAAGATGCCAACATTGGTACTGTAAATTTCAAAAGCACACAGCCCTTGAAGAAAGACCCTACTTGGGAGAATATCTTTGCACATTATGGTTGCCCAATATAAATTCAATTTCCACAAGTTTGTACACACAGGGCCTGGCTAGTGATTGCAAAAGATTTCAAATAGCAATATCTACTGATAGTATCTAATAACTAATAACAAATCCACACAGCAGACTGTGGGCAACTATTTTAAAAAAAGGAGGAGAAATAAGGTGGTTTGAGGTTTTTTGTTTGTTTGTTTGTTTTAATGTTGGCAAGTGCACAAAGAAACCCAGGGGGTGGGATAGGGTAAGGTAAGAAGCTAAGAACCATGTCTATGAAGGTGAGGAGATGATATACAGGGAAGGAATCAGAGCTGTCAGTGAACACCATACCTTCTCAGACCTTCTCGTTTGGGAATCATACGTGATAAGGAAGGAAGGTGGGAAGGGGAAGGGGAGATATGAAGGCAGATTTAACTCTTGATAAACTCCAGGGAAGCAGACTGGGGGGTTACCAACAACCCCAAACTCCAATCAGAACAAAAGTGGATAAATCACACTATCTGGGAGACTGACTCCTGAACATTCCCTAGAGATAAGGTTGCCGCAAGTACTTGATTCCCCAGCTTCCCTCCTCAGGGAGAAAGCTGTGCTGCAAGGATGGTTGAGGGCTAAATCTCAGGGCAGCCCAGCCAGACAGATAAAACGTAGAGAGGCTCTAGGGGACCTTGTGTCTTTGACTTTGCCGATCATAGGTTGTCACTGAAGTGTCCTTGGCAAACAGCCCCTCTAGGGACACAAATGTGTGCAAGGACCTCTCCATTTGCACACACTAGCCTGCAACTCTGCTTTTCAAACTAGGTGTAAACCATCTCCATCCACAGTTAGAAAAGGCTGTAGCCCTGGTTCCCAGATACTGGGCTATATTTATCCCATCTTAGTTCTTTTATTACAAGGTTTGGGCCAAGACTAAGGAATCTAAAACTGTGGGAACATTTGGGGTATTTGCCTATGCAGATTCTGAGGGGAAGAAGATGTCAAGGATTACAAGAATCCTAACCTCTGAAAGCTAACACCCAGAACTGAAAAGTTGTTAGAAAGGTTCAGAGCCCACCTTAATTCTGCATTCTGCCCCATTACATAGATTGGAATGCTGAGGCCCAGGGAGGGAAAATGACCAACCAATAAGAAACAGAGCCTGGACTAGAACCCATGGAGTTTGGATGGGTCTCATGGGTCCAAGGGCCATTCTAACACACCTGTCAGGTTCCGTAGGTGGTGATGGTGGACTCATGCATGGACGTTGATGGTAGAGTTTTGCCTCCTGCTCATGATTCTGGCCAAGTTCTTGGAACATGGTGCTCAGGCCAGCAACTGTGCCCTTCTGGATGGCTCGAAGTGAGTGGCGCCTGTACTCATCCCTGGCTCGCTGGGCACGACGGCTCCTCTCTTCATCAGCTGCCTTGGATCTGCGCACTGGAAAAGAGAACAGCATGGTTGGTCTTGACCTGCAGCCCAAGCTACACACTTAGAAGATATAGACAGCTCTGTACACAACTTACTTGGAATCCCATGATATCTTGGGAGGACCACCCACAATACCATAGACTATAATAGGCTTGGCTCCTGCAGGAATGGCAATGCCCAGCCCCCAAGATTGTGGGGGTACAGGGTTTTCTTTATAACTGACACTTCGTGGGCTAGAAAAGTGCAAGGCACTATCCTCTCTCCAGCTTTCTGCTTTCTATGTCCCTCAATGGGGCTCTAACATAGCCAAGCAGCCTTGAGAAAGCCACCGTGTGTGAGCATGTGCATGGGTGTGTGCATGAGTGCACATATATGTCTGTTTGTATGTGTGTCTGTGTATGACTGTGTGTGTTTCTGTGTATCTTTGCATGTGTATTTATGTGCATGTTCCTGTGTATCCATGTATGTGTGTGTGCATGTATTTCTTTCTGTGTGTGTCTGTGCATGTCTGTGTGTCTGTGTGTGTGTATGTATATATATATGTATATATATACATATATATATGTCTGTGCATACATTATGTCTGTTTGTGTGTCTGTGTGTGTGTGTCTGCATATGACTATGTGTACTTCTGTGTATCTCTGCATGTGTGTATATGTACATGTCCATGTGAATCTATGTATGTGTGTGTATATGCATGTCTTTCTGTGTGTGTCTGTGTGTATTTATGTCTGTGCATATATGTGGCTGTTTATGTGTATGTTTGTGTATGTGCATTTTCACGTGTATGTGTGTCTCTGTGTCTGTGTATGTGTTCATGTATGTGTGTCTGTAGCTCCCAAAACTCAGAAGAAGTTTGGCGTTAAGGAATTGAATACTGGCTCTCTGCTCCCCTCTGTTTCAGAGACAACATCTTCTTGTGCAGTATCAGGATGGTAAAAATCAGAGCGCACAGATATGGCCATATTGGGGTTCTCGTTACCAGATCTGCCTTCATGTCTGACAAAGTGGATATTGTTGCCAACAATGACCCCTTCATGGTCTACATGTTCTAATATGACTTTACCCATGGCAAGTTCAATGACACAGTCAAGGCTGAGAATGAGAAGCTTTTCATCAACAGAAAGGCTATCACCTTCCTTCAAGAGTGAGATCCTGCCAACATCAAATGTGGTCATGCTGGTTCCAAGAATGTTGCAGAGTGTACTGGTGTTTTCACCACCATGGAGAGGATGGGGCCCATTTGAAGGGTGGGGCCGAAAGGTTTATCATCTCTGCCCCTTCTGCTGATGCCCCCACGTTTGTGAGAGTGTGAACCATGAGAATATGACAATTCCCTCAATATTGTCAGCAATGCTTCCACACCAACAACTGCTTGATGGATGTCATCCATCCATGACAACACTGGCATTGTGGAAGGACTCATGACCATAGTCAATGCTATGTCTGCCACTGGAAGACTGTGAATGACCCCTCCTGGAAGCTGTAGTGTGATGATCATGGGGCTTCCAAGAATATCCTCCCTGCATCCAGTGCTGCTGCCAAGCCTGTGGGCAAGGTCATCCCAGAGCTGAAGAGGAAGCTCACAGGCATGGCCTTCCATGTTCCTACCCCCAATGTGTAGGTTTTGGATCTGACATGCCTCCTGGAGAAAAATTCCAAATATGATGACATCAAGAAGGTGGTGAAGCATGTATCCCAGGGCTCACTGAAGGGCATCCTAGACTACAGTGAAGACCAGGTTGTCTCCTGTTACTTTAATAGTGATGCCCACTCTTTCACCTCTGATGATGGGGCAACCATTGCTCTGAATAACAACTTTGTAAAGCACATTTCATGGTATGACAATGAATACAGCTACAACAACAGGGTAGTGGACCTCATGACCTACATGGTCTCCAAGGAGTAAGAAGCCCTGGACCACCCACACCAGCAAGGACACAAAAGCAAATGAGAGGTCCCGCTGCTGCCAAGGAGTCCCTGTCCCAACTCAGCCCCCAACACTGAGCATCTCCCTCAGTTTCCATTCCAGACCCTCAGCATAACAGGAGGGGCTTAGGGAGCCCTTACTCTTTTGAGTACCATCAATAAAGTTCACTGCACTGATGGGAGATGTTATTCTGTATATATGTTTCTCATACTTGTTAATAAAGCACCGTTGGGCCAATGAGATAGCAAGATAGGCGGGGCTAGGAGACAAGGAGGAAAGAGGAAGTAGTGGGGAGGAGTCGAGATGTAGCCCAGGGAAGTAGCAAGACGCCTGCCGCGGCTCCCCATAAGACGACCACGTGGAAATACTTAGATAAGTAGAAATGGGTTAATAATTAAGGCAGAGCTAGCCCATAAACAATAATGATAATTGGCCAACAGGATTATATCAAATATAGAGTCTCCTGTGTGTTATTTGGGGCCGGCACGCCAGACTGGCGAGTTGGCGGGCTGGTGAAAACACACACGCTACACTGCACCCACATTAAAAGAAATGAAAATGAAGATTGAATAAAGCCTCCTGGAAGCAAGGGCTTCTGCCAGAACTGATCATCCTGGAGTCTGACTGCTTCTTGCCAGACCTCTACCTGCCTCTAAAATCCAAGCATTCTTGCTAGTGTGCTCTGGAATCTGGCCCTGGACTTGAAATTGTGAAAGATTAATGATTACACTGGCTTTGACAGACCACCTCACCCTCCAGGAAAGAAAATCTTACTCCATCCATTCAACACACATCACAGGCTCCTACAACTTTCTAGAAACTGCACTTTGTCAGTATTTGGAGGACACAAGTAAGTCTTTTAAGTCCACAGATAGTGTTTTGCCATCACCAATAAGGAGGAGCCTTTTGGAGAACATGGCATCTTTCAGACCCAAGCGCATAGTCTATGCCTACAGAGGCACTTACAGAGTGATGCCATGCAGAGAACATCTGAGCTCTGCAGGGGCAAATTCTTTGGTCTTCTCATTTTGAACTCCAGTGGCTAGAACAGGGTTAGCAGACAAGATACCTTTCTATGTGATAAGGGATTCCAATATCCTGGGGCAATAACTCATGGGTAATGTACTTGTATGAAGATGTGAGTTCCATGCTCAACACCTTAGAAAAAGTTGATACAGTGGCATGTGCTTGAAATTCAGCTCTGGGGACACAGAGACAGAAGGACCCCTGAAGCTCACTGCTCACTGTCCAGCCAGACTAGCTCATTCTATGAGGCCTGAGTTCAAGGACAAGCCCTATTTTTAAAAAAACTAAGTAGAAAGTAGAACTCATTCAAAGTCAACCTCTGGCCTCAGCACACACATGTAAACACACACACACACACACACACACACACACACACACGGTCATGTATGACCACACATACACACACAAAAAAAAAATGATGATTTTAAAAAGCATTTTGTGATTTGGCTCTGTGTTTGACTCTGGGCTGGATAGAGAGAAGACATGCGAGCAGACCTTCCTTCCAATCACTGTGACCAAGATGGAGAAAGGATAGATAAATATCACCAACTTTAATGAAAAAGGTCAGGAGTGTCCTTAGAAGAAGAGGAGGAGGAAGAAGAAGAACAAGGACAAGAAGAATCAGAAGAAGTGAATTACTGTGAGAGCTCGGGGCCTACCGTATTATAATGTACAGGGGCCAGGGCTGTCAAGGGAGAATCAGCCCAGGACTGTGCTGCAGAGGTCTGTTCCCACCAAAACTCAAGTTGAGATGTGGGGCCTTTGAGAGAGACTGGAGTCACCTTTGTAGGGCTGGATTCATTTTCTCAGGGATGGATGAGTGCTTAGGAAAGAAATGGCTCAAACAGATCATCCCCTTTGACCCCTCTCTGCCTCCTCTTGCTCTCGGGCAGAGAATTAATCTGCTTGCCTTGTGAATTACAGTGGAAGAAAATGAACAAAACAGTATGGAAGGATCAAGTACTTTCTAGAGAAATGGGAGAGGAGCTCATTCCAGGAAACAACTGTGGGTTTCAGTGACCCAGAGACTCATCTGTATGTCTCAGGGGGCAAGCATTGTGTGAAGCCTGCTGCAGTGGTCAGACAGGGTGGGGAAACCGGGGACCAACTTCACCATCATTGTTCAGTGAAGTACCTCTGCCATACACCAACAAGTAGCTTTGTAGAGTTTACAGCCCCTAAGAGGCAGGCACTAGACACAGACAGACAGACAGACAGACAGACAGACAGACAGACAGACAGACATAGGTTTTGCTCCTGAACCCCTGTCTAGTGTGGAACAATATTATTCCTTAGTTCTCTTTCTCTGAACAATAGACAGTGCCACCCTTCTTAGTCTGAGGACTGCCACACTGCTGGGCTATTCTACGGTCATATCCCTGATGACACAGTTTCCACTCAGTTCTCTAACACTGAGGAAACACACGAGTGTCTCTTTCCCCTCTTGGCATAACCTGTAAGTGGTCACACAGCTCCAAAAGTTCAAAGAGGCAAGATTGAAGGGTTTCACCACTTCACGTAACATTCGCCAGGTATGGTGATACACTCTAATATTTCTAGGATGCTAGAGGTTGAGCCGAGAGGATGCCAAGCTTCAGAACAGCCTGAATAGATGATGAGACCCTATTTGACCCTATTTCAAAATGAAGAGCCAATGAATGAATGAATGAGTGAGTGAGTGAGTGAGTGAGTGAGTGAGTGAGTGAGTGAGTGAATGGCATAGTCATACAAGTATATTTAGTTGTCTACTTATGCAGAGCTACCACTTAATACTATGCAAGCCACACACCATACAACTCCAGGACACCAGCTGTAGTGTTTGGCCCTCAGACAGTCTACAGTCTGGTGGGGGAAAATGCAGCACTAAAAACATCAGAGCTGTGGTGGGGTGTGCATTGGTCACCAGGGCCCCAAGAGGAGGGACATCACATTCAGACATGGATATTCTCTGGAAGAGGGGAGAGGTCTACGGTGATGCCTGGTGAATTCAAGAGACTCAACAGACAGCGGCCAATGGAAGGGCATTCTTAGCAGAGCAGGTTCAGAGTGGGTAAGCATCTCTTCTGGAACAGTGCAGCATAACTGTAAGGCAGAAGTACCAGAAAAAGCCACTTAGAAGACCATACCTCCTGGCTTATGTGTTCTAATGATGCCCTGAAGGATAACTGGAGACCACTAGAGGGCAGAGTTCTGTCTGCTCTCTAAAGAGATTGCTTAAACTATACAGCACTGGGAGTGAATTTACAAGAATGACAATAAAGTTGCAAGTATGCCTTGCTCAGGCATACACTGAGCAAGGAGAATGAATGTCTGAAGCAACAGCATATAAATTCAGAGAAATAAAATGGGCAGAATCTGTACAATTATGGTGGCTTAGTAGTAGTATTGCTTTATTTATGGGGCAGAGGGAGTAGAGTGTGTGTAGAACTCAGAGGACTTGTGCGATTAAGTTCTCTCTTCTCATCTTGTGGATCTCAGGACTTGAACTCAGATCACCAGCCTTGACAGCAATTGCCTGTACCCCTGAGCCAATCACAAGTTCCTTCAGTTACTGTCTTTAAATTTTACATTAATTGATTGGTTGGTTGATTGATTGGTTGACTTATTTTGTGTGTATGCATATGAAATATATGTGCATGTGGGTATGGATGTGTGTGTGAATGTGTATATATGTATTATGTATAGACATGTTAACCTTCTGCCCTCTGTGATTTGTGGGGGGGGGGGGGGAGGGGGGAGTTGAGAGAGGATCTTTCTAGGTTGTCCTGCCTGGCCTGGAACTGGCTATGTAGATCAAGCAGGCTTCAAACTTATAGACATCTGCCTCTGCCTCTGCCTCTGCCTCTGCCCTTGCCCCTGCCCCTGCCCCTGCCCCTGCCCCTGCCCCTGCCCCTGCCCCTGCCCCTGCCCCTGCCCCTGCCCCTGCCCCGCGTCCCAAGTGCTAGGATTAAAGGTGTGTGTCACCAACCTGCCATCTCTCTGTGAATTTAAGCAGAGAATTAACTGTCTATATTTTTTTTCCTATCTAAAAAATGAGGAATTCATGGGGATGCTTCAAGATCTCAATGAGGGAGCCAATGGGAGGGGTTTGCCCCAGTCCAAGCACAGAGTTGTACATTAAATGTGCACCGGATTCTTATCGTGTAGACTGTGCATTCTGGGGACTGGATACACCATTTGAAAGAGTCCATCGTGTGGTGGGGATGGGAAGGGGAATGACTGGTGGGGAGGAGGGTGGTATCTAGGCAGAATCAGGAGCTCTCTCCAGGGCATTGAGAAAATAAATGTGGAAAGAGCAGGTGTCTTCACCTCTGGAGAGTGTATATCAAGGGTATCCATTTTCAAAGATGTCCTGTGACTCAGCTTGCTGGAGCCAAGTCACCTGCATAAATCAATGCCTGTAGCAGTAAACATTATGAAGGCTTAAGAGTGAGCATCCAAGTCTGGGAAAGCAAGTGAGATCCACCCACAGTTCAGTTGGTCTGATACAAGGGACTTTCTCAGTCCCTACCCAACAACTACCCCTCTTCTCTCTAACACAGCCTCGTACCTGCCATCAGAGACCCCTGTGGTGACCAAGGCAATGGCTGGATCTTTTTATGATCCAAGCTCTCAGGCTATGTGTATAGAGCAAAGCCTAAAGACCCAGGGATTGGTGGGCAACTTGGCCTCAAATAGAGCTTAAATTAGTTCAAAGTTTAGATGAGCACTATTTCAGAATTTTAATACTGAAAAAGGCACCCAGAGTTAGGATGGTCCCTGGTTTATGATGGTCTGATTTATGATATTTTTACAAAAGTAATAAAAAATTTAATCAAAACTCTACTTCAAATTTTGATTTTCAATCTCTTCCCAGGCTAGCTATATTCATGTGTCTGTTGTGCATATGTGTGTGCTTGAGTGCGAATCTGTGCAGTGTGTGGTGTGCTGATGCTGGTGAGTGGCAGTGAACCATAGTTCCCACCCAGTGCACTGTGTTGATGAGCCAGAATGTTCTGTTGTTTACAGTTAGGCTTAGGATCATGATTTCAGGAACATAACTTCCTTATAAGTTGATTTTCAACTGTGGCTATATACAAGGAATAACAATGTATCAATAAGTTTTCTTGTTGCTGAAACCAACTATGTGGTAAGAGGCTACTTAATGGAGTTTGAGGATACTTCATAGTGGGAAAAGATGGTGCTGGAGCCTGAGGCAGCTGCTCGCACTGCATCCTGCAGTCAGCAAACAGAGAAATGGCTGGTGCCCTGCTGGCTTTCTCGTATCTGTTATTCAGTCGGGTACCACCCATTCACCATACTCCTCAGTTAATCTTCTCTGGAAACACCTAACAGGTTTGTTAATGCAATCAAGCTTTCCCACTGGAATCAACCATCACACTTAGACGGCCGATGCAGAGGACATCAAACACCCTTCATTCATCCCACCCTTAACTTCTCAGTCCAGCTCCATTCTTGACAGCTCCTCCTGGCTCACCTTGTCCCAAGCCTCTAGCACTTCAGAACTGCCAACATTCAACCCAGAACTCAGACCCACTTCCTTGTAAGAGGGAAGGAGATGGAACCAAGGTCACTGGGCCCGTGTGCCAGGCTTTCGGAACACTTTTCTCAGGCAGCTCCTTCGGCAACCAGGCAAGGAGTGAGGCAGTGGCATGTAGGAGGTTGATTTAGAGCCACAACCCAAATCACACAGTCAGAGGACTCAGAGTGACCACAACTCCTACTCAAAATGGACAAGCCTCATTACATTTTAACCTCACAGCAACAATACTAAATGTCTGGTTTCTATAAAGAATATCACTTGCTGGATCCTCTCTAAGTATCTGACCAACTAAATAGTCCCCAGCTCCACACCCCTACAAGCTCAGGGTTGAAAAATCATTAACGAACTGCCCTGCCTGACCTCTCCAGAGGGTTTCAGAAGCCAGACCCCTAAGATTTGAGCTGAGTAACTAACTCTCCAGTCCAGTGATACTGAGAATCATCTTTCCCTTTTTTCTCAGTTGGAGCTTTAATTTGACTCTTTTATCAAAACTGCTGCTTCTGATAGATTAATGGCCCACTGAATCTTTCAGATTAAGTTAATTGAGTGCAGAATGGATTTGCTAGATTTGAATGGCATCCTCTAAATTCAGCTCATCATTCTTTAAGAAAATAGAAAATTTGAGCCTCCAAACAGAGAGCCTGAATCATCATGTATTTCCAGGTCTCAGAACTGTTTCCATTGCCACATGACACACTGAGCTGTAATCAGGCTGTTCTCAGAGGATGAGATTTCCAGCCAGGGGTGGTGAATGCCTTTAATCCCAGCACTTGGGAGACAGAGGCAGGCAAATCTGTGTGAGCTCGAGACCAGTCTGGTCTACAGAGAGAGTACCAAGACAGGTTCCAAAGCTACACAGAGAAACCCTGCCTCAAAAAAACAAACAAACAAAAATTTCCAGTCTCCACCCCACGTAAAACAGCAGCCAGGGAGCTCTGCAGAAGCACTCTAACCTTAGGTCCTTTCTCTTCATGCAACAGGAGCAACCCCACAGGACTTCCCTGATGTCACTCTGATAAGTGGTCAAGGTATCCAGTCAATGTTCACCGCAGTAACATCAGTAGCTTCACATAAGTGTTGCTGTTTCTCCTTCTTCCACTTATGCCTCCCTCCATTCTGAATTTAAAATTATTTAGCTTCCTCTTTAACCTATATTTCCAGCCTCATTTTTCATCGTGGTGCAATATGAACCCTAGGATGTGGCTACAGCGACTTGTGCAAGCATTGTCAGCTTTAGTCGTAACTACAAATACATCACAGAAGCCAAGTGTCTCATGGCTGAATTGTCAGAGACAGACAGACAGACAGAGGAGAGAGACAGAGACAGACAGAGAGACAGAGACAGAGACAGAGATAGGATGAATGTAAAGGCTGTCAAGAGCCAAGGTGAAATAAGAACCTCTGAAGATGAGGCTGAAGGGACAGCTAAGAGGTTAACAGCATGCACTGGTCTTCCAGAGGACTGGAATTTGGTTCCCAGCACACATGTCAGGTGACTCACAAGCACCTATAACTTCAGATGAAGGGCATCCAACAACTTCTGCAGACACACAGGTGTGTTCCCACACACATGCACACACCCTGTCTCAAAAACTAAGTAAGAGGAATAGAGGAAGACACCCACTGTCAGACATCAACATCACCTTCCACATGTACACATGCACACACCTCCACAATATGCATGTGCACCTAAACACATATGTATAACCAACCCTATGTGAAGGAACATTAGCACACATTAACAGAGCATGTGGCTCTGGCAGGCCTTGCCCTTCTCCCCGTTCCTTCTGCCTTGCTGAAAACCATTAGATTACATTCCTAAAGCCAGCCAGCAATGATTACTCTCTTATTTAGCTACTTCCGCCTCCTGAGACTGACTACCAAAGTCCAGCTACCAAAGCACTGAAATCCCCCAATCAGAAGTCCCTTTGGCTCACTTCATTAACACACCCAGTTAAAATCAAACACATCATCCTAACATGGGGCTTCTCCCTGTACCTTTATAAACTGCCATTTTCCTGTGTTCCATGTCTGTTTCATCTCATCATGTATATAGAAAATCATCAGGCTTCTGCAATCAATCTATTTGAGCCAATAAATGTAGTGAGAGGTCAGCATGTAAGATCAATATATACATCCAGTGCACAATCTAGATACAGACCATTTATACTTCAGGAAAAAAATTTGTAAAAACAGGGGCATAACTATGATTATTACTATTAAATGAAATTAAATAAGATTTAAATAAAATACTGTCTTATATTCAAGAATTGGAAAATTAATTTTTTTTTGAAATCTTGAAGAATTAACCCACAGCCTCACTCTTGCTAGGCATGTGCTTTCCCATTTCCCTACTGCTTAGGGGTTTTGCATGATTTATTTTTATTATTTTAAGTATGTGTATGTATGTGCCTGTGTGTGCATATGACACACCTGACACAGATGCTAGAAACAAAACGGAAGTCCTATGGAAGAATAGTGCGTGTTCTTAACCACTGAGCCATCTTTTCAGCCCCCCACCCCACCCCACCCTGGGTCCTCGTTGGCTCTTTTGTTTTTGTTGTTGTTGTTGTTTTGGGTTTTTTTTTTTTTTTTTGCTTTGTTTTTTGCAAGAAGGATTCGGTATACAAACTGAACAAGTCTTTGAACTTGCTATGTAGGCCAGTGTGGCCTTGAACTTCCACTGGGATTACAGACAATATCTCATTATATCTAACATAAAGTATTGTGAAGATAGCAATACTCCCCAAACTGACATACAATGCAATCTCTATCAAAATCCCAGCTGCTATCATTTCAGAACTAGACCAGCTGATCCTAACGTACAGGCATAAAAGGGTCTCAGAATAAACCAAGAAGAAAGGAAAATAGTGATGGAGGTCTTCACTACCCAGTTTCAAAGCTGACTGCAACTCTCCTATCACCAACAGTGCTACTGGCATGAGAACAGACAAATCAGTCAGCGGAACAGAGCTGAGAGCTCTGGGGGGCAGGGAGTGAGCAGACATTGCTTGAGTAAATATTTCTACAAGGGTGCCAAGAGCTTTGAAATAAAAAAAAAAAATAGCCCTTCCAACAAATGGTACTCTGACAATTGAAGCCAATCAGGAATGTCACTTCACACAAAAACTAACTCAGAACATAGCAGAGGCTTAAACATAAGAGCTAAACCTGTAAATCTCTTAGAAGAGAGATGAGTGTAGGCTGCCTTGTCCTGGGAGCAAACAACTGATTTCTTAGATGTCACAAAAATCACAGGTGACAAAAAGAAAATGGGACTTCTTCAGAATCCAAAATGTTCGCGTTTCAAAGGACACCACCAAGAAAGTGTCCCACTGCCACTGTGCCTTTGCACATGCTGGCCTCCGTGGTAAAATGGCTCTATGGTTAAGAGTGCTTGCTGCTCTTGAAGAGGACCAGAGATCCGTTCCCAGCACCCATGTCAGAACATTCACAGCCACCTACAATTCCAGTTTCAGGGGACCTGACACCCTTCTGATTTCCATAGGTACCCACATGTACATACACATACACACAGGGAGAGAGACACACACATGCATACACATAAAAATAAAAATTACTCGGAGTTCTCTTTGCCACAATTATTCCTAAGCCAACACCAGGGTTCACTTCATTCTACTCCCTTGGAGCCCATCAGGACAGCCAAACCCATGCTCCAAAAGTACCTGCCAATCTTCTCCCCCAAAGCCCTGAGTTGATGTGTCTATCTGTTCTGACCGGAAGTGCCTCTAACAAAAGGCCTGTGAGTATCAATATCTGAAGTACATAAGGCCTGTAAGTATCAATATCTGAGGTCTCCAGAGCATAGCTGTTGAATGTGAATGCCGCCCTGGGCTCATAGGTTTGAATGAATGGTCTGCAGTTAGTGGAACTGCTTAGGAAGGATTGGGGCATGTCTTAGTTACAGTGAAAAGACACTATGTCCAGAGCAGCTCTTATAAAGAAAAACATTTCATCGGGGCTGGCTTACAGTTTAGAGGTTTAGTCAATTATTGTCATGGCAGGAGGCATGGTGGCATGCAGGCAGACATGATGCTGGAGAGGTAGTTGAGAGTTCTACATCTGGATCCACAGGCAACGGGAAGAGACAGTGAGCCACTAGTCTGGCTTGAGCATCTGGCTTGAGACCTCAAAGCCAGCTCCCAGTAACTTCCTCAAACAATGCCACAACTACTCCAACAAGGCCATACCTCCCAATAGTGCCACTCAAGAGGGCCTATGGGGTCCATTTTCTTTCAAACCACCACAGCCAGCAAGTATGGGCTTGTTGGAGTAGGTGTGCCACTGGGGGGTAGGCTTTGAGATTTCAAAATCCATACCAGTCCCAGTCTCTCCCCCTAAGTCTGTCTTTCTGATTCTGTCTCCCTTTGTGTATCTGATATGTGTGTGTACATATATACATATATATATGTATATATATATGTATATACACACACGCGCACACACACACACACACACACACACACACACACACAAATGCCCACACACACACACACACACAAATGCCCACACACACACTTCTGCCTGCTTCATGCAGGTCAGGATTTAAAGCTCTCAGCTACTACTCTAGCATCATACCTGTTTGCTTCCTGTCATGATAGTCATGGACTAACCCTCTAAAACTGTAAGAAGGTCTTCAATTAAATGTTTTCTTCTATAGGAGTTGCCTTGGCCATGGTGCCTCTTCATAGCAACAGAATAGTAAGTCAAACGACAGCACAGAGTCAGGCAATTACTGGCAACTGAGTAAATGTAATGTTTCATTCTTTAATGGAAGACATCCCCAGGGCAGGTGTGCAGGCTCCTTGAATGTGCAGCCCTTGCTCCGCAGGGCCATGCACATGGGGAAAGTCTTGGGTGGTGGGGAAGGAGGCTGAAATGATGGCAAAGCACATGCAAAGTGGGGGGAGCTGGGAGGGGAAGCCGGGCAGCCTCGGGGACCAGGACACAGCTCAACTCACACTGTTCTTCCCACTCGCGTTCCTCTTTCTCACTGACTTGGCAGTGCAGCTGGGCCTGCTTCAGGGTCCAATAGAGTTCCTTGGCTCTCTGCTCCTCCTGGAGACGAATCTGCTCTTCTCCTCGCCTCCTCTCTTCTTCCTCTTTCCTCTGGAAAATTATTGAGACAGAGCGGCATTAGAACGGGGGGGCTGCTTGTGGGATTCTGCAGTTAGTCAGGCTGGGCTGTCTGGAGTAGAGTGACCAGCAGCTACCACTCTCCTCTTGGTCCTCACAATATTGAAATGTGATGGTCACACTTGGTAAGAATCAAATGGATTGGTATATTGCAGCAAACTTTATTCACTATTCTGCAGTACTGGGGATTGAACCTAGATCCTCATCCAGGCTAAACAAGTTCCCACCACTGTGACATCCCAGGCCAGCACTGTGACTCCCCATCCCAGCAATGTCTAAACTCTTAAGCCTTCTACAACGATAAGGGGACTGGGCCATCCTCAGACTTGCTTCCACTGGAGGTCAAGAAGGAGTGTGGGTACAGAGAGCAGCGTCTGATCTTTCTATATCCTGTCCATCTGGACATAGCAGGATGTCTTGACCAGCCTGGATACAGTATTGACAACACCATAGGTCAACTAGTCTTAAATCTCTTGTTTTTTGCAAGTCTCACTTACAAGCTCTAAAAAGGTTATGTGTGTTTTTTCCTACCCACGTTTACATGAAAATACAATTTATGCATTCAGAACTTATACAGGTGGCTAGTGAAAAATAGTTCACCAAATCTCTTCCCCCACCCCAAGACACCATTGAGCCTTGTATCTTATACAGATGTTGGGAACTGAACTCAGGCCCTTATGCTTATGTGGCAAGAACTCCACTGCCTGAGTCAGCCATCTCCCTGCCCCCTAATATTTTTCATTCTTGACTTACCAATTCCAAAACTTAAATTCTGCCTTAGATTTTTGTTACATGAGTTTTTAAACACAGGAATATAGCAGGCCAGATGGATTGCTAGTTTCATCAATTATAAAGAATATGTTTTTAAACCTTTTAAAATACTTGTAGCTTACATGTGCTGTATAACACAACTTTTCTTTGTACTAAGAACAGTTTTTTTTTTATCTTCTCACAATGACATGTTTTATGATTAATGGCATCTTAAGCTCTGGAAAACATGGCAGGGAATGGGCTTTTCTTTCAAGTATCTTTGCTACAGCTGTTTTTCCGGGCTTAATCATTGCTTTATTCTGCTTAAAGCAGAATACTGAATTTTCCCAAACTCCTATCAAGTATAGTAACCTTTGAGTTCAACCATGTATGAACTCTTATAAATACAATATTGCCCTCTTTTTCAGAGGAACAGCCTTCCCCTGGGAGCCATTCTTCATTCTTCTATGTGCTGTGCTGCCCACTTCCTAGATACGTTTCCATCCATGCTTCAGGACCCTTCTCTGAACCCGGAACCTGCTCGGAGCTAGAGCCCTGTTTCACTGGTAGCTTTTTTCCTTCTGCAGCCACCTATCTCAGAATACACAGAGCCTCTTGCTGAGTGTTTGCCTGAAGATATTGCTATGCCAGCCTCACACTCAATTACTAATTTAGCTGATCACAGAACCTGATTAATTAAAAGCGTTGCTACCTTGTCTTCCAGCATTACTGCCACATTTTCAACTGCTGAATAGCGTACTTGTTTCCTCCCTGGAAATCTGCAATCTCATTACCATGGGTATTCTGAAGCATTTTCTTTTCTTTTTCTTTCCTTTTTTTTTTTTAATTGAAAATAGATTCTTCTCTTATACAATATATCCCAATCACAGTTTCCCTTCCCTCCACTTCCCCTTCATTTCCCTTCAGAAAGGAGAAGAACATGACACACTGAATCAACTAAGCATGGCTCATAAGGGCTCACAGAGACTAAAGTGGAAAGCATGGGGCATGCATGGGTCTGTACCAGGCCCCCTGTATATATGATATGGCTGTTTACTTAATGTTTCTGTGGAACTCCTAACAGTGAGAGCAGGGAGCAGATGTATCTCTGTATCTCTGAGCATCTTTTCCTCTTATTGAGTTGCCTTGTTCAGCCTCTAAATTTCTCTGTGTAACAGTCCTGGCTGTCCTTGAACTCACTTTTGTAGATCAGACAGACTGGCCTCAGTGATGCCTTGTTTTGTTGCATCAGGTTTGTCTGTCAGGTTTGGTTGTTGATTCTAAAGCATTTTCAATGATGTGCCCTGCTGAGGGCTTTCTTCAGGCGAGAGTCGCATGTCTGTCCAGTACAATACTTCTTTGCCTGGATGAGTTCCCTCGATTCTCTTTTTATAGGACTACTCTTTGTCTAGTGCTGGTCAGCTTGATTCTGTCTCCTAAAGACTCATCTTTCCTCTCTTTTCCACATCTTGTCCTTCCTTGTTTCAACTTCCTGGTTGAAGTCACTGCTACCTTCATCTTCCAACGGTTGCACCAGTTGTGAGCTGTTTTCTTTCTGTTGTGGCATGTGTGATTTTTAAGCCCCCATTCTTATTTGCTAATGTCTCTTTCATGTGGGTGCATCCTGTGTTTGTTTCAGAAATGTGATAGTCTTGCTCTCTGAAGATTGAAACTTTGACTTGCCTTCTACTCTGACTGGGATCTATTTCTTTTGTGTTTTGTTGCATTTATTTGATTTGGTGCCTGCCATTCCTAGAAAAAGAAGGTTGCCATTGGATATGACCTCCCTGTCTGTTCACAGTGAAGAGGTAAGTCAGGCTTGAATGGGAAGCTAAGCATGTAGCCAGCTTCACTGAGAGACAAGCTTCACTCTGTGGCCACTGCATGAGAAACCGGGCATTTCTTTGAAGAACCATCAGTTGGAAGGCTTTGGAGCTCCTTTCTGTAAGATTATCTGGGGTCTTGTTTTTCCTGTGTGGTTTCTGAGCAGGAGTCAGCAGTGAGCAGGCAAAATTGTCCTTAAATCCCCCTTAAATTTCCCGACCCGGGCCTCATGCTTTATGCAAAGTCATGATTTGAAATGCACCGTTTGCCGATTTCTTTCTCCTGTTCTCTCCCCAGCAGGACTGAGAAGGACAATCTTGTTTTCCAAGGCCTGCATGAGCTCTGATCCTTGTTTATTCATTTCACATGTTCTCTGTCCTTCTTCCCAGTATATGAGTATGCCCGTAGTAGTCAGCATCCCCAACTATGTAGAACAGCAGCTTTCAGGCTATGCTAGCCTTGAAATATTGCATTTTATAAAGCAGCAATGTTGTTGGTGGTGTTTTAATCTTTGCTCTTTGTTCTTTTTACCTTTGGGGGGCCCACCACCCAGCTCCTAAATAAATCACATGGATACTTTGTTCTTACATATGAATGCCCAGCCTTTGCTTGGCTTGGCTGGCCCTGATGTCCTCCTCTCTTCCTTCTTTTCTGACTCCCTTGGTCTCTTCCTAGATTTCTCCTCCTATTTATTCTCTCTGCCTGCCAGCCCTACCTATTTTTCTCCTCCTGGCTATTGACCATTCAGCTCTTTATTAAGCCAATTAGGTGTTTTAGACAGGCAAAGAATCACAGCTTCATAGCTTCACAGCGTTAAACAAATACAACATAAAAGAATGCAACACATCTTTGCATCATTAAGCAAATGTGCCACAGCACAAACTAATGCAATGCATTTTAAAAATAACATTCTACAACATGAAAGTTTCTTATTACAACTTTAAAATTGACTTTGTGTGCATGCTTATATGTATGTGGGGGTGGGGGACATGCATGGCATGGCACTCAGGGAGAGATCAGAGAATAATTTGTGAAAGCTGGTTCTCTCCCTCCACAAGGTGGATCCCAGGAATGGAATTCAAATCATCAGACTTAGTAGCTAGGCCTGCTAAGCACTCTCACGATTCCCAAAGGAAAAGTTCTGACCTCAGTTGCTATACCCTAAGGCAAGTGGTAAGATGACGTTATAACTTGTTTATTCAAGTAAACAACCACCATTATGAGGCACAAACTGATAATGTATTTGTACCAATAAATTATCATGCATGTTAATATATAGAATCATATTGAAAATACCATTCGTGAGTTTATCAGTCATACCAGATGTAAGCCTCTAACCTAAGACTATAAAAAGGAGCACACAACACCAAGAGGTAGAAGATATACTGACCCACCACCCACCCAGTCAGTTGCCACAAGTTTCATCCTGAAAAATTGCTACAGCAAAAGACTTTTGCCTTTGTCCCCAGGTTCCACCTTAAGCAGTTTCTTTGCCTATGTCATGTATCTAATTGTAAAACAGAATTCAAAACTGCCTGCTACCTGACATCTGACAACTCTGTGCTTCGAACAGCTCTACAGCTATGGTTTGTAAAACTACGTATCTGGTTCTCTACTGAAACCTTCCTTTTCATCTAGATAGCCTCTTTGCCTCCACTGAAACCTGTATGCCTCTTTGACCTGTTCAAAGCCAGTCTCAGTACATACTTACTACTCTACCATGTGAAATGCAATGTGTCATTTCAGAGTTAGTAATAATTAAGATTAAAACAAAAGAACACTGGTTGCTATTGGCCATGTTGACCAAGTGAAATCAGTATATACCCCTTCTAGCAGAAATTAATATATTTTACAGTGACATTTGTGTTCCTCCCCTTTGGATAAGACTAATGGAACAATAATCCCCAAGAAACTGGAATTTTCAGGTTTCTCACACTAGAAGGAAAAGGCTGGAGTCTGGGATCAGACATTGAGGAATTTGTCTGCCTTCACACAGTTCTGACAACCTGTTAAGCCACCTTGCTAGAGAAACTGGAATAAAGACAACAATGGTGGATCAATGACAGGTGAGACTAAACAGGACTGTTTAGTTATACATACCTTTGACCCTCTAGTTAATCCTAAACCTCATGTCAGAGCTCTGAGAACCCAGTGGAGACCATTCCACTGCACATCTTTATTTGTTCCTCTTCCCAATGTGGCCACATCAGACAAATCTCCTATTTCTACATATCATTATCATTTCTCTATTTAATAAGTCTATTGAGGATGAATGGCCAAGCTTAACTTGGCAGAGCTGCCAGACCCCAGGCTCTGATCTTAGTAATTCTGGTAATAGTAGTACTTGGTGAATTAAAGTGAACAGAATTGATATATTCTGTGAATTAATTGTTATTCAATATTTTCTGGTATTGTGGAAGGGTACAAACATGTTCACTGTGTTTCTGACATAGCTCATTAGTGACAATGAGGTTGACCAGATGTTCCAGTAACTCCAGGATTCATTTTCATGGAGTCAGAATAGTCTACCATACAATGTCAGACGTGGTTCCAAGAAGGTAGCCTGATAGCAGACACATCCTTGTGGCCAATATAGTATTATTTTTCTACTAGTTTACAAGAGATTCAGTAGCTGGGACAGAGCTAACATGCTGGTGTTAAGTGGCTATAACTTTATAGAGACAAATGCACTGCAAAACAATTATTCACCTTCCCTGAACACCCTGGAGGCACCCCTCTATCTTCCCACTGTCCCAGGTTCAGACCTTGACTTAATATCTTTCTTTCCTACACATCTCTCTCCATTCTGCCTGATAGCTCAGGCCTTTTCCTATTTACCTCCCACTTCCTTCTGGCCAAAAGAAGAGATATATTCAATATCATGAATGTGGAATAAGTGAAATGGAGGTAAACTAATTCAGCTGCTCCATAAAAAGAACTTGCAGCCAACCTCATGTCCTCACACCACTTCTTTCAGTATCTGGTTCCTCCAAATCCTGGCCCTCTGAGGTTCTGGACTGAGCCATCTCACTGCCTGCCCCCTTTCTACACCCCCACTGAATTCCTGAACACCCTGTCTCTGTCTTGATATTTTCTCATATCACCTTTCCTCTCTCAGTTTTTGTGGTGTATAATTTTTTTCTAGCTTTAGGTACTATATTAATGACTAAAAAAAGAAAAAGGTAATACAACTATAAATTCTAAATCCTATACTTTTTAAATGATATTTTGGGGCTGGACAAAGAGAGCACAGGGTTTAAGGATGAAGCTCAAATATTCATACTGAGGAGACATCTACATACAGATAGAGGGGACCTAGTGGAATGACAGCAGATTAAGAGGGTGTCTCAGGCCACTCAACATTTACAACTCAAAAGAAAGAGTTGGAATCAGGAAAGAAGACTAAAGAAGAAAAGCAAGATTAAGATAACCTAGAAGTAAGGATGCCTGTGAACAACCAGAAAGAAGGAGCATTTAAGGCAGAGAGTAGTGAGCTAAAATGAAGCCTACTAAGACATTGCAAAAATAAGAAAGCTACCAGAGAAGCTGGCTGTCATAGCTGAAAGTGACTAGAGAGCATGGTTGGAGCAGCCCTCGTGGAACAGAGGAACTGTTATCTAGACACCACAGGGAGGAAGTAGAGATGACCCAAGATGAGAGAAACATGGCTTCTCAGCTTTTTGGCTAACATCCCTTAAGATAGACATGGGAAGGGTGGCTTTGACACGGGAAATCCTAAGGCAGTTCCTGACTAATAGAAAACTTTTTTTTTTTTTTTTTTTTTTTTTGTAAGCTGTGCTCGCTTCAGCAGCACATATACAGAGAAGATCAGCATGGCCCCTACACAAAGATGCCATGAAAATTCATGAAGCATTCCATATTTTGGGCTAGAAAGATGGCTCAGTGGTTAAGAGCACAGGTTGCTCTTCCAGAGGTCCTGAATTCAATTCCCAGCAACCACATGGTGGCTCAGAGCCATCTGTAATGAGGTCTGGTGCCCTCTTTTGGCCTGCAGGCATATATGCAGTCAGAACTCTATATACATAATAAATCTGAAAAAGAAAGTCTTATGTTAAAAAAAAAAGAAAGGAAGGAAGAAAGGAAGGAAGGAAGGAAGGAAGGAAGGAAAGAAGGAAGGAAGGAAGAGAAAAAATTTAAGGCATGTTTCCAACTCTAATGCATAGTAAGATATTGTGACTAAAAGCCCTACTTCACCTTCACCACATGCATGGGAGCACTCCTCATGCTGGCATGGCCCTTCATATTTACCTAATGCATTTCCTTTTCCTTTCCACTGGGCTCTCTAATCTCTGACAATGGTCACTGTGTCACTCAGTCCACAAGACACCAACCAAGGCATCCTGCCCACAGACACTTTAGATCCTTTACCATAGGGATCTTCAAGGCAGACAGTTGACTACTGGCAGAGCCTCAGATTCAAACTTGCTGTTATAATAGATCACTGCCTAAACAAGAACAGTTCTAGAGGTGGCAAGTCCTAACACACATTAGCATGGCTAGTTCCTTCTGAAGATTCTCCTTGGCCTGCAGGTGGCCTCCTTCCTACTGTTTCATACTGTGTCTGATTTCTTCTTAGAAGGGCACCAGTCTTACTGTATTCAGGCCTAACCAACACTAAAGATTTCATTTTAGCTAAAATTACCTCTGTAAGAACCTTGTGTTCAAATACAGTTATGTTCTGAAGTATTGGAAGTCTCAGACTCCATTGTAGATGAAGCGGGCAGGGGCAATTGAGCCCATAGTGAGAAAGCTGCACTTGAGAGAATGGTCAAAGGGTCAGGACTGGTGTGTGGATTTTCCCACATCAAATTACAGTGTGAAATTCCTACACCACCCAGCTGTGGGTGACAAGAGGCAGAATGTTAAATAACAGTGTCATTGCTCAGCTATTTCTCCTCTTGAGAGTGGGACACTACCAGGGAGCCAGTGGTCTACAACACCCTCCCCTCTCAAAGGAAAATGACTGGCCATTCACAGTGACAAAGGCAAACCTCTTCACAAAGATAGAGACAATAAAGGAAAACAGTTTGCAGCTACAAATCCACAGAATTGCATCTTTCTCCTCGAGGACTCACTAAAATGGCTCAACTCTCACAACTAAAATTACCTAAACATCCTCATTATGGAAACCATAGGAACTGTTGAGTCAGCCTGAGATCTCTGAAGAAAAGTCCATCTTAATACATTGAGCAGCCAAAGTGCAACCCAACCAAGAGGCAGCTATATAAATATTCACATCCCATCCAGATGGGACTCTGTTGGCTGCCCAAGACACTCTGAAATGATTTACCCCCCTTTTCCTGATAATCCATCAGCAATAGCATACTGCTGAGGCTTGGTTCTACTTAACCCCAGTAGAAAAAGTTATAGAGACAAATGCTTTTTCTGGAAAAAGTTGACATTTTTGCTGTATTTTTGTTCCTACAGTGCCACTGTGCCCTGAGAGATGCCACATTCCAGAACAACAGGGCCGGAGCCATGTTATTCATTCCTCCCTCTTCAAGCCACATAGATTAGTGAATAGTAAAGAGAAAAGGGCTTATGATGACCCATGAGATGGAGAAGGCGAGCAGGGTCATGTTGTTGTATTCCTGACAGCCTTGTGAAGGGCCTACAATATTTTTAAAGTTTTTATTTCTTTTTATTTTATGTCTATGGGTGTGTTGCCTTCTTGTGTACCTTTGCATCACTTGTGTTCAGTGCCTGAGGAAGCCAGAAGAGAATATTAAATTCCTTGGAACTGAAGTTACAGATGGTTGACTATTAGCTGCTATGTGGCTGTTAGAAATTAAACTCCAGTCTTTTGGGAGAACAGCCAATGTTCTTTTCTTTCTGTCTTTCTTTCTTTCTTTTTTTTTTTTCAAGGGGGTAGGGTTCAAAACAGAGTTTCTCTGTGTGTGTTTCTGGCTGTCCTAGAACTTATTCTATAGACCACACTGGCCTCAAACTCAGAAATTCACCTGCCTCTGCCACCCAAATACTAGGATTAAAGGCATGCACCATCACTGCCCAGCTGAGCCAATGTTCTTACTCACTCAACCATGTCTCTAGCCCTGAGCGTACAATTTCAAGAGGAAAGAAAGTGAGAAATGGAGAAATGGAAAGTTTGACCACCATTTATGATCTTACTGGGACCATGACATTGATGTTTGGTGGCGATGCCATCCAGTCTCTAAAATGAACTCTAATCTAGTAGTTAAAGAGCAGGGGCAGTAAAAACGGGGACCTGGGAGTCAAGAAGGAACATGATGGAAAAAGGAGGAGAGCATGATTCTCAGTGTGCCTTATTCTGTGATCTTGAGCAGGAGAAGCATCTAGAAGTGGCCTTACAATTGAGAAGGGAGTAGCAGGGTACAGATAGTATCTGGCCCCAGCATCTCCTTTTTTTCTAAAGAAGAACTCTTGTATACATATATATTGCATTCTAATGTTGTCAAACCCAAGATAATGGATTGGTTTGGGGTCTGTTTTACTTGGGGGGTTTGTATGTGCCTTTCCCCCCTCATTTTTATTTTATGTGTATTTGTTTTGCCTGCATGTATATTTGCCTGCTGTGTGTATCACATGGATGGCAGCATCCACAGAAGTCAGAAGACTCCCTAGAACTGGGATTATAGACTGTTGGTTAGCACCCACGTGGAGACATAGGTGCTGAAAATCAAACCTGGGGTCTCCGAAAGAGCAGTCAGTGCTCTTAAACTTAACTCTTTATCCAGCCCACAAGAGAATGGTTTTCTACTGTATGTTTTGTTTTGTTTATTTCATTATTTGTTTGTTTGTTGCCAGATACTATGGTTTGAAAGCAGAGCTATGAGCATGCTGGGCAAGTGTTCTACACTGAGCCACAGCTGAAGTCAGAGATAATTTTAAAAACAGATTACCAATTTGCACTACGTTCCATGTGGGCCTTCCATTACAAGCTCACACCAAGATCCTGTAATTTACTTCCAGTTTCAAAAGTAAATCGTCAGCATTATCTTTTCAACACCCTGGAAAATGAAAAGAAACTGCCTACACCCTCAAGGCATGCCATCCCAGGCAAGCCTCATCCCCTCCCTCAACCACCCCCTCCTCAGATTCTCTTATCTCTAACCTCCATCCACCCCAGTTCTCTCTTCTACAGAATTAAATCCTCTACATGGCTGACCCAAGCATGTTCATTCCCCTCCAAGGCCACACCTGCATCCTGCTTCCACTGTAGAAAGGATGACACCATCTACCCATCCTCCAGCCTGTGACAAACAAGCCTTCTTTTCCTTCCAATCCCACCACACCCTGTTAGTTAAGCCATCACCAATGCTTCTCTGTGTCCAACCTTTCTTTTCTACCTACAGTCACAGAGTCCATCTCAACTTCACACATCTTAAACACTGCAAGAATCTCCAAAATGACCTCTTTTCCTGAAGCTATAACTGGAATTACATTGTCTCCATCATCCTAAAATTAACCCAGTGTGGTTTTGCCCACACTCTTAAAAGTAGCATTCAAAGACTCCACAGCCCGTCCTTCTGGACTTATGTCTGATTTCACACATCATGGACTTTTATCTCTTTCACCCACTGACCTTTCTTCCTTCCACTTACCTCCTCTGCTCTCTACTCTTGCTTATACCAGATTCCTGAAGGTAATGTTGTGCCCTAGCGTAGTCCTCTGGGTGTGGTTGGGGAAAAAGTTACTCACAGTCCCTCCCTTATTGTAAGGTTTTTTGAGAGAAAGGAGTTTATCCTTGCTTCTTGACTTCCCCAAATCCAACCCATACTTGAGTTCCCAGAAAAAGAAAAAAATTAAAGTGGTTATTGCATTCCTACATTATGAATGTTGGAATCATGACATCAAAAGGTGCAATAAAAATGATCCAAGTGGTTGTCTAACTTGATACATAAATCCATGGTTTGGGTTCTCTGCTGCTGCAAATAAACTACAGGAAAACAAAAACTGCTTAATACAACAACTTAACCATTCACTTGGGTTTCTGTGGGTTAATAATTCAGGCAGGGCAGGGCTAGATGGCTCTTCTGTACCACACAGAATCAGCTGAGGTCAGACATTCAGCTGAGCTCATTCTCTGGGATTGGCTGGTGGAACCAGGAGGGATTCAACTGTCTTGAAAAGGGGCTTGCACAGAATACACCTGAGTACCTTGTACATATAAGAAAGCTGCCCAAAGATGTTCACTTTTCATTATATCCTAATCCAAACTGAAAATACCCCTGAATCGACAAGGAGAAACTAGAAAATACTAAAACATAATCTGCTTATTCAAACTTATAAATCCATTAATATGAGTAAATTTTTAAGCAATTGAACACTAAATTAAACAACTTATATAATTACAAAATCTGTAAAAAAAAAAAAAAAAACAAACAAACAAATAAATAAAACAAGAGTCTACAGTGATGGCCCAGGGGCTAAAGGGGTTGAATTTGTTTGATATTTTGTTTTATTTGAGACTGGGTCTCTCTATATAACCCTGGCTATCCTGGAACTCATTACAAAAACTAGGCTGGCCTCGAACACACAGAGATCCACCTGTTTCTGTTTCCTGAGTGCTGGGATTAAAGGAATATGCCACTATTCCCAGCTGGCTAAAGGGTTTACTGTAGTGAGATATTCACTTTGTCCACGCCTGTGGCACAGACCACGCCCATTAGGGGTGGGGACAGGGGCAGACATTACCTGGGGGAACTAAGTCTGAGGAGGGGACTCCCAGAACTCTCTTGCTTGCAGCACAGGGACAGGAGAACATCCGGAGGCATCCTTGGGACCAGGAACCTGCTGGTGTTCATCTGTCTATGTTGTAAGTTATTTCTCCCTGAATAAATATCTATTCGGCCTATTTGTTTCTCCTGATCCTTATTAAGCCTCAATAGTTTACTGTTCTTGCAGAGGACCTGGATTCAGTTCTAGTAGCCACGCGGTGGTTCACAGCCACCTGTAAATCCAGTTACAGGGGATCAGATGCTCTTCACCTCTGCAGGCACCTGCACACACACACAGTGCATGTAACTCGTGCAAATGCACACGCACACAAATAAATACATCTTTTTTTTTTTAAACAAAAATGAAAAAATATGGGCAGTGGAACCTTAGAAGTTTTGTAAATATTGGTATGGTTTAAATACAAAGCAAAACTGGAAAATATTGTTTGTTGCATTTCTGAGTTACATTTCTTTGCATATGTAAATGCTATGTCTAAGAAAATACTTGGCTTTTATACAGCCATATTCTCAGTGTTCACGCAAGAGACTAAGGTAGAAGGGTTATGAGTCTAAGGTCAGCTGGGCTACACAGTGTATTTCAGGTTAGCCTAGACTACATAGTGGGACTATGTCACAGAATCAGTTAATTCAACTATTTGAAAACAAGGGGTTTTTTTTCTTATTTTCTTATTTTACATATCGATCCCAGTTCCCTCTCCCTCCCTTCCTATCTCCCTCTCTCCCATGCCCCCCAACACCACCCTCCCATCCCATCACCCCCCCCACTCCACAGGTAGGGTGATGCCTTCCAGGAGGGATCAACAAAATACACAACAAAATCTGTCAAGTCATTTGGAGTAGGGTCTAGGCCCTCCCTCCTGCCCCTAAGTTAAGGGAGTATCCCTCCATGGGGAATGTGTTCCTAAAGTCCTTTTGTGCACAGGGATACATCCTGGTTTCACTGTCAGAGGTCCCTTAGACTGCCCAGGCCTTCTAACTGAGACCCATGTTCAGGGGGTCTCAGTTGGTTCAATGCTGGATTCCCAGCGATCAGTCTGGGGGCCTATTAGCTCCTCCTTGGAAAACAAGGGTTTTTAATAGAAGTTATACAAGAATACCTCTAGTACATTCCACACATCAAAGCTTTTATCTAAGCCAATGAAGAGTGGTGTGGAAAAGAGGGAGAGAGAGAGAGAGAGAGAGAGAGAGAGAGAGAGAGAGAGAGAGAGAGAGAGAGAGAGAGAGAGAGAGAGAAAGAGAGAGAGAGAGAGAGGGAGAGAGAGAGAGAGAGTGCACACACACACACACACACACACTAGCTCTCCAGCCTACACCAAGCCACCTAGGTGTTACGAGCACATTTTCCCTGCCACTGGCCTGGTCCCACTCTTTGTTCCTCCCCACCAGCTGTCTGGTCCCGCCGCCACGCGAACCCCAAATAACACTCAGAGACTCTGTTTTTGATACAATCCTGTTGGCCAGTTACTATTATTGTTTATGGGCTACTATTATTGTTTATGACTTAATTATTAACCCATTTCTACGTATCTAAGTATTTCCATGTGGTCATCTTATCTGATCGCGGCGGGCCAGCATCTTGCTTTCTCCATGCTCTACATGCTGACTCTCCTCACTACTTCTTCTTTCCTCCTTGTCTCCTAGCCCCGCCTATCTTGCTTTCTCATAGGCCAAACAGTGCTTTATTAATTAACCAGTATGAGAAACATATTTACAGAATAACATCTCCCATCATCTCCTCTTTTCTGTCTAAAATAAAAGAAGGGTTTTAACCTTAACATAGCAAAATATAACATACAACAGTTATCAAATGAGAATCACTGTTAACAATATTTAGTCCATTAACATTTTGTAAGACTTAAATAAAATATCATCTATCCTATCTTTGTGAGTCTAAAGTCCTATATGTAACTTATCTTTAATCCTAACTAAGGAAAACTATAACCATAACTATCTGTCTTCAATTCCTTCAAAGGCCACAGAAGGATAATATATAAACTCTAGAATGACAGAGACAACTCATTGCCTGGTCAGTCACCCTAAGTTCTTCTGTAATGTTCCATCTTCAGTCCATAGGCCATAGTGTGTCTGGCAGCCTCTTCCATGAAGCAGGAATCCTGTAGCAATGTCCATCTTGAATCAGCAGTCACCTTTTTGTGGGTCCTGCATGTCCAGTTTCTACAGCATAAAGTCAAACAGTCCAGAAGAGCAGTACCTTGTCCAAATGGCCAGTCTTGCCATATTAGAAGCAAACTCCATAATGTGTTTCTTCGATGTCCATCTTTCTTTCTGATGCAGGTGGTGTTACCAGGAGCAGTCATGCCTCACTATCAAGAAAAACCCTAAACCGTTTTAAATGCCATATTCTGTAGGTCTTTGTTTGAATCGTCTAACAGGGATCTGCCTGAAATTGCACCTATCCTACAGTCTCACATTTCTGAGGGTTCCCAAAGTGAAGCAATGAAGAGACTACCTCTATTAAAGTTCAAGCATGAAAATTTAATAACTTGAATTTTAAGACAAAAACACCGACATCAAAACTAGAAACTTCTTTGGAAATAACACCAGACACCCATAGTTGAGTCCTTTGTTGACCTGAAGGCCTGGCCAGGTGGCTTCATTGATACCACTGTGAGGCCTGGCAGAACACACTTCCATCACTGAGGCATTTAAGGAGACCATCAACTGATGGGAGATGTTATTCTGTAAATATGTTTCTCATACTGGTTAATGAATAAAGCACTGTTGGCCAATAGGAAAAAAAGATAGGCGGGGCTAGGAGACAAGTTGGTAGGAGTCAGCATGGAGAGCCTAGAAAGAGCAGCATGCCGGGCCTGCTCTCTAGTAAGATGAGCCACATGGAAATACTTAGAGTAATAGAAATGGGTTAATCATTAAGAAAGAGCTAGCTGATAAGAAACAAGTAACAGTCCAACAGCATTATATCAAATACAGAGTCTCTGTATATTATTTGGGGCTTGCTTGGTGGTGGGCCCAGGCTGGCAGGGAAAAACCTGCATGTAACAAAGATCAACCATAGAATTTATATCAGTAACATGACCCTCATGTGATCTCCCTGTATAGTGAACCCAAGACCCCGCTCTACCTCACCTCACTCCAAGTGTCTAGACTAGCCCCATGATGGAAAAAAGAGACCAAAATGGAGCCAATAATGATCATTGTTGGAGATACAAAAAAAGAACTACTCTTCTTCCCCAGACAAATTAAAGCTAAATCATATATAAGCCAAAACAGTATAAAGCTCTCTCTGCACTTGGATTGGATAGTGTATAAAGTGTGTGTGGGGTGGCACCTGCTATATAAAGTGAGGACAGGACGGCTCCTAGGTATGGTTAAGAAGTTTTTTATTGTAGATGAGAGGGAGAGTACAGCCAGAGGTATGTGGAAGAGTCTAGAGTAGTAAACTGAACATGGCCAGCAGAAAGAATTTGGCCATGAGTGGGGTTGGAGAAGGAAGAGGACCAAGAGAGAGGGGCAAGAGAGAGAGAGAAGCAAGAGAGCACAAGGTCGAAATGGCAGGGCTGTATAGGAATGAGAAACTGGGGGAAGAGAAGGCCAGGAGAAGTTTAGAGTGGGGTGGGCATGGGGGGCAGGGTGAGAAACGCTGAGAAAATCCAGCAGGACCCAGTGAGCCTGGAGCTAGCAGACGTGGCATGCTAATAGTCACCACAGTTAGCCATTTGTCCCACATTTCTTTTGGATCTGACAGCACATGTCTCATAGTTTTTCTCGCAGCTGCAATAGGTATGATAACAATTGCTGTGGTTCTGAAGGTGTCCTTACTTAGAGGAGATGTGTGCAGAAGGTCGCAGAGTGTTATCAGGCCATTAGGAAAACTCTAAACTCCATCCGATTCTAACAATAAAGTCTTCTTGGAACATAGCCACAGGCATATTGCACACAGCAAGTATTGTACTACAATGCCAACTGAATAGTGAGACATAGATGGCACAGTTCCTACAGCCTAGAAATAAAAATACTACATCTTCAGAAAGTACTTAGCTTATACTTGGGTTAGAGTGTCATTATCTGTGCCACCTTCTTAAGTTGTTCAGCAAAACAATGACAAAAGGATACACAAATGTATATATAAATATGTATATCTATACATATGCACATACATATGTGTATCTACATATATACATGTGTGTTTGTATATGTGTATACATAGGTATGTAGACATGTACAAGTAAATGCATACCTGAGTGTATATATCCATATGTATGCATATGTGTATGAAAAAGCAAAATTTGCCTAATATTATTAATTAGTAAATGCAAGTGAAAACATATAAATGTTCATTTTTTTTCTCCAACTTTTCTGTATGTTGAAAAATCCTTAGAGAAATCCTACTTCATTTAAAAACTGTCCTAAAAAATTATAACTCATAGCAAACTTAACGGTAACTGCAATAAATTTAAAAACATTGCTTGAACCCATGTAGTAGCAAACATTTGTAATTCCAATACTTGGTAGGCAGATATAGTAAGATTGGCCTATGTTTAAGACAGCCTGGACTGCATCATGAGACTCTGTATCAGAAGAAAGGGTGTGTGTGTGTGTGTGTGTGTGTGTGTGTGTGTGTGTGTGTACATAAACACTGAGGTAACCCCATTCAAAACAGCAACAAATACTCAGCCTGTAGTTTAACTAAAGAAAAAGTGTGGAATACTCAAGTTTTTAACCAGGGTTCAATTATAGATATATGGAAGTTACTGAGACTGTTTAAAACTAAGAAACCATTGCTTTTACAAGTGTGCAATAAAAAGTTAACAATGACACAAAGACAAAAGTGGCTTTGAGTCACAAGAGAAACGGCACATTCCCAAAGAATACGCCAACACTGAATATTTTTTTTAAAATGCCCATTTCCCCCAATCACAGCTACAGCATGATACAATCCCAGTTAAAATCACCATGAAGTATTATTTGAGCAGAAAAACAGTAAGAAAATAGTAAAAAAAAAAAAAAAAAAAAAAAAAAAAAGAGGTGAGGTTATTGGCCAAAAACATTTTGATGGGGTTCTTAACCTAAATAGATGCTAAAAATTATTTTAAAGCTATGGTCAATAAATAATTAGTCTGGTCTAGCAATAATAAATCATGGAAAACTGAAGAGATCTGTGGCCAAGTAAAGAGTAAACTCCAGAGGAACTTCAGGTGGCACTACCATCCCTGACTTCAAGCTCTACTCTAGAGTTATATTCTGAAAACAGCGTGGTACTGGCACAAAATTAGACAGGTAGACCAATGGAGTCAAATTGAAAATCCTGATATTAACCCACACACCTACGAACACCTGATTTTTGATAAAACAGCTAAAAGTATACAATGGAAGGAGGAAAGCATCTTCAACAAATGGTGCTGGCACAACTGGATGATGGTGTATAAAAGACTTCAGATAGACCCATGTCTATTGCCATGCACAAAATTTAAGTCCAAAAGAATCAAAGACCTCAACATAAATCCAGCCACACTGAACCTCTTAGAAGAGAAAGTGGGAGGTACCCTTGAACAAATTGGTACAGGAGACCACTTCCTGAACATAACACCAGTAGCACAGACACTGAGATCGACAATTAATAAATGGGACCTCCTGAAACTGACAAGCTTCTGTAAGGCAAAGAACAAAGTTGACAAGATAAAACGGCAAAAGATCTTCACCAACCCTGCATCTGACAGAGGGCTGATCTCCAAAATATACAAAGAACTCAAGAAACTAGTCACCAAAACACCAAATAACCCTAATAAAAAGTGGGGTACAGAACTGAATACAGAATTCTCAATAGAAGAAATAAAAAAGGCTGAAAGACACTTAAAAAAGTGCTCAACATCCTTAGCCATCAGGGAAATGCAAATGAAAACAGCTCTGAGATACCATCTTACTCCTGCTGGAATGGCTAAAATTAGAAACTCCAATGACAGCTTATGCTGGAGAGGATGTGGAGAAAGGGGAATACTCCTCCACTGCTGGTGGGAGTGCAAACTTGTACATCCATTTTGCAGATCAGTATGGTGGTTTCTCAGGAAAACGGGACTCAGTCTACCACAGGACCCAGCAATTCCTCTCTTAGGCATATACCCAAATGATCCATATCCATGCGACAAAGACATCTATTCAACTATGTTTATAGCAGCATTATTTGTAATAGCAAGAACCTGGAAGCAACCTAGATGCCCCTCAACTGAAGAATGGATAAAGAAGATGTGGCACATTTACACAATGGAATAGTACTCAGTGGGGGGAAAATGGAATCTTGAAATTTGCAGACAGATGAATGGAACTTGAAGAAACCATCCTGAGTGAGGTAACTCAAGTCACAAAAAGAGGAACATGGTATGTACTCACTCATATATGTATTTTAGACAAAAAACAATGGATCAGCAGCCTATAATTCACACCGCCAGAGAAACTAGGATACAAGGAGGAACCTAAGAGATTGATACAAGGTCCCTCACAGAAGGGGATAGGGACAAGATCTCCTGAGCATAATGGGAGCAGTGGAAGGGGAGGAGAGGAGAACATGTGGGACCAGGAAGATTGAGTCAAGGGACAAATAGAGGAGAGCAAAAAAAGAGAGACCACAATAGAGGGAGCCATTATAGGTTTGAAGAAAAAACTGACTCTAGATAAATGTCCAGAGACCTACAAGAATGACCCAACTAACAATCTGAGCAAAAGTGGAGAGGTTACCTTAAATGCCCTTCCCTGATAATGAGATTGATAACTAACTTATATGCCATCGTAAAACCTGCAGCAGTAGCTGTTAGAAACAGAAGCAGATACCCACAGCAAAGGGATCAAGACCAGGCTACAGAAACCCACAGAGACAGTTGACCTGAACAAGGGGGAGCTTGTGCCCCCCCCCAGACTGATAGCTGGGAAAACACCATTGTACTGACTCAGAACCCCTAAACATGGGACTCAGTTGGAAGGCCTGGGTATTCTAAGGGACCTCTGACAGTGAAGCAAGGATGTATCCCTGGTGCACAGAAGGACTTTGGGAGCCCATTCCCCATGGACGGATACTCCCTTAGCCTAGAGACAGGAGGGAGGGCCTAAGCCCTATCCCAAATGACTTGACATATTTTGATGATCCCTTCTGGAAGGCCTCACCCTCCCTGTGGAGTGGGTGGGGAAAAGGATGCGACAGGGAGTTGGGGGGCATGAGAAGAAGGGAAGGAAAGGGAACTGGGATCAATATATAAGAATATTAAAATATATTTAAATAAAAGAAATTTTAAAAAGAGTAAATTCCAGACAAGATAGCAGACAAAGGGAAAGTGATTTAACCACTGCTGTAATGCAAGAGTATCTGGGAAAAAATAGTCAGAGCACAATAGTATACACTCTCCCAGATGGAGGAAAATTAAATATAGAGAAACAAGCACATGAAAAGTATAAAAACAATGTAGGTAAGCTTTCTGAGCTTAAAACAAATGATAAAGAAAAGATTGATGAGCTTGCCTCATGAATATCTTCAGCTTCTATACATCTGAAAATGTGATAAGCATAACTATGAAAAGCAATGACTGTTGAAGAATGTATCTCCACATGCCCACCATGTAACTGCTAAGGAGAAAGGAACAGGTTTTAAAATGGACAGACTCTGTAAAGACACTGACAAGCGAACTCAAAGCTAACTCCTTCCAAAGCTTCGCATGGAGGTACTAGACCAAGCTCCAACTTAGCTTCCATCTCATAAGACCATGACACTGGGATGAATCCAGACCACTGAAGTATATGCCTGAGAGAGCTCAACAATACCAGAAGAATGTGCAATGTGGTCTAGCCTGCACCTGATGGGGCTATCTGTTCTTACAGTACTCCCTGCAAGGAACTTAAAGTTGTGGTAACATCTCCAACTCAGAAGCATGTGTCTGGATGCTTTGAGAGCTATTTTTGGCCCTGTAATCACATCACAAGCAGGAGGGACTCCTTCCCCAGCTTCAGAGGGAGGATAGATGCCCCACTTCACCAACAGCTTGACCCAGGGAACAGAGCATCTAATTGGAAGCTGACCTTCTAGCTTCTTTACTCCTCTGACTCTGCAGAGAGCAGGCTCTCTCCTTTAGTGATCTTTCCCACCAATCACTGCAAATAATGATGGACTGCAGCTCTCTCCCCCAGTGTCAGCAGTAGAAAAATCTTTTTTGCTTTGTGTTTTGTTTTTGGCAAATGTTGGATATGAAACCCAGGGCCTTGTACATACTATATTTTCAGACCCAAACTCTTTTTTCATGCCTTAACTAATGTCCAGCTGTGTTTGATTTTAACAATACAACTTACAAAACAGTACAATGTGTTTTTGTTTGTTTTCTGCTTATCTGCATTTTTGTGTGTGTTTCTAATAAATAAATGTATTTCACTTCTAATGAAAACATGTTCCCAGGTGATTTAAGCTTTCTACCAGTTGTAGTTTCCTTTCTGTTGCTATGATAAATTACCCTGACAACAGCAACTCAGGGGGAAAGGGGTGATTTCTGCTCACAACTGTAGGCTGCAGCTCATCATGGCTGGGAGTCAAGACAGTGGGAACTCAAGCAGCTGGTCACACACAGGGAGAATGGATGCCTGTGTGCTTAGACTCAACTGGCCTTCTCTTTCTAACACAGTACAGGGTCCAAGCCCAGGGCATAGTGTTCCCTTTTTTAGGCTAAGTCTTCACATATCAATTAATGTAAGCAAGATAATTCCCCAAAGACAGGCCCATGAGCCAACGAATTTAGACAGTTCCTTTCCCAGGTGATTCTAGATTGTGTCAAGCTGACAATTAAAACCAACCATCCCACTACCAGAGAACAAGGACACTCATCTACCAATTCCAAAGCCCTCTAGATCTAGTTAGGAACACCACATGACCAAACATTCCTAGTTAGTAACATCACATGACCAGACATTCCTAATTAGTAACACCAAGTGACCAGACATTCATAGGTGAAAAATGTACTTACGTCCTCTCCCTAAATCTTCATAAATAAAAAGCTTTTCAGGCATGCTGGCACAAATTTTTAATCTTGGGATTCAGGGCAACCTACTGAGACCCTGACGAAACAAACAAATCCAATTTTTTTTGTTTTGTTTTGTTTTGTTACCCCAAACAAGTCAATAGATCAGAGAAATTTAGCAAGTGTACTGGCTGGGTTTGTGTGTCAACGTCACACAAGCTAGAGTCATCACAGAGGAAGGAACCTAGAAGACAAGCTATGTGTATTGCAGATGGCCAAGCCAGCGAGGTGACACAAGTCCCTTGGAGGAGTCCAGAAGATGGTGACTGGATCCCAGATGGTTGAAATTTGGTTTTTCTTTGATTGTGACTGTGCCTTGAATTTTCCCTCTTGACGTAAGAAAATATTGGAGCTCATGGCTGAGAGACTGAATTTGAAAAGACTTTGGATTTTAAAAGAGATTGGCAATTTTAAAGGGACTGAATTTTTAATATGTTTGAATTTGTAAAGGCTGTGGAACTTTTAAGGTTATTTATGTTTTTAATGTGAGCTCTTGGGGAAGAATAAGAAAGGAAGAGGTGTGATGTGATTGTGTGATTTGTTTGTGTCCAGTTGACAAGGGGTCAGTTGTATTGACTGATTTTGTGTCTCAATGTGACACAAGCTAGAGTCATCAGAAAGAAAGGAGTCTCAGTGGAGGAAAAGCTCCCATGAGATCCAGCTGTAAGGTATTTTCTCAGTTAGTGATCAGTGGGGAAGGGCCCAACCCATGGTGAGTGGTGCCATCCCTAGACTGGTAGGCCTGGATTCTGGAAGAGAACAAGCTGAGCAAGCCATGATAAGCAATCCAGGAAGCAGCTGCCCTCCATGACCTCTGCATCAGTTCCTGTCTTCGGGTTCCAGACCTGTTTGAGTACCTGTCCTGACTCCCTTTGGTGAGGAACACAATGAGGAAGTATAAGTTGAATAAACCCCTTCCTCCCCAACCTCTTTTTGGTCATGGTGTTTTATTGTAGCAATAGAAACCCTAACTAAGACAGCAGGTATCTCAGGATCACAAAACAGTCAGTAGCAGAGAATTCCAGATGATCTGTTCAAAAGCCCAGTTCCTGGGGTCTCATTTCACAACAAACTCAGCTTGGGATGAAGAAGGCCAACATTCTGTTCCTAGCTCTGTACACAGTCACTATTATGTGTGGCCTTGGCAATTTGATTTCCTTGTCTGGCCCTCACTTCCCTCATCTATACAACAAGAAGTAGATGGGTCTAAAGTGTGTCAACTTCCTTCCTGCTCAGGTACACTAGATTTCTGTCTCATAACACACCCAGGACCAACCAATGGCCAAGAGCAGATTCAAACAGACCGTGGCCACACCAAACATGGAGGCTAGAGTAGGTGCCCCATGCACTGCCCCACCTTGAATTCCTCATGTATACGTTCCTCCAAGACTTTGGCAGCCTTTCGGTCCTCCATCTCCACTTTCCATCTCTCTGCCAGAATTCGGGCTTTCTCATTGGCCAAGGCATCCCGGAACTTCTTGGTGATCTCTGCTTCCTTCTGTTTCCTTCCAAGAGAGCAGCAGCAGGGGTGAGCTTGAGTGAAAAACTAGAAGATCATATCACCATGCAACTTCAAATAAAAGCAATGAGCAGCCTCCCCTTGGTACACAGAAGAGCAAACACAAAGATTAACATAACTCACAATGGCAAAGAAAGGGAGAGATGACACTCACGTAGAAAAGGAAGGGTAAACCAGCAGGATCATTCTGGAAGCTAAGAAACAAGACATGAAAATCCCATTTCTTACTCAAGTAGATTCCCAGCAGATATGTTTTATGAAAAGACATGATAAGCAATTAAAATGTCTATCAAAGACATAATAAGTTGCATTATTGTGTAATAGAACACTACATGAGAATCCTTCAACAGTCTTGGGATTTGATCTATCAAGGTAAATTTTGTGTGTGTGTGTGTGTGTGTGTGTGTGTGTGTGTGTGTGTGTGTGTGTCTTAAATACTCTTCATGGTTAGCTTAGGTGGTAGATGTTCTTTAATTCATTATAGCCTTTAGTCTTTTTTACATTTTTACAATTTTACAACTAAAACACCATCATTCATACTTGATGGTGGAGAATGCTGATGACACTGTCACATGGATTTTCAAGTTTTACAAGAAAAAAAATGTTAAAAGTTGTTGTCAATGAAAAGAGTCTGACTCCAAACTTTCCTGAGGGCTCAGGTGTCCTTCTACTGTGAAGACATAAATAATATTCAGAGGAACAACAGACAGCCACGGTGAAGCAGTACTGCTAGACCATCCCTGTGAGAATCTCCCAGAATTGTTGGGGCTGTGGAAATAGTTCAATTGTTAAAATACTTGCCATGTGAGCACAGGAAATGAATTCAGATCCCTAGAGTGCTTATCTAAATCTGGATGTAGTAGGCCATGCTTAAAATCCCAGCACTGAGGCAACAGAAACAGGAGGATCCCTAAAACTCACCGGCTAGACAGTCTAGCTGCATCCATTAGCTACAGGTTCCGTGAGAGACCCTACCTCAAAAACTAGTGTGGAGAGAAACAGAAGAAGACATCTGACATCACCTTCTGGCTTTACACACACAAGCACATACAAACATAGGCACACGAGCACATGAACATCACACACACACACACACACACACACACACACACACACACACACACACACAAGCATGCTGTCCATACTGTCCAGGTAAATCCAAACTTCAGGCATGCTGGAAGTTGGGTTTTTCAGTCTTATCACCAATATGAGAAAACTGAGGTCCCAGATTAGCTAGTTGGTGGGTCTAACACTGGAGCCCACAAGGTTTACTGATAGGAGACCCTAAAGCCTTGGTCATTTGATCTTTACATAGCTCAACACAGCCAGCCATTGACCAGCACCTCATTTTTCTACCCATAGCTTATATCCACCCAGAACTCCAGGCTCAGGTCCCACCCAGTACCCTCCCAGCCAGCACCTCTCACCAGAGCTCCTCAGCTTCTCTTTGTGCTTGCAGCCGTGCTCTCTCTGCAATCAACTCCTCAGAGATCTCTTCATAGGGCTTGTCGCCAGGGCCTTCACCCATGACCCACACCCAGACCTCGCCATCTGCTCCCAGCAGCCACTGGATATGCTTGTTGCTTGCTGCCCCACAGTGGAAGGAGGAAAAGAGAGAAAAGAAGAAACATCTGGTTTCCAGTTACAAAGCAAGCTAAGTTGCTGCATAGCACATGGTCTATAGTTATCATCCAACTCAACAGAGCAATAGTGGTTTGGGTAAAGATTCAACACATTCCCTTATACCATGCTCCAGGGAGCATCGTAACAGCCAAGCCAGCACCTGAGGCTACCTAGCATCAGAGCTCTCATGAGGTCCACATCAGCAAAAATATCTGTAGGAATGACTCCCACTACTCCCACATTGAGGTGGTCAGGTGTCAGTGAATCTTCTCTGTCCTCTGGCTTTCCTATCCACTAACTAGAAAGAAGGAATCAGAAACGGGAGAGTTGAAAGACTAAGAAGCCTGGAGCCCAGTGTCCCTGTGATATACATCTTGCTGTAATTTGAGCAAGAAATGAACCTTTGCTAGATACAGCCACTGAGAGCCCTTAGTTTGCCAGAAACAGCAGGCTCCACTGATGACTGTGACTAGATCAGTGACATTCTTCTGTGACAGGGTTGCCACAGCAATAGAACCCCTGCATCTGGCTTTAGCATCTGGGTGGTGAGTGATAGCTAGCAGGCCAAACATCTGGAGACCCATGCATGCGGGAATAAAACAGCTGGTAAAAAATGGCATGAACTCATTAGAGCTTAAAAGGCAAACCCTGTGTTTTCTGAATTGGGAAGTTGAAAATGAAGCATTAGCAATGTGTATTGGATGCATCTGGCATGGTGTTAAGAGGGGGGGAAAAACTAAAATTCAAGAAGAAATCAAGTGTGTGCAGGGAGAAGTGAAAGAGAATGAAGAGAATACAGAAATTTGGGATTGTAAAAAACAAAAACAAAAACAAACAAACAAAAAAAAAAAACAGGTTCCAGATTGTAAGAGATGAACTGGGCATGGTGGTGAATGTCTGTGATCCTAGTACTCTGTAGGTTGAGTCAGGAGGATCATGAGCAATGTGATGAGATTCTCTCTCCTCTCTCCTCTCTCTCTCTCTCACACATACACACACACACACACACACACACACACACACACACACAAGACACCACACACACACACACACACACACACACACACACAGACACCACACACACACACACACACACACACACACACACACACACAGTGAAATTTTGAAGAGTTTTGCATGACAGAGCTCAATGGTCTCTGTGAATGAGATGCCCCAGGACACTAAGCACAGTAAGCACAGTGGCTGTGAACATGGCATTATCTACACTCTACTACAGCAAATGCCACTGAATAAAACCCAGCCCCCAGGACCTTGTGTTTCCCAGGGGTTGCCCCAGTCTCTGACTGAGCATGCCAGGCTCATGACTGAGATGTCTGACTCCCTGCCAAAATGACCTTGCATTACACTGCTCTCTATAATAAGGCCCTGGCCTCCCTCTCTCTTTTACTCAAGCTCAAGTCAGAAATTTTTAAATATTTATTTTAAATAGTGATAAACCCATTACATAATAGTACAAAATTGTTTCATGAAAAAAAAACTGAAACAACAGAATTATTATTAGGGCCACAATCACCGAGCTACTCTCCTAAATGCTCAGTTGTCTGCCTTCCTTCTAGATACTTAGTTGATATAACAATGATCAGAGTGAAGGGGCAACCTACAGAGATAGAAAAAATCCCTGCAAACCATACCCCTTAGGGGTTAGCATCAAAATACATTAGGAACTCAAGCAACACAATATCAGTAAAACAAATAATTCTGTTTTAAAATGGGCAAAGGGAACCTAACAAAATAATATATACAAATGGCCAGCTGTGAGAGAAAACATTCAACCTCATTAATCATCAGAGAAGCTCAAATCAACACCTTTTGGATCTCACTCAACACCTTTTAGAAGGGTGAACAGCTAAAAATCTGGGGGCAGGGGCGAGAGTAGTGGTTCTCAACCTGTGTTACCCCCTTTGGGGGTGGGGGTTGAGTGACTCTTTCACAGGAGTACCATATCAGATATCCTATATATCAGATACATTAGGACTCATGACAGTAGCAAATTTAAAGTTATAAAGTAGAAAAGAAAAATAACTTTATGGTTGTGGGTTAGCACAACATGAGGAAGTATAGTAAAGGGTTGCAGTGTTAGGAATGTTGAGAACCACTGAGCTGGAGAGATGGCTCCGTGTTACTTGTTGCTCTTGCAGAGGACATGGATTCTAGTTCCAGCACCCAGATGGCAGCCCATAAGCATCTGGAACTCCAGTTCCAGGGGATCTGACACCTTATTCTTCCCTAGTGTGAACACATGTGGGCACAGATACACATGTAGGTGAGATACTCATACACATAAAGCATTGGATTGATTGATTGATTGATTGATTGATTGATTGATTGATTGATTGATTGATTGATTTTCTCAGAAAGGGTTTCTCTATGTAGTTATGGCTGCCCTGGAACTTCCTCTGTAGTCCAGGATGGCCTAGAACTCACTGAGATCCACCTGCCTCTTTCTCCCAAGTTTTAGGAGGAAATATACCACCACTGCCTAGCATTTATTTTGTTTTTGTTTTTGTTTTCATTTTAAGTAAGAGCTTCAGGGAGCATAGAGATAAAGAAACATTTGTACAATGGTGTCAGGATGTGAATTAATGCAGCCAATATAAAAAAAAACTACAGAAATTTCTCTGAAAATCAAAACTAAAGTTGTTAAAATGTATACATACACACATATTTGTAGATATCCAAAAGAAATTAAGTCATTATGTCAGAGATGTCTGTACATTCACGTTCATATGGCACTATGCACAACTGACATCCAGCTAACACATAAAAACAATAAAATATTAAGGAATGAATAATGAAATTGTGATACAATATTTTGCTGGAATACTATTTAGCCCTAGAAAGTAGAAACTCATATAATTTTCAACCATATAGGTGAATGTGGTGATATATTATGGATCCAGGATACAATTAATATTGAAACTGATTACCATAATGATGAATGGATAGGAGAGGTGATTTCAAGAGGTTTAAAGAAAAATCAAAATGTCAAATGTTTTAATGGTGGCAGACAAAGTCACTTAAATAGGGATTATAAACAGGGCATTTCTAGAAACAATGCTTTTTATAAACATAATCCAAACAGAATGCCCTCCCTTCTAGATTATGCACAAGGTGTGGCAAAGACAGGCATTAGTCTAAAGAATGTAGGTCAACAAAAGACATTCAAGGTAATATTTTACCATCAGGAAATGCCTTGAGGGGCTCTCGAAGGCCCCATGTCAAATTCTGTTCAATCATTTCCTGTAGCCCTGGAGGAAAGTCCTTCCCAGGGCAATTAAAGACTGTTGTAAGAAAACATACTTCTCTGAATGATAGAACAGCTATAGAAGATAAAACAAAAATTTCAGGAGAAACCATACATCAAAATTGATTAAGATTAGAATAGGAACATCCCCAAAGTTAAAGTTGGGGAAGGGTTTAGTTTTTGTGTTTTCAGGAAAATAAAAACAACCATCTGAAGAATTTAAAGACTTTTGGACAATTAAGAATTCAAAGAAGAAGAGAGAACTACCCAGAAAAAAAATTACCAAGAAAAGGAAGAATCTGACCTGATGTGATCTCTGAAGTCTCCAAATAGATGATGGCATCCCACAAAGGTAATTCCATCAAGACTATGATAACACCACTAAGCTGAAAAAGACCAACTAAAAGATCCGCTTTGGACTACAAACTGCTCAGAACAATTCTGAGAAGGCTAACTGAGATGATCTAGCCTCACAGACTACTCTATCCAAAACTTGAGACAAGCCCTGCAGTTTCCCATTACACAGAGACAGGACAACAAATGAGACAGCTTGAAAATTAACCCAATTTTTTTTCTTTTCAAAATCCTCTAAAGATTGCCCCCAGACAGCAGGAAGCAAAATTTAAGAACATGATGCTGACATTCCCATGAGCTGGGGTGAATGGTTTTTGGTCTTCATTGGGTTATGGACATTTTTCATTATTTAGAGGGATTGATTACAAGATGTTATTGGTAATGGTCAGGGAAAAGCTAAACAAAGGATATTAGATTCAAGGTTCTTGTTTTGAAAAAAAGGGGGGAATACAGATATGATATGATAGGATAAAAAGGGTAGATTATTGAATCTACTCTGAAAAGAAAAAGAGGAGGCTATAGATATAAGATAAAAAGACAAATTGTTGAATCTATTTCTAAAAAGCAACTACTAGTTTCAAATATTTTACATTGGATTGGACTTCTGTATATTGTATACAAATATTGTACATTGATATAAATTTGAGATTAATTTTGTTAAAACATACTGTACATACATTTTTAATATTGTTCATGGTATTATATCTATACAGCTTATTTATCAATGTAACACAAATTTCTAGTCCTTGAAAGTTATTATTACCAACTATATAGAATAGTAAGGAAATGCAGGTTAGTAATTAGTCAACTTTTACAATCAAACTTGTAGTCACATTAGGTATGTTTACAAGATCAAACAGATACATTTTAGAAAAACAGGTTGTCTTCAAACACTTCAGAGATCTACAGAATATGGCTTTTAATATGTTTTAATGACATAGATTCTTTTTTTTAATGACAATAAGACATATCTGCTCCTGGCAGCACCAATCTACTTCAGAGAAGATAACAGGCATCAAAGAAACTTGACATGGAGTTTACTTTCTTTGTGGAAAAAGTAGCCACTGGGCAAGAAAGTGCCCTTGCCTCAATTACTGACAATATGCTGTCCAAATTAAACAAACAGTACCCAAAAGAAAGTGATTACAAAACCTTGCCAAGACATGGCAGTTCAGTCCTTCAAAAATCCTGCTTCACAGAAAGGTCTGCCAGATATGCTAGGTGAAAATGGATGCCTTAACATTGCAGAAGAATTTGGATAACTGTCCAGGCAGCCAGATGTTTCTGACATTTCACATGTGTTTTTGGAAGTCATTTGCTTGTACTTCCTGCTTGCTTAGTTAATATTATTTCCTTCTTGGGTCTCTGAGGGAGTTGAAGACTAGATAGTATATAGTTTTCCTTGTTTACCAGACTCAAAGGTTAAGAGATAATTTGATAATTCAAATTAGAATAGAAAGCAAATTAGGTACAAGACTTTAAACTCACCAAGATAGGCTAGAAAATGGAGTATTTCCTCTGAATTTGTCAAATGCAAATGGACTGGATATTGTTGATGTACTTATGGCATATATATATATATATATAAAACATGTATTGTTTATACTTATATAGTTTTTCTTATGTTAGTTGTAGTCTTTCTTTTTGCATTAGACAAAAAAGGAGAATTGTAGTGATATATAGTTTGTGATTTAGTAAAGCTTGCCTAAGGGTTCAGAATGCAAGGTCAGCCACAACCCATAGAAGCCAGGCAGTGGTGGTACACACCTTTATTCCCAAGACTCAGGAGACAGAAGTAGATAGATCTCTGAGTTCAAGGCCATCCAGGACTATACAAAAGTGAATCAGACTAAAAAGAGAAACAGCTCACACAAAGGAGATCCCAACTCTTGGGATCACATGGCTTTAATCCTAGAACTAGGGAAATGGAGACAGGAGTGATATGGCTGGGCAGAGAAAGGAATATAAGGTGGGAGGAGATGAGAACTCAGGGCATTGCCTCTGAAGATTTGTGGAAATCATTTGTCTCTGAGGATTTGTAGAAGCATTTGTCTGAGGATTTGTGGAGACAGGATTACCCATTTTGGCCTAAAGATAAGAACTAGTGGCTGGCTTTTTTGCTTCTCTGATCTTCAGCTTGAACCCCTATATCTGACTCTGGATTTATATTATTCATGCTTCAGGTGAATTGAGGGCAGTGTGTTAAATGACAGAAGCCAGACACAAAACCACAAATGTCTATGAACTCATACATATGTGGGCTATAAAATGGTTATCAGAGAATGGGAACGGGATAAGAGATGGGATAAATGCATGTCTCTAGTTGCATATATGGGCAGCACTAACTGGACTTAGCAGGTTACTTAAAAAAACAAATATGAAGTTAGGAGGGGATGTGTTTGGGGGATAGGAGGAGTACAAAATAGTGACAGAAGAAAATATTTCATTGTATACATGAATGAAATCTCAAAAATAAAAATGTTTAAAGCACATCTACCTCATTAGTATGCAAATTTTATCTTATCTTTAAAAATGGTAAAAACTTTATGTATGCCAAAGACTTGTTTTAAAATATATTTTTATGACTTATTTAGAAATTGGGTCTTGTTTTACATTTTTGCAAATCTCTTGACTATCCAGCCTAATTGAAAGGAAAAGGGATTTTTGTATCTTCTAACTTCACCTTTTTTATGACAGATAACTTTGGTTGATATAAATTTTAAAGATTACCCACATTTACTTGAAAAAAAGAAGAGTGGAAAAGACATCACAGATTTAGATACTGGACTAAGAGTCAAATAAGTAATGGATACTCTTTTTGTTTGTTTGCTTAAAGATAGGGTCTTGCTATGCAGCCTAGACTTGTCCTGAACTCATTTATAGCCCTGATGGTCTTGACTGTGTGATATTTCTCCCACCTCAGCCTCTCCAGTGCTGGATTATAGGCATATGCCACCATGCCCAGCTAGTAGTAGATTCTTAAAGGTTAGTTACAACATGGACTCTAAGCCATATCAATAATGCTGTTGAGCTTTTTACATTAAAAACCATTGATAGTGATGACATAAGGATGTTACCATTATGGGAAATTGGGTAGGAATGCTATAGGAGTTTTCCAAACTCTCAAATTCTTCTGAAATAAGTCTCAATTACTTCAAAATAAAGATTAAATTTTTGTTTGTATTTGTGTGTGTGTGTGTGTGTGTGTGTGTGTGTGTGTGTGTGTGTGTGTATGATAAACAAGGACACTGGAACTGGAATTACAGGTGATTGAGATCGACCTGATGTGGGTGCTAGGAACTGAACCCTTGTCCTCAGAAAGAGCAGCACTGAGCCATCTCTTCAGCCCCAGTCTTTTGTTTGTTTGTTTGTTATTTTTGTTTTTTGAAACAAGATCTCTCCATGCAGGTAGCCATGGCTGTACGTACCTCGCTGTATAGACCAAGCTAGCCTCAAACTCACAGAGATCTGCCTACATTTGTAGGGATAGAAGCTTTTGTATGTGTCCATGATTCTGGCTACTCAGCATGCAGAGATAGAAGAATCAGTACCTGAGGGCAGTCTGGCTACACAGCAAGGCCTGGTCTCAAGATACATTTTTTTAAAATTTAAGAGTAAAACCACACTGGTTCACATTGTACTTTGGAGACTTTGTACTCATGCATGATGACTTTGCTACTTCACTCACTGGGTCAACCCATCAAACAGATCTTCCAAGTATGGGTTTTATCTTACAGTTTCAGAAAAGATGCACTTGTAAATGCAATCATGATCTTAGGAGAAAAAAAGCACTACATACTGGACAATTTGTAAGCTCCTTGTGACAGACATTTTCCAAAAGTTCTTGTCTTTGCTTGGAAGCAGGAATTTTATCATTGGTGTAAATTTTGTCAGTTCCTTTTCTTGAAGTAACAGATTCTCTTTATTCATTTTTAAATACTTACCTATGAAAAATACATCATTGCCCGGCAATCCTCTCTTAAATAAAAATGGTGAACCATGAAAGAGACTAGTTTATCAAATTACTGAAACAAGCACACAACTTTTTTTCTCAACACTCCTGCATTCTGCAGCAGCAATGCTTTACGTGGCCCTCTCATTTGTCACACGACACAAAGTTTACTGTTTCCTTGTGGAGTGAAGCCATCCGTCACTTGTATGGAATGGTGAAAAAATACATTGACCACTACCATTATGGTGCTAGAAGATTTCCTCACTGTATTAGTTGGCTTTCCATCACCATGACAAATATCTGAGCTAGTCAACCAGTAAAGAAAAAAAGGTCTATTTTAAACCCCTTTAAAGGACTTTTAGAGGGGCTTACAGTTTGGGGAATTTCAGAACATGATCACGCAGATCTAGTGAGGGATATCACACTGTGGTGGAATCACGCATCAAAACAGATGTGGGTCAATCACAGCCAACAGAGGAAGAGAACATGTCCCCAATGACCAGGCAGCTTTCTAGCAGACCAACAGGCCCAGCACCTTCCAATAGCACCAAACTGAGGGCCGAGCCTTCCATATGTGGGGCTCTGAGAGACATTCCAGATACTGTGTCACCCACTGTCGATTTTACAGTCTTAGCACAAGTATGGTTAAAGGGAGCATAGTTTTAATCTTATAAACTGACAACCCTAGAGGGGTCTCACAATGTCCCAGGGATCCAGGAACCACACTTTGAGGATCAATCCATAATATGATAACTTTCTTATGCTGATGGGGGAGAGCTAATACCTGGAATAACCTAAAGAATTCCTGTAAATGGCCGATAAACATATCAAAAATATTTAATTTCACCACCCAGTTGAGAATAAGGTATGCAAACAGCAACAGACTGTCATTTTGCTCCTAACCCCTGGAAAGTATGAAAAGGTGTAACAGTGCCAAAGGTGGAAATAATATAGAACACCAAAAATTCTTAAAATTATCTCAAAGGAGGAGGCACAGACACAAGCATTTTGAGGATAATTATAAAGTTGAATGCTCCCCAATATGACTAGAAAGTAACGCTTCCCAGTAAGTGATCTGATAGCTGCCTTTCATGTGTGTTTAGAGAGACTGGAACAAGATGGTTCCTGGAGATGTTGCTCAAAATAAAAAAAAGAAAATGAAAGTGACATAAATAATAGACAAAATGATAGTATATTTATGACACCATAATGTAGGGTAAGAAAAAGAGGTTAAACAACATAATTGCATCTTTAAAGAAAAAAAATGAAGAGGCACAAAATTAAGCTCAGGTTACTATAGTATGATAGAATTGTGACATTAATATAGAAATTATGGAGCATGCTGTTTGTGGACACAAAGTATTAAAATAAGGAATAAACATAAGCATGACACATATTGAATTTAAATAACACTTGATTATAGTGTGAGAATCAAAAAACAATATTATAGACTCCAGAATGCCATTAAAATGTCTCTGATATACATCAGAATGGCCCAAGGAAAAAGTACAAGCATATACTTTGTACAAAACTGTCTCGGGAGGGGCATGGGAGGGAGGGAGAGAGGGAGGAGGAAGGGGGAACTAGGATCAATATGTAAAATATGAGAAAATAATAAATAAATATATATACACATACATACATATATATTAACTGTCTCTCACCCTGCATGATGCTATAACCACAAATGCCGCCTAGTTAGAAAACTGCCTTTGTGGCTTGCAACACTGTTTATGTTTCTAACAGTAGGGCAGATCAACAACAGCTACAGGTGAGAAAGTTGGGAGACAGACAGAATGGGAAAAAAAGCAAGGGACCAAAGTGATAATTATTGTAACCATTTTTAGGAACTCAAGGAAACAAATCTGATTCGGAACTGGTCAAGCAAACCAATGAAATTGTGTAAATAAAAGCCTACCAGGCTATCTGGGGCTACTTGTTTGAAACAGGTGGTCACAGTTTCTCTGTTGGACCAACTTCACACATCCATACCAGGTCATCGGCCCCATCTGGAGACAGGCTTCCAGCAGAATTTAGGTCCCCACAGTCTAATATAAAGATCAATTTCCATATAGAAAACCCCTAAGAAGCATGGCTAATTCTTAGGTGAGAAAAAACTAGAAAGCAGCAGTGTTCACAAAGAGACTGAGAAGCAATGACGCTGTCTGCATACAAGCCCTTACTTCAGCAGAGCTGGAGCCGAGACCTGCGATCAGATTACAAAGTGATATAACCAGCTAGTTACCTTTCTCAGGAACTGTCCCTGCTGACCTCCAGGCTGGAGCAGGAAGCAGGAGGAAACAGGAAGCATGCATAAGAGTCTCTGACACAAAGAAAGAAAAATTAAATAAAGGCAGCTCAGTCCAGAATCCCCTACTGGGACTCTGGACCAGTCAGGGAAGGCACCTACCTCCATGAAGGGAACCCAACGCAAGAGTTCTGCAAGAACAGTGTACTCCGAGCTAACTCTCCAGACCCATGCTTTCTTTTTCCTTTTATCTGGGATTCCAGGCCATGGAATGATGCTACCCACGTTCAGAGTGGGTACTCCTACCTTAAAAGAACCAGTGAGACCTGCCTCACAGAAATACCCAGAGCTTTGGCTCTTAAATGAATATAAATCCTGTCAGGTTGACATCAAGATTAACCATCACAACCAGTTAGCTTGAGTGCCTCTTTACATCTTCACTGTGATTTAAAATTTAAGTGGACTGTGGGCAAGTGGGGGTGGGAAGATGAATGACCAGGTGTTGAGGCTGGGAGAATGGAGAGGAAGAGTACTACAAAAGAACCAAACACCACGGGTGCAGCATTTCAGAGTCAAGTAAAAACCTGGTACAAGGGAATCTACAAGGATGACTCCAGCCAAGACTTCTAGAAAAGGGGATAAGTGGACTAAACTGGTCATCTCCTTTGCCCAGACAAGACTATTAGTGGAGGGAGTGGGATACCAACCCAGCCACATAACCTTCTACCTACAGTCTGTCCTGCCTATGGGATGTGCTGGGGTAAGGGTGGCCTAGAGATTGAGGGAGTGGCTAACCAATGACTGGTCTAGCCTAACACCCATGTCAAGAGAGTCATCCCACCACTAACACTGCCTGGAGCACCAGGACCCACAGGCTGGATGACCCCGAGACCAAGGATAGAACCAAACACGACTGGAGGAAAAATATAATGAATGTAATGAGGCCTAATGATATTCTGCTATACTCATAGATTGGTGCCTAGTCCAGTTGTCATCAGAGGGGCAACATCCAGCAACAGATGGAAATGGATGCAGAGACCTACAGCCAAACATTAGGTGGAGCTGGGGAAATCCTGCAGAAGAGGTCAAGAAAGGATTGTAGGAGCCAGAAGTGTCAAAGTCAACACAAGAAAACCCAGGGAATCAACTAACCTGTGATCACAGGGCCTCACAGAGACTGAAGCAACAACAAGGGGTGTGAGGGGGAGACTGGGAAGAGAGGAGGAAGGGAAAACTGTGGCCAGGATGAAAAGAAAAAAAAAGAGTAGCCCTCTTGTAAATCGCTTGTTCAGACATTTTCTCATTTTTTCTCTTAGTTGTCTTTTCCTAATTGATTTGGAAAACTTGTTTATATTTGCTGAATACTAATATTTGTCTGTTTTAGATGTTGTGAATCTTTTCCTCTCATCTGTCTCCTATTTTGTTCTTTAAAAGTTTTTAACCATTGAGTGTGTACATGCTTGCATATATGTATGATATGCGTGTGAGAGCAGGTGTGTGTGTGCCACAGCATGAGTGTAGAAGAGAGAAGATAACTTCTGGGAGTTGATTATCTCCTATTGTGCTCTGAGGCAGGTCTCCCTTCTTTCTGCCATGTTGTATGCTCCGGGCCAGCTGGCCATGAACTTCTGGACAAGTCTCCTATCTTGGCTTCCCATCTGGAGGTAGAAGTAACAGACTACACATGCAAGCCACTGCATGTCATCATTTTCTCAAGGCCAATAAAGAGTGGTGTGGGAAAGAAAGGGCGAGCCTTTGTCTTTTCCAAAAAAAAATTTATTAAGAAGATTTTTGCCTAATGATGTTTTTTTTCCTTGTTCTATATTTTAGATGTCTCTATTTTGCATTTTCTTTTATTCTTCTAATAATTTTGTTCCACAATTTTTGTTGTTGTTGTTGTTTCATATGCTGGCTTTTAATTGTCCTTAATAAGTCTTTTTAGGGGCTGCAGAGGTACTTCAGCAATTAAAAGCACTGTCTGGACCTGGGTTCAGTTCCCACAAGGCAGCTCACAGTCCCAGAAGATTTGATGACTCTTCTAACCTCCAAGGGTGCTGCCCTAACATAGGACTGCAGAGACATACATTGAGGTAAACACATATACATAAAATAAAAATAAGTAACATCTCAAAAATATTAAATAGATAAATAAAAATCACCAAAAAAAAAAAAAAAAAACTGTTAGGAAATGTTGTGTGTAGAGGCCGGAAGAACAGAAACTTGAATCCTAGTAGATAGACCACATTTTTCACTTCATCAACTCAAAACATATTTCAACATTTCTGCAATCAGGATGTGTCTTACAATCAAAGTGTGTCATGACTTAATTCACAAAATACATACAGGTGCAGCTTCCAGGTCACTAAGAGGGTGAGGCTAGGAAGAATTGTTAACAGGGACCAGGCTTGTCTTCATCTGGGAGAGTTCTTCCCAAAGAATAAAACTGCTCTTGCTTTCCCTGCCTCCCTAGTCTCTTTTACTTTTTAGCTTCCTACAAGTTCTTAGCTGCCACACCCTATAGATTCAGAATGTCTGGAGATAGTAGTTTGATGGTGTTAGTGTTTGGTTTTGTTGTTTTTCAAGACAGGGTTTCTCTGTGTAATAGCTCTGTCTGTCCTAGAACTAACTCTCTTTGTAGACTAGGCTAGCCTTTCACTCATTAAGATCCACCTGCCTCTGCCTCCTGAATACTGGGATCAAAGGTATGCATCTCCATAACTGCAAAAGATGTGCCTTCATCCCTGGGGTCACTCCCAGCTGTCAGATACCAAGAGCTATCACAACAGTCCCTACAGATGATTCCATACTCCCTCACAACAGGCTCTGCTCTTGTCCCTCTCATTATCCACCTAGCAATATTGCAGCTTCTAAAAGGCTGGCCTGGAGATATGCAGCTGTGAAACCTGGTGATCTTTAACAGATGGGGCTGCCTCAGTCGATCTGGGGAAAGCAAAACAGGAACAGAAATAAGGCAGATGAGAAGGACCAGAGACCATCAGTTGTACCATGTGTACAGGGTAGGCACCAAGAACTATGCATGGTGGTCCATAAACTACTCACAACCACTTGTGGGGGAAGATAGGCTTAGTAACTCCATTTCTCAGTACAGAGGAACAACTGAGCTGTAGGAGGGAAGTGATTGTGTCCCGTGATGTTGAGAGCATATACTTAGATGCTTGATCACTGGCTGCTGTTCCACCATCCTGGCTTTGGTTTCCGGGTAGAATACGAGCCACAAAGTGAATCTCTATCAAAGTCAAGTCTATGAGCCTGATGATCCATCAACTCATGGAAGGTTCACTAGATGACATAAAACAGATGGGTACAACATATAGGACTGCTATGAGATCATCTCTTGGTGCCACAGACTATCAGCCAAACATAGATGCATGCCAAGCTTCATCCTGCCTTTCAGAGATCACCAACTTTGTTTCACTTCTCTGACCAAGTAGGGATCCTGGGTCCAGGTACAATCACAACCAATATCATTCCAGACCATGTTTGGCTATGCCTCCCATTGTCAGCAGATCATAGCAGCTCTTAGTGGACTATCTCTCATGCCCATCATAAAACTATGTCTTCATTTCACCCATAGAATGTTTATCAATATCCCCATAATGAATGAAGGCTTCTGGAACTGTTGAATTTCTTCCTACTCATCCTACATATTGCAAATAAATGTGCAAATCACACTAGGAGAGGTGGCTTGAGAGGCATAGAAAAAGACTCCATCCTCCAAGCTGCACTATCCTCTACCATCCAGACTTAGAGTAACTGAGGGGCCAAGCAGGTGCTACTCACCTACCGCTACACCAGGAAGAGAGAGAGAGAGAGGAATGTGACCTGCTTCTTACATTATGTGCCTGCGGGGTGGTTGAAGGTTTCTAAATAAAGACACTTTTTTAATCTCCCATTACTGAAAAAAAAAAAATCTTTGTTACTCCCAGTGTAAGGTGAATTTCCAAGGTTATACCATTAGGCGATAAAATCCAAGTGACCTGGACAATCCACCAGGCTATACACATTCTTAAAACAGCATCAATAACTAGGAATGGTGGTGCACACCTTTAATTCCAGCTTTTGAGAAGCAGAGGCAGGTAGATCTCTGCGAGTTTGAGGCCAGCCTGGTCTACAAAGTGAGTTCCAGGACAACCAGTGCTGTTACACAGAGAAACTCTGTCCCTAACCCTCCCTGCTAAAAAATAGCATGAGGAACTGAGACAGTACAGTCCTGGCCATTGAACACTTTAAGAACTAACTCTAGCCCCAAGTGCTCCCAACTTGAAGTATAAGTTTTTTGTGTCACCAAAGGGAATTAATTAGCCAGGGGAACCTGCACAGATCCTAGAATGTTGGACTGACTGAAGGAAATCTTGTGGGAGCATAGTTATGACACACTATCCCAAAGTCTCAGTGTGACCACATGACTTCCTATTGAACAAGAAATGGTCAGAAGGGTAAACAGCCAATGTGACAGTAGATGAGCAGATTTCCAAGCTGAGTATCTCCATCTATTGCAACTAGGTCAGGAGACCGACAGTAGATGAGCAGATTTCCAAGCTGGGTATCTCCATCTACTGCAACTAGGTCAGGTCAGGAGACTGCTCCAAAGGTAGGGGGGGGGAGTGAAAACAGAAGTGTCTCATAATGACAGAAACAATGTGTCATCATCCCTGATTCCAATGTCTTGTCCTTTTCCCTTATCATGGAGGTCTAAGCTGCCATTCCAGCTTGCTTCTGTGGTCCCAAATATATGCCACAGAATTGAGAAAGTCACCTAGGTTTATGAACTACAATGATCCATGATCCCTAGGTTTACTCACAGCCTCATCAGACATAACTATACAGAGGCCAGGACATTTTGCCCTAACCTGAATGCAAGTGCCATCAGTGTGATCTGAGCTCACAGGTGGTCAGGCCTACTATTAGCTGGAAATTTTTCCCAGTAAGGGGTGGGGAGAGTGGGGAACAATGGCCAGAAGGAGCATGACACCATCTCAGGATGAGCATGGCTGAGCAGGGTTGCAGAGCAATAACAAGAGGCAGCACACAGCTCATCAGGAGCACAGAAGCTGTGTCCTTCAGAACATTGCCTTCAGAGGAGAAGGCAAGTATGCAGAGAAAGACAATGTCAGATGCTCCTAACTTGAGACACCACACAGGTGCCTTGCATGACACTTACTTAGCTCCTGACATTTAATGTCAACTGTGTACACTATGATCCTTCTACTTGAAGTTTGAAAGACTAAAACTATACCGGTCATCAATGTCAGTCCTTGGGATAAGTGAATGTACATGTAAGTGGCTGGACAAGAGAACGAGTGGCATGTTATTCATTTAATTGGATTTCCAAGATCAGAGGGAACTTGTATAGGAAACCATCAGTCATGACTCTAGGTCAAAGTCATGGGATGTGTATTTGACTCCATTTCTCAGCAGCTGGGTATTCTTGGCTGTACTGCATCTGTTTGTTGAGGTTCCGCACTCTCATCTGAAATAGGTTTATGGGGAGCCTTCAGGTATGTGCCTGAACAAAGCTGACATGGTATCAGGTCTTCAAGACCCCTCATCATGATCCCAGTACAGGAATCAAGTACTATGCACTTTCAACCCTTCCGCAAATCAGTATTTTTGTTGCTGGGCACAGCCAGTCTCTTATCTGGAATTCCCCAGGGTCAGGTCCAAGCAGTTCCCAGGGGCAGCACAGAAGCACAGTCTGACATCAGGATGGGATTTCAGTCTAGGAGGCACACATCCCTCAGCAAGCTCCCCCTCTTTTCTATTCTTTATAAATCACAAATTTAATTACCCAGAAAAGAATCTTCTTCACCAGAAACCCAAATGAGTTTAATGTATAATTTATATACAAAAATGTAGGTGTCAGTATGTGATAAATCTCCACATAAATATTTTTGCAGTTAAATTTTTAGGCATCTGCCATCTTCCCAAAGGAGCTACCAGATGGATGTGAAGTCTTAGGACTCAGGCTGAGTGAGGCTGGGAAGCTTTGGCTTGTGGACTTCCCCATCTGGTATTCAGTTGCCAGAGCAAGAAGCATGGACTCAGTACCAGCCCTCTACAGTCATGTCAGAGCTCTATTACAACCACCCTGCAGGGGAGGAAGAGTTGGGGGTGTTAATGCTATTTCTTGTTCAACATTGTCCCAGTTCCATGCTAACTGAGGATTATTTCTCCCTAACAGAAGAAAACATAGTGAAACATAGCTCCAAGTTTCAGTAGTTTGGAATGTACTTAGAGAGCCAGACAAGTAAATGATGAATAACAATGCCAGGGTGACAAATGCCATTGGGGTTGGTCCTAGTGCCAGGAAGCTACAGAGAAGCAAGTCCTCCCTACACCAAAGGCATACCTCAAGACTCCAGAAGTACAGAAGGTGCTGTAGATAAAACAAGAAGTCATTGTCAAAAGTAAGAAAAATATATCCACAGACCAGCACGAGAGTGAACATGATTAGGTAGGGCCACCATGCCTATGGCATGTATTGGGACAGACCAAGAATGAGCCTGGATTGGAAGGCAGAAGCTAGGTCACCAATGCCTCTATTAGCAGCCCTGGAACAGGACTTGGCCTGAATTGAACACTTTGAACAGGTCATAGCTACACTTTACTTGATGAATAGATGGAGGCCAAGTGAGGGTCACAGGAACAAAAAAGAATGCAAGTGTATTTGTGTTGCAAAGTATAGAGTTATAGAAATGTGTTATGATAAAAATAGCCTTTACATTATAAAAGACTAGAACTTTTGCTGGACCTCACAGCCAGAGTTAATAATATACCGTGAGGTATTATTAAGACTTAAGATTGCTATCCAACTGTGTTTAATCCGGCCTGTTTGTTTAATCTGCCTTTAAGAAGACAGTGCAACAAGCAATGTTAATTGCTTTGATTTCCCATGTTATCAACTTTTTCTATCTAAACTAATGCATAGCTATAATCTAAATTCATCTTGCTTTACTGGACTGTGTCAAGTTTTAGCCTTTGAGACTTTGAATAATGTGACCATAGGGTACATAGTTTACTCCGACTATCAGGATAAGGAATAGTATTGACTTAAGTGCCAGGAGCCAAGTGTCATGCAAGGCAGCTCCCATGCCACTCATTCAAGAGTTATGCATATGTTTTCGTATGTGTGTTATAATAATTACTTGCCAAAAAGAGCAAATATAGGTTGCAAACAATCTTATAAAATGAATATCCACCATAAATGTTCAAGGCAACACACAAATATTGCTTGATAAACACTGATGTTTATAGTACTCTTTGTTATCTGGGCATTTGGGGTCAATTGCTTAGTCTCTCATAAAACTTTGTTAAAGATTTCCTTCCCCCAAGTGATGCTTCCTGTAGTGTTCAATAAAAGAGAGAGCAAACCCTTTGTTAGAGACAGGGGCAGACAGCCTTTGAGCAGGCACATAATCAGACTCACACAACATAGACAAGACAATGGAAGACATAGTGAGACTGAAGAAGCGCATTCAAACCTGGGCTTGATCAAGTGACACCAAGGAAAAATGCGTTATTGATCTCATTCCTTAATGCATGCAACACCAACACGCTAGTGATGGCTGTGAATTTACTATTAATGCACTCAAACACCATAAAGTAAGTGCAACATACACAAATCTACTCTGCATAGCAGGATCTTGTTTCCTGTGCAATAGCCTGTTTGATGCTAGCTCGAGGTCACAAGCAGGTCATTCAGCATCAGTCCATGGCTTTGGCTGACAAATGACTTTGAATATAAATTACCTGAAAGACAGGTTGAGCCCTGGCTTCTTGCCTGAAGTTGCTATTGCCATTTGGAGATGATGAATCATTGCACAAGGAAATTCCTTAGAATCCTTCTGCCAGATGTGCTGTGAGACTCCAAACACAATTCACAGCATCCTTACACATGAAGGCATTCATGGAGATGCGTGATGCAGAAGACAGGTATGAGCTGAGAACCAGGGAGGTGAGGAGAAAGGACCTACAGATGGTCAATGTACTGAGTAGAACTGATAGTGAGGGGGAAGAATGCGCCGTTGGCTTGGGCATATACCTTAGTGGTAGAATGCCTACTTGGCATGCACAAAGCCTTAGATTCAGTTCCCAGAATCAGAAAGAGTGATAGAAAAGACTATGTTCTCTATTATCTACCACACAATTGCCAACCATCTGAACACAGTTTCAGTGGTGTCTTCTCAGAACTGGGCCTTATACAACAAGACAACGCAAGTCTCCATTTCCCCAGCCCATCTGTGTCCTACATTATCCTGGCCATGTCCCTCATCTACAAATCTAATTGGAAGATAGAAGCCCAAGCTAGTGGGACCAACCAGAGCCCCCCAGCACAAGCGTTCCAAATCCCCCAGTCTTTTATAACACTGATGCCCATATGAAAGGAGCACTCAGTCTTGACTCATTAACTTTTTCACCTCCTGGAGGATTGGTGACTCCAAGCCACATACCTCGCTTGACCTTCGCAGGCCTGAGGCCTTCTGCCTGGGCCAGGGTGTCCCATGCCTCCCGCTCCCTCCAGCGCCGAAGCTGCTCCTCTCTCATCTTGTAGAAGAGGATGTGCTTTTGCACATCACTGAGCTCAGCCAGAAGCTCGGGGTCAATGTACATGTCGTGCAGAATCTGCTGCAGCATGATGCTGTTAAGGGACACACACCTGAGTGCAGCCAGTCAGGACTGCAAGGCCAGGCAGATCTCCAGCCCAGGCCAGAGCCTGGAGCCAATCTTCTGCCCTGGGTCCTCACTTTGGGGTCACTCCAGGTGTCCTTTCCTTGTAGAGCATCTTGGCTCTGTCTCAGCTGCCAGCCAGTGATGAACTTGTATCTGGCAGCAATAACCAAGGAGCTGTGAGAGGAATCAGGGGTGGGAAACAATGCAGCCCTGGGTTGCTCAATGATCATTACATTTCTGCAGCGCCTTGCATCATAGCTTCATCTGGATCTCTGGGACAATAGGGGTCCGATCCTCTATTCAGACCCTGCCTGGGTCTGTAGGTGTCGAGTGATCTGTTAGTGGAAGGTAACAGTGACACCAGCTGTATCAGTGACACTGGCCTGGCCAGCTGAAAACTGATCCCTCCCCTGAAGATAAGAGGGGGTGGGGAGTTGTCTACCAACTCCATGCTTTTGAACCAATGTCAAAGAGATGAATGGAACATTCAGATGCTTCTGGGACCCCCCAAGTCTACACTGGCTGCATCTACTTCACCAAGGACAGCCTTCCTCAGGTCAGGGCACCCAGAAGACTAAAGTATTTAAAGGGACTTGTGGAAGAAGAAAAAAATATTTTCCCTCGTATCTGTTTTGGACTCAAGGAAAAACAAAATGCATTCAGTAGAGGCACTGTAGGGGTTATTATCACAAAGTTCAAGGCCACAAACCTGACATCACTTCCTTTTCCCCCTAGAGCAAACTCTTAAGCTCTGCTTGTGCTGACAGGTGGCCTCTCCAGGGGGCCACTTGAGGGTTATTGTTGATGTCTTTGTCGTCACATCCTTAATACCACAAAGTAAAACTGCCTTTGTGCCTTAACACGAGCATCTGTTTGACTTGTGTTGGCTGAGGATGGTGGGAGCTGCTGTTGCTGAGACCGGAGTCTCTCCTCTAAACTTGCCTGCTGAGCTACCCACAGGTGCCCTTTACAGGAACAGCGGGGGAGGGGGAGGGCTATAGCTATCCAGACAGCAAGTTGCTGCACCAGCACTCCAACTATGTTTCAAATGTGATGTCTTCTTGTTCGTTCAAATTGCAACCCTATCAGAAGGAAACAGGCAGATTCAGAGTTTTGGCAATGGGAGCCGGTTGGATTGGGGGCACCCGTGTCTCCCCTTCCCTGAGGACTGAAGGTGGATCCTGGAGTGAGTGGGTGTGAATCAGTCTCCCTCTGCAAGATCAAAGTGAAGGTAAGTAGGGCAAAGCAGATTCCCACTAGCTAAGCCCACAGGGTCAAAAAGGCACCCTCCTCTCGGGTCAGTCCCTTTATCCCAGTGTGACTCAGAGCTCAAAGCCTCCACATAAAAACTCCTCCTGGGACAAAATGTGGCCTAGCCCAGGATCCTTCCTACCCTTCCTTCCTCACCACAAACTTTACCAGCTAACCCCACTGGAGCCTGGACTCCACCCGGTGCTTAGAAGCCATCTTGTCTTCCCCAGTCAACCCCTGCCTCTGATGTATTTTTTTTTTTTAACCCTGTGTGCTGGTTAGTTTTTCTGAACTTGACACAAACTCGAGTCACCTCGGAAGAGGAAACCTCAATTGAGAAATGGCCTCCATGAGACAGGGCTGTGGGTTTGTATGTAGGTGCATTTTCTTGAGTCCTGGGTGCCAAGTGCTGATTGTTGGGGGGGGGGGGGGGGCGCAACCCACTGTGCCTTTCCTAGGCAAGCCAGAGGGAGGAAGCAAGCCACCAAGCAGCCTTCCTGACAGACAGATTTCTGCTTCAGTCCCTGCCTTGGCTTCCCTAGGTAAGCGATAAAATGAAATAAACCTTTTTCTCCCTCAAGTTGGTTTTAGTCAGCGTTTTATCACAGCAGTCTAAAGCAAACTAAGACACCAAAGGCGAAAGGACACAAAAGCATCCTGCCTTTCTGTGTCCCCAGATAACTGTCAGCAGGGGATAGAGGGCAGAGAATGCACTGTTAAGAGCAGCGAAATCGGCCACCTGTCTAAGGTCGAGGGTTTCAGTCCTTTGAAAGCGGTGGCGAGGGCTACAGAGGCTCTCTCTGCGGGGGAGGGGTGCTTCCTGGCAATCCTTGGTCAGTGGGGCAGGAGGCCAATTGACACCAAATCCAGGGATCTGACCCAGCCATAGGATCAGGTTTCTGGAACACTAAGGGGTCCGTTCCGCCACACTGGGCAGCACCTGCACCCGCATTCGCCCGTCCCTGTCCTGCAGGTTGGGTCCGGCCTGGGGTGCCCCCTGTTGGCTGCACCAGACCACAATCCAGGTTTGGACCCCGCGGTAAGGGGCCAGGAGTGTCTTCAGACAGGTTGCATTTTGTTTTTCTTTTTCAGTGGCTCAAGTGGTGTGTTTCCTGTTGCACGCTGACACGGTTCCTTGCGGAGCAAGTCTGTTGTACAAGTTCAGGAAACCACCTGGATGCCACTCAGCTGGGGAACATTATTCCTGTCACAAAGAACGATGACATCAATTGTCCGGAGGAGGGGGAACACCCAGGGCAGATAACTGAAAAGGAAAAAAAAAAAAAAAAAACTGTCCAAAGTGTGGTTTGTTTGAAAATGTGTTTGAAGCCCTGGGAAGTGGACAATATGGAAGATTGCACACTTAACTGTTTAGCCCAACTACTTCTTAGAGAGTAGGGGTTATTGTTATGAGTAAGGTGATCTTATGTAACTCGCATAAGTTTGATTGGCAACAAATGTATTTCAAAATTCCTTAAACGTGCTCCACAAACGCCACCCCTGGAAATTAGCCCCCTTGAGGCTCACTGCTAGAAAGAGCCATGATAGCAAAGCCAGACCTGTACCCTGGGGAAACAAAGGGGTCACCTGAGTTCCTGAGCTGAGGAAAAGCTCTGAGAGTTTCTGAGAGGAAATGGCCAGAAGGCATTGGGGAAAAAGTCTGCAGGGGGATGCCCCGCCACAACCTCTCAGACTGTGTTTGTTTGTTTGTTTGTTTGTTTGTTTTTAAAGACAAGGATTTACTGTATTGTCCTGGAACTCATTTTCTAAACCAGGCTGGCCTTGAACTCACAGAGATCTGCCTCCCAAGTGCTGGGAGTAAAGGTGTGGGCCACCAATGCCCAGCATTAGGCTGGATCTTACATGTCTCATGTATCTCACACTGGCCCAGAACTAGCTAAGCAGTAGAGTAAGACCTTGCATACCTGATCCTGCTTCTACTTTCCCAAGGGTGGGGGTTCCTAGAATGTGCCACCACACCCAGCTTTATACAACTTGTGCTGGGGGTTGAAATCAGGGCTTAAGCACAGTCCCAGCCCAACTTTCAAAATTTAAATCAGAGCGTGTTATTTCTCTGAGCAAAACTCAGAGCCTAAACTCAAGTCCTCCCAGGGCCCTCAAGATCCCAGGATTTGCACTGATGGCCTCTCCCACCAGTCTCGGGGTCACTGGCTTTAGACTGTGGCCTGGGCCAATCACTACCTGACTGTGCAGGGAACACACCAGACCCCCCCTCCCTCGCCCCCAGGGCCTCAACATGGGCTTAACCCATGTTGAGTGCTGCTCACCCAATCCCAGTCTTAGTTCATACCCCTTTTTGCAATTCTTGAAATGAAACCCAGGGCTTTGCACTATATGGGTTATGCTATGGAACCACCTTCTCAGACCAGCTCAAATTGTTCACTCCCCTATGCTCGAGGATTCTACCCACTCGTCTCCTCCACTCTGCTTTTCCTTGGCATTTAAGCTTTGTAAACGACTTGACTTACTGATTTGTTACTATGTGTTTTGTCTGTCTTCCTGGTAAATGAGCGACCAATGGCAGGAGCTTTCATCAGCTTCATGTGTAGAAAGAACACTGCTGAGCAGTACTAGATACACATCTACAGAAAGGAGAATGTGGGGCTAGGCCGACAGCGCTGTTGTGACTTCTAACAGGCAGGAAACCCTGGGTTTAGGAGTAGTGCTGCACAGCTGTGAGCCCAGGACTTGGGCAGCAAAGGTAGGAGGCTCGGGAGTCCAGAGTCTTAGCTATTAGCAGACTTGACACCAACCAGCCTGAACTACTTGAGACCCTGTCTCAAAACAAGGGGGAAAAGATAATGAGGGAAGATCTTTCTATATAAAACTGACCAGAGCCTGAACAGATACTGTGTAGTCCAGTTGCTGGACACTTGGACCCAGCAATCATGGGCAGATGGACTTCAGTAGATGGACAAAGGCCCTGTCATAAGTTACTTGCCCTGGCTTCCCAGTCATCCCTGACCATATGGTCCCCAGCAGGCAGTGATGGCCAGAGGACTCCAGCCTCCTAGCTGCAGCCAAGCCTGTGACAGTGACTACTACTGAAAGATTAGTGATAGGAGCCATCCCCTTACACACCGCCCACCTGCCCTGGCACACACTCACTTAAGGCAAAGCAAGGGATCTCAATTGTACAGGCCAAGAGCTCCATGAAAGTTAACGGTAATTCATCTCATTACCACCAATAATGATAACAACAAGGACTCAAGCCAGGCAACGGGGGGGGGGGAGGCAGGAAAATCATTAGTGTCCCTGTATGTATGTGCAGTAAATACTTAAAACATCCTATGTGGCCAGGTGGTGGTGGCACATGCCTTTAATCCCAGCATTAAAGAGACAGTGGCAGAGATAGGTGGATCTCCCTGAGATCCAGCCTGACCTACAGAGTGCCAGGAGAGGCTCCAAAACTACAGAGAAACCCTGTCTTGAAAACAAACAAACAAAACAAACAACAACAAAAACAAAAACAATGTGTTGTTGGATGTGGAGAAGTTGCAGCTCAGTGGGTTAAGGCAATTTTCTCCAGCTTGACAACCTGAGTTCAATCCCAGGACCCATATGGTGGAAGGAGAGAGCCAACTCCTGAAAGTTATCCTTCAACAGCCACACACATTTTGTAGTGTGCACCAACAAACACTCAGTTTGAGATCATTTTTAAAAGGAAAAAAGTAATCACAGGTAGGTTGAGGACACTAGTATCTCTTTCCTGGTTGGTGTATCCAGCAGGACCTAGACTGTCATTTTGTAGCCTGTCCTGGAGAGTTAAGATGACTGATCTCAAACTGGGTGATGGTAACGCATATCTTTAATCTCAGCACTCAGGAGGCAGTGACAGGCAGATCTCTGTATATTTGAGGCCAACCTGATCTACAGAGCAGGTTCCAGGACAGGCCCCAAAGCTACAGAGAAACTGTCTTGAAAAACAAAAAAAAAGATCTCATGATCTCATGTTTATTATTTGAGGAAGCAGAGGTAAATGGTGGACCCAGGCTCCCATAGCTACAGTCAAGCTGTACCTCTCACAGTGATGTCTGTCCCAACCTGGACATAGCCCACATCCCTGACCACCATGCAAGGAAGCCACTCACGGCCTCCAGGCTGGATCAGAAGCTACACCAGATAGATAAGTCCCAACAGCTTGGGCCTCAAGGTCCCCACAAAGAGAGTTAAGGAATCAACGTCCTCATTTCCTTGAACCACAGGAGTTGAGCACATATCACCTGCATCCAATGTTTGCCTCTGGCCCTTCCTTTTGGCCCTGAAGGAGACTGGAGTTCTGAATAATGAAGTGAGTCTAGCTCCTTTCTTGCCCACACCTAACCAGCAACAAGCAGATGTAGGAGGTGAAGCCACAAAACAGAAGGAGACTAGCTCCTTGAGAGACAGTAGAACTCAGCATTCACAGCCCACCCTTGGGGAGCCACCAGGGTGAAAACAGCAGGAAATAAACCTTTTCAAATTCACTCAAATGTTGGGGGTGTTTGTTTAGTGGCTAATCTTCTGACTCAAATCATGTATGACAGCTTCCAAACTTCTACTTCAGTCACCTGAAGGCCACCAAAGTGTCTGACTCCATAAACCTGGTAGACCACTGAATCTGTACTTTTACAAGTTGTAGAATGATACTGAAGTGACTGGTATGGAGACCACACTGTGAGAACCATTTCTTAATTCCCCATCTCAAAATTACAGCATTTCCTCCCTCTTTGTCAAGGACAAGGCACTCACTTTCTGACCTTTATTTATTCTATGCTCTGTCAACACCTGTCCTGTGTGTTGATGCCCTTTGATCACCAATTGTGTCCCTTGAATGTCAGCAATAGGGAGGAAGAACAGTCCTTGGAGAAGAAATCCTGGCTGTAAAGCCAGTTAAGACACTTGGAAGCTTCATGACATCTACAAGTCCCATAATCTAAATCTGCTTCCTCTTATGCAAAGTGGAGAAAGTCCTGTCAGTGCCCTCTTCCACCTACTCCCTCCAAATTCAAGGGCCATCATGGAAGAAGGGGGTCAGAAAGACTGAAAGCCAGAGGTCAGGAAGGACTGGAGTAGGAAACAGTATTGTCTGAACCTGACTGAACCACTGTGCTCAGGAACCCCCAGCAACTGTGGCTGCCATTACACAACCTCCACAAGATCAAGCTAGTCAACAGGCCAGCATGGCTGGAGGGGCTCATAGCACCACCCCTTACTGAAGTGCTATTGCCAGCTAAGGGCATCTTCCCTCCAGTCAGCTTTCTCTGAGGGTTCCCTTGCTAGGTTGCCCATCCTCCAATTACAGCAGCCCCACACTTGTGAGAATATGAGCAGCACAAATTGGACTTGGGTTTAAAAGAAATGGGGAGCAGATCTAGGAGTTAGGAGTAATGGGGGTAGATGCAATCAAAATGCATTGTATGAAATTATCAAAGAATAAAAATGTATTTTAAACTCTTGGTTGGTTGTAAGAATTAAGTTGCAGGGAAGGGGATTCACCAGCCAATGGCTGGGAACCCCCACATCCCAGATTCTTAAAACATTCATTACAGGTTCTGTTCTTCATGTGTCCACAGCGCCAGGAAATTTTGTCATCTACAGAGAAAGGAAGTAAACACACCACAAAATGCAGTTTATAGTCAAAAGGTGATTACAGCATGGGTAGTGCAAAAAATCCTGAAGAATCATCAGGAAGAGGGCAGGAGGGCCAGGCAAAAGGATGTTCAAGTGTCCTGATGGTCATCAGAGTGAAGCATTAGCATCTCTGGGGGGTAACTTCCACACCAGGTGGCTTGATAAATATAGAACTACTTCTTTCTCAGAATCAACATGCTATAAACCTCACTCCTGGATTTGGCCACTGCTGGATGGATGGCATGGGGCCGAATGTGAAGGTCAGGTTTGGGGTTGGGGAAGATGAGTACAGCAGTTCAGGATGCAGCAGCTGAAGTGTCTGCAGACATCCAGGCACTATGTGCCACTTATGGCCATCCACATACACAAGGTCCACTAGCACCAGAACAACTTTCATGGTGGTTGGCCCTTACCTGGGATGGCTGGGGGACACTAATCGTCAGGGTTCACTTTTCACCATCAATCTACAGCTCCTTTGGACAACCTGAATGGGTCCTATTGGAAAGTGAACTCTGCCACATGGCTAGTTTGAAAGACATTTTGAATAAGCAAAACATTTTGGCTGTCACCAATGAAAACCTATCATTAAGGACACTGCTGGACAGCCGAGTCTTAGATGTATTTTACCACTATGCTGTAGAGTTCCTGCAGACTTATTCTTGTAGATAGAAGTGCATATAAGATTCTGTAGATTCCTTTCTATTGAAAACCCATTTGGGTATTGCTTTACTCCATAATGACTAATGCTTTGTTGTGGTTTCTCCTTTGAATTGTTTGTTAACCTTTTCACCTCCATCAATTAATGAACTAAAATTAAAAAAAAAAAATCTTCACATGTGCTTATCTGTATTTATTAATCCTTTAAAAAAATGCTGTCCTTAGCATGGGAAGGACCATTGACTGTTGGAGAGTTTAGTTCCTCTAAGAGGCCACTCCAACCTTTCCATATGGCCCACAGCTGTGCTGATTTTATGTAATAACATAAAAGGAGATAACATCACAATGATTCGTGTTGCTGAGAGGTGATGCCTGTTTAGGACAAAGGAAAGAGATCTATAAGCATACAACCCAGGCTTCTTTGCAAGAGCACAAGGCTAAAGTGGCTGGGCATGGAGATGAGGAGGGTGCAGATCCAGCACTGAAGCTGAGGTAGAGTGACCCATGAGAAGATTTCATACTCCACTGCTTCTGGAAAGCAGAATCACAACTGGTCCATTTGACCTGACTTTTTTTCCTCAAGTGACAGAGATGTGACTGCTTCATTTTGGCTTACCTCAGAACTCAAGCTGCATGATAGTCATCACGGGAAGCTCCACTGGCGGAAATGTGGCTTCAGATAAACATCCCAATGTTAAATGCTAAACCTACCTCATTTCATTTAACCCTTGAAACACAAGAGAAGGAGCAGCCATTTTCATTTTATAAAGATATGAATGTGGCAGCTGGACAGCTAGACACATTCATCCAAACACTAGCAGTAAGTAGTCATCTGGCCTGGCACAGCCAGCCCCTAGAATCCACTAACACGAACACACCTTTCGGAAGAACTCACTTACAAATACTTCTTTTTAAATCCCATTAAGTTATTTGACCAACAAGTACTGCAGTCCCCCCACCACACCGCACCCCCTGCCCTTTCTGCATGATGTGTGATTACCTAGGTACAACATGGACACAGCCCTGTGTGTGACTGTGGATGTGGCTATGGCACATCACATATATGGAGGTCAGAGGACAATCCCCTGGTGTTGGCCCTTGAGACAGGGGCTCTATGTTCTTCTACTGAGTAGACCAGACTAGCTGATTCACAAGCTTCCTGGGATTTTCCTGTCTATACCACAAATGTCCCAGTAGGGGGCGGTAATAGGATAACAGACATGCATGCAAGAGCAGGTCCTCAGGCATACCCCCCCACACACACACACACAAAAAGCTCCTCTACTCACATCACAGCACCACCACCACCCCCAGCCCATTCTGCAATGTTTTGTTTGTTTTAATAAACACTTAAAGAACAAAACATACCCACAGGATGATGAGGGGAAGTGAGCGGCATTCCCATCAATCACTCACGCCCCAACCTACAGTTATTTCCTAACACATGGTTGAAGCTGCATGAGCAGTCATGGGGAGAGGAGGACTGCCTTCCTTGGCTTGCTTCACCATGATGCCTCGTGGCAGAGGCTAGAAGCTGTCTCACATTGAGGGGTCCCTGCCTCTGCCTCCAACGATGGAGACACTGTGGCAGACAGAGAAAGGAAACGGGATCCTGCTGACATCACTGAGCCTCTTGGATCACGCCAACCCTGAAACTCACACTCCACCTCTGGACTTTCCAGTTTTGGGAGCCAAAACCTTCCACACATTGTTCAGGTTGCTTTAAGAGGGTTTCTGTTACCTGGGACTGCAAACATAACCCCTCAAGGGCAACATCCACTCCCTTGTGGCATTTCATACAGCAGATGGCTTGGCCAAGTGAATGTGCACCATGGATTAATACATTAAATAAAGAGAACCACGGAAAGCTGCAAAAGACAACCCCCGTTTGGATGGAGATCCACACACTTTTCTGGAAGGATCCTTAAGAGGGGTTGCCTTTGGGCAACAGAAAACATATATTTCACTTTACACGCTATTTACACAGCTTTTGTTTACATTTTAAAGAAATGAAATTTAAAAGTTTGAGGTGACAAAAATGATGGTCTAAGGTGATAATTTAGTTTGGTATTCATTAAGCTATGTTTTTGAAGCTCCTGCTGGGATATGAAGTACAGAATACAGAAGAAAGCCAAGTGAAGGAATATTTGTCTTCGAGCTTTGCAAGGAGTGTTTATATCCTGTCACTCCAAAAAAACATCCCCCACCACTGGCAAGGATCCCAAAACCCCAGAACAGCAACTGCATGAGGGCATTCTTCAACTGTTTCTCCCATGGGTATACCTTAGCCCCAGAAGTTTTTTTGCTTTGTTTCTTTTAACATTTATTTTATATGTATGAATAGTTTGTCAGCCTGTATGGATGTGCACTATTACATCTGTGCCTAGTGTCCACAGCTATCAGAAGAGGGTATTAGATTTCTTGGAACTGGAGTCACGAGTGACTGTGAGTTATAATGTGAATACTGATAACCAAACCTGGCTCCTCTAGAAGACCAACAAATACTCTCAATCGCTAAGTCATGTCTCCTGTCCCTAGTTCCAGTTTTATAATGCTTATTTGACATTTTCCAGGAGATACTTGGAGACAGCAAAACTAACTGACAAAATGGACAGCCCCTTTAATGTATGAAGGACATAAAGGATGAAGGACAGTTCCTGCACACTATATAAGCTCTGCGAAAAGGATGGACAGCATCCTTCTGGATATAATCAACACAAGCATCTCAACTAAGATCATGATGGGAGGTGGAGTATTCCCAGTGACAATGTGGTACCCACGGTTGTCAAGGACACAGAGAAATGCAATGCTGGAACAAATGTCGACCCATAGGAACACACATTCTCTACCTCTCACTTGTCAGAGTGGAGGAATGTCAACAAGTTCTTGCACCTCTGAGGCTGTGGGCCAGGAAGCCATCAAGTGGCTTCCCACGCAGACACTGAGGCTTCCTCCCTCTGCTGAGGAGCCCTCCAAGGCAAGCAGCCCACATGCTGCATCAGTAGCCTCCAAAGTGTTTCTCTCAAAGAAGGAAGTGTGCACCACCCAGCACAGAAAATCCTCCAAAAGCTCATGCAGCAGCGTCCTGACTGTCAGGACCCATGCTCTCTGAGCACTTTTGCCTGGATGGGCAGAATTACTAGGGCTAGATCGTGATAACAAGAGTCATGCTTCCCTGAGTCATGGGAAGGAAGTTTTTCCAGTTCACACTGATAGCTGAGGATGGCAATGCATGAGACACACAGTTTCAACTGCAGGATGCATGTGAAGGATACATGTAAACTGTCAGGATGTGCCTTCACCAGTCACAACCGATGCCTCATTGGCTCAATTTATCACCAAAATGCTTAAAGTGTGCAGTTTTTTTTAATAGTGATTCCAAACAAACAAACAAACAAACAAACAAAAAATGACCCAAACAACAGCATTAATATAAAGATATATTCCATAAAAGAGTTTGGCAGGTCAAAGAGAAGCATCACACTTCCTAAAAACACAAGCATTCTTCTTCCTCTAGTCTATAGAGAATTATTTAAAAAACTATAACATCATCATCGTATCATCATCATCATCATGAACACACACCCACCAGTATCACCTGTATACACCACACTAGAATGTACACCTCGGCAAGTAACTGAAGGTAGGCACTCAACCCCTGAACAGTGAGGACAGATACCAGCTACAGAGAAGCATTAGAGAGGAGCCCAGCCCAAGGAGGACAGACACCCAGCGTGCCTCGGGAGTATCCAGTACTTAAGACACACATCATTTTCAAGAGCAGCCGCAGGACAGCACAGACGGTGAACACATGGCAGAAGAGCAGTGTGTGGGTGGAGAAGTCACCACGAGTGCTAGAGTAAGACGTGCCGAGCTTCCACACAGCGCCTGGTGTCTGGCGCTTGCAAGGGCCTGGCTGCAGAGTGTCACCCTCCAGGGACAGCACACTTTGAGAGGAAGCCGGTTTCCAGCTAGCAAAGAAGAACTTGGGCTCCCTGGAGGGCAGTAGGGAGAAAGGGTCAATCAGAATTCAAGTTCTGGTGGCAGTTTCAGTAGCACCGAGACCAGAAGACAGTGAAGCCAAGCAGGGGTGTGTGGAGGGAATGTGGATTAGAAGGAGAGACTGCCACAGCTGGTTGTTGAGACGCTCGGGGAACTGAAGAGGACAGCTTGGTCCCAGACACTGGGTAAGGCTGCTGAGAAAAGAATGCTGGAGAGAGAGGCAATAAAGACATGGCGAAGGAAGGAACGTTCTTACCCTATAAATAAACTATTTACACACTTTAAGAATAGGAGAGCTGGCTCTCAGCAGGGCTTAATGCTATGGAAACACAGGCTGTTCTACCCTGGGAGAGCAGTGTAGGCTTGGAAGGCAGTGGCGAGGTGCTTCCCTGGGACCGGTTATGGCTGGCTCAGGCTTACTTCACTTGGACATGGCTGGGGATCCTGCAACCCAGTGGCATGTTTGCACCACCATGAACCCTGTTGGCACTCGGGAACCCACTGGACCACTTATCCCTCCTCATGCTTCTTGATCCAATGGAGGCAGAAGTTGTCCTCAACCTGCTGGTCCAACACAAATGCTCCACCCACAGAAGATGAGATCTGAGCATGGACCTAAGCCTTACTGAGTGAGCAGGGGCCTGCAGATGCTCATGGGCTCCAAGAGGGCCATCAAGCCCTCCTTGCAGCCATGGGAGCCATCTGTTCTCAGAGTTACTACTCCACATGAAGACATTCTGTCTCGGGGCAAACCCCTTCAGAGATGCCATGTCAAGTACAGGCAGATGAGGAGCCTTCATCTTCAGCACCAGCAAGAAGAAACAGAGAGGTCCTGTCACACTGATGCCAAAGACTGGGGTCTGGCTGTGGGTGGCTTCACCTCCATGAGTGGCTCAGCTCCACTTGCTGCCTCTGCTTCTCAGAAGTGATGACCAGCCTTCACAGCCTCGATGTCTGAGATCAGGGTCCTTGCCAGGAAGATGCCGAAGATCTGAAACCAAAGCCAAAGATCAGCGGCCCATAACAGGGCACGGAGAAGAGCTGGTGGAGACTGCCTACTGGACTTCCAAGGGTAAAGAGAGGGCAGAGCTTGAGCAAAGCCTAACCCAGCCCATGGAAATGAGCCCAGAGTAGGCTGCTGCATCCCTCAAACATGGAAGAGGTCAGAGCAGGAGCACAATAGATGCTCAACCTGCTTCCAGGGAATGAACATGACACATATCACAGGCGGGACCCACAGATTTGAGCTCTAGGTCAAACTGACAAATAACACCAACCTTTCAGAACCAGCCACCCTGCTGGTGTGATTCCTGGGAGAAGAGTCACACAGCCATGACTCTGATGTCTGCAGACATATCCTGACCTTAGCAGGCAGGAATGTCATGAGGGAGGGGTGAGGTTTTTCTACTTAAACTTGGAAGTGTGCTTGGCTCCTCCCCCTTTTAAGTTCTACATTTCATAACTGAAGCCAGTCTCTCTGAAGTCTTCTTTTTCTTTCCTTTTCCACAAGCTTCTCTCTAGTCTTATTCTGTAGTCACCGGACACAATGACAGAGTGAAGAATAAAGAAATGTCATGTGGCTGCAACCTGGTCCACCCCAGCCACCTCTTCAAGGCAGAGCTGTCTGACACATGTTTTCCATGCAAACAGCATCCAGTGTTCCAGAAGCTACTCAAAGGCCACCAGTGCCTCTTACTTGGGCCCTAGTAAGTTTCCCCACAGAACTATCCCATTTACCCCCAGGCCACCAATATTTTTCACATGAAAAATTTGTTTCAAATGAGAGGTACAGCTTTAAACCACAAAGGGCTGTGGGCTACAAGAACTTATGTGGTGAGGGGAAGACTCCAGAAGCCCAACCAGGGGACAGGGACAAGAAGTTCGGGATGATTGTCCCAGCTAATAGAAGAGTCACCTAATGCCTCCTTAAATCCTATTTCAATCTACCAGAAGGGAAACATCCCAAACAGGTGACAGTTACAGGCCATGCACTCCAATTATCCTGACCACTACACAGGTGATGCTATATGAAGCCTACTGGGCCTTTCAGAGAGGATCACAGCTGTCCCATCTGTCTGCCCTAGAGGTCTTCCTTCCTTCAGGTAGCAGACTTTGGGGGCAGAAGAGCCACAGTCCATCCTGGGTCCACCCTCCAACACACATGTACAGGTGCCACCATACTATACATTATACATGCACATGCACCTAGACCAGACTCCTTCACAACATACCATGTGTTAAGGGCCTTGTGCTTGAATTCTGGGGCATACCTGCAGCAGTGAGATGGCAATGAAGACACCAGCCACAATGTAGATATTCCTGGGGAGCCAGCCTTCCAGAGCCTGGATGCACCCTTTGGTAAAGATGAACTCGTCCCATTTGCTCTTCAACTGCATGGAAACAGCACAGTGGCCTCAGCCTGAGCACACACAATCCCTGCCCTACCCCCAGAAGCCTGGCTCTGCATGGGGCATGACAAAGCACGACATATGGATGATGGGCTGGGGGGGGGGGGTGAGAGGAGGGGAGGAGAGCTAAATGAAGACCACAGACAAGCCCTGCATGAGAAACATACTCCAGATTCAGGCCAGGCCTTTCCCACGGCAAGCTGCTATCTTATCGCCTACCTAACTACATGACAGTTAGTTCTTCTCTGAGAAGAGCCAAACATGAGTTTACTCTGTATCTCCACACCTGGAGACATACATGCAAAGGCATTACAGTCAGAAACATGGACCTGGGGTCAAGTCCTGGCTCCGCCTGGAATTTTAACTATTATGTCTTGACACCTAGTTAGGGAATACATGTCTTTCAAGGTACAGGCGAGGAAAGGGGATTCCAAGCTTTCTCTGTCAAAGAAGTTCACAGAAGAAAGGACGGTGGCTCTTTAGGTTGAGTCTCCCACTGGTAAGCTTGGCTCTGGGAGACAGAGTCAGTGGGAGACCCTGTAACCGCACATACCCCACTCAATATCTCATAAGTGGCAATCAGCCCCAGTTTCTTCCATACCAACTCCATCCATGTCAACATGGATGCAACATTAATTCATGTCAGGGGCATTATGGAATACACTGTGTCCTCATTGCCCCTGTCTCCCTGAACCTCAGATTGGTGATTATTTGAAGAGAGGTCTTTACAGATGTCTGAGGCCATCCGGATGAGATCTAATCAATTGATGGCTATCCATACAAGAGACTAGGACACAGGCGTATACAAAGAGAGACCATATGAAGAGGGGAGAAAATGTCCCAGCCCAGGATACAGGCCTGGGACAGATCCTTCCCAAGCAGCCTCAGAAGAAGTCAATTCAGCTGACAGCTTGATCTTGAATTTCTAGACTCTGGAATTGTGAGAAAGTAAATGCCTGTCTGTCAATTGAGCCTCCCTATCTTTACATTTTGTTTTGACTGCCCCACATGGTGATGAGATTCTTAACGGAAAAGCATGCCTCCTCCTGGCTTTGTCTGTCTGGGATGCTAAGACCAAGCATCATAGTGGTCTAAAGTGCCAGAAATTTCTTCCTCAACACTGTAGAGGCTTAAGCCTAACACCAAGGCACTGAGTGAGTATCTGGTTAAACAATGTCTTCCCAATGAATTTTCACATACTAAAAGAGACAAAAGGCTCTTTGGATTTTTTTCTTTAAAGATTTATTTATGTGGGTAAGTATTCTGGCTGCATTTATGTCTTCGCATCCTGTGTATACAGTGCCTGTAGAGGCAGAAGGCAGTACCCATCCTCTGGAATTGGAGTTGCAAATGATTGTGAGCTGGAAGCAAGCCTGGGTCCTCAGCAAGAGCAACAGTGCTCTTTACCTCTAAGCCACTCTGCAGGCTCTATTGGGCCTCTTAACAAGGTCAGTCAACTTACTCATGAGGGCTCTGCCTTCACCAGGGACTAGGTTTCAGCTTCTGAATTCAACAAACAGTCTGTTCCTGTGAAGCTAAAGTCAATGGAAGATTTCCAAGACGCAGATCAACTGTTGTAGTCTCCACGGCTAAGAAGGGGGTTTCTATATTCCCTGACACTTGTCTTTCACAACATCAGCCATCCATATTATGAACACCCACCAGAGAACAGCCTGCAGTTAGAGACGGGTATGCCCTTCTGGCTACCTTATCATACCCAAGCCCTCACTCACTGTGGTCTAAAAGAAGCACTGGATTTCTGAGCCTCACCCTAGTCCAGGCATCTCCCTCTAGCTCCATGTGGAGTCACACACCACAAGCTTTATCCTCGATTCCTATAATAGATAACTCTCACATAGCTTCTGTTCCCAATTCCACACTGTACTAATACAATGATAGGTTTAGTGACAGAAGAGCTTTAAGTCTCTCTCTCTCTCTCTCTCTCTCTCTCTCTCTCTCTCTCTCTCTCTCTCTCTCTCTCTCTCTGTGTGTGTGTGTGTGTGTGTGTGCGCGCGCGCGTGTGTAGTACACGTCTGCACGCTCATTTCAGACGTAGATGTGATCTTCTAACTGAACCTTCCTGTCTCCAACTTGCACTTTTGCTAAAGCAGGAGGTTAGACCACAAGACTAAAACCTAAGACACAGTTCCCTAGAACCCTTTGAAGCTTTGTGTTGGTATTCTTACCTGAATCCTGACATCATAGCCACACTGTGTGTTCACAACTTTTTGCTGTAAGAAAAGCAGAAAACTTAAGTCACTCCAGTCCTGTCAAAAACCTGGTGGTAGGCGGCACTAGAAAAATCACTACCCAGCAACAGGAAACACCTATGAAATCCCATCACAGCTCACACCCTGCAGTCAACTGCCAGCTCCCCTTCCCAGTGAGCATAGGGGTCAGCAAGCTGTTTTTGTGGTAGTTTAGCAACTTATAGACACAGGCCGCAGAACCAGGACCCACTCTGCCTCGTCAGCGAGAACACAGAGCACAGACCTGAACAGCACATAAACAATCAGGAACTAAAGACACTGGGATCCGAATTTCACACACATTCTCATACAAAACAAAATATTACACTTCTTTTCTTGTACCATGGTCCCCAGGGTGCTGCTACTGGGAGGTAGTATGTCTTTAGGAGACGGATACCTCAGATACTACTGCACAGTCTCAGAAAATGGCCTCTCCCACACCCAGGATCCTAACCCGGTAATAACAGAGTGGAGGCTTGCTACTCAGAGGCCGTGGATAGGCATCACAGGGTCGTACAAAAGCTTACGTAGGTCCCATCAATACTCAAGCGGAGCATGGTCTTTCTTCACAGGTGACCCAAAGTGCTCAATTTCCAGAACCCCGAGGACTTAGGCCTCAAACTAGGACTGAAAGCAGATAAAGAAGCTACTAGAAAATAATCTTGCAGCTGCTGTCCCCCACATGGAATGTGTAACACTACAATCCCCATGAGCTTCTGGGCACTGAGTAAACTCTGCAGATAAAGTATAAAAAAGTATAGGCCAGAGCATATCACCCTTACAATAAGGCCAAGGGCACCATTTGAGGAAGGATGAGCTTGCCTCCTTCTTCACCCAACACAGAGCCAAGGTGTAACACTAAGAAACTCTCCAGAATGTGCACACAGGATCCCAGAGTCCCAAGGACCAGAGGCAGCAGTGGAAAAAGCAGAGGGAATGACAACACTCCATCCATGTGTTGGAAAGCAGCAGCCTGGAAGGCTCTGCAAGTGGCTGGGGCTGCTGGGATGCAGAAGGGACACACACTCACCGCAGGATCTGGCACACAGCAAGAGAAGGGTACTCCACATTTCTCTCGGCTGTAGCTGGCACCGCTACAGTTGAAGTAGACATTGAGGTCCCAGTCTTCAGGGCCATAGGCCCCACAGCACTGATTCTGAAATCACAAAAGCCAGGAACCACATGAGGAAGGTCAGGGTCACTCACCCAACACAGGTGTCTTAGGATGGCAGAGAGAAGCATGTTCCCACCTACCAGACAGAGAGACACCAAAGCCCACAGAGATGCTGAGTAACACCAATAAATGGTAACCCTTTAAGAAGAAACAGCAAGCCAGGTGTTGCTGGCACACCCAGCACTCGGGAGGCAGAGGCAGAAGGATCTCTGTGATTTCAAGGACAGCCTGGTTTACAGAGAGAGTTCCAGGACAGGCTCCAAAGCAATACAGAGAAACCCTGTCTCAAAAAAGCAAAAAGAAAAAAGAAGAAGAGGAGGAGAAGGAGGAGGAGGAAGAAGAAGAAGAGGAAGAAGAGGAAGAGGAGGAGGAACCAGCTGTGCAATCTCCTCTATCTAGCTCCCAGCATACAAAGTTCCAGTCACTCCTTGACAGAGCCCACCCAAGCTACACCCATTTCCCCTTTAAAGGCTCTTTGATGTACCCCTGTCCTAATCCAGAGAATACTGCATAACAGGCCTTCCCCCCTGATAAATGGCCAAACTAGCCATGGTTACCCTTGTTTGGCCTTTTTATGTAAAATAGCTGCTGAATATCTATGACAGGTGAACAGCAACCGCAACTTATTAAACTTCAGCCTTGACCGAGAGCCTCTACTCTCCACTCCATATTATTACATGGTGCAGCTGACAAAAAGCCCTCATCAGCTTACAAAGGTGTGGCTACAGCACACTTAGAACACACTGTGATGGGAGCAGCCCACCCGCACCAGGTCTCCTTCCTCCTGCTGGCCTGGTGACAGCAGTACCCAAAACAAAGGCCAACAGCAATTCCTGTGTCTTTCACATCCAACTTTTCTAGTGAAAACACATCTTCCCCATCCACACACCTCCACTATGCAGGAAGCTTTGATGACTTAATGGCCATCTAATGCTTCATCCCAAGCCTAGAACGTACTGGATCCCTCTTTATTTTTAGAAGAAAAGAAGCTGGGAATGGCAGAGCACAAACATTCCTCTAATTTCAATAACCAGGAGATTGAGGTTTGTAAGCTTGAGGGTAGCTTGGGCTACCCAGCAAGATCCTATCTCAAAAGAGACAGAGGTAAGCAGCAGAAAGACTACATCCCTTAGGAAAGAATAGGGGAAATCTAGAATTCATACCTTACCATATGAATACAAAAGAAAGAAATGGAACAGAGAAAAGGCAGCAAGGCCATCCAAAGGGGGCTAGAACACAGGAGCCCCTCTGGTCATATAAATGGGTTTTGCTAGACCACATTGCAATAGGGTAAACAAGTTTTGCTTAATAACAGTGGGCCAGTTATTTTTAGTGCTTTCTGGTTTCTCTTTGGAATCAAGCGTTCCATAGACAAGACATTTCAGAAGCCGAGCTTCTGGGAGAAGCAGATCATACAGGTCACTGGAGCAGGCAGTGAGTGGGTTCATCCCAGGGGCTGGAGCAGCTTTCAGGTACAGCTGCAGGGAAGGGGAAGGGGCAAGAAGGCTGAGGGGCATAGCCAGAGCCTGCTTATTCAACCCCTGGGGAAAGTGAGAGGTCACATCCCTTCAACTGAGAAGGCTTCCTCCAGGCAGTTTGCCCTTCTCAAACAGGAAGAAGAAAAGGTCCCAGAGAGGAAGGGGACAGGAATAGCTCCTGTGGTGAGTCACAAGTCTAGGGGGGAGGAACTCTATCTACCCTCTATATCCACAAGGCCCAAGATCATGCAGAGGATTGTGGCCGGGCTGGCCTCCCTGACATGTTGTGCAGGGCACCCCAGAGTGACTGGAGATGGGAAAGAGCATGCTCTAGCTGGAGGCCTGTGAGGTTCAGAGCTTACAGCTTTCTGAAGAGAGTCGATGAGGTTCTGTAGATCAATGTCATCCCGATAGGATCTGATGTTGCTCTCGAAGAATTCCCGAAACCGGTCCCTCACCCAGTCCTGGAACAGAAAGGCCAGCACAGCCACGGCCAGTTCCAGGAAAAAGATGAGCACGATGGCCCCACAGAACTGTATGGGCACAAAGAGGTGGAGTCAGCCATCAGCAGCCTGGCAAATCCATGGACCCCACTGCACCCAGAACCACTGCCTGCTACACAGCACTTCACCTCTGGAAATGGGTTTCGCCCCTACTCATGCCTCATACAACACAGCTGGTAACCAAGATGAGGCAGCCCTCACCCCTTCCCTCCACCTGATGAAAAGAAGCCTTGTCAGTTGCTTCCATATAGAGCCTACACTGGCACTACCTGCTCCCATCCCTCCATACAACCATCCAAAACATCTCATCTTTCATTCCCACTTTAAGGATGAAAAAACTGAGACTCAGGCACAGAGCCTGTCTGAGACAACATAACTTACACAGCACATGTGAATACCCTACAGGGTTCATCACCACTCTGGAGGTACCAGGGCTATCATTACCCACTTGGCAGGATCATGAGCCACATGCAGACCTTTCTAGAAACACAGCTGCCCAGCTACAGGCAGTGGTGACATTCTGTTGGGACCCATGCAGCCACTGGGACACAGATGAAGCTCTGCCTGTGGCCCGAAGGATACTAAGAAGCTTTGCCCCATCTAAGAAATGTCAGGGAGCCTTCCCAAGTAACCCAGAAGAACCGTAAGCATGCACAAACACAGGCACACAGCCTGCTCATGAGGAAGTGAGATGCAAAACACAGTATGGGGGGGGGCGGGAAAGACTAGGAAAATGTGTGCTTTGCTTTTCAAATGAAGAGAGCGTGACCTAATAAACTCAACAAATAATAAATCATAAAGACAATACAAGGGTTTTCCTCACCAGGTGCTATTTAATTTTAACTGAATACATTTAAAAATAAAGTTGTATCTAAATATAAAACTAAATACTCAGTTATTAATAATTCTGCCAGAAAATTAAGAACTCTACACTGTATACCCAACAGATTCATACCCAGGAGGAGGGAAATGATTTCTTAATGCTACTGGCAACATCGTTTGATCTTAGCCAGGAAGGGCAAAGGTGAACAGCAAACAATTCCTTTAGAGCTTCTAAGGGGAGCTATAAAGCGAAGGAGGTAGGTAGAGTCCCCACAATCAGCTGGCTCCTCCTATGGAGGAGGCGGGGCAGGAAACCCCATTCTCCTAGGGTGAGGAGCCATCATCTGTGTTTGTCCCCTAAAATCTTTCCTCCAGTGCAACAGCAGGTTCAAAGGGCTGCTGCCTGCTCCTGCCTGGGCCAGAAAAAAGATGCTTTCTGCCTAGCCCATCACATCCACTTCCTCCCACCTCAACTCCAGGACCACTCACAAACTTGAGCAGGCAGATGTTCTCCCGTAGGGCCCCCACACAGCCTGCGAAGCCCAGTGTGAACATCACCACGCCCACCATCAAGACCAGCACCACAGGGTCGATTCCATGCAACCGGGTCACCTTGGTGAGGTCGGATAGCACACCCTGGAAGAGGCAGAGAATAAAAGGTAGTAACGTTCCTAGAATGGCGCAAGGCCCTGGGGCAAACTGCCAGCAGCTAAGGCAGGAACCTGCTTCTCAAGGCTCAGTCCTGTCATCAAGGCCGTTCCTGCTCACTTCCTAGAGCCCCTGAGTCTAGTTAGCATCCTTGTCCACCTTCCAGACCCTTTCCATGAAGTTCCTGGGCCCAACTGAGGATGGGGGCTCCAGATCCCTCCACGGCCTGTAGAATACCTTGGGCAGGTCTCACAGGAGCAGAGTCCTCTGGCCTATGGTCAAACTGGCTAAAAGCAACTAAAATGTTCATTTTGAGGAAACACACCTAGCAGGGGTGGATGCAGGACAGAGTTTTGCCCATAGACCTATCTATGATGAAAGCATCCTAGAAGCACTGTTCAAAGAGAACCACTGTACTTGCGATTAATATATGGAAGGAGGCTAGGGGCAAATAAGAATAGATTTATTGTTTTTACTGAAATACATACAGTCAGGGAGTAGTGAGATGGCGCAACAAGTAAGGGTACTTGCTGCCTTGTTAAATCTCTAGGGCCTACATGGTAGAAGGAGAGCATGGAACCTACTCTTATAGGTTGTTGGTTTTTTGTTTGTTTGTTTGTTTTTTACTTCTATTCATATATATAAATTTTAAAAATTGAAAAACATATATGTATTTATGTAACATTTAAAAATTATTATTGGAACTAGTGGCAACTACAATTGACAGATAGATTCAAAGAGGGGTGGGGGCTGCCAAAACAGGGAGCTGTGGAGCCAGCTCCAAGATCAGGGCTCATCCAGGTCAAGCCTGCTGCAGTCTCAAATACAGCCACATGGTGGCGCTGCTAGGCCCTGGTTGCTGCCTCCAGGTCACAGGGCCAGAGACATTGCACTGCACCTTTTGCCATCAGAGGTTCACAGGCCTCCTTGAAGGGTGCCCAGGCTGAAGAGCAGACCTTGTTCTGTTCCTAAGACCAAAGTGCTCTGTTTCCTTTTTCTGGAAAACACAGCAGAAGGTTCCACAGCAGGAACAGGGGTGCTTCAGCTTCGGGTCCCCCTTGCTCCTCCATCCTGCAATAATTGCAGCTCTCCCACCTAAGCTACTAACACTAACCTAGGATAAGAGCAGCACCATGACTGACTACATTTCGCCTGTAGCTCTGACCCCCTGGCTTCTCCTTTCTTGCACACCAGCAAGCAATACAGATTCTTAAAGACACCTCCTCCCTAGGAAGCCAGGGGCAGTTAACCAGGCTCTACTCCCATTTTTCTGTGGGCCAGGACAAGACACATGTTGGGGAGTAAACATGACTGCTCGGGAACCTGCTCACTTGTTCCCAAAAATAACAGAAAGGGTTAGGCCTGCCTTGGGCACAGCTGCCAAACCCTGGTGTTACTCTTCCAGCATTGGCCCAACTGTCCATGACCACCGGGAACAGAGTCAACCTTTAGAGGCACATTTTTTCTGAGGGTTAAACTGCTACAAACCTTTCACCGCACAGTTAGTGCCCATTGAACAGGACACAGGAGGGGACAACTCAAGTACAATGGCTCTGGGACTTGGCCTGAGACCTGGGGCCTGGCAGTGGTTCCACCTACCTTTTCGCTCCATGCCCACAGCCCGACTCCAAGGAAGACAACTCCAGCCAACTGAGCAAGGGTAGAGGGAGGGAGAGAGGAGAAAAGAGGTCAGAAACCAGCACTAGGAACAAAGTCTACATTCTAGTTGGGTGCGCTTGTCTCCTATCCAGAGTGGCATTTGATTCCTGCAGGTGACAGGGGCTCTCTATATCACGAAAGGGGCATGGAGACTGCAGATAATCAGCACCTATTTCCCCAGAATGGCTGGTGGCTGGTTTCTACCCCAGATGGCCACATGACCAGAGAGCCAAGGTAAAGATCCTGAGATCAGTCCAGGAGGGACAGCCTCTGTGGTGACAAGAGGCTGTTCCTTCCTTCCTTCCTACCCACCTTTGCCCTCAACTCACGTCAGTGTGCAGGACACTGTACTCATGAGGACTGTCAGGGTTATCTGAGGCCTCTAGCCCAGCTGAGATCTGTATGGATCAGGCCAGCTCTGAGGCAAGGGTATAGGAGAAAAGCACAACCCAAGACCACATGTCCCCCTATCTCTGCCCCATAGCCCAGGATTGAGACACTACACAGACAAGCAAGTATGCAGGTCACTGGCCAGAGCTATACACCACAACTACACACAGTAGGAAACACGTGTGTGCTCAGGAAATAGTGGGCTCTTAGTTGATGAACTAAGGGAAGCCACATTAAGCACAAGAGAGTCACTGTACATCGACTTCCCTCCTAAAGGTGCTCACTGACCCAAGTGCCCCACACTGTCCTAAACCAGAGCAGGTTTTTTCCATATAAAAGTACATACCCCATGCTCTGCAAACCGAGCTGCCTGTTCTGTTTTTGGTTTTCCCCTCTATTCGCTGCTTTCTAGCATGCTGGCATTTCCATGCCATTTATCAGAACCTCACATAAGTAACAGTGCTAGGTTCCTCTGTGACTCAACTTTTCAAATGGCATTCTCCAGCTTTAAGTGGTCTCTGCCTTTTTTTTTTTTTTTTTTTTTTTTTTAAATCCAACACCAGACCCATGTGGCTGGAACAGGAAGGAAAGGCCCTATGATTTAAAAAACAAAACAAAACAAAACAAAACACCCTGGGAGGTTTCAGTGTTCTCTGGATCACAGATCACCATAACAAAATGTACACAGGCCTAATATTTGGCTGTGGCTCTATGAGGGCTTACAGCTTACCATGCATGGCTGATTCAGGCAGCATTCACAGATGAAGCCAGGCCAGAATCCCAAAACCTCCATTTTACAAAGCATAACACTGGCACCCAGAAAAGGCTAAGACCAAAAGGCAAGGCAGAGGGAAGGGGAAGGGATCCTCCCATGCCCTGGTTCATCTGTTCACTGCTTCTTCTCAAAGGCAGACCTGGGTGAGCATGCTGAACCTTGAGGCCTAGTTCACTGAGCCATCCCACACCACAGTGGCTTTAAGGTCTTTGCTCTCCTGAATGCTACCTCCCCTTTCTCCCACCAGTTTCATAATGGCACGGGAAGCAAACCAGCAGGCCACCATACCACTCCTTAAGGTAACCAGTGACTTACATCTCTTTCAGCAAACCGGAGGCCTTTTTCTCATCTGACCTCATCAGAAGTAAGGTATTCCTCCTTCAATCAGGTTCAGAGACACCAAGCACACACAGCTTGGGGCTGTAATCCCCCTTTGCCACTTATCCTTTCCTTACCGACCCCACTAAATGATGGTAAACTTAAGAGTCAGTCAAAGACCCTTAGACCCCCCCATGGGGGCCGGGGGGTGACCCAGGATTCACACAGCTTTAAATACTGCCATACCCATGACTACCAGCCTCACAGCTCTCCCCAGTCTCACGCCTACCATCTCCTTGTGGTGTCCAGGGCCCCAGCCCTGTTCTTCCACAGCTCCTTTTCCCTCACTAACCACCACCATCTGTCCACTAGCCATTTAGGAGAAAACCTACAAGAGGAAAGAGGCCTCACATTCACCAAACTAGGATCCTCTGCTTGTTTTAACCTTCTTAACTTAAGGGTGTGTATGACAAGTTTTCTTCCTGATTCCATAATCCACCTCTTCCCAGGCCTCCAAAAAACTGAGCCATCATTTAAAAATGCACTGTCAATCGGTATCCAAAGGACTGGCCTTAATGGCCCACGTGCATACCAAAATTTTCAGATCCTCAAAGTCCCTTGAGGAACCTACGCATAACCCTCCCTCTAGACTACTTAAAATCCCAAATGGAACATAAGCACTGTGAAAATAGCTTCTGTTGCATTCTTTAAGGAACGATGAGAAGACAGCATTCAGGTGAACAGTTTTATAGTGCTTCCATCCTGGTGAATTCATATGCATAACTGCCAGTCGTTCAACATGACTATGACCAGGTCACTCCGCCACTCACAACCCTCTAGTCACTTCCCCTCACACCTGGGGTGAAATTAAGATTCTACCACAGCCTACCATTGTCTGGCCTCCTCCTTCACATCAGCTAGATCTTCTCCAGAGATGTCCACCTTTGCCATCCTATGTGAAGTTATTCCCTTGCAGCCCTGATCCTAACCCAAATGGGCAGTGCCTACCTTCCAGCCACTGTCTAAGGACAAAGGTATCTGTTCATAGCTATAACCCATCCATGCAGAGAGAAGAATGGTGCAGATTGGGCCCATGTCAGAACCCTGCCAATGCTTGTAGACCAGAAGGTCCCGAGTCTGGGGTTCTTCACACTATCTTTCTATGCATACTTCTGGGTCTCACATTCTCCTGAGGGCCAGGCAAGAGCATACCTGGCTTGTCAGGCTCATGACCAATCAAACCACACACACAGGATTGGTGCAATAAAGAATCTGACACTAACTGCCATCCAGTGTTCCCATCCAAGAGCAGGCCTGCCTAATCACTTGTAACAGTAACCCTTGGTGCAATGTGACAGGTGAAAGGGGGTTGTCCTGGAACAGTCATTTAGTAGCCCTAAGAACCCCCTTCCCTCCCCACAGTACCCCATTACTTTTTCCCCACATCAAATCAGCCTTACCTGCACATATACTTAGATGATACCAAACCCATACTGAGGTGTTTTTGTATGTTTGTTTGAGACATGGTCTCTCTATATATAATTCTGGTGGTCCTGGAACTTACTATGTAGACCAGGCTAGCCTTGAAGTGATAGAGGTCCTCTTACCTCTGCCTCCAGAGTGCTGGGATTAAAATTGTGCATCACCACACCCAGCCTTAAAGTACTTTTTAACTTTTTTCCCTGGAATACTTCAACAGATAGAAAGATGTTTGCTCTGTCAAAGCATGTATAAAAACCTGTAAAGAGATGTGGGCGGGCTCACATTCATGTCATACACGTGTGCGTGCGTACACACAAACATACACACACACACACACACACACACACACACACACACACACACACACACACCTCTCTCAAGACATGCTGGAGATTTTATTCTAGCCATGCAACAATGTTTTCTCTCACAATGACTAAGAAGGACTTCTTCTCCCAACATCTTAAAGGAAGAACTGAAGTTAACTCAGCTCAGAAAGACAGGAACTTAACAGCCACATGTCAGATCATGGGTTCAGTGAATATTGCCCAAGGCTTGAACTCCAGACACCAATTATGGTCAAGAAGCCTGTGAAAGGACTAGACAAGGGAAGTGATCTCCCTCTAAACACACATAACAGCTCCAGGAGTAAGTGGCACACTTGTCACTTCCTCCCCACAATTCCCACACATTTACAGAACAAACGTAGAACCATTTGTCCGAGGTCCCACTGCTAGCTGGTGACAGACTTAAGAACCCCACCTGGGCATCTCTACCCCTGACTACATATTATCTCACTACCCACAGGAAGAAGAATGAGCAGCATTCTGAGCCATGTGTCCACAGAAGATGGATAGACCCAGCAATAAATACAGGGTTCCACAGAGTATGTCTTAGGCTGCATAACCCTCAAGCAACATAACTTACACAGCCAGGTGTTAAGAAGGTGCATTCTAGGAATCTATGTCCCAAGTAGAGCAGAAGGATCTCTCTAAGAGCCTCTGTAAAGATTCAGAAGCGATTACAGGAGTGAAGAGGTTCCACTAGGACAATGGGTTAAGAACCTCACAGCACAATTCAAGGAATTCCAGGGCCTAGGTTAGTAAATGAAAATCTCTGGGCTGCTTTCCCTAGGGTGAACTAAACAGAAAGACCCCAAACACACACATACATACCAAACAACAACACAATACAACACAACAAGCCCCTCTGCATTAGTCATGGTTCTGTAGAGGAAATAGAACTGACAGAATGAACAAGGAAATGTACTAGAGTACCTTATAGGTTGTGGCCCAGCTAGTTCAACAATGGCTGTCTGCCAACGGGTCCAAGAATACAGTAGCTATTCAATATACAAGCCTGGATGTTTCAGCTGACTTTCAGTATACACTGGAATCCCAAAGCAGTGGGCTCTAATACCAGGTGAAGGAATGGACCTCCCAACAAGAACAAGCAGGCAAAGAGCTCCCTTCTTCCATGTAATTTATATAGGCTGCAAAAAGGTGTGGCCCAGATTAAACGTGGATCTTCCCGCCTCAAGAGATCTAGATCAAAAGTGTCTTCCCACTTCAAATGATTTCTTTAAAAAAAAAAAAATATATCCCTGACAAATCACCCAGATGATTGGGTTTTAGTTAATCCCAGATGACAGCCATCATACCCTCCATAAACAAGAACAAGATGACCTACTGGAGCAGCCTACGCTGGCACAGTTTCCCTTATTCTGGAAGCAGTAAGCATCCCTCACCATAACGGTAAGCCTGCTGTACTTACTCAAGCAAATTCAGCTCACATTAAAAGTGTGAACATCTAAACCCTGCTAGATGGGAGGAGAAGAAAGTTCAAGCAGGTCAAAAGCACAGGATTCAATGGCCTTGGCCCCTTGCACAATTGCTCTAAATACACGTGTAAGAGCTTAGGCAACTCTTGTGGGCTCCAAACATCTTATCTTTCTGTCAGTAGTAAGGCAACACTTTCAGGATCTGCTCTGGTTCTTGGTCAATCTACTCACTAACTCAGGCTGATGCTCAAAACCAGGTCCCTGGGTCTCCTTATAGATATCTCAGAGATGAGCAAGGACAAGGGAACCCCCTGAAACACCATGCCGTCCAGAAAGCACTGAATACACAACACAGGTCAGAAGCCCATGGTCCAGGGCTCATTCTGCAACAGTCCACCAAGTGGATCTCCTTCTCAACAGAGACGGCCCTACCAACAGGTAGACTGAAAGGACCGGTGAATGACTCCAATGAAATCTGCTTACACCCTGGAGCCCTCCCTGTTCTTATGGGTTCAGGCAGAGTCAAGGCCTGAAGGAAGACCCCTTATACACCACATATGCTGCATTGGGGCATTGTGTGTCCCTAGTGATGGTTAATCTTAATCTCCAACTTTTATAATATAGAATCAACTAGAGGACATATCTCTGGATGTTCCCAAAGAAGTTTAACTGAGGTGGGAACCATTCCACAGACTGGGGTCCTAGGCTGAAAAAAGAAAAAAAGGAGGGGAACACCAGCATTCATCTCTCTCTGCTTCCTGATTGTGACCACGTCTCTAAAGCTCCCTCCGCCATGATAAAGTGTACCCTCAAACCATGAGCCAGCATAAAAGTCCCTTCTTCTTCAAGTGCTTTTGTAGGGTGTTTCGCCCCAGCATGAAGAAAGCAGCTATCACAATCTCATTCCTGGAAGCTCCCAAACGGACTAATGTCCTAGGAAGAAGTCCCCTTTCCAAAGGCTCCACTTTCACTTCTGAAGAAAACAAGAGATGAGAGTTCAGCAAAACAAGACAGGAAGGCTGTGGACAGAAGGCAGGATAGAGAACAAGGGCCAGAAGAAATCATAGCCGTTGAGCAGCCATCTATCCCCAGGGCTCCATCTGACAATCAAACGCCTCTAATGGCTGTGCTTTGCCACCTAAGGCAAAACCATAGCCCAATCCCAGAACAGGAAATCCCTAGATGAGTTCACAAAGTACCAGAGATACTTGCAACTCTTTCAAATGCCTAGAGGTCTGATTGGCCTCTAGGAGGCACAGACCCTAAACCAGTGGTTCTCAACCTCCCTAATGCTTCAATCCTTTAATATAGTTCCTCATATTGGATTGACCCCCCCAACCATAAAATTATTTTTGTTGCTACATCATTAGCTCTAATTTTGCTACCGTTATGAATCCTAATGTTAACAGTTATGCTGTCAGATGGTCTTAAGTGACCCCTACGAGAAGGTCATTTGACCCCCAGGTTGAGAACCACTTCCCTAAACCCAACCTAAACTTGAAAGTCTACCCAGTGGGCTGAGCTCTGAGTCACAGTATATCCAATGGGGTCGTACAGTCCTGCCCACTAGGAATGGTGACACTTGGAACTCTAAACAGAGCAAGTAATCTCTTTCCAAACAATCCCATATTAAAAGACTTAGCTAAAGGCTGGCCAAGTGGCTCAGAGGGTAAAGGCATGCAAACCTGATTGACTGATCCCCAGATCCCATAGTGGAAAGAGAAAACACACACACACACACACACACACACACACACACACACACACACACACACACACATACACACACACACCCCTAATAAAAAACAAAATAAATACCCATTTTTAAAGTCTGAAAAGAACTACCTCTCAAGGGAAGTCTGAAAGGTCATAGTACCAAGGGGGAGGCTGGGCCCGGCTTCCTCAGCTTCCTCATTACAGGGGAAATGGGCCCAAGGCAGGAGGCACCATGCCCAGAGTCACAAAGTCATCACACACCAGCCCTTCCTCCCTCCGGATGGGTGGCTGCTATGAACGAGAAGCAGATGTGCCCTCTGCAGCACTGCAGGGGACCCAACAAGGGGCCCAGACAGGGGGCAAAGACTGCTCCAGGGGTAGCTTCCACTGTGACACTGCTAACTCAAGCCCCACCCAGTTATCTGAGGTCAAGGAAAAGCAACTAGAGGAACAGTCAGTCATCCACGGAGGCTCTGGGCAGCACCCCAGAAGTCTCTGCCTTCACAGCCCCAGATTGCATGGGGAGAAATCCAGGTTCCTATACCGGGAAAACAGTAAACAGACCTGCGTGTTCCATGAGCTCTACTGCAACTCTTCCGCTGGCTGTGAACACTGTGAGAAGCCAGGGATGCTAGACAAATGGATGGATGTGGCTGCGTTCCAGTGAAAATTATGTGCAAAACAAGCAGAACCAGGTCTGACCTGCAGGCCACAGGCTGCCTAGCCCAGCATTAAACTATTACATTAAAACCATATGGGCTTACGGGAGAAGACAGGATTTCCTTTAGTTCAGCCACATAAACTCTGGGTATCTCTAACTCTACTATGTTTTTGTATTATTTTAGCAGATTTTAACAGCTCACAACAGTAGATAACCCAATGGCACATGCCTATAATAAAGCATTTTATAACACCACGCTGTTATGGAAGAATGTTCTCACGAAAACTACCTGGTACCCAGGTATAAATTTCTAAGAAAAAAAAAGAGGACCTGTAACAAGGCAGAAATGAAAACGAAAAAGAACAAAGGAATAACAGAAAAGACAGGTTTAGCAAAGACTTGACGATAGATACCATATGCTGAGGAAATTGTGATAATATGGAAAGGAGCAAAAGACATATAAAAGACTGTTGTGGGGAGTTATGCACAAATCTATTCCAAGAACTCAGGAGGCAGAGGCAGGCAGATCTCCAGAATCTGAATGCAGTCTGGTCTACACAGAGTTTCAGTACAACCACAGATACATAAGGAAACCCTGTTATCTCCCCCTCTATACAGAACATAGTTCACACTGAGAAAAAGAAAATGCATAGAGAACACCGAGACACAGCTAAGGCAAGAATTTTCTGTATAGAACCCCAATGGCACAAAAACCAGGCCTAAGAAATCACCACACACACACACACACACACACACACACACACACACACACCCAGCAGCAGCAACAACAGATTGAATGAACAGATAGCCTACAGAATGGAAGAGAAATCTTTGCCAGCTACATTAGACTAAGGGGTTTAGGTTAATATATAAAGTTGCAAAAGAATTAAGCACTCAAAAACAAAAGGAAGGGAGGGAAGGAGGGAGGGAGGGAGGGAGGGAGGGAGGGAGGGAGGGAGGGAGGGAGGGAGGGAGGGAGGGAGGGAGGGAGGGAGGGGGACAGGAGGGTAGGGAGGGAGGGGGACAGGAGGGTAGGGAGGGAGGGAGGGAGGAACTCTAAGTACTAATCAACCAATAGGACCAATGAACTGAATGAACAGAGTCTCGACAAGTAGCTCTGGCTGGCCTAAAATTCATCATGAAGAGCATGCTGTCCTGAAACTCAAGATGCCTCTGCTTCCTTAGTTCTGTATTTAAAGGTGTGCACTAACACATCTGCCTTTTTCCCCCCAGTAAATACATGTGAGTTGTTTTTGTTGTTGTTTTGGCCTTAGGTATTTGTTTACTTTGTTTGAGTGCTCAGCATCACAAGACATCAGGGAAATGCAAACTAAAACTACTTTGAGATTTCATGTCACCCAGTTAGAATGGTTACTATACAGAAAACTGATAAGGGTATGAGGCAACAGGGGCCTCACACAATGTTAGTGGTAGTATAAACTGCTCAGCCACGATGGAAATCATTGTGGCGGCTTCACAAACAATCCCATATGGATTGAAGCCAGGAAACTAGAGGGGGCTTCAAGGAAGGGGTGTGGGGTGACTACAGAACACATGCTATGAACTGGAAACGGGAATACTGGGAGTGAAAGGGTAAGGCAGGGACAGGAAGGAAGGGAGGTGAGGGCAAGGGCTAAACCAACACTAAGACTATAGGAAACGGCCATTACGAGGTCAGAAGCCGCCATGGTTATTTTCCTTATTCTCCACCTCCTTTACAGAGCCAGGGTCTCCTGCTTAATGCGGGGCTCACAGACTCAACTAGCCTTGCCAGCCACCTTGACCCAGAAATCTGCCTTCTGAGTGCCCACCTAGTTTCCATGTGGGTTCTGGGGATCCGAAGTCCATTCCTCACCTTCACAACAAAGTGATTTATCCCCTCAGACCTCTCCCCAGCTGCTCAATAGAAATTTTAGAAGGGATTTCTGAAGAAAAAAAGCAGTACAAGCAAGATGGATCTGAGGCACTCACACAGCAGACAACCTCTGACAGAGTTGCCATGCCAGTGATTTGATTGCACAAGAGATGTGGGCGGGCAGACAGACTGAGAGACAGAGAGACAGACAGACAGACAGACAGACAGACAGACAGACAGACACACACACACACACACACATACACACACACACACACACACACACTTAGACTGGCAAGCACCTGTGGATATGTCATGACCACATGCAGCACTAGCCACCATGCACAAGGGACAGCCTTTCTCCATAACTTCCCTAGTGGTCTCAGCTTTACCCATGGCTGAGGCTTGCAGAGGTGAACACTCCTAGCCACGCCTTAGTTCCAGGGAAGTCCCTGACAGGGCAGTCCTTGCCCTCTGCCTTGGCAAGACTGAATCTGAGAACAGACACACTCCTACTTATGCCAGAAATAAGGAGACTCACTTCCTGTGTATTGAAGCAGCCTTTCTGGAAAAGTGATTTTAACTGGGTAAGTGTGTCAGTCAGGTCAAATCAATGTACATACCTTCTGACCCACTTAATCTCACTCCTGGGAATCTATTAAAGCATAATTTCCCTCCCTTTCCAACAGGGAAGAATCTATACTACATAAATCTGCACTAATCTCTACAACCTTATCTAGAACAGTGGAAAGCTGAAGCAACCTAGATGTCTCACGGAAGAGTTCCTACAGAAACACAACCAGAAACACTGTATGGCAACCCACATGTTCTAGCCAATGACATTCATGTGGGAATGTAGCCCCCCAGATTTTGAGGATATGGACAATAAGGACATTAAACTACTCACACCTATAGACATAGAAGAGGAATGCAAGTTATACTGGGATGCTTTGTTTAGTCTTTTGGAATTCATGCAATTGCAAAGGTTCATTCAATAATTCTATTTTAAATTTATTTTTATTTTATGTGCATTGGTGACTTGCATTAAGTCTATGCAAGGGTATCATATTCCCTGGAACTATAGTTAATAGGCAAATGTGAGTTGCCATGTGGGCAACTGGAATTGAACTAGGGTCCTTTGGAAGAGCAGGAAGTGCCATTAACTCCTGAGCCATCTTTCCAGCCCCTCAATAATTATTGAAAGAAGAGGTACCATTTCTCAGGAGTGGAAACAAAACTACATTGTGTCATTCTTAAAACATTAGAGTCTTCTTTTTCACATGCATCATTTAAAAGATGGAAGCAAAAGAGCTGAGATGCCTTGCCTAGTATGCATGACTGCCTGGGTTCAAACCCCACCTACATAAAACAGACTTGACAGTAGTCCTGAAATGCAAAGTCATCCACAGCTACATGAAATCTTATCTTAGTGGGGGAAGTGGGGAGAGAGAACACACATGCTAGAAGCTGGGAAACAAGCTGCCGTTAGGCCAGGGTCTCAAACAACATGACCAGTACTCACTGGGGAAAGGGCCATTCTCCATGAATTAGGGGATGGGTTGGGGCTCCTCTGCCAGGCTTTTTGCTATCTCTCTGGAGTGGCAGTCATCAGTCCTAGTATGCCAGAGCAGACTGGGGCTCACTTGTTAAAACTATCAGTAACCTCCCCCTTGTTGAGATTCTTGACTCAGATTATATGTTATGTTCACACTATACATAGGAGGCATCATTTACTTGGAAGGAGAAGACTTAGATGGCTCCTGCCCCACTGTCTCACTCAGAAGCAAGGCTGCCAATTTATGACCAGATACTAACTCACAAAATGGACAAGCCAGAAAGCCATGGCTCAAACTTAAAGTTACTAAGATTGTCAATTGTAGGGTGTTAATTTTTTTCAAGCTTTTTTTTAAAAAAAAAAAAAAAAAAACTAAAGACAAGCAGGAGGTTCTCCTTGTGGTACAGCACAGGCCTGATGTCTGTGTTTAGCAGGGATGGAGTCTTCATCTTTAATCTATTTCTGAAACAGATCCAGGCCAAAGGCTTTATCTGAACTTGTGGAGATTACAGTCAACGCTTATGGGGAAAGCCATCAAGAGTTGCAGATAATATGCCTCGAAACCATTCAGGAAGCAAACCCAGGACAGTGCACATCTTTTGCAGAACTATGCTGTGTGAGCAAAGACAGGGCAGTTCACAGCTCCTCCAGCCTTGCTCCTCCCGTTTCTCTTCCTCTGCCTGCTAAAATGAGATGTTTTGTAAACTGTTATGAAACACACATGACAGAATTTATTTTAACCCCATTTAAGTACATAGCTCAGTGACTTTAAGTACATCTCAATAGGCGCAGCCATTACCACCACCCATCCATAGAACTCTTTTCATATTACAAAATGGAAATCAGACCCCTTAAACAAGAGTTTATGGCTTGATCCATGTGCTAGAGACTTTATCCCCATTTCAAGAGTATTGAGAAGTGGGGCTTTTCAGAGGACAGTAGGTCGTGAGGATGAATGGATTAATTCATTACTGCTGGAGTGGGCGTGGTTTAAACAGTTTGAAGGATGCAGACAAAGCACAGTGGCAAAGTGCTTACGCAGCACACACATGGCCTCATGTTCATCCCCAGCTCTGCAGAGAGACAGACGGAGGGAGGGGGGAGTTACACTGAATTTGCCCTCCTTATACTCTTAATTTAAGTCTTTCATCCATGTGATCCTTCCACCATATTAGACTTCCCCGGTCTTGAACTTCTCAGCCTCTAGAATAGTGGTTTTCAACCCTCCTGGTGCTGTGACTGGCACTTTAATACAATTCCTCATGTTGTAGCAATCCCCACCCGAAATATTATTTTTGTTGCTATTCAATAACTGCAATTTTGCTACTGTTATGAACTGTAAATGTAAATACCTGTTTTCCAATGGTCTTAGGCAACCCCTGTAAAAAGACTGTTTGACCCCCAAAGGGGATCACAACCCACAGGCTGAGAACTGCCGCTGTAAAACCATGCACCAAATAAACTTCTGTTGGTTATAAATGACCCAGCTGGAAGTCATCTGTAATGTCAGCACAAATGGACTATAACCCTCCCATTTTAACCTGCTCATCTCCTGACAACCAAACTTCTCTTTCTTTGTCTGTTTGTTCTACTCTATTTACTCTGAGCCACATGGTAACTACCCTATCGGTAGAATCAAATTGTTATTTGTGTATCTGGTTTATTCTACTTAATACAATGTTCTAAAGGTTCACCCACACTGTACCTTGTAGCCCAGAGTGATTAAGGCTCTGTTGACATGCATATGCTACATTTCCTAATCCACTGATAATCAGTGGCCATGGGTTGTTTCTATCTTTTGGCTGTGGTGAATAAGGTTAAGCATATTGGAGTACAAACATCTGACAGTCTGCTTTCAATTCTCCTGAGTATATATCCTGACGTGGGTTGCTGGAGCACATGGTAATTTCATTGTTAATCTGAAGTAACATCAGTTTGCCATCATAGCTCATCATTTGTTTCCATGATAACAATGTCCAATGGGGTCATAGATTTCCTTACATCCACATCGACATTTCTTTTTGCTTTAAAAAAGAAAAAAAAAAAGAAAAGGCATCATACCTTAGTGGGCGTGAGGTAGCATCATACTGTGGTTCTGATTTGCATTTCCTTGAATTGAATTGAGACTCTGATCTAGAAACATGTCTAGCACAACCCAAAAATGATTGGGGGGAGGGGGGCATAAAAAAGTGCTGATGTTCTCAGAGCAGTAGGCTGGCCAGAAGCTACTTTCTGCATCATCCCGGGGAGAGGACATCATGAAGCCCCAATTCTCCTCTACCTCCAGTCAGCAGCATCCACATCCTACCAAGTAGATAACAGTTTCTGGGAATCCCAGCCTCAAAGTCAGAAAAAGAACTGACAAAAATTGTTGGAGTGACACAAGAATGTGTCTGTCCAGTAAAGAAAATTTCTGTGGGAACAATGCTCAGTTACAGCTAATCTGTCCCCACACCTCAACCTGGTCACAGAGACACCAGGCTGTCATCTGTACACTCAAGCTGGCCTACTGAGCAGTCCTTCCCCACCAAATAAAACAAACATGAACACTGCGTGTGGAAAATGATCCAAGCTTTGATTCAAAGTAGTCTAAGAGAGGGTGGGGATAAAAATGAAATAAAACAAGCCGTGAACAGTTCATTTATGAAGCTGGATGATGGAAACATGAGGCTTGTTACACATTTTTCTGTTTTCTCCATCTAAAAAAAGAAAACTGGAAGCCATATTCACTTCACCAGCCATTTTCTACTTTTTCTGAAGCCGTTTAAGGGAGATAACAGACAACCGAGATCAGTATTTCTCAATGAGAACACTAGGCTTTTCAAGGTCACTAGGTACGGGAAGGAGGCCAGACTGTATCCAGGTGCCCATAGCAGCCTGGCTTAGTCTCCTCACTGAACTGTGAGCATCCCTTGTCTCTGTGAGTTTCAATGCTGGGGCTTCCCTCCACATTGTTGCACGCTGCTCAGGTGAAGTGAATTTCTGCAGGAACATGGGGTGGTGGCCAACACCAAGGGCTAGGCCTCCCAATTCCACTGCCATCTATGAGGGTGTTTTCTAACTGATTCTGTTTGCTCTCTCCTGTTCTGCCCCAGTGCTCGATAACAAAAATGATTAACTCTCAACCACATACACTAACTGCCAAGTCTGCAAAATATTACTGCATACTTCAATCCAGCAGGCTTGCCACAATCCCGGATTCACTGAACGCCACTGTTTTTGAGTTTGGTGCTGCCAGTGTGTAAGCAAATGAGTAGCATTCCCCTGAATCTGTTATAAAGAGCCTCTGAAGGACAGAGGTGACCAGGGGCTTGGCCATGACAATGAAGGTATTGTACCACCTGCAGCAATTAGGATGAGTCAAAGGTCAAGTCAGAAGTCAGGCAGGCAAGGTGAGGGCCCTTTATGGGAAAGTAGGGCGCACAGGCCTCAGAAGCCCTGCAATACAAGGCAAAGTGGAGCACAGGGCTCTGACTATGAACTACACTCTGCTGATCACCAGTGCATGCTTATGAAGGGACTCTAGGCCACGCCTCACCTCTTTTGTTTCCTGGCCATGAAGAGAGCAATTTGCTGCCACACACGCTACATCAGTGCCATGTGACACCCCAGCAGAGACTAAAATCAACAGTCCAGGTGATCATGGAACCTCTTAAAGTGTGTGCCAAAATCACATGTCTCTCTTTAAGTTAACCATCTCGGGTATTTTGTCACAGTGGCAAAAGTAAACATACACACTGAGATCCAGTGATGCCCTACATTGTGAACTAAGATGGGGCTGTTGGTGAAAGACAGTCTGAGTACAGAAACGTCTGAGGTACAAGACCATGCCACTGAATTCAACCCTGTTTCTTTAGGACAGAAAACTACTCCTAAGTACACAGAGACGAATCGCCTGGGCACAACGCCATAAGGCTGAAGTTGAAAAGGTAGGAACTGGAGGGTGGAACTTTGGTAGTGGAACATGAATGTGCCCCAGGTTTCTATCCCCAGTACTGAGGCAAAGAAAGGGGAGCAGAAGGGGCAGAAAGGAGAGAGGGGAGGGACCGGAGAGGGAAGGAGGAGTCTTAGTAAGCTGTCTGGTTCTCCTGCTCACTGACAGTAAACACCACATCTACAACAGAAGCAAAAGAAAGGACCACCTGCTCTGCCCCTCTCTCCACTTGACCAGTAACCAGTGTACTTGCTGATACAAAAGCTTCCCCTCATCTTCCCAGAGGGGCAGTGTCTGCCTGCCCAGTCCTGTTGGCAAAACACACAGGATGTTGCTCCCCAAATCCCTAACCAGCTACAGTAACCATCCAGTTTTGCTTCTTTTTGAGGCCGGAATACTTGAAAGAACTGTCTGTCATTATTTCACTTCCTCACTTCCCATTGGTAACTTGACCAACCTCTGCAGGGTAGCCCATCTCCTCCCATCTCCAACCAGCCATGATAACCTAGGGCATCCCACTGCAATACAGCTGACTGTTCTTTCCTACAGAGAAGCTTCTATAACACAAAACCTCCTTTTTACCTCAGGCTTGTCCTCAACCTAGCCTCAGCATCTCAGGAAATAGTCAAGACTCTCCTCAGCCAGTAAACATACTTATTTTGCTGCTCTCTCCCCACCGACACCATCCTAAGATACATTTTGAGGATGTTACTGAAACTTTCATAAGACCAGTCAGAGGAAACCTCAGTCCCCCCCCCCCCCTCTCTCTCTCTCTCTCTCTCTCTCTCTCTCTCTCACACACACACACACACACACACACACACACACACACACACACACACACACACACAGTTTCATCTCAGAACATAGCTCAACTGCCTTCTCCAACACTCTGCAGTCATTCTACAGTAAGATTGTACCACCCAACACATACACAAAACCTCCCAAGAGCTAAAAAAAAATAGAAAGCTGGCTATGATAGTATATGATCATAATCCCAGCTAATAAGAAGGATGAGGCAAGTGGATTATATATTCAAAGTCATCCCTGTCAACTGTCTTAATCAGGGTTTCTACTGCTGTGATAAAACACTATAACCAAAAGTAACGTGGGGAAGAAAAGATTTATTTTACCTTGCAGATTACAATCTATCATTGAGGGAAGTCAGGGCAGAAACTCAAGCATGGCAGGAACCTTGAGGTAGGAACTGAAGTAGGGGCCATAGCGGATTACTGCTTATTAGCTTATTGCTCGTGGCTTGCCCAGCTTGCTTTCTTACAGCACCCAGAACCACCAGCTAAGGGTGGAAACACCCATAATGGGCTGATTCACCTACAGGCAAATCTTATGGAGGCATTTTTCTCAATTGAGAGTTGTTCTTCCCAACTAACTCTAGTTTGTGCCAAACATTAAACTAGGCAGGACAGCAATTAAGACTATCTGAAAATAAAAATTAAAGGAGGCTAAGGTTGTAGCTAAGTGATATAATGTTTGCCTAACATGTGTAAGACCCTGGGCTCAAATGCTAGCACAGAGAAAGAAGAAAAGAGGTAAATAACATTTCAACACCACTTGAGACCTGTACAACCTGGGCTTCTGAATACCTGTCCTCAACTTACTCATTCAGCTCCAGTCTCGTGGCTACCTGCTGTCCTCTGCCATGGTAGCTCACTTCTGCTCTGGAAAGGCAGCCAGGGAGCCTTTGCAATTATCATTCAGACCGGATCTTTCCTCTTCAAACCCCACTGGGCTCCATCTTCATTACTACTTGAGTCTCAGTCTCCTAGCTCACTTTCTGCACCCTCAGCTCAGCATACTCTGAGAAACACTAGAAGGAGCCATCCTGCCTACCCTCTGATGCTCAGCAAGCTAATACCATTCTTAAGCCACTTAGTGGCCCTTATTGGCTAATCCCTCCCAGGATATAGTAGACAGCCTGGCTCACAAAGTACCTGGCTGTCCATGTTTTGCCAAGGCATTGCTGGGATAGGAAAACAGAACTGCCACTCCAAAGCTGTGTCCAAAGGCTTCCTGAATCCTCAAGACTGGATTTGCAGCCCTTAGTCTGGCTTTCAGCCACCTGGGTCCACCTATGACAATACCTGGCCTGTTCTATGAGGACAGGGACCATGGAACCTGCCCACCATCTCTTCCCAAGACTTCACTGGAGTCCAGTCATTAGGAGTATACAAAGAATCATGACTTGGTAATGAAGGTTCTAATCCCAAAGGGACCATGACTAAGCCCCTGGACTTACCCAAAAGACGATGTTGTAGCTGAAGAGCAGGTACTTGTACCAGCAGCTGACCTCGGCATTCGAATATCTATAATAGTGCATCTTCTGAGAAGTAGGACCTGCAGGAACAGTGGCTGATGAGGCACAGTCAGCTTCAAACCTGCTCCCCAACACAGAAAGGCCAAGGCTCCCACTCAACTTCCAGAAATCTTCACTGTCCCCTCATATCCATTTGTTCATCAAAACACAAGTATCTAACAGTGACAACTAGAGGCTAGACAACAATCAGGTTAAATCAGCTTCCATAAGGGGGGAAAAAATGGAAAATTTTGAAAAGAGGGAAGATGACCATTTTTAATTATTTTCAAAGTACCAGAAACTCTGCTTGGAACCTACTCATCCTCTTCTCAGCTGTGTATTGATCATTCCACTCTTTGACAAGGGTACTGCAGTTCAGAAAGGTTATGTAACTTTCTCAAGACAAGGGGGAATATGACAGAGGTTAGACACAGTAGCTCTCGGCTTTTGAGAGACTGAGGTAGGAGGGCTGCTGTGAGTTCCAGGGCAACTTGGGTTACACAGTGAGACCTTACCTCCAAAAATAAATCCATAAACAAGAGGGTTTGGACAGAGCCCAGAATCTGACCCATATACAGCATATCCCACTGTCATTTGATCCACCACAGCCAATGAGGAAATGAAGACTCAATCACAGGAAGCCACAGTGGGAAGAAAATTGAAAGATGGTCAGGCTTATGCAGGATCCAACCATAGGGCCAACACAGAGAGACAATTAAGGCTCCATGGTCATTTGTCTATTGTCTAAGACAAGCTTGCAGACTTAGCCTGTGGAGAAGTGAGAAGGCCCTATCTGGGCAGTAAGACCCCTGAGGCTCACAGCACCAGCCAGCATTCACCCTCCTTTCTACCTTCTACCCCTATCCACCATGACCACAGCTCTCCTGGCCAAATACAATACATCTTGGAGTTGTGAACAGTTGTTTCTTATCTGTCTACTCAAAATATGTACAGAGCCAGGCCACCAGTGTTAGTTCCATTTAGACAAATGGTGGGACAGGGTGGAATACTCAAGCAGAAAGAAGGGAGTAAGATCTAAGGCTCCAGGCAGTAAGGAGGTACCACTCACCCCCTTCCACCCACCCCCCTACACACACACACACACACACACACACACACACACACACATTCACACCACCCCACTTGTACATGTACATAAGCACACTTTCATGGGTAGAAGAGGACAAACTAGGATGTAGGTAGGACAAGTACAAATAAGGCAACCGTGACAGTGAGGAGATAATCCCTCTACCAAGACACCTCAAACAACCAAAACTATAGGCTTCTGGAGGAGAGGCTATTTGCAAAATCAGTTCTAATGAGATGATCATGAGTGTAGTTTCTGGCTTGCAATGTTTTTAAAAACTGGTGCAAAGAAATGGATGAACCCACATTCCTCTAGAAATGGGCCCTGAACCTACTCAGCCATAGTTCAAAGTATGCAATCCATGTGTACCATCTAGACTTCACCATTCAATAACTCACCCTATCTGTTCCAGCTCCCAGAAGGGATATGCAAGATAGCAGGAGTGGCCCCTCAGCCATCCAGCAGCCTGACATCTATCCCATTGTCACCGGTCTACCAGAAGACTTCCATGAAACTGCCCTCTAAGAATGAGTAGGAACACACTATCACGGGAACTCAAGGGCTCGAGATATCAGACACAGCTACAAGCATGAGCACCACAGAACTACATAAGCAACAACAGGGAGAAGCTCCAACTCTTTCAGAAACAGGCACAGGCACCATTCTTCACAGCATGGCCTGATCCAATCAAGTCCCTGCTCCACTGAGGCCTAAGGGTCCTCAACTGAAACAGGCAACAATGTATGACTAGTCCCTGGTGCCACCACAAGGGCTTCCCCTAACATCATCAGAGTGCACCCCACTTTATACAGACTCTAGCCTCCCCACTATTCTGTGGAAGTTTTGTTGGGCTCTGAAAATGTGTTAACACTTTTTCTGGGTGCATGCCTGGTAGCCCAGAGGACTGCTGTCTGGGTGCAGCACCTTGGCAGGCTGTAATGGGTCTTGCAGACATGTAACCAGAGAGGACCTTCCCCAAAGCACAAGGCACTTGAGGACATTTGTGGGGAGGGAAAGATAATTAATTAGTGAGCACTGGATTGTTCTCTGTAGGAGAAAAAAAAAATTAAACCTAGAACCCATTAAAACCAACCCACTTAACTACTGGAATGTGCTCTTAGGACAGCAAAATGTCCCTAGAGCTGGGAACTCTGGCCTTATCAGAGACAAGACCATCCTATAATCAGACACCAAATGCACCCATTCTTCCAGGGTTCATAAAGAAGCCAGGAGAAATAGGCCACACAAGCACCCAGATGTTTACAACTCCTAGATGTTACTCCACAGCCACTGGTTAGCCCAGTGAGGATATGAACCCTCAGCTTCCTCCTCCTCCTCACCAGCAAAACTGTCTGCTCTGCCTGGCAAAGCTGATTCAGCCTGTGCCCCAGCTCCAGGTCTTTATGATTACCCTATGGTGACAAAAAGACCTTCACATTATAAATCCTGGGTTTCCTTCAGCCAATATGGAGGAGAACACAGACACACACAGAAGACCACCCCACAGGGAAATAGCGCTCTGAAGTGTAGTAGGTTCTCCCTATTCAGAGTGCCGTCTTCTCTCCCTATCCGGTTCACCTTCCTCCACCCCACAAGACCCACAACCGAACAGGAAGCAACTCTGTCTGCACAAACCAGACGCTGGGGTCCAAGCCCTCATCAGAGAACCCCACGCGTGTAGTGACTTCCCAACCCTTGGTATCTCAATAGCAGCAGGTCCACCCAGCAGTGGCCACACACTCCCTAACTGTCCAGGGCACAAGGGATCACACTCATACAGCATGTCTTGCCTCCCACTTACAAACTAAGAACAAGCATGAGCATCATGTCATTTCCTTTGAAATGACAACTCGGGCCTAGAGTAGGGGTGCCCTCCTGATGTTACTTATTTCCCCATCCCCTACTCCCAGGATGGGAAACTGTTTCAAGGAAAATAAAAAAATAAAAATAAAAATTAAATTAAAAAATCCAGTCTTTCTCCACCCTACTTCTCAGCCCTCTGCTGTGAGTCTCAGCAAGGGAAAAATGGTGATGGCCTTGAGCTCTCCTTCAGGGGCCTTTTCTCTCCGGCTGGCCAGGCATATTTTACAGCTTACACTGTAGATATATCTACAGCTTACACTGAAGAACAACAGGATTACTTTTTATTTCCAGCCCAGCCTAACCTGTCCTCTGCAACAGGGCATGATGGTCTTCAACAAAGCTAGGACCCAGCTCCTCAAAACTTCAGGAACAGAAAAAGGACTGGGCACTCATGAACCAGATGACCAGACTCATCCAACATCCACAGCTGGCAGGAAACTTGACATCACCCCAAAGGGCTGCAAAGTGTCCATGGTCCAGAATCTCACCTCATGAAGGCAGACCTTAGCCAAGTGCCAATCCTGTTCAGTTGACACGAGTACTCTTTACCTTAACATGCACGCACACACACACACACACACACACACACACACACACACACACACCAATCTTAGCTTCCTGGAAATTGATAAACTATTAGGACACCAACAGACCTAACAGAGAAGAATGTAAAAGCTACTTTGTATGCATCAAAACAATGATCAAGACCTCACCTCTGGACTCCAAGAACTTACAGATGTAAAATAAAGCATTTACATGGTAAATGAGAAAAGAAGAATTACTTTATAGGGTTGAACAAGCTGATTAACAACTTGAAGGGCAAAAATCGTCTAAACATTTAAAGGGCACACTACACAGCAAGTATACCACACTCTGGAGAACAAGGTGTTCAGATCCATCCCCCTTAATCATCTCTTTTGGGGGGGCACATGTAGGAAAGTGTAAGATTAAGGCCAAGTTTTCACATGATTAAGTTACATTAGAATAATAAAAGAGACATAAATTACAAAAGCTCTCTGAGGGTGCAGACCTGATAGAAGGTAAATGTTTCTAACAGTAACTCATACCCAAGAAAACAAAAGACTAGAGCTTACAGTAAACAATGTTATGGACAGTGCACAGAAATGGAAGGGCAGATGCAAAAATATTCTCTAGCACTGAAAATAAAACCCACAGATTATCCAGGGGCACTAGTTCACCCTTTCAAATTTAAGAGAATGCCACCACTACTAGTGGCAAGCACATCCACACATTGTGGGCAGCAGATGGATGCTACTACCCTCTGGAAAGCCAACAGTTACAGAAATTAAATCTGCTCATATCCTTAATCCAATAAACTCATGACTAAGAATTGCCTCATGAAAATAAGCCAGCAGAAGAAAGTGAATACGCATTAAGTATGAAACGTGATCATGGTTTGCGATTATGGAACAATTTGTAGGTATGTGGGTAATGGGCAAATGGAAAACCAGGGCATGAAAGGGGGTTACAAGGTGTGGGTCTGTAAGTGATTTTCCAAAAAGGTTTCCACCATCACACTTGCCATTAAACACTGATGGAGGCCACTGTGGGGGAGTGGAGAGATGAGCCCACAGTCATCATAAACAGGGCTCCCTGATCTGACTATCGTATTAAAGCCGCAGCAATCTTCACCGCTGACTTTTCCCTAATTAAAAAGACAGCACCTGTTCAACTATAAAGTATTTCCAATACAGAAGAATGGGAGAGAAGTGACAGTGAAACCAGTGGACCACAGTTTTTCAACTGGCATGGTTTGAACCTGGGATGTCTCCTGCGCTTACGTTTTAAATGCCTGTTCCCTGGAGGATGACATCACTTGAGAAGGTTGTGGGGTCTTTAGGAGGTGGGCCTAACTGGTAAGAGTAGGTCATTATGGATTTGTGTTTACAGTCCCACTTAGCTTCCTGATCTGCACAAGTTCCTACTGCCAAAAGTCCCATCACACCTCACTGCTGTGAGGAACTGGGCCTCTCTAAACTATGAGCCAAAATAAACCCAGAAGGTTAACTGAGTTACTTCTCTCAGGTATTTTGGTCACAAACATGAGAATAAAGGCACCAACTGTTTGACTATGGGCTACTGTAACAACATTTCATTGACTAGAGACATAGGGGCAGCACTTGCCTAGCACACATGAAGCCCTAGGCACAATCTCTAGTACTGTTGGGAGGAGAGGTGGGAGTAAAGCAGGAGGGAGGGAGGGAGGGAGGGAGGGAGGGAGGGAGGGAGGGAGGGAGGGAGGGAGGGGAGATATGAATACAGTGTGTACACTTGCATGTACACTTAAACCCTGCTCCTTATCACATGCTATGCATTACTTATTCCCTGCCATTTTGAATGTTTCATTTTATCTACAAACCATGTATGAACCCATTGTCACAAAACACATGAATCTACAATCACGTTGAGAAAAACAACACTCTAGCTTTGCCCCTGGGTCCAGGCCTTTCCCACTTTAGGGTGCATTAACTGAAAGCAAGAAACCATAATTGAGAAAATGCCTCAATAAGACCTGGCTGTATGGCATTTTCTTATTTAATTACTGATGGGGGAAGGCCTAGCCCATTGTGAGTAGTTTGATCCCTCAGCTGGTGGGCCTGGGTTCTATGAGAAAGCAGGCTGAGCACACCATGGAGGAGCAACCCAGTAAGCAGCACTCCTCCATAACCTCTGCATCAGCTCCTGCCTCCAGGTTGCTGTCATGGTTTCCTTCATTGAACAGTTCCGTTAAAGATAAAATACATCCTTTCCTCCCCAACTTACTTTTTGGTCATGGTGTTTCATCGCAGCAAGAGAAACCTTAAGACACTGACGCCTATCTTTTACATCTGAGTACCACCTGGAATGACTCTATATGCTTACATTACTATTACCCGGTTTTCACTTTAGAGCATTACCTGTTCAGTCCCCAATCTAGACGATGATGATTTAACTTTATTCCCTACCAACCCCATCTTTTCCTAAGCTACTCCCTCATGTTTGTCCTATTTCATCTCTCCATTCTAATTATAGTGAAGCTGAAGAGTTGGCTGTGGTCATTTTCCAAGCTGATATTATGATGGCCACGTGAGCTAGCAGAAGGAGCCACACAAACCGTGATTGTTTTTCTTTTCCGGGAATTTTTTTTTTCCTCTAGAATGATTATTTTGTTGACTCAGCATCTTATGAATTAATCAACAACCTCATATTCAAAAGAGAGCTGTCAAAATCTGCTCTCAGTAAGTTCTTATGCATCCGATTTTCAATTTCAACCCTCAGAGCAGTTTTCCAAGGTACTGGACAGATAAACATAGTTCTCTTTGGATCCAGCCCACAGAGGTCCTGTCTATACTTAGTGTTGTGAGAAAGCCTGAGGTTTTTTGATAGGGTACAGGGTTACCTGTAAGTAGATGTCTAGGCTGAGAGTCAATTTCATATAGAAAGTGTCATCATCTTCTCCATCTTCTGTATTCTAGAGAAGTCTAAATCTATTTGATTCCAAATCTTTGTACTTCAGCCATTTCTCTCTTTAAACTAATGGGATCATCTAAACACATACTGAGACTTTGACACTGGTCTACCTTCATCCAGGGGTTTCCATGGGCAGAGAATCTTCCAACATGAAGACAATTACTTTCTTCTCTAAGAAGTGCCCCCCCCCATGATGCTGCCACCCTCTGCAACTCTTTTAACAGATGTGGGAACCTGGGCTAAAACTTCAGTCACCTTACCTTCTCTGTCCTATTACCCACCATCTACCTCTGAGCTCTGTGTCCTCCTACTTTACCTTTACCTCCTACCGCTAATAATTCTATGGTCTTTTTGCTCAGCTCTTGTTTCTTTTTTTTTTTTTTAATTACTTCTTGCATTCCAAATGTGCCTTTAAAAATAAAATCTTGTTCTTATTTCACACTATCGCATTTATCTTAATCTAAACAGAATATCTGAACAGTTTTCCTCAAAATAGTCTTATCTAAATAAGCTATTTCTTTCAAGATTTTTTTAATTGGTTTTGCTGTCACTCATGGTAGGTACTTTCCATATGTCCAGTAATGTTTAATTAAGAACAAATAAAATATGTCCTTGAGCAGGAAGATTTCTGTCCAGGATAATCTAGCTGAGCCATTTGCTAAATCCATGTTGCCATTATTATTGGATTTCTAAATGCTGGTCTGTTTAGGTTTTGTTTTTATTTAGTTAGTTAGGTTTCCCCAGCCAAGCCACCAGAAGAGTGTGGTCTCGACATTAACTCCCACAAAACCTTGAGTCTTCTAGGCCTGGGCCTTCCTACTGTAAGATAATTTCCAGTATTCTACTAACATGGGAGAGATGGGAAGTACCACAGAGGAAGGAAGGGAAGGGATCCAGGAGAAAGCATCAACTATGCTCATGTTTGCTGACCTCATCCCTCCCACCTATTCCTTCTTAAAGTATTGTCTGAGCATTCCATAATTGTGCCCTTCTCCTCTTCTTCCCTGCCACAATAACCCAGTGCCATCAATTCTTACTCTTTAAACTGGATCGACTTATTCATAATTTACATTGTTTTCTTTCTATTACCCACTCATTAATGGCCAAACTGGTACACTCATTCCTTTTTAAATTCCTCTTAAAACAGTATTTTAAGAGAAAGTAAAGTTGGGTATGTCTGCTCAATTCATATGTTCACTTACACTCCAAAGAAGTAGTTAGAGAGGTACAAACATTAGTAATCAATCTATTAACAAATGAAGAGCAAAAGAAACACTGTAAATAAAGCTACTAATCAACTGGTCTTAAAACAGGAAGACTGCATGGGTATAACACACAGTTGTCTCTGGACATCTGCAGGGTTGGCAATGAAGCCAAAAACCAGACAGATCCCTTCAAAAGAGTGTAGAGCCAGCCAGATGGTTCAGTAGGTAAAGGTACCTGCCACCAAGCCTGATGTCAGAGTTCTATATCTGGAATCCCCATAGTGGAAGGAGATAACTGACTCCAGCATCCACACAGACAGACAGACATTAATAGATACACACACATAAACATGTACAAACGTGCGTAATAAGTTAAATGTGGTTTTTAAAGAGGTATTCTTTATTATGTAGCTTATGCACTATGCACATCTTCTCAAAGTTTAAATAATCTCTAGATCACTTGCAATCACTTATGTAGTATAAATACTCTATAAATTGTTGTTTACTGTCTTGTTTAAGGAATGATGTCAAGAAAAAATATGTGTGCAGACAGACACACCTTTTTTCTTGCATATTTTCAATCTGTGGTTGGTTGGATCCATAGAATCAGAACCTGTGGGTATGCAGGGCTGCCTGTAATTACATAGCCTTCAAAAGCAAAGCTCTTCCCCAGCTGAAGGCAAAAGCAGAATGCAGAGGCACCAAGCACAAGCAGCTCTGTTTCCTCTTGCTGGTTTGCCATGAAGGAGACACCTATGACCAGAGACTGTAGGAGTTTCATATGTGCACAACCCCAGCTGACATTCAACAATGAGACAGGAAGTCCTGTCCCAAACAGCAAGATTTTGCAGCAGACCTTTAAAGCAAAATTTGGGGTAGAGAAACGATCATTGTCTCCTCCATTCATTTCCAGATATACTGTCTGCTCTTAAGCGATAGGACACAGAAGGCATCTAGAGCCTGTGGTTTGGTGTTCAGCTGTGCCACACCCAAAGGAATCAAGTCCTAGCTCACCCAGCAAGAAGGCCAACCTCCTTCATGCATTCTTAGGGCCTCCACTCCCAGCAGCTGTCAAGAGCCTCCTCATTCTTACTTGCCATCTTTGGACAATGTGTGGTTCACCACCAAGCACTGACACCATGGATCAGATAACAGCACCAGAACTCAAGTTTGCCAGAAACACAGATCTCAGTCCCCCTCAATCTCAATCAGTATTTTAGTAAGATTAATGATGAGAGGCTCTGATAGCAACAGTTCTTTCTGATACAGATTACAAATCACAGCAGAAGAGAGCAAGAGAGACAGACTGGCAGGAAGCCAGTGGCCAAGAAGCAAGGAAGCCAGAAAACAGTGAACAAAGGGGAAGACCTGTTGGGAAGGCGTGGCTACAAGTGTTCTTGACCTACCTTGCAGAACCTGACTAACCATACAGCACCAGCTGCCCTGTTACTTTAGGACAGGCTGTAGCTCCAAAATCTCAGGTAGCTCCAAATCTCAGGGGTCTCTCTCTCTCTACTCCTGCCTTGTCACTCAAACCTGATCCCTAAGCCCCAGGCAAAAAAGTAGACTACGGTCTACCTCGCCTAGGTCCCTAAGGTATCTGAGTCAGTACACACCAAGGCTCTGAGACAGCTGTTCTTGAGCTGTTCTCTGACTCCTCTCCCTTCCTCCAGGGGACTGGAGTTCAGACCTTCATCCCTCACATTGAAGTCCTGAAGGTCTCTTATAGCTACTTCCATCTACCCTCCCTCTCCCATTTATCCCTCAGTGACTTCACACCCACTCCCACGCTGTAACTGCCCACCCCCTTCACACACAGTTAATGATCCCTGACACTCTCTCCCCTCTCATTCTCCAGAGCAGGCCATTAACCAGGAATCTATCTTTTCATAAGGCCTCCATGGCTCCTAGCACTGACAACAAGCCCTTCCCAAAGAAGGGTAGCCCTATGTTGTAGTGCTAGGACCCTTCTGAGCCCCAAGTATCAATCTTGGCCCTGGATATCCCCATTGAGAAGGCTTTAGAATTTACAGGTAAGTAGGAACATGTATTTACAAGCTGAGGAACAGGTAGGCCCAGGAGAGCAGGCTAGGAAAAGGTAAATACAAGTGGGTACAGAAGGGGTGAGGGCTCTAGTAGAAGAGGAGCATGTAACAACATGCCAAAATAGCTGCCTCACTACCCACAGGAATCTCGCATAGCAACCGCTTTATGACTTAGCCTAAGGCACTGCCACCCTACAAGCAAAAGAAGGGGCTTGGCTCTCTCTGACTCATCCTCAGAGTAGACACTGTCTATGTATGGCCTCTGTTGACCCAGTCCCTAGCCACTGAACACCCTCCACCCAAAGCCTACCTACAAGCCACTTGCTAGGATCAAAAAGCGGGACTCTAGCCTGGGAAGCCTCTTCCTTTATTACAAGGTCTACCTAAGGAATGGTTGTGGCACGAGGAAAAGAAGGTCCCAAGTCTGTCAAGCTCTGGACACCATGGCCTGGGAATCTAACCATCAGCTCTGAACCCCACCAGGCTTTGCAGTGGGCCTGGAGTTCTCTGTGCCTGGTTTCTTCCTGTAAATGCACTGAAGATACCAAATTAAACAGAGTTTCTACCAACAACCACCTACAATCCCAAACCTGCTGTGTGTCAGGAACATCAACAGCAGGCCTCCTGGCTGATTTAGAGAGAGTTAGCTTCTGTCTGCTTGGGTGCTGGCTGCTGCTGCACAGGGAGAGGTACTGAGGGAGGTGGATATGGGTCAGGGGAAGGGTACCACTGGGCATAAAATGGAGGTCACTTAATTGAGTGATTTTTCAGAGTTACTCTTTCTTACAATTTTTTTAAAAAAAGCTACAGGAGCCTTTGTTCAAAAAAGCTCTAACCCAGAAACCCAGCAAGGTGGAAAGCAGAGTGGGTCACTTTTCTAGGCAGTTTGCTGGCTCCATGGGGTGCCCACTGGAAAATGATGAGCTTGGTCCAGCTGAACCCAAACACAGAACATGTTTCCAGAAGCTTCCTTCAATAAGGACTAGGATAGACCTGGAAAGGCACTTACTTAAAAAAGCTAAGCAAAAGCAAGAAAAAAAGAGCTCCTTACAGAAAAATGCCAAAGGAAAACTGAAGGGAATTGTGACATTAGATTATCACCATTCAGTAAGCGTGACTGGAATAAGCCATTCTGACAAGATTCCTATGTTTTCAAATGTAGGTCTCCAAGCACCTCCCCAGGGGCACTGACTAATTACACAGGGCAGCCTAGTAACTTAGCAGAGGAGAAACCAGCTGACAGCACACGGCTGTTCACATCACCAACAATGAGTCAAACTGAGTCAAAGGGACCTCGTGTCGTGTGGCTCCCCAGCAAGGCACCTGGACCACACTGTTTCTGTAGGAAATGTTCCTGAGGACAGTACATGACCTGTCATTAATTGTGAAGAAACATCAACCAAACAAATTACAAGTGGTTCCAGAAAATAAGGGGCCTTCAGTCAAAACACTGTCTCTAGTCTTTTTCTCTTAAAAGTGAGGGGGGGGGCGCGGCAGCAGACCAAACATTAAGGCAACAAGACTGCAGGCCAAGCAGAGGTTTTCAGAATGACTCACCCACACACAGCTTGCACAACTGTTCTCAAAGCCTCACTCAGTGCAACATCTGCAGGCCCAGGTGAGACAAGGCTCAGGCACCCACAACTGCCATCGCACACCTCCCTGGGTTACAGGTTCATTTCACACACCACCTTCCCTCTGCCATCAAAGGCAAAGCCGCCCTCACACAGGACAAAGGGCTGACACCATCATGTCGTTGTATAGCTGATAATCTTCTGAAAATGTTAAGTCCGGGCAAAACGTCTACAAGATCCCCTGGCAAGAGTACTAGAGAACCTCCATCAATTGCACACAATGCGAAGAACCTGGGCCAGCTCACAGTACCTGGGAGAGGTGACGGGTAAGAACTCAGGAGACATGGCCCAGGGCCTGTGCCAATTCAGAAAGTCTCCAGTGGGAGCCATATGACCAACAGATCCCAAATCAGCAGGGCTGAAGATAGCCTACTTGGTACCCCCTCACTGCACAGGCTGGCTCAGCAAGTGCATCCTTTGCTGTGGGAGAGGATACTTGAAGATTGTTTCTGTCTTGTCAGGGCACAGTGCAAATAACTACAATGCAGAGCTGGGCCTGATGCTAGGACTCAGAATGCCAGCTTCTAAATACAGCAAGTAAGCACTGGACGATGGAAAGCAGACCAGAAAGAGCTCCACGGAGCAGCTGGTTGAGGTGGCAGGTAAGGACACCAGTTCTACAGGCACACAGGTGAGACACAGCAACAGTACTGCCTCATACATACATGGCGACGGGCATCGATCAAGCTAGTAGCAGACAACTATCTCATCGAACCTCCAATGCATTTTATCAACAGAGCCCCTTGTGTACTCCCAGTTCTAGGCTAGGCACTGTGGACAGTATCAAGACACAGGACCACCTTTGAAAGACCAACATTAGGGTGAGATCCACTCTTGAACTCTACAGTTACTCCCAATGAAGAATGAGCCAACTTTGGAAAAGAAAGCTTTGCTCTAATAACGAGGTCTCTGCTGGCCAATAATGGAGCTCTGTAGAGCTGCAAGAACTTGACCTGCATGCCTAATGGGGATATGAAATGTCCTCTTTTGTTTGGGCTGCTCCCACCCCCACCCGACTGTCTAACATAATAAAACTGCATAAGAGAATTTTGAATCTTATATATTTACTCCTTGTCTCCATTTTCTTCCTGCCTAAAAGGCATAATGACTATGGTTCTGAGATGTATAAAACTAGGTACATCCGAAATTGCATGGTATGTTACAGTATACAGTTTTGAGACAAACCTCACTATCCCCTCTCCAAGATGGTATTCTGGAGAACTCTTCGAATCTTTCCCTGACTTTTGAATGAGTCACTTTTCCAGCCCAGAGAAGAGCCTGATTCTGGGCCTTCCTCAAGCAAAAGCAAAGATACTTAAGGAATGCAGGTAATAAGACTAAGGACAAAAACAAGTAATGAAAGCCTTCCAGTAGAATCTATGAAAAGTGAAGTGTACTAGGGGAAGCCAAATAAAGCTAAGTACTCAAGATTATTAAATAAGAAAGGGAACAAAGAGAAATTCCGGATCAAGCTGAGGGACAGTGGCACATGCCTTTAGTCCCAGCACTTGGAAGGCAGAAACAGGCAGATAGATCTCTGTGAGTTTGAGGACAGCCTGGTCTACAGAGTGAGTTCCAGATCAGGTTCCAAAACTACAGAGAAACCCTGTCTCAAAAAACCAAAACCAAACAAACCAACCTGGGAATCAATGGTGGGAAACTGAGGGCAAGGTTAGCAGATCAGCTCCTAAAACATAGCCACTGCAGGCAGCAGTGGCCAGGTGGAAGGCATGAACTCCTTCCTCACAGCTCAAAAGCTGAATGCAGAAGCTGCCAAGTGGCATTTAGCCACCTCAAACATGTTCTTGAAAAATAGACTCAAGCCAGAAAAGCAGACCAGTGCCTTTATGAGCAATCATCCTGCAGCACATGGAAACGAATACTGAGAACCACAGCCACACATTTATGCAGAGAGTAAAGGGACCTTGGAACACTCAGCCCTAAACAGAGTGTTTCCATCAAATCCCTCCCCTCAGGCCTCAGGGAACCCCAAAGAAGAGGAGACAGAAAGAGTGTAAGAGCCAGAAGGGATGAAGGACATCAAGGAAAGAACACCCTCTAAATCACATGACTGGCCCACATTGAACTCGCAGAGATGGGGGCGGCATTCACAGGGCCTGCACAGTTCTGCATCAAATGCCTCCATCCCTAACCCACAAGCTGTCGCCAATGTATACCTACTTGCAAATGAAAATATATTTCTTCCAAGGGAGTCTTACTGGGGAAACAAGCTACTCGTAAGGGTGGCTGCATGCCCAGCAGTAGATGGCCAGCACAAAACAAACTTAATGACATCTTTGGAGGTTCCGTGTCTCACAATGTCATGTCAGGGATTTTCTTAGGTTTTCCTCCCTTTAATTTTATTTTTTTTTTTAAATTATTCCTTTGTCTCTTTATTCTATAGGTTCTTTTCCCATATTTTATGGCTTTCAGTTTAGTGTTTCTATGGGATTCCTGGGTGTGTAAATGAGTGGGTCTCTGTTTCTTGCGTCTTCTCTTGGACTCTTCTTTGTTTTATGTAATTCTGATGTTAGTTTCTGTTTTACTGTAATTTGTTTATTTCTATCCCTTTAAAAATAAACAGAAAATGTCAATTTGTGGTCTCTCTTCTGAGCTATTTGTTTGAACACCAATATATACCAAAGAACCTTTGTATAGAACGCTGAGTTTCCCCAAAAATGCAAACCACACCTACAGCCTGATTCTGCCTCTGTCCTCCAGCTGGTAAAAGTGAGGAGGAAGACAGATGGGCTGGGGTAAGTGGTACCAGATGGCCCAGGGAGGCTCCAATTACCCATTCAGCTCCCTGCCCCAAAGATGACCTCACCAGCAGACTTAAGGGGGCTCACTGGGTCTCAGCTCCACCTTCAGACACTGAGCACCCAGGACACCTGCCACACATTGCACACCCCAGGAAAGGGGACATAATGCTGGAGCTTCAGGCCTATTAAAAGTACATGACTTTACAGAAGGCCAGAGAGTAGATGGCAAAACCATAAAACACTAGCAAGGTGTGAAAAGAACAGGGCAGGCATCAGGGTCAGGCCTCTCAGACTTAAAAGTGTACTTTAGTGCCTGGGAATCCCTATAAAGACAGGCTCTGATGAGCTGATACAGGTTAACCTTTTCCCACAAGGTTCCACGTCTCAAAGGCTCCCAGGTGATGCTGCTGAAGAGTGAGGCTGAGCAGCCTGAGCTGAAAAGCTATAAACACAGGTGCTTGGAGGGCAAATCACCATTAGGCGACACATGTCCTCACTGTGTATGAACTTGCAGGGATCCGGCCTGCTTTCCTAGAGAAACGCTTCTATTGTGGAATCAATTAGTATTTTGGTGAAACCCACTCGATGATCATGGGATTGTTCTTTGCATTTGTGGCGTTAGAGAAGCTAGAGGGACTCCTGAACAGTGGGTAAGCCCTGTTCCAGTGAGCCCTCTATTTCACAGCTGTGAAAGCTACTTTAAGCAAATGAGCAAAGGCGGCCTCATCTGAGGCTTTTAGAAGTCTTCCAGGGTCAGGGAGCTGTTATTTGAGGATATACAGCAAGGTGCAGTGACAAAGTCAGTACCTGTCCTGTCTTTAAGGAAGGAAACAGCAGGACAGCAGATAAGATAGGGAACAGGCAGGGCTGATTAGGCTTCAGGACCAAGGGGTAAGGCTGGGTGGTCAATGGCAGATAAAGGAACAGAATCCCACCCTGAAAAGATACCAAGGATAGAATATTGTGCCTTTTTTTAATGATAATTTATTTAAATTTGAAACAAGCTTGTTTTACATGTGAATCCCAGTTTCCTCACCCTCTCCTCCTCCCCTACACCTCCCTCCCCTGCCAACCGCCATCCCATCCCCTTTCTGTTCCCCAGGGAGGATGAGGCCTTCCATAAGGAATCTTCAAAATCTGTCAAATAAATCATTTGGAATAGGGCCTAGGCCCCCTCCCCTGCCCCCATGTGTCTAGGCTGAGAGTGTATCCCTCTATGTGGAATGGGCTCCCAAAGTCCATTTGTATACAAGGGATAAATACGGATCCACTACCAGAGGCCCCATAGACTGCCCAGTCCTTCCAACTAACACCACATTCAGGGGATCTGGGTCAGTCCTATGCTGGTTTTCCAGACTGGGGTCTATGAGCTTCCCCTTCTTCAGGTCAGCTGTGGGTTTCTCCAGCATGGTCTCAACACCTTTGCTCATCTCTCCTCCCTCTGCGCAATTGGATTCCCAGAGATAGACTCAGTGTTTAGCTGTGGGTATCTGCTTCTGCTTCCATTAGCTATTGGATGAAGGCTCTAGGATGACATATGAGGTAGTCATCAATCTCATTATCAGGGAAGAGCATTTAAAGTAGCCTCTCCACTATTGCTTAGATTGTTAGTTGGGGGTCATCCTCTCTGGACATTTCCCTAGTGCCAGATTTCTCTTTAAACCTATAATATACTCCCCTCCATTATGGTATCTATTTTCTTGCTCTCCTCTCTTCTTTTCCTGACTCAATCTTCCTGCTCCCTCATATACTCCTCTCTCCTCTTCTTCTCCCCTTCTCTTTCTCCTAACTTCCTCTCCCCTCCCTCCATGCTTCCACTTTGCTCAGGAGATCTTATCCCTTTCCCCTTCTCCAGGGGACCATGTATGTCTCTCTTAGGGTCCTTCTTATTTCCTAGCTTTTCTGGTGGTGTGGATTGTAGGCTGGTAATCCTTTGGTCTATGTTTAAAATCCATACCATGTTCATCTTTTTGTGACTCAGGATGGTTTCTTCTAGTTCCATACAGTTGCATGTGAATTCAAAATTTTTCTGGTTTTTTCCCCCTGAGTAATACTCCATCATGTAAATGTACCACATTTTCTCCATCCATTCTTCAGTTGAGGGCCATCTAGATTGCTTCCAGTTTCTGGCTATTACAAATAATGCTGCTATGAACAAAGTTGAACAGATGTCCTTGCATAAATGTGCATCTTTTGGGTATATGGGTCTTGTGATAGACTGATTCCCATTTTCCTGGGGAACCATCATATGGATTTCCAAAGTGGCTGTACAAGTTTGCACTCCCACAAGCAGTGGAGGAGTGTACCCATTTCTCCACATCCTCTCCAGCATAAACTGTCTTTGGTGTTTTTGATTTTAGCCATTCTAAGAGGAGTAAGATGGTATCTCAGAGTTGTTTTGATTTGCATTTCCCTGATGACTAAGCATGTTGAGCACTTTCTTAAATGTCTTTCAGCCATTTTAGATTCCTCTATTAGAATTCTCTATTTGCTTCTGTACCCCACTTTTTAATTGGATTATTTGGTGTTTTGGTAACTAGCTTCTTGAGTTCTTTGTATTTTGGAAATCAGCCCTCTGTCAGATGTGGGGTTGGTGAACATCTTTTCCCATTTTGTGGGCTGCCATTTCATCTTGTTGACTGTGTCCTTTACCTTACGGATACTTTTCAATTTCAGGAGGTCCCATTTATTAACTGTTGATTTCTGTCTGTGCTACTGGAGTTAAGTTCAGCAAGAGGTCTCCTGTACCAATGTGTTCAAGGGTACCTCCCACTTTCTCTTCTAAGAGGTTCAGTGTGGCTGGATTTATGTTAAAGTCTTTAATCCATTTGAACTTAATTTTTTGTGCATGGCGATAGATATGGATCTATCTGCAGTCTTCTACAGGTCAGCATCCAGTTACGCCAGCAACATTTGTGGAAGATGCTTTCTTTTTTCCATTGTGTAATTTTAGCTTCTCTGTCAAAAAAATCTTGTGTCCATAGGTGTGTGGGTTAGTATCAGGGTTTTCATTTCAATTCCATTAGTCTACTTGTCTATTTTTGCACCAATCCCAAGCTGTTTTCAGGACTAAAGCTCTATAATAAAGCTTGAAGTCAGGGGTGGTGATGCCTCCTGAAGTTCCTTTATTGTACAGGGTTGTTTTAGCTATCCTGGGTCTTTTGTTTTTCCATATATAAAGTTGAATAATGTTTTTTCAAAGTCTGTGAAGAACTGTGCTGGGATTTTGATGGGGATTGTATTGAAGCTGTAGATTGCTTTTGGCAAGATTGCCATTTTTACTATATTGACCCTACCTATTCAAGAGCATGGAAGATCCTTCCATTTTCTGGTATCTTCCTTAATTTCTTTAAAGACTCGAAGTTCTTATTATATAGATCTTTCATTTGTTTGATTAGCGTTACCCCAAGATATTCTGTTGTTTGTGGCTATTGTAAAGGGTAATCTTTCTCTTGATTTCTTTCTCAGCCCCTTTACCATCTATATTTAGTAGGGCTACTGATTTTTTTTTTCTTTTTTGTTAATTTTGTATGCTGCCACTTTGCTGAAGATGTTTATCAGCTGTAGGAGTCCCTTTGTAGAATTTTTTGGGTCACTTATATAAACTATCAAAATATCTGCAAATAGTGACAGTTTGATTTCTTCCTTTCTAATTTATATCCCCTTGATCTCCTTTTGTTGTCTTATTGCTCTAGCTAGAACTCCAAGTACAATATTGAAGAAATATGGAGTGGGAAGTCTTGTCTTGTTCCTGATTCTAGAGGAATGGCACTGAGTTTTTCTCTATTTAGTTTCATGTTGGCTATTGGTTTGCTGTATATTGCTTTTATTATGTTTAGGTATGTTCCTGTCATACCTGTTCTCTTTATCACAAACAGGTATTGGATTTTGTCAAAGGCTTTTTCAGGATCTAGTGAGATGATCATGTGGTTTTTCTTTTTCAATTTGTTTATATGGTGGATTATATTGATGGATTTTTGTATGTTAAAGCATCCCTGCATCCCTGGGATGAAGCCTACTTGGTCATGGTGGATGATTTCTCTGATTTGTTCTTGGATTCAATTTGCCAGTATTTTATTGAATATTTTTGCATCAATGATCATGAGGGATATAATTCTGTAATTCTTTTTCTTAGTTGTGTCTTTGTGTGGCTTGGGTATCAAGGTAATTGTAGCCTAGTAAAAAGAGTTTGGCAATGACCCATCTGCTTCTATTGTGAGGAACACTAAGGAGTAGTGGTATTAGCCGTTCCTTGAATTTCTGGTAGAATTCTAACATTGTGTCTCTTATATATAAAACAAACACAAAATTTAAACATACATATACAGTAAGAAGCTAAGAAGTAGGGAGGAGGGTATATTAAGTATATCTCTACATTTTGCATTTTTACTTTACTGGTATGACCTCACTTTGGGGAGAGGTACAACAAAGCAAAGCAAAACAAAACCTTATTTTCTTCTCCCCAGATCCAACTTCACAAGAGAGGGACTAACTACAGCAGTAAAGAGTAATTTGGTATGAGCAAGAAGAATCATGCAGATATCCACCCAAGACTTCACTGGCCCCTCTGCTCTAAAGAGCCCCCATGACCAGGCAGGGTGGTAGTGTGGGTTGGGGCTCAGGGCAGTGTAGCTCCAATGGGGAACCATGGTGGGCCACCAGCCAGGAACAGATAGGGGAGAAATGCCAAGGAGAGGAAACACTTGTTTCAACTTACAGATCTGAGGATATTTTCTTCTACAAGATCCTAATAGAATAAGGGATGTTCAAGATAGTGACCCACCCTTTGGGAATTAAGATTCACAAAACTAAAAAGGTCATAGCTAGAACCTTGCCCAGGTTTCTCTGAGCAACCCTTTCTTCCGTTATCCAGTCAAAGGCCTACATCTAAGGAAGTACAATGGCAGTGGCCAGCAACTAACTGCCAGAACTCAGCCTCCAATCCCTGTGCTTTTGTCCTGAGCATCAGCAACAATTTGGTTTCTACTGCTGTGATAAAACACCATGACAAAAAAAAGCAACCTGGGGAGAAAGGGTTTGTTTGTCTTACACTTCCACATCTTTGTCCACCATTGAAGGAAGTTGGGGTAGGAACTGAAGCAGAGGCTTACTCTTCCTTAGCAGCTTACCTTCATGGTTTGCTCAGGCTGCTTTCTCATACAACCTAGGATCAGCAGGCCAGGAACAGCTGGGCCCTTCTATGTCAATCACAAGCCTAAAAAATGCCCCACAGACTTGCCTGCAGACCAATTTGGTGGAGGCATTTTTCTCAAGTGCAACTCCCTTTTCCCAGATTATGATTCAGTCTTCCCTGACTTGTGTTACATTGACAAAAAACTAGCCAACACAATTGAGCAACCTGGATTGTGACCCTTCTAGAGATCATTTGGATGCATCTACCCCCAAAACGGGACCTATATTTTACACATACAACAATGAATCCAACCCTTTCTGATCTGAGTATCTTGGATGTTATATATTTGCTGACATGAGGACAATCTAAGATGCAGGCTTTGAGGGGAGGAGGGGGGACTGGCTGCCATAGTTGGAAAGACACCTGGCAATAGTCAAGTCAGACAGCCAACTAAGCTATATTTGAAGATAGTGACTTCTGAAAGAGTCAAAGAAAATGTTATAACACACACACACACACACACACACACACACACACACACACACACACACACACACACAAATAACCCTACATTTCAAAGGGTAATGGCTCTGACAGATCCTGCGATCCTGCTGTGGTTTAGACAGGAGACAGAAATGGCTGGGGCAGATTCACCCCTAGGGAGAAATGCCTGACCCTGCAGTGAGAATAGTCCTCCAAAAAAATGCTCCTTTTGACCACCACAAATGGGAAGGGGGAAAAGAGAAGAGGCAGGAACTGCTTCCCTTCCGTTGGAGAAAAATCATCACAACCATAACACCACAATAAACTATCCCTCCATTTCTCCAGCACCCAGCCACTGATGGCTAAGAGCTCTTCTGACAGAACTTCACAGGCAACCTTACTATACTATGGGGAGGGGGCACCTTCTCCTTAGGACCAGTTCCCACCCTCTCTCACGTGCATGCACACAAGGGCAAGCATGAGCGCCCACGTATACACACAGAGCAATGGCCCAAACGTAGTAAACATTCCTGTTTACAAAGAGTCAATGTGATCTGCTAAGAGGAATGATAGGGAATGTTTAGCTTCCCTGGGAGATGGAGGTACAGCTAGGGGGCTGTCAAGCCTTTGGCCCAATGGGTATACTTGCACCATGAAGGCTTCCACTGGTTTTGTGGTGGCCTTCAAGAGCTCAGAAGTGCCTAAACAAAGAAGAGCTGTGGCTCAGCAGCAGGGGTGGTAGCTGGCTAGGCTGCCAGAAAGCAGGCTTTTTTGCAGCTGAGAGCTCAAGGAGGGATGAGGGACACGATACAGGGTGAGCACAAAAGAAGAAGGGGGAGCCTACAAGACTGACAGCAGCTTAGGCACGTGCCTGGCCCCCACCCAAGGGTGCAGCTGGGCATCGAGAGCTCTGTGGATATGTTTCCCAAGGTGGTGGGCAGGCGGCTGACAAGCCAGCCTGGGTATCCTGCTCCTTTCCCAGCTGTTTTGATGACTACCCAAGGAGTTATGAGCTGATCACAAGACATGAAAGCAGAAAGGGATCTTAACACCGGTACCCACAAAAGGCTCAGGGAGAAAGAAGGCAGGGCTGGGATTTGAGAACTGCAGGCCCAGTGACTCAGGGCCCTAAGCAAAAGACCTCCATTAAGCACAATGGGCTCCAGCAGCCATTAACAATAGCAGCCCTGGCCCCACCCTCTCCATCTCCTCCCATCCTCCCCCCCACACACACACACACACCGCCCCTCCAAATCCACATGGGAGGCATCAGGAAACCAGGGCAGAGACCATGAATAGCTCCACTGTCACCCTAGGCCCCGCCTCCTCAGGCTCACAGGTCAGGCCTAGCTACCACCAGGCCACAATAGAAACCTCTGTGCTACAGAAGGCCGAGGCTCCCAACAACAGAGCCTCCAGCATTGATAGCTCTGGGCTTCTCATGGGGACTGCATGTGACTGCAGTGGTTAGGAGTCCTCTATGGGAGGTTGGTAGGGCCAGGGCAGGGGCACAGGCCACAAAACCACCAGGCTGGGGCAAGGAATGGGGACCCCTAAAATCTCCCTGCTGCTTGTCACAGCTGCATGGGGGACAGCTATGGTAGGCTATTCCAGTGGGACAGTGGCTACAGTGACAAGGAAACTGTGAGAAAATTTTAAATAGTCTGTGCCCACTCCCACAATCCTCTCTCCCTTCCCAACCCTCCTCTCTACTCAGGAAGTACCTACTCAAAACAGAAAAAAAAAATCTACCATTCACCTGGGGGTCTTTTTATAAAGCCTTTTACAACAATCACAACATGCCAGTCAGAGCTAGCTGCAGTGCAGGCAGGATACCAGGACTCCCACAGCCGCAGAGGAGGCCTGACCCTCCTATCAGCCCCTGGACTTGTCTAAGACAGACCAGTTTCGACTTGTTTTCACACTACCCAGCGCCTGTGAGCTCCAACCAAGCCCACATTGTGAGAAGCAATCTCTCTGAGTACCTCACCTCACTTCACTCAGCCTCCTTCCTCCTCAGACTCCACGGCACACTTGTGGGTACACAGGCCTGGTGCTCACAACATAGCCAAGAGCTCTAAACATGCTCACAGAAAGAGCATGGTCTGAGCTGAGCCACAAGAAGAAAAGAAAGGAAAGCAGCACACAGCCTCCTGCCAACTCAGCCCCCAACTGCAAAAAATAGAAGACTGCCCCCAGCATCAAGCCTGAGGAATGTCTCTTCCTCTTGGAATCAAAGCAGCCACGTTTCTTTCCTGAGGATTCCCTCAATGCTTCGACCCCACACCAGGAACCTCAGACCCACTGGTATGTTCAAGGCAACTGGGCTTGTTGAAAGCAAACACAACCTCAACATCCATGGGGGAGGGGGGGGTGGAAGAGTGTGAGTCGGGGTTCATTCTGCAGCAAGATGACCTGCTGTTGTTAAAAAGGACCAAAGTATGTGTGCGAAAACGAGGCAGTTCCAGGATAAATCCTAGAGAGCCTCAGTAAATAGAAATTTACTGAGCAATAGAAATTGCATGCTGCTGTGGGAGTAAGCAAGGGGGCGGGGTGTGCATGGGAGTTCTGCCACACTGCTCTAGGCTCTGAACAACTGATGGTGGAGGCTGGGGGCTTTGGAGTAGTGCAGCTGAAGAAGTCAGAAAGGAGCCTGCATTTCTGCTGGACAGTGGTAGCACTAGCCTTTGATCCACAGAGGCAGGCCAATCTCTCTAAGTTTGAGGCCAGCCTGGTCTACGATTTCCAGGACAGGCTGCACAGAGAAACCCTGTCTCAAAAAACAAAAAAATAAAACAAAATAACAAAAAAAAAAAAAAAAAAAAAAACCAAAGTATAAATTTTTTTATATTTTTTATGATAAAAAAAAAGTTAAACATAATATATTTGCCTAAGGTTTAGGCTAGAGGTGCCAAACACATGTTACCATAGCTAGGTGTAATTACATAAACCTATAATCCCAATACTCAGGAGTCTAAGGCAGGAAAATGAATTCGGAATCAGCCTGGGTTATATAGGAAGATCTTGTCTAAGAAAGAGAAAAAAGGAAGGAGGGGAGAAGAGGGGGAGGGAGGGAGAACTATTTCACGAATAGTTCTTTAGGCAGCATCTGGCATCTCCCTAAGACAAGATGTTGTGGGGGAGGGGAGGGGAGGGGAGGGGAGGGGAGGGGAGGGGAGGGGAGAGGAGGGGAGGGGAGGGGAGGGGAGGAAGACGACCCTGAGGCACCCAGGAGAAGGGAGTACCAGGCCTCTGAGCCCACTCTGCTCCCTGCTTACTCCACCCTAAACCCCAAATAAAAAGTTTTCCTATCAGATTTTGACAGTGACAAAGGAAACTAAACTATTCCACACCAAGGGACACCTGTAGGGCTCCAAGGTCTGTGCAAGTGTTTGTCTGTCCCAGGGAGGCTGAAACCCAGGCATCCAGCAGATACTTCTCCGGGGCTTCCCCAGCCGTCAGCAAGGCTCCAAGTCTTAGCATGATGAGCCCATCCCCATTTTAGTAGTTAAAGAAAGCTCTTTCAACAGATTTCTAGGCCTGGCCCCACTCCAAGAACTGGCTAAAAACAGTTTCTCCAAAATCTCAGCTTAAAGCCCCAACTCCTTAGCCACTAAGCTGCACATGCCTTTCAAGAAAGGGAAGATGCAACGTAGGGTTGAGAAGCATTCCTGTGTCTATTCTTGCTAAAGGATTACATATCTTGTCTAAAAGCCCCCCGTTAATGGGTGTGTCAATAAGTACTCTGCACTCAAAAGCACTGATGTATTTCCTTCACATGATTTTTGCCCCTAAGGAATAATACAAAAACCATCCCAGTCTTTCTTGTAGCCCAGGGAATGACACAAAGGCCATTAGAGCAAGTGGGGGCCACAGCATAGGGAGAGAGAACTGAACAACAGGGAGTGGTCCATGAGCACAACCCTTCCTGCATACAACTACAAACCCAGGCACAATACAGCTGGCAGTTTCATAATGGCCTCAAGCTTACAACTGCCCAGGGCTCAGAGAATGGAGGCCAGGGATAGACGAGAATGATTGGTTCCCCTTTCTCTAAGATGTTCTCCTGACTGAAGTGTTGAACAAATAACTCGCAAAACAAGAAGCTCACGTGGGATCACAAAGCTACTAGGACCACACTAGCAATATACCTAAGAGCTACAAACAGTTTCTGCTCCCTGTCGGGGGCCCAGCACAGTTCAGGGCAGTTTCTACCAGGAACCCCACAACCTTCTATATGATGTAGACTAGTCCCTGTCAAGGTCCCCCATCCTGGGGAAGCTCTGAGTCTCCAGGGCATATCCTGTTTCACCATACCAGTCTTCTCAGGGGAAAACTTCAGGACCCAGAGAGGGTTCTGCAGAACCTGCCATCGCCACAGTCCCTAGCCCATCCCTTTCCTACTCTTATGGCTATCCAGAGTCTGAAGCACGAACACTCTGCATTACCACAGACTCTTTTCTTGGCAACACCCCCCACCAACTTATCCTGTTTACATCATTGCTTATATTTCACAGGAAACAAGTGGGACAGCGAGAGACAATGACTGCAGGGAGGCAGAAGGGTGCAAAGAACAGGCATGATCTCTACTCTTCCTCTGCAAGGACAGCTACTGGCTATGGGGAAGTGAGCAAGCACCCCCTTCCACCCCTCCACCCCACTCACCCACCCTCCCACTCCCAGCTGCCAACAGGTCTTACTGAGAGCAAGAAGGCAGCCTTGCCCCTATAAAGCTGAGATGAGAATAGCCCAGGTGGAGACAGACCAGTAGGTCGCATTCACCAGGGACACAGGGATGGCCAATGAAAGAAGAGAGGTCAGACAGAAAACCTCTTGGAGAAGGAAAGAAAAGTAGAGCAGGAAAAAAAAAAAATTTGTTCAGACCCAGGGAATGGAAGCGACCACCTACAGCCCCTCCCAGGGCCCAGAGCAGAGCAAAGGAGAAAGTCCTAGGCTGGTAGGGGCTGCAGAGTTGTCACACTGGTTTGTGCAGCACAGGCAGGAGCTCGGCTACAGTTGTAAAGGATTTCAGAAAAGAGAATGGCTGTGCTATAGGGTAATAGACCCAAAAGCCCTCAGTTTGAGGGTGGGGGCTGCAGACATGAGGTTCCGTATGCAGAGGGGAAGGGGATTAAGACACAAGGAACCAGTACACACTGAAACAAAGAGACCAAGGTTTCTAGAAATGGTGACCACCTTTACTTCTGAAGCCTCGCTGGCAGTGTCAAAGAGAATGGAACTGACGAGGAAGAACAACCATAGCAGAAAAGACCACTCCTGAGAAACAAACATGGGTGGTCATGAGCCTAGGTCAGTGTAAAAACTCACAAAACTGAACAGAGGATACTAAGCAGATTCAGTCCTTCACGAAACTTTAGCCAAGTCCTCTGAGCCCTCTGTTCAATTGGCTCTGTGTGACCTTGGATTGTGGAGGTCCAATCTAGTAAGAATCCTGCTAAGTCAATTTATCCCCAATTTGTTATCAGACCCCTTCTTTATCCCCCCCCCCGCCCCCGCCACTATCTGCCCCCACATAATAGCTGGCCTATTGGCTTGCCTTCAGGAAGAATCCTGTCAGGTCTATTCAGTTAAAAACGTCTCCAACCCTCAAAAATTCTCTAGGATCCTGGCATAGTGCTCCCTGGCTCTAAGTTCCCCCTTTCCTAGGGTTTTGAAATTGAGCCTCGTCTCTCGCTCGTACTGCTGCAGCGGTCTTGAGTAGTCCACCTTAGCACTTCAACAAGTGCCAGAATAATTTTTCTTCTTCAAGCACAGAGTTCCTCAGTCTGCTAGGACTCAGGGCTCCTTACCCTCACCTAGAGTATCACCCACACTTTGGTCTGGAGTTGGCCACCTCCCACAAGCCTCCCAAGACTGGGTCCACGTGGCTCTGGAGTACATGCTGGTCAAGAAACAGAGAAGCCAGGGAGAGGGGCATTTACGGCCAATGTGGGAAGCAAAGAAGTGGCCTGCACCTCACCAATACTGAGAGGTACAGTTCTGATACTGAGAGTCCCATCACAGCCTGAACAGTGCAGCAGGTTTGGGGGAGCTAAAGCCAAGGTAGCTGTTTTCCTTATCCTGATACTTTACAAGAGACCCTGCTGGGGACTCTCTGATTATACGGAACCCTTTCCCCTACCACACCAACCTCAGATACATACAAAGAAAATTTACTTCAGGGGACACTCATTCCCTTCTCCATGCTATGAAGACCGTGTGCTGGATGTCAAAGCTATGACATCCTCAAAGCCCCTATTTTTGATGTTTGCTGGGCTCTGTAGCAAGATCACAGACTCGATAGCTGGGGCACACAGCCAGAGAAAACCCAGAGAGCAGGTTTATCAGCCTTTGACCAGGCTCTTCCCCAAGTCTTCCCACCACCCCAGCTCTACAAGCTGATGGAGGACTCCATTAGCTTACCAGGATGCCAGCAGCCACTTTAAACATCTGTTCTAATACTTAGCCACATAGTAGACAAAACAAGAGAGGCCAAGGAGGGCTAGCTATCTAGCTGATAGATGTGGGCTCTGGCTGCTTAAAGAGGGAGGGAGAATAGATCCTAAGAAGTGAAGATGCCAACTCCAGCCTCTCCAAGCACACACTCTGATTACCAAGCCTACTACTTACAAAGAGAAAACCCACAGCTCTACCCAGCCCCACCCAGCCCCACCCAGTGCCCAAGGGTGGAGGAAGCAGAGTTCCCAGAATCAGCTGTTGGTAAGTGCTTGCTGGGAACTGCCAGAAAGATAGCAGCTGTCCCAAAACAGTGTCCGGCCCAACCCAGGGGCTTGAGACCATGTTTCTCAAACCTGAATATACTAGATTCTCACCAACAAAGACAGACAGAGCAGATCTGATTCTGCTCCCTTCACAAATGAGAAAATAAGGAACTTCAGGCTAGGTTATACAGCTAGCAATTAGACATCAATCAAAAGACATCAATCAAAAGCCTCCTTATTGCCCATCTGCAAGCTGAACTGTGCTAAGCATGTTCATGCTAAGTGGGCAGATGCATCAACTATTGCCCACAAGCCAGACCCCGAACTGAACCAATGCAAGCATTTGTTCTGTCTGAATCAAAACACACAAGAATGGAAGTGGCCAGGAGACCATGAAAGTCTCATAGTCAGAGGCAGCACTGCTACACACAGAAGAGGGCAAATCAAAACGCTGCCCATTTACCAGGTCAAAGACTCTGAAAACAATCAAGAATGGCCTATACTGGGCACTGGTGACAAGCTGAGAGGAGGAGCTGCTACAGGCAGCTCCTGCCATTCATTCCATAGGAGGCAAAACAGGGCTCTGAAAAAGCAGCACCCATGCCTAAGAATGGTGAACCTTCACAAAGAATAACCTAAGGTCTCCTCATCTCTACTCGTGTCCACCGGCTAGTGGTTCTGTCACAGGTGACAGGACATAAAGGAAAAAAAAAACCAGTGTAACTAGAGAAATGCATCTATCAGGTTTCTACCCTGTTCTTTTATGGAAGCATCCCTCCAGTCACCCTACCAAACCAGCGCTCTGTTCCACACTCGCTATCCTGAAGGCTTGGCCCCAGTCACAAGGGAAATTATTAGAGCATGGCAACTAAGGGCACCACTACCTGCTCTGCTTCTAGGAAAAAAAGTTCACATCCAGGCAAGGATGGAAAGTACAACATGCCCAACTATCCACTGGCCACCAGGCAAGCCTGCTTTCCTGCCCACAAGCAGAATTATCTCTCTAAAGGCACTAACACCCCAGCAGCAGGAAACAGGGATTGTCACCTCCATTCACAGCCTCTGGGCTGGGACTTCCTGGTTTTTGAATAAATGTACAAATTAGCCAATGAGCAAAAGGACACAGAAGGGAGTTCAAGTAACTTGCTTAAGGGTCAGAGGAAAGGACCGGTCTGTTTTAAAGACCACCTCTCCATCCCTAAGGTTTGGTCTTGTTTATCAAACTTCTACCTTTTGGGCAACTCCATCTTTAAAAGGTGTTTCTTTGACTAATTCACAACAGTATTCTTGGTGGCACAGAGACACAGGATGAAACAAGGACCCAGAGCTTGAGAAGAAACAAGTGACAGGCAAGAGACAGTCTCCATGCTTTTCATTAAACCTTTCTGATTCTATTCCCCCCACCCCCACCCTGAGGGTGACTATGGCCATGTTACTCGGTGCAGCCCAATGATATGTCACATCACAATGCCACATCTGCCATAAATGGGCAGAAGCTTTAAGAGCCAAGATTCATCAGGCTATGTCTAAGTGGCTAGGGAAATGAACTGGTCTTCAATAATGGCAACATAAAGCAGATATGTGATGTAAAGGTGGAGTTAGCAAAAAAAAAAAAAAAAAAAGGACTTGTTAAAGCCACTGAAGTTAGAAGTCTGGTATTAACCACATCAAACCCCGATCTCTACAGAAGGTTCTGACTCTCCAGCCATGCCTGCAACCTTCTGGCTAGGGCAGGCTACAGAGAGTAGCAGGGATTCAGGGGTGGTGTGAGCTGAGGTTATGGTAGGTAGGTGAGATGCCTGGAAGCTGGGCCTAAGGGAACCGGCACTGAAGGCTTCGGTAGTTCTGCCTTGGGCCAGGCTTTCTCAATATATTTAAGCTACTCCAGGAGGAAGGCATCATCTAAATGAGAGAGGCTCCAACTCTCAGGCAGAATCACTCTGACCTTTCTGGGCCATACTTTTCTCATTTGTAAAGTGCACAGTTACTATCTACCACATTGGGTTGTTTCAGGGATTAAACAATTAATAAGCTGGGATGATAGGTCTCATAAATACTAAGCCATGCAATAGCTGTATGCCTGATCCTAAGTTCACTAGGTTTTAAACGAGCACGGGGCTCTCGGGACTTGCAACTGGCATTTTTAGGCGTTGTAAAAATTAATTCTGTTTAACCTCACTGCTAAAGTTAAACAAGGTCAAATCCCTAGGCACATGGTAGCCCAGGGTAAGGCCCCGGAAGTGGTTACAAACCCAGGGCTTCCCTGCACTCTTGTCTCATTTCTATAACCTGCAGGGCAGGCTCCTCCCCACCCACACAAAGCATGAGTTTCATCCTCCATCACAAACATGGCAAGGAAGAAGCCCTCACCTGTCCCTGGAGACCAGGGAGCACAGTCACCCTAGTAGGAGGACGAGGAGAGGGTCTTCACAGGGCAGCCAACCCTTCCCTTCCCTGTCTTTTCTTCTTGGAAACAGTTGCAAACCTCTGGAGGATCAGTGGCTCAGACTGTTTGAATAAAGCAACTAAGCTAAGCCTAGATCAAGCTCATATCAATAAACACCTACTGCAGGCCCACCATGAAAGGGTTACAGCTGGTCAGGAGGCGTGAGCCCACAGGATGCCCCAGTCTCTGAAACACATTTAGGTTCAAAGAAGAGTCAAAAAAAAAAAAAAAAAAAAAAAAAAAAACTACTGGATGCAGAATGTATAAAACGAGCAGAAGGATCTTGAGTTCAAGGCATCCCTGGTATACACAAGACCCAGACTCAAAAAAGAAAAAAGAAAAAAAGTCCCAGAGTAGGACACGGGCGTGGGGAGGGCTGAAGGAGGTGCCAGAGAGCAGAAGTCTGGGCTTCATTCTAAGGGTTCCTGGGCCCAGGAGTTTTGAAAGGAAGGATGTCTCTGAGCTGTTAGAATATGGGGCCCAGATTTCCTTCCACAAATAAGGAAGCACTCAGCAGGCACCAACTTCTACTCTGAAGTCAAAGGGCTGTGTGGAAACTGTCCAGTAGTTGGCAGGCAACTGACCCACAACCACCACTCCTAGGGGCAACCCCCTAGAATGCTGGGAACACACCTGCTACAGGCTCCAATCCAACGTCCTACACACAGTGCCCAACACATCTCGATGTCCCCAAACACCAGCGTCCTGATACAGCCATTAAGTGTTCACCGTGGCTCTGCACCCAGGTCCAGGCAAGCACTGGCCGAGAACACTGAGTTTTTCAGAATACAGACCGCCTCTCACCGGAGGACGAGTTTCAGTCCTCTAGACAGCAGTTTCTGTGGTTCAGGGGCTGAAGTCCCCGTACGTACACTCTCTGCACTGCACGAGTAACGGGGAAGGGAACGGGGGGGGGGGGGGCTCCAACCTGGGCCGAGCCAAGGTACAGCCAACACCAAAACATGGCCAAAGCTCGGCTATGTCAGGGGTCGGGCTCTGCTTCCAGACACAGCCTCGAGCGACCGGCACCGAGATGCCGGGGTCGGTCACCACCTCCTCAAACTCCGGGCAGGACAGCGTGGGACCCGGAGGCTGGGAGCCCACTCAGCGTGGGTGGGGGCTGGGCGACCGTCCCCTCACTCGGGAGCGCAGCTGCAGAAGGCGCCCTCCGCTGGGCTCACAGGTGAGAAGCGGCAGAGTCCAGACGGCAGCAGGGTGCAGCCACACCTTCCGGGACGCCCGCCCTGCCTCCCAGTGCACACAGCGCCCGAGTTCGGCTCGGCGGAGTCCCGGCCGCGGCCTCTAAAGCTCGCGGGCGGTCTCAGCAGACAAAGCCCGCGCCGCCCGCGGGGCCGCCCCCCGCCAGGGAAGGGAGTCCCGGGGCCGAGCGGGAACACAGGCAGCAGCCGCCGTCCCGGGAGGACGCTCACGAGGGCCGGCCCGAGACAATGAGGACAGGCCCGACGCTGCAGCGGGGCCGCGCGTCCTACTTACCCGGGCGCGGCAGCAGCGGCGGCGGCACGGCCCGGTCGGCCGAGGAAGTTAGAGCAAGTTCGGCAGCGCAGAGCGGGAGGGCGCGACTCGGGCCGTCCGAGCGGCGGGGGCGGGGCGCGGAGGGGCGGGGCGCGGAGGGGCGGGGCCGCGGCGGAGAAAAGAGGCGCAGCTTCGCTACGCCGCTCTGCCGCCCCACGCGTCTGGCCCACCCAGGCCCCCCCCCCGCCGCTGGCTCCGCCCCCCCACGCAGGCACCGCCCCATCACTCGCTCCTCCGCCCCCAGGACGGGCTCCCGCCGCTCACCCCTCCCCCTCTGTCCCCAACCCACACCCTCCCACATTGATCTCCCCGCCCTCTGCACGCCCCGCCCGTGCCCCGCCCCGCGGATCGTCGAGCCCCGCCCTGCCTGCCTGCCCTGGGTAAAGAAGCGGACTGCTGGCCCGCCCCTTTGTCCAGCTCTGGGCGATGCCCCGAGCGGGTTTTACCCGGCTCCGCCCTCTCTGTGGCTCCGAGGTGCAGCCTGAGCGTTTGGCCCAGTTAAGGCTGTGCAAATGTCCCTCCGGCCTTAGCCCCTGACCGTGTGGGAGCTGAGCCGGGGAGAAATGCGAGTTGCAAGATGCGTTGTCTCAAGGGATACTCGGGGTCACTGAGAGGTAGAAGAAGATTAGGAAAACGGCTGGTTTTAAGATGGAAGGCGTTCCTGCCTAGCGTTGGAAGCCAGAGGTGGGGGTAGTCTTCTAGAAAGAGGTGGTAGAGATTTCTTTACAGCCGAGCCATCTCGGTGCTAAAAATACCAAGCTTCCTTTGGATAGCCTGCTGAGATTTGTTCATCTCCTTTGTGCTGAGGAGATGGCTGGGCTAATTCTTGGAAGTGGAAGGCCACAAAGACAGGCAGGTAGATGTATGACGGTATCCACACCGCTGTGATGAAAGGAGCGACCTCGTCCCAGCCGCTGCCTGTCTATCTATAGAGCAAAGAACAACCTTTGTTCCTTCTTGGTAAACTCAAGAGGGTTTGGAAGAGCTGAGGGACAGGTCTGCTCCTCATGAGCAGCAAAATTAGCATGAGGCTGGAACCATGTTTCTACACACCCAGCCAACAGGTTAAGATCATTGTAAAGAGAAAAATCTAGAAATGTAGAGTGTTCCTTTCCACAGCTAGGAATTATTACCAAGGGGGGTTCAGCCTGTCTCTAAAATACCCCAGACCGACAGCTCAAGGAACTCCCTGGCAAGAAAACCTGTCCACGATGTCACCTCTAGCTGATCAAAATGTAAGAGTAGGTGTCTGATGTGAGAGCACCAGGCCTTGTGTTTCTGCTGGAGGCACTGCAGCTGAAACCTCTTCCTCCCCACAGTCACTTTGAATAGAAAAGACAAATCATTTCAAGTTGAAATCAATGCTGAGACAAAGACAAAGGCCTGGGTTAGAGAATAAGGGCATGGCCAGGGAAAGGTGAGAAGGTGATATTGAACTTGAAAGCAAAAGAATGAAGTTAGCCTTGGGGGAAAGTGGCCAGTAGCCCAGAAAGTACAGATTGAGAGCAGTAGGTGCCAAGGCCTTGAAAAGGCCACACACTGGAGATGTCAAGGAGCCGATAGAAAATTGGATAGCTATCATTGGAAGCCTGGGTATAAAGTTCTGGGGATGGAGAGACCAGGACACAAAAGGGCCTATGGGCTATGTCAAAGGATGGATTCTTTTGGTTAGGCCAGTGACGGGTTTATGGGAAAGACTAACATTCTGATTTGCTGTTGTGGGAAGAGTAAATGTAGTAGCTGTCAGGCAAAAATTAAAAGCAGGGACCCAATACTTGGCCATGATCTGAGCCAAGTATGAGGAAAGTTTGAACTAAAGTGATAGATGTGTTAAGATGAGAGATATTGTTTCAGATTTAAAACTGCTAAGATGGATATAGGAGGAGGGAATGTAGAAATGAAAGGGGTACTTTTCCAGTTTCTCCCAGTGAGTGGGAAACAGTGCCTCATTTGTTGAATGGGATGGCCTGGAGGAAAATGATTGCTTTCAGGAGGACCATTAGCAATCTCATTTTAACCATACTGACTCAAAGATGCCTATTAGACACCCAGGGCTATTGTTTAGTCACCAAGAGAACAGAAAGGTCTGGGGTAAAAGTGCATTTGGGGGATCATTGGGTAGTAAAGACCATAGGGGCTGAGAAGAGAGCCTAAAAGGGATGACAGGTAGATACAGAAGAGAATGGGAACCCAGGAAGTGACAGAGGTAGAAGAAAAGAGCAGTAGAAGAAAAGAAAAGGCTGAGAGGCCAGATGAGAACAAAGGACGCTATATGCCTATGGCCAAGACTGAGAAACCTATTTCCCCAAAGGAGTTAGCCGTGTTAGATGCTGCCTGGGGCTCAGGTAAGGTAAGGTTAGCAGCATGAAGCATTGGTTAACATGCTGAGGGCACTATTCCTGGTATAGTGGGATGGAAGCCAGATGGCAATACAAATAACCCAATAGGGAGCAGAGAACCATGAGTGGCACACTGGAGGCTTTGGTGGAGATAGTTAGGTATCTCTTCCTTTGGCTTTCATAGCATAATCTCTGATTCTATCTGGCCATTTACATGGCTTCCTGGAATAAAGGCAAATGTTTCTACTACGCATGCTCATGTGACTCAGCTCAGCCAATAAGAAGTGGAAGGATGCCAGGCAATGGTGGTCTACGCCTTTAACTCCAGCATTCCAGAGGCAGAGGTGGGTGGATCTCTGTGACTTCGAGACCAACCTGGCCTACAAGAGCTAGTTCCAGGAGAGACTCCAAAGCCACAGAGAAGCCCTGTCTTGAAAAATGAAAAAAAAAAAAAAAAAAAAAAAAAAAGAACAGTAGAAGAGTCTGTGTGCATATTATATTCTACACTGGCTTTGAAGGGAAGCAATGTGCCTTCCTTGGCCAGCATTCTTTCCAGTAATGTTCTGATGAAATCCATGGCTCCAGTAGCCAAGTGTGTTGAGAATGTCAAATGTCAATGAAACAAATTAGGATAAGTGGATTTCCAAGGTCTAGGTATTCACCTATTCTGAGCTATCTACCTATTTACCATGTAGAGGAAAGGAAGAACATTATATTGTTCCATTTACTTACTATTGCTTGTCACCATATGCAATTACATGTGTTTAGTTACCTATTTTGAGAAAACGCCTCTGAAGCCCTGACTGGCCTTAAACATGATATGTAGATCAGACTGGCCTCAAACTCAACCTGTCTCTGACCTCCCAGTGCTAGGGTTAAAGATACATGAAGCACACTATTTCTAACTTTAATTTGTGTTAGCCTATTGGGGTGGGAGTTAGGCTATGGGGAAAAGTAGAGGAGGAGTGATGATTCTGACCTGCAGATGAACAGAGGTGGGATATGGACACTCATGGAGGGATATGAAGTTACCTCCACTACTGTGAAGGAGAGGGTGGGAGGCAAGGAAGATGTTTCCAGGGAGGGGAGATGCTTATTCTCACCTGATGATTCCCTGGTTGTGTAGAAGGTTGTGTATGAAGGACAAGATGGGAAGAGAGTAAAACCAATCCTGTGAACCAAGAACTGGGGAACGTTAGGTCCTGAAGACTGAGCAGCCTCTAGGGACATTTCTCTCTGGGTCAGTTGGTCACAGTGCTACAAGATGTAAAGAGGATGAGATGTCAGCTTGGCACATCCCACCCTCAGTAGACCTCAACAGACAGGTAGATCCAACACTCACCTGCTAGCCTCAGGTACCTTATGAGATTCTTATAGCTACATGTCGTAGGTTCCCAGAGCACACAGGAATATATCTATTTCATTTTGCTCATTATAAAACAAAAGGAATTAGAATGAAGGTTGCCCTGTGTGGTAAAAGGGTGATTGACTTTGCGTCTGATAAAAGAGTTATATAGTGATTTACTTTGCAAGTTAGCTCTTCCATCTCTAATTGCCTAGAATCTGGCTGAATTATAGGGTTGACTACAAGCTTGACATGGATTACAGGGATGAGAAACAGGACTGGAAAGAAGAAAGTGAAGAAGCTGAGAGTTCTCCTCTCTTGCCCTTGCTATAAATACAACTTGGGGTAGAACTCGGTTTTCATCTTCCTCTGTCTTCTTCTGCAGTGCCCTGTCCTGAGGCTGCTGTGGCTATCCTGGACCTACTTTACAGAACCTGTGTGCACAAGCAGGACGGACTGGTGGTGCCTTGGATCGAAGAGGCATTTGGTGACCCGCTCTCCTAATTCATAACTTCCTAACCTTAAGCAAACTGTGTCACATCTCTGAGCCCTAGTGTTCCTCCCTATAAGATCAAAACCACAGAAATGTCTACCTCATAGTCTCAATATATGAAGTTACCATGGCTGCAAATATAGTTTAGTGGCAGAATACTTGCCTACCATGCATTAAACCCTGAGTTCAGTCCCCAACGCTACCACAAACAAAGTTTACAGAGCTTTGAAAAACATTGGGAACACTATAAAGAAATCTTTTGCCTATACATCATGTCTTATTAGGACCAAACTCTCAGCTCTATTTACAGTACTGAGTACTTTTTGGTGGCAAGCATGAGGACCCCACTTAAACTACTTTAGACAAATAAAACACATGGAGGATGTAACATGCAGGCTATTGACAGCATTGGAAGAGCTTGAAACCAGAATTACTTTAGAAATTCAAGGTGAATGACCTTGGGGCTGGTATGAATAAATCCAAGAGAGGATTATAATTCATCCATCTCTGGTCACATGCCACTCTTGAACCAATCACTGTGAATTAGATGGGTTACCATATTTGAACAAAGTCTTGCCGGTGTCCAAGCAAATGGTGCCTGGCACAGGGGCTGTGTATACAGGATACACATCATAATTCCTGATAGAGTCTGGTCTATCAGATATCCTGAGGTCCTGGACACTATCTTATTTGTACTTTCAGAAGCTCTCTACAGCTGAAGCAGGAAGAGTAGCTCACAAGAAACAAAACTGAATACAGATGGTTCTAAAGGAAACTACTGCAGCAGTTTAGGAGAAAGATGAAGAGGAAGTGGAAAGAAGTGGGCAGAATACATTTAGGAGACAGAACTAATAGAGACCATTTGCATAGGAAAGTGAGTAATAAGATGATGCCATATTCTTCTGCTTGGAGAGTGGCACTAGTTAGTAGGTGACTGTGTAGTTCTCGTTCTCTCTCTTTCTCTCTCCCTCTCCCTCTCCTTCCCTCCCTCCCTCCCCCACAAAGTGTGTGTGTGTGTGTGTGTGTGTGTGTGTGTGTGTGTGTGTGTGTGTGTGTGTGGTTGTGGTAAGAAGTGATGACTTAAAGCTTTTCCATTTGAAGTGTTCCTTGAACAGAGGAGAGCAGCCCATTGCTCTATAGAGTTTAGAAGAGATAACTCAGCAGATGTATAAATTTTGGAGTTTTGTATCAGTTGGGGAATTATGCTCACTTCTTTCTATGTACCTGTGTCTTAAGGTTTTCATTACTGCTGTGAATAGACACCGTGACCCCAGCAACTATTTTTTTTTTTTTTTTTTTTTTTTTGAGATAGGGTTTCTCTACAGCTCTGGCTCTGTAGACCAAGCTGGCCTTGAACTCACAGAGATCCTCGTGCTTCTGCCTCCCAAGTGCTGGGATTACAGGCATGCACCACCACTGCAAGTCTTATAAAGGAAACATTTAATTAGGGTGTCTTGCTTACAGTTGCAGAGGTTCAGTCCATTATGACCATAAAGGGAAGCATGGATGTGTGCAGGCAGACATGGTGACATGGTGCTGGAGCTGACAGTCTTTACAATCTTGACTCAGAGGCGACAGAAGTTCACTGACTGTCACACTAAGAGAAGCTTGAACAAAAGACACATCAAAGCCCACCCCCACAGTTACACACTTCCTCCAAGAAGGCCACACCTCCTAATAGTTCCACTACCTTTGGGGGGCATTTTTTTTTCAAACCATCTCATGTGTGTATATGCCTGCATATGTAGGTACATGTATGTATATACATGTGTTAAGTTGATGCCAGAGGACAACCCTGTGTGTTGTTTTTATTCAGATACCACCCACGTTGGTTTTGAAATTGGGTCTTCCATTGACCTTTGGCTCTCTGATTAGGCAAGCCCCAGATATTAACTTATCTCTGCCACCCTAGCACTGGGATTATAAACCTTTGCCACCATGTCTAGATGTTCCCCAGACCCAGAACTATTCTTCCTTCTTGTACCAATAACTGAGCAACTAACTAAATTGATTTTGTTGCTGGTGGTCACTGCAGTTGTTAAAAGCAACTCTTTGATGATGCACTGAGCCCTCTAAAGGTAAACAGAGCTGCTCAACATCTCTGCAATGTCACTCTGGTTACAGATCAACCCAGCTGGTCTGTTCTGGCCCTGGACAATGGGCAGACTTCATCCTCAGAGTCAACTCCAGGACATAAACTGGTTACTCCAGCTCTAGCTTCTCAGCTTAAAGGAGAAAGAGAAAAGACAGGGCTGCTCCTGTCTCCGGAAAGCAGGAATTTCCACAGAAAGCCCCAGACAACTACCTGTGTGTCATTGACCAAGAGTGGTTATGCGGCAAGAGTGGTTATGTTCCAAAACACAACAGGTGACCATGAAAAAGGGAGAAGGATCAATGACAAAATCTAGAGTACATAGAGAAATGAGAGAGGCCTGGTGAAAAAGGAAGAGTGGCTATGGAGGTAGGAAGGAGCCAGAAGGATGATCTGTCTGAAAGGCACAAGGAAATTTCGGGCAGGTGAGATTTACTCTAGAAATGCTAGTGAGACAGGCTGCAAAGAGCATGGTGGCTAGGGTGGGTGACAGAGCTGCGTCAGTGGAGTAGGTGATTGGGGTCCGTGAGAAGTTCCCAAAAGACCACCAGTCATGATGCAATCAGCAAGAGCATTTTTTTAAATTATACCACATGCATGTGGGGTCCCGCACACCTGTACAAAATGGTGACAAGACCTTGAGAAAGTCAAAAGCAGTGGACCGTTCTACTTAGGATTGACTTATACAAGCAGCAATCATATTGGTACTTTTCTTTCCTCTTCTTTTCTTTTTTCTTTTCTTTTCTTTTTTTTTTTTTTACTTCTTTCTTCCTTCCTTCCTTTCTTTCTTTCTTCCTTCCTTCCTTTCTTTCTTTGAGACAGGGTTTCTCTGTGGTTTTGGAGGCATGTCCTGGAACTAGCTCTTGTAGAGCAGGCTGGTCTTGAACTCATAACGATCCACCTGCCTCTGCCTCTTGAGTGCTGAGATTAAAGGCATGCAACACTACTGCCTGGCTTTTTTTTTTTTTTTAATTAGTACATTTCTAATTGGTTAGGGCTACCTGGAGTGGGCTGAGGCTGTAGTGTTTCCATTCTTGAACAATCCTGGGCTTTGTCCTTATTTGGTAATCACCTGTGGAGTGGGAAAGGGTTTGGCCCAGGCCTAGTACTATAAGAACTGAGGCCTAGTTCTTAAGTGAGTTACTAGGGCCTGGTCATGATATTTGTATGGCCATCTCATTAAGCCAGTTCACAGTAGGCAATGCAAGAGACATTAGCTGGAAAACGTGTTTTGAAAAGTGAAGGGACTAGCCTATTTGAACTTGTGGCTCTGGCAGACCTTGCCCTTTTCCCCATCCCCCCTGCCTTGATAAAAACTCTTAGATTACATTCCTAAAGCTAGCCACCAAGGTCTATTCCGTTATTTGGCCACTTCCTCCTGAGGCTGACTAGTAAAGTCCAGCAGTCAAACCCCCCTTTGGTTCATGCCCAGTTAAAATTAAACATCTCATCCTAACACGGGGTTTCTTTTCCCCTTTACCTTTATAAACCACCATTTGCCTATGTGCCATGCCTGTCTCCTCTCTATCCAGAGGCTGTCTTTTGTCTCTCTGGGACAAATATCCCGGCCCTTTCCCCTGCCCCCTTCCCCTTCACCATTGTCCCTTATCTCCTTCACCACCACACCCTAGCCCATTCTGACACAGACCTTCCCTTTTTTCTCTTCTTAAGAATGACATCTGCAAGGTCATTTGCTGCTGTTTTTCTGCCTGAGTCAGAAAACAGCCACTTTAACTTTTCTTCCCCCCTTAATAAAGGATCTATGTGAAAACAGGTGTTTGGGTGTGGTTTGTGCCTGATCTGGGGTCTAGACTCCTGCTGTGTGGGAGTCTCCTTCAAAAAGAAGGTGATGGATATGTATAAATGCATAGGCGATGAAGGGCGGGGCAAAAGAGGAGAGTGAAGAATGTGTGGGGAAAGACACAGAGGATGCTTCTGGGGAAAGGTGGGAAGGGAGGGGATTTTGAATAAGAGGGTAGCCACAGACTGAAAGACCGCTGGGCTTTCCTGGAGCCTGGAGGAAGGGACAGGGATGAAGATGCAGGTGTCAGTGGTTAGGTTCCTTGGAAGGCAGAGGAAGAGTGGTCATCCACTGAAGGTAGTCAACAAAATCCAAACATATCAGAGAAACTGAGGCAAGAAAGAGATACACTTCTGAGAACAGGCAGGCAAGAAGATTTAGGGAAGCCTGGCTGAGATGGATATTTGGATCCAGAGAGGCATCCATGCCAGGACATGTGGCCTGTTTCAGCAGCACTCAGCAGCTGGTGTCAGCAAACTGCAGAGAGCATGGATAGTAGAGGCTAACCAAGGTCTGGGGTTTGCCAAAAGGGCATTGTAACAGGAAAACAAAAGAACAGGTCCAGCAACATTCCCAGTGTGGTTCTTGGGATTAAACTGGGGTCCTTCTAGTTACATGGCAAGAATTTTACTAATTTAGCTATCCCCAGACTAGGAAGCCCACATAGTGAGTATTGGCTAGTGGGAAGGATTCGCAGTAGGGGCTGGTAAACTGGGAGAAAAGAAGAGGGATGTGGCAGGAGGATAGTCGGTATGGTGATATGAGGCTCAGGTCACGCAGAGGCTGGTTCCCGTGGGAGAGGATGACTAAGAAGAGTTAAAGGAGGAGGTCAGTGGTGTTAGGATGAGGAGGTAAAAGCAAGAGACTGGTTTCAGTGGCAGTTACCTCACCAGTGTGTGCAGATGACAATTGCCAAGGGTCAACGGTTTCCAAAGCCCTTTCACTCCAAGACCAATTTTGAATTGGTGTTGCCTTTCTTATACTAAGAGTCCATGAAGAAAATGAGAATAAATGAGAAACTTGTTTCTTACTATTTCTATTTATTCTAAAATGATCTTACACAAAAACACAAAACATCCAAGCAGCTCCTTTTTGTTGTTTTTTTGTTTTGTTTTCTTAAAAGATAGGGTTTCCGTGTAACAGCCCTAGTTTCCCTGGTACATTACATTGCAGACCTCGAATTTGCAGAGATCCACCAGCCTCTGCCTCTGGAGTGCTGGGGTCAAAGGAGTATGCCGTCATCGCCTGGCTGATCCAAGTACCTCTTATTTTCTTATTGATGGATAACTGCAGCCTTAGCTATGGGACTTCTGCACTCTCGCGGTGCTCCCTACAAGTCAGAAAGAGTGGTTATAGACTATATGGGAGCATAGGACACAGAGAAACATGCTGTAATGGTAGAGAGTGGAAGAATACTAACACGTGGTGGTGGTGACAAGTAGACCCATTATCTCTCATCCCTGCAAACTCTGGGTAGGGGAAAGCAGAAGCTTGCTCATTAGGCAGTCTCTCAGTATCCTTCTAGGACTATCTTTGGCCCAACCACAGTTTACTTCAAGTGGAAGAATATGGTTTAAAACAACAACAAAATGTCGGAGGAGATCATATAAAATGCCATAGGGAGAAAGGTTAAACGGAAGGGCCTAGGAGTCAGACTTCCTACCTAAGTCCTAATTATGATCCTAAAAGGCTGCGCTCCTTCAAGACGGAGTCATTTGTGTACACTCATGGAACTATGGGACATTCTCAGATGTGAAAGCCACTGGACAGGGTAAAGCATGTTATACTTCCAACTGTCTCATGTGTCAGGACTTTCCAAATTTCGGCATCAGTAGGATAAATGTGGAAAGGAGGCTCTGAGGAGTCATCCAGCCCACAAGTGGTAGAATGAGGACTGCCAGCTCTATGAAATGGAGAATCCTCAGTCTCATCTTCAGGGATTTGAAGAGCTCCATGTTCAGACCCTGCCTGAAGGAGAGGCCTAGGAAGCATCCCTGCTCCCTAGAGGAGAAGGAGGCTCACCCTGAATCACTCCAAGCAAAGAAGGGTACAGAGGGATGTTCCAGACATCACAGGTGTCCTCTGTCCCTCTCACAAATAGAGGATGGGGCATAGCTGTTCTCTTGGGACAATCCCTTAGGGAGCAGTATAGGCCAATATAGGCTAGCAGCAGATTTCTTGTGTGCACACTGCCACCTAGGGGCCATTCTCCAAATCTCTGGATTTGTCAGGTTGTGTGTGTGTGTGTGTGTGTGTGTGTGTGTGTGTGTGTGTGTGTGTGTGTGTGCGCGCGCGCGCACACACGCACGCGCAGGCGCACGCAGCACACTTTCCCACAGGGTGGTGGTGGTGGTGGTGTCTTTACACTGTGTGTGTTTTTCTGACATTGTTGATGTCTCTTACTCTCAAGAGCACCCACTTTCTGGATTTCTGTTCTGCTTATCCACTCAGGACTACAATTCCTCCCTGTCCCTGGACATGCTACTCTTCCCAGATACAGCACGCCATCTTCACAAAGCTGTGCTCTCAGGTTCCTGTACATTTAGATAACTTTTATGAACCTGACCAGGCTGTATCTTCCATTGACAGACTTGATCTCTTTCCCACCATCTATAATCCCCCTCCTCCATCTTTAGAACAAAAACCTGATCACCTCTCTCTCTTACCTAATATGAACATGTTCCTGTGTTCTACAAATGCTGACCAGATCTGACCTCAGAATGGGTTGCAGCAACCACATTCAGACTACAAGTCTTCCTCACATTCTATAACCTAGGGCCAACACCTCCCAGGTAGTGGTTGCACAGAGAGACCTAACGTTTGAATTTGGTCACTCACTTGGAATTATGGTGGGAGAAGGAAGCACTCCACCCAAGTCTCTTCTCCAGTCACTCAGCCATACCCACTGTCAACTTGTCCTCTTCCCTCTGCTTAAGAGATGAGGAGGTAGAAAGCCTTGTGGGAAAACCCCATAGCAAGGCCCTTGATGGGTCTTGGAAGGGTCAGGTCTAATGCTGTCCCATGTCACCCACTCCCCATTGTTGCTCTGACATTGTTAGTCTCTGTTTTCACTACTCCCACATCATCTGGCCACGTTCTCCTTTGAGATCACGCCAGACTTTGCCCATTACTTCCTTCGAGGGTCTTTGCTCTCTGCTCCCTGTTCTTTGCCATCTTAAAACAAGTGGTGATCCTCTCCTCAGCCTGAAGCATTTGTGTTCTTTCTTGGACAAAGTGTTCTTTGTTGGGGGTGAGGGGTGAGAATAAAATTGTACATCAGGCTGTCCTCAAACTTGCAGCAATCCATTGCCTCAGAGACCCAAGTGCTATGGTAAGATTACAGGCAGGAGCCTCTACTCCCACTTCAAGACCTTTTTGTGTGGATCTTGAAGGCAACTGGCTAGCCTGTAAGCACTTGATATGAGGTTCAAGGTCCATCACAATTCCAGTCTCTGTAACCTGAGAGGAGAACATGTAACTTAGAATGTGTGTGTGTGTGTGTGTGTGTGTGTGTGTGTGTGTGTGTGTATGTGTGTGTGTGTGCGTATTTGTGTGTAGGCTAGAGGTCAATGTTCAACATCTTCCTCAATTGCTGTCACTTTTTTCTTTTAGGAAGCAGGGGAACAAGGTGGTGTGAAGGAGATGTACTCCATAGTCTCCAGTTTTTGAACCTTTGTTCTTTAGTTGGTCCTGCTGTTTGGGTAGGTGAAAGAGGTATGGCCTTGCTGGAGGAAGTATTCTCCCCTAGGGCCTTCAACCTATCTACACACAGGCTCTTGGGCTTGATACCAATGTCAAGTATGGGATTTCATATTGTAGACTGGGACTTAAAGCCAATCAAAAAGTATTTGATTACCCCCACAATACCTGTGCAACTGTAGGTCAGCCATCATCACTGTGGCCACAAGGTCAACTGTTAGGTAGGACTGAAGATTACTTCTCTCCTCTGGAAGTGTGCATTGTACGTTCCTGCACCATGGATGCGAGGCAGTAGGGATGAAGCACCCAGGTCACTACCAGCTTGGTTTCTCCGTGTTCTATGACTCAAGTATATGGTGTCTTCAGCAAATGGGTCTTATTGTCAGGTTCTGGAGGGTCAACAGAAGCAATGGCAATAGTCTATAATGTCTGGGGGTGTCTTGGGAGGTCACTGACCAACCACTTTAAAGGAAGTGAGTAATTCATGGAACTGGACTTTTTATTCGATAGCTTGTAGTATATAGTAAAAGAGTATTTTATTAACTTTATAAAAAGAGTGTCCAAAACTGAGGGAGTAGGGAAACTGGGAGGAATTATAAAGAGAAGTTTAGGGGGTGAATATATTCAAAATAAGTTATATTAAATTCTCAAACAATTAAAGTTATGAAAGAAACAAAAAAAATGAAAACATCAAGTTTGCAAGAATCAGGAATCATCCTGAGTGAGGTAAATCAGACCCAGAAAGACAAATATTACATGGTTTTAAAAAATCATATATGGATGCTGATTTGAATTTTTAGATGGTATGTTTTATTTGGAATACATAGAGTTTAGGGAGCTAGTGAGGGGTCTTGAGGGTGTCTTTTAAGGGACATGAGACAACATGCAGTGATATAATGAGGAAAATGAGAACAATGGAAAAGGAAGGGCAGGGAAGAGAAGGGCATACAGAGAAGGCTAATTAACATTTCAGCATGAAAACACTACTGTAAAAGCATCTGAAAATAGAAACATATGCATAAATAAAAAGTTTAAATGAAGTTATCCTGTGGCTGGGGGGCAGTCAGTGTTTGATTTTTAGAGTTGTTTCTTGCTATTTAAAATGTAGTATTGCTGTGTACATGCACATGGGTGTGTGTGCGGTGTCTGGAGGACACTTTCAGGAGTCTATTTTTAACATCCACCCTGTTGGAGCAGGGTCTTTCTTGTTTTTACCATACTGGGTACTCTAGGCTAGTTGACCCATGAACTCTGGGAGGTTTTCCTGTCTTCACCTTCCACCTTGCTGTTGGAGTGCTAGGTTAAGATGTGCATTTTTGACCAGCGTTGGTGGCACACACCTCCCAGAACTTGGGAGGCAGAGGCAGGCCAATAGATCTCTGTGAGTTCTAGACCAGCCTGGTCTACAAGTCTAGTTCCAGGACAGCCTCCAAAGCCACAGAGAAACTCTGTCTTAAAAACCCAAAACCCAAAAGCAAAAAAAAAAAAAAAAAAAAAAAAAAGTGGTGGGAGATAGGAAGGCAAGGTAGGTGGGACTAGGAGACAAGGAAGATTCTGGTAGATGTAGTATGGGAGAGTCAAGATATAAGGATTTGAGAAGGTCCGGCCCCTCTCTCCAGTAAGATAAGACCACATGGAAATACTTAGATTAATAAAAATGCGTTAATATTTAAGACAGACCTAGCCAATAAGAAACTCTAGTAACAGGCCAATGGCTTTATATATAATATAGCGTCTTTGTGTGTTAATTGGGGCTGAAGTGGCTGTGGGACCAGGCTGGCAGGAAAACTGCCCATAACAGATGTGCAGCATTATTGTATCTGGCTTTTCATGTGGGCTCTGGGAATCAAACTCATGTCGTAATGCTTGAATGGTGTGGTGATTTGAGACAGGCACTATTAGGAGAAAAGGCCTTGCTCAAGTAGGTATGGTCTTGTTGGATGAAATGTGTCAGCATGGGAGTGGGCTTTGAGATGTCCTATGTTTAGGCTCAGTCTGACACTCAGACCCCTTCCTGTTGCCTGCAAGATGCAGGAGTCTCAGCCATTTCTCCAGCATCAGGTTTGTGTGCACACCACCTCACTCCCCACCATGATGATAATGAACTAAACACTAAAACTGTAAGCCGCCACCTCAATCAAATGCTTTCCTTTGTAAGAGTTGTTCCAGTCATGGTGTCTCTTTCACAGCAATAGAAACCCTAAGTAGGACATATGGAAAACATTTTTACCCTAAGCCATCTAGTCAGCTCCCAATTTGATTTTTTATATAGCAATCTACCTGGGATCTGTTATGATAAAGTGAAGAACCTTGGTGGATTCCAAGGCAGGGGAACGTGACACTGCGGATGGGTGGGTGGGTGGGTGAGGAATGGTGGGGTAGGTGGTGGGGGTGTTGGGTTTATGGACAAACATGCCAGGCAGACAGAGCTTAAATGAGAAGTTTTATTAAAAAGGGAGGGGGGAGAAGGAAAGAGAAAAGAGGTAAAGAGACGCTGACATGGGGGGAGGGGGCACGCGGCGGGAAGGGGAGGGGGCCAGAGGCAAGAGGATAGAAGAGGGAAACAGGAAAAGTCCTGTCTGCCCATGGGGAACAGCTGGAAAGAGCACAAGTGTGCAGGGGTCCCGGTGGGGTTTTCTTATAAAGGGTCCTTTGCACCTGCATGCAGACTGTGTAGTGATGTAGCAGCCATGGAACCCTAGGCTGTCCAGGGTACTGCCTGAGTGAAGTCTGCCAGGTGATGGGGGCTGGCCAGCATAATGCCTGAATCCTTACAGGGTCTGATAAAATGTTTTCAGGTAAAAGGAGCTTTAAGTGGGAAGACGCCCTGACATAGATGATCATGGGCAGTCTAAATGGGTGTGGCATAGCTGTGTTCCCGGCAGGGGACAGTGAAGAGCAGCATGTGAGCATATACAGTGTGTCCCTCCTGCTCCTAAGACTGCTGACACCAAGACATAAGAGCGCTGGCGGTGTGGATGTGCATGCAAGCACTTGTGTGCATGTTTAGTGGGTGCACCGATGCAGTCTTGCAATGGTGATGCTGTTGTTTTTGATATTTAAAGGAGCTTAGAGCATTGATGAATCGGAAAGTCCACTGAGTTAAAATGATAGACCCCCGATGTATTAACTCTAGAAGGCATACGTGAATGTCGCAGGGCTGTGAACTGTTTCTGTTTTTGCTTCATTAGAGGTTAGTAAAATGTGGAGGTAGCTATGTCACTCAGTGGGCACAGAACCCCACAGAAGGTGCTGGGAACCAGGCCAGCAAGCAGTCCTGAACGTTCTGCCCCGGGGTGATGGGAGGTAGGTCTTGTGTTCTCTGCACAGCCCAGTGGGGCAGGGGAAGGGATGTCTTCCTGCACTGGGGCCTTTTAGGCCCCACCCCATGCAGCCTAGTAGTTTGCCTCAAGGCTCTTATGAGACACAAAAGCTGGAAAGGAAGCAAGAGTCAGATAAGGGGAGTCTAGCCTCTGCCTGGCAGACTTCAAAAGCTCCCAACTCAAAGGGCAAGTGGCACCCCTTGCCTTAGGAACTGGCTGGGCCTCACTTTCCAGACCCTCCCTCTAGGTATACCTTGATTTCCAGTCCGTCCCTCAGTGCCCCACCCTGCCTGAAGAACTCCAGCGTCCCCGACTTCTGTTCTGTTTGAGCCGTACTGGAGGCAGGCTCCTGGCAGCAGAACGTCCTCCTGTCTCCGTAACAAGCTAAAGCTGAGCATGGTCTGGAAGAATGGCCAGGGCCACCTGGGTCCGCAGACTCAGGAAGCCTGGCGCTCGCAGACCCTTATCTGGATTTGTGTTCTTTTCCAGACCTCTGCTCATGCTGCCCACAGGGTTGTTCAGGCTCCTCAAACCATATGGATTTTCCGCAGTTCATGTGCCCTGTGTTTCACACCACATCTATCTATAACCCTCTCTGAGGGGGCTGAAGGAAAACAAGCAAACTCCTTGTCAGTGAACCAGGCAGAAGGTTTACTGAGCACATAATTTGCTAGTATTTGCTCTAGCTTTGTTCAAAATGTGTGGCTAGTTAATACATCCATATGGAACAAGTTATAAACGTACAAGAGAATATTAAGTGGAACATTCTCCTCCCACCCATGTCCCCGCTACTAGCACTTGTCCTAGAGACAAATGCTATTACTGGGTTTTCATGTACTTTTTTTCTGTACATGTATTAGGGCACACACAGTTGGCTTCATTTGAAATTCATTCTTTGGGAGGAAGGAAGAGAGAGAGGGGATAAACTATAACCACCGAAGTATACGAGGCCAAAGACATTTATGGGGAAAGACTACATTTCTGGGGGTAGGGGTGAAGCCTAGAGACCCTGACTCCAGAGAGAGATTCGCAAGGGTGGGGCAAAGGGAGAAAAGGGGGGAGGAGGAAGGAAGGGATGGAAGAAGGAGGGGTGGATTTTCTTGCTATTCTTGCAGTTAACTACATCCCGAGTCTTGTCCTGTAGGCTGTGAGCAAAAGTGAGGTGTGCAATTTCCAATTGGGCCTTAAGGGGAAAAGGTACCGCCTCTACATCAGCTCTGGTGAACTATGGGGATCTTTCAGACAGAAAATATAAACTAAGGATGGTGTGGTAACAGTACAGACAAAACTAGTCCCTGACCTTCTCAGCCTGGGTTGCTACATACAGATTATTACATACAAGAGAAGTAAATATCAATCTTGTTTAACCCTAGCTAACAATATATAGGTAGATATAGACAAATTACATGGAATTCTGTACACTTCAGTTTCTAATACACCAATTGGACTTGTCAACATAGTTAGTACTGCAAATACCTTATAGACCAGCCTATATGCCTATATCCCTATATGACTATATGCCTATAGTCCCAGCTATTTGGACACTGAGACAGGAGGATTACCTGTGTCCAAGAGTTTATGGCCAACTTGAGCAACATAGCAAGACATACCCAAAACACACCCAAATATGTTGATACATGATATATTTACTGAACATTGTGGAACATGCCTTTAATCCCAGCACTTGGGAAGCAGAGGTAGGCAGATCTCTGTGAATTTGAGGATAGCCTAGCTTACATAGTGAGTTCCAGGACACCCAGGGTTATATGGAGAGACCCTCTCTCAAAACAAAACAAATGACCAACAAACAAACAAAAACTGCTTTTAATGATTGCTATATGTTATTTGGCATTAGTGGATATCTGTGTTGATATGGATTTAATTTGTACATATATAATGACATGTAATAATTATGAATGAAATTGGGTAGTCTTATAAACTTAAGATCTAAATTTATATCCTGTTTTCTTAAGTTCTATTCATATCTCTGCCCAATTGAGTTGTTAGCCAAAAACAAAACAAAGCAAACAACAACAAAACAAAACCTCAAACTTTTGCGTTTTGAAAGCAGCGTTAGGTTCACAATAAAACTGAGTGGAAGGGACAGACTTCTCTATGTACCCCCAACCTCATTCCTGCACAGCTTCCCCTGTTATTGATATCCTGTGCCTAGGTTTGTTACAATCCGTGGCCCTCCATTGGCAGGTAAAAACTACCAATGCAATGAGCTCCAAGTCAATAAGAAACCCTGTCTCAAAAGAGATGGGTGGTGTTCCCAAGGATGATTCCCTCAGGTGTCCTCTGGAAAGCCACACACACGCATATTCACACCTGCATGCACATACCCACACAACTATTTTAGAAATTATTAGTGTATCTCAGACTGAAATTCTTTTTAAAACATTTATAAATTAATAACCATGTATATTAACAGGATTATGTAATGTTTGAACTATTTCCTTCTTGTAGAAATAGCCAACCTAATTAACATATCTGTCACTCTATAGGAAGTCCAAAATTTGCTTTGCTATGTTGTTGCTATTTTGGAACATATCTATAAAGTCCTTGCTGGCCTGGAACTTCCTGTACACCAGCCTTGCTTCTAAATAGTGGCCATACTTCTGCCCTTGCTGCTTAATTACTGGGGTTATAGGTGTGGACCATGTCCAAAAGAAGCCATGGCTTTTAAAGTAAGCATTATTTTGATAACAGTCAACTTAACAGACAACTTCTACTGTCTTGATCTTTAAAATGTTTACTAAAAAAGTGAAAGACAAGGCAGCCTATAACACATATTTCACCTACAGCTACTACCAAATTAGCTGCATTTTACCATACTGTAAAAATACATTGCAATAAATATTCACTTACTAGTAGAAACTAGTGTATCTAAAAATGACACATAGTTGAACACATCTTTAAACTATACAGTCTCATGTCAATATACATTTAAATACACACTTGACATATATATTCCCATCAATGCTAGACATGACTGTGTATATTCAACTACACAAATCGTTAATTTTTTAGAACCCTCAGTTTGGAAGTTGAAAAGCAAGATGAATGGAGTATTAGGAAGACACAAATGCTACATACAGTTTGTATCTGTGAGCACATTATAAAAATGTGGGGGATGCTAGGAAGAGTTCCTTTCAGAGATGACTTCTGAAATTTCAAGTATTATCCTATCTGAAAAGTCAGAGCTTTTCATGAGAAAAGCAAGCTAAATAATGAATTTATTCCATCTCAAATAATCTAAAAAAAAATCATGGATTTTGTGTGATTAGTTGCTAACAGGTATGAAGAGGTTAATACCAACAGTTCAATGAAAATTGCCTGATTTACCTTCTAGAATTTCCTTAGCTTCTTAGAAACTATGATTTAAAAATTATGTGTTTATTATTTTATCATTATCATTAGTGTGTGTATCTGTGGATGGGAATGCACACATACAGGTAATTGTGTGGAATTGGTTCTCTCCTTATATAGATTCTGGGAAATGAAGTTAGGTCATCATGCTTGTGTGGCAAGTGTTTTTAGGCTCTGAGCCATTTTGACAGCCCTAGTTTTGTGTTTTTGAGACACACTATGTGGCCTGCTTGGACTTGAACTCAAAACCTGAACACCCCAGCCTCTCTAATGCTGAGATGATAGGCACATGCCAACAACTATGCAGGGCTTTCCCCCTTCCTTTCATGTTTTCTGAGGAAAAATTGGATGCAATTCTTTGCTCTTTTATAAGTGTTTTTCCTTCTGTGACTTCTTTCAAGATTGTTTGCAGTTTGGGTATGATGTACTGTTAGGATGTGACTTTGAAATGTACCCCACAGACTCAAATGGGATCCTTCAAAGTTGGGCCTGGCTGATGGAAGTAGTGCAAACCTTTGACGAGTATTGCTGGATATTCTCTACTTTCTGGTAGACCAGCACTTGAGGAATCCCTGCCACATGCTCCCACCACAATGGCTAGAAATGTCCCCATTAAATCTTTCCCGCAATGATGAATCCAAATCCCTCTGAAATAAGAGCCCAGATAACCTTTCCCCCCATAGTCATTTCTGTCAGGTATCTTGGCCACAGTAACACAAACAAAAGTAACTATGATAACGTACCTGGGTGCATATGATAGTGTGTGTGTGTGTGTGTGTGTGTGTGTGTAAAAACATCTGTCCTGTTTGGCATTCTCTGAAATCAGATCTACAGTTTATCATCCTTATTATTTTAAATTCTCATCCCCTCTTACCTCTAGTATTTCTTCTTTTGCTACCTAGTCTTCTCAGAGTTTGCTGTTATCTTTTGTAGTGACTCAGTTTTTGTATTCTTTTTTGCCTTCTAGTTTTCCTTCCTCCTTTCATTACTTTTCTAAAGTTTTCTGTCATTAGCACATCTTTCATTCCCTCTTAGGATTTCCATGTCTATTTTAGCCATTGAACATTAGCACATTAATGACTTTTTATTTAATTTACTGATTTACTCTACCATTTATCTCATTTATCATCTATCTATCTATCTATCTATCTATCTATCATCATCATCTATCATTTCTCTATCTAAATATCTATCTCCTACCTATCTATTTTCCTGTCTATCTAGATCTATCTGTCATGCATCCCTAGCTGCCCTTAAACCTTGTCTACTCAAGGATGACTATGAACATTGATTCTCCTACCTCTACCTCCTGAGTTCTTGGATTTCAGATATTTCTAGTTTATGTGATGCTGGGGATCAAACCCAGGGCTTCATGCTTGCTAGGCAAGTGCTCTATTAAGTGAGTCACATCCCAGCCCCAGTTCTCAGTCTGATCACATCAGCACCTCTCATGTCTGAATCTGGTGGTGATGCTTGCTCTGTGCTCAAATTGTGTTTTGGACCTCATGTTTGTTTTTTTTTTTTTTTTTGTTTTGTTTTTTTCTGATAGTTGGGCTTGATGTACCAGATAAAAAGGGCACCTATAAATTGCTCTTTTGTGATATAGTGATAAAATTTAGTAGTAGTAGGAAGAGGAGGCATTCTTAATCCAGTGACTAATCCTTAATTTTTCAGGAAGCTTGTACTTCTGGAATGTGACCTTCACAAGGGTTTTTTTTTTTTTTTTTTTTTTTTTTCTTTTCTTTTCCCTCCTTTGGTGGGTCATGTTTGCTAAAATGGGTTGGATTTGGACATTTCACTCCCCACCTTGTCAGATAGGCTTTGATAAAATTCCAGCAGGTTTAAACGGTTTATTCCTTCTGTGGGAAGCAGGTTCATTGTGACCTGCTCACTAACTTGCCTGACACAAAACATGCAAAACAAAGTCCATGAATCAAGTTTATTATTTACAGAGAAGTAGTAGGAAACAATGGAAGACTAGGATTCATTATGAGCAGGTCCTACAAGGCTTGGCAAGGCTAAGGGTAGGTAGTGTTTTGTCTCGTGGTGCCTCACCTGCATTGCAGCCAACTCAACCCGGGGAATTATGTCTCATAGCAAAGTGGCTGACTAATTGGGCTAGAGAATTAATATCCCTTTTGCAGGTGTGGTAGGAAAAGGAGTCCCTATCTGTTCTTCCCAGTTCCTCCTTATTTCAAGATCTCAAGATGCTTAGCAGGTCCAAAGAAACAAAGAGTAGGAAACTGAGTGTTCTAAGTCACATGGAGCATGGTCTTCTAGCCTCTTTCCTTGACCTGAATAACCCACCTTAGAAAAGCTGGCCTTTTCTTTTAAAAATCTTTTGAAATCTTGTATGTGCATGCTCACATGCCTGGGCTGTCTAAGTGGGGCCAGAGTGTGTGTGTGTGTGTGTGTAGGCCAGAGGCTCAACTCCATGGCCTTCCCCATTGTTTGAGACCGCATTTCTTTTGTTGTTGGCTGCTCATATAGCCAGGTTAGCTGTTCCTTTCTGGGGGAGAACTGGCATCGAGGTGTGTGCTACCATTCTCAGTGTTAGTTGAGTTCTAGTGATGCAAACTCAGGTCTTCACATTTGTGCAGTGAGTTGTTTACCCACTGAGCCATGTCTCTAGCCCAGTAGTCTGTTTCATGCCCACACCAGGCTCTCAGGATGTGGAGGCAGAAATTAGTGTCACTTGATTTGTCACATCTTGATATAATCTCAGTGGAAGACAGGAAGGCATGATACACCTTAGTCCAGGAAGATCACAACCATAGAACTTCCTGTTCACATGGTGACCCAGTTCCATCAGTAATTTAGAGAACTCACTGCCAAGGAAGCAAAGAATCTTGTGGGGTTTCCACTGTGGTCGACCTGCCTCTGTGTCTCCTCCATTTCTACCTCTGTGGTACCCCAGGTGTTTATACAGCAGCTGTAGAGAGGTTACCAGTATCACACATTCCTCCCACCTGCTCTAAAAGTCTAGCGGATATGTTTGATTTGTGGTCCAGTAGTCCTCATTCAGTTGGATTTGTGCTGCTCATACCCCTGGGTGTGGGATATCTACTGGAGAATAGTTGATCTGCCAGGAGACACCCTCAAATAAAACTGATGGTCTCCAGAAGCCATCAACTGTTCATAGCAGTTTGGTTAGAGATGACGACTTGTAGGCACCTCTCTGGAACCTCCATGCCAGAATGTTAACTGGCTTGATCTTGCGTGGGAAAAAACAAAACAAAACAAAACAAAAAAACCCACAGCTGCTATGAGTTCGTGAGTGCAGCAGCTCCTGTTTTGTTTTGGTCCTCCCCAACTTTTGGATCTTGCAATCTTTTTAATCCCCTGTTCCCTGAGGGTCTCTGAACCCTGGGGGAGAGGTAATATGTGTGATATAGATGAAGTTCACTAACACTGACTTTTTAGTCATGAGCTTCTGTATTTAGCACCATCCATGTCACAGTTATTTTAATTGCTGGTCCAATCATCCAGTCTTTGCTGTGTGAGAGCCTCTGGAGTCTGTTCCTTCTACAACCCTCAGGGTATTGGAGAGTCTGACATCTGATAAGGCACACTTCTCTGGTGATCAGCTCTCAGCTACCTCCCCAAGGAGTTCCTTTTTTTTTTTTTTGTGGGGACTGATACTGCAAAGCCACAGCCTGGGCTCGGCTGCCTCTAGCAAAGTTTACCCAGATTTCCTGGATGAACATCATGGAATTTAGGACATGGGCATCTATTGCCTAAATCCAAAACAGACAGTGACAAAGACTTTGCTACAAAGGGGAAAATTCCTTTGTTTGTCAAAGATTTCACAATTGTTTCTCAATTTAGAGCAGTGGTTTTCCACCTTGCCTACATATACAGATGCCCAGATCTATCCCAAGTTACTTATTTAACTGGACTAGGGTTTTGTCTGAGCAACAGGGTGTGTGTGTGTGTGTGTGTGTGTGTGTGTGTGTGTGTGTGTGTGTGTGTGTGTGTAGCATCAATGGCTCTGCCACTCTCTGTCTTATCTGCTTTAGATGATCTGTTAGTGAACTTAACATTTGCTGTTTCTTTGACTAGGCTGGCTGGCCAGCAAGCTCCGATGATCCTCTGTCTCTCCCATCCTCACCCTCTAGTGCTAAGTTAATAAGTGTACACAGTTATGCCTGGCTTTTATGTGGGACTAGAGATCTGAACTCAAGTCCTCATGCCCGCACTGCAAGCACCCTTACCCATGAGCCATCTCTTCAGTCCCCAGACATGGTACCAAGCTCCTGGATGGGACTCAATGTTGCCTACTGTGGTTGTCATTCTGTGCTTGTTTTGACACTTTACCATGTTTGCATGGAGCCCTGAAACATACTGTTGGCATGTCTTAAATATGTGTGTGAGTGGAATCCTACTAGCCACCAGTTTTCTGAGCATTGTTACAATGTGAACAAGCTGACATTTACTCCTCTAACTCATTTCTTGTCATCGTGTCAGCAAATCAAAATTTTCCACTGCTCTATCGTCTTCTGCTCTTCCTTATTACAAATAATACAAGAAGTTAGCTGTTGAGGAAAAACAGTGGGGTCAACCTTGATTCCTCGATCTCCCATCCCTCGTCCAGAATCCTCTTGGCTGTGTTTTCAGTCCACTTGGCTTCTGACAGTTCTCCATGCCAGCATTGTCTGCGTTGTTCCTGCTACTCTTATCTGTCCTCTGGATCCCAACCCCACTTGCCAGTGGTCTCTCTGCTTTCCAGCTTATGTGGCTTGTTCTCTCCAAGCAGCCAGAATACTGGACATTGGGTACCAGAGGCCCAGGGAGTACAGTTTCAGGGAAAGAAGTCTTATCAATCCTGTGAGTACCAGAAGAATATTGCCTCAAAGACTACAGTGCATATTCCACGAAGCCATCCTCACCCAAAGTCAGACCCATGTTATTCTTGGTCCTAAGCCACCCTCCTCTGTTCACTCTGCAAACTTAGCCCTTAGCTTGTCTCCTTTCCTGGTTGACTGTCAGCCTGTTTTCTCCTGTTTTCCTAGAGGGCAGATTCTAGCCTGGTCTTCTTCTGATTCCCACACCCACCTCTCTACCATTTAACCACTTGGTAGAGGAAGGCAGGGAAGCTCTCCTGAGGGCTCTGCCAATCTTATACTTCTGTTTTTCAAGACAGGGTTTCTTTCTGCAGCCCTGGCTTGGAACTCACTCTGTAGACTAGGCTGGCCTCGAAATCACAGATATTCAACCACCTGTACCTCCAAGTACTGCCAGGCTCTGACCCTATACTTCTAAGACAAAATTCAAACATAGCAAATGGATGGAGTTCTAATTCATGTTCGGCATGCCCTTCTTTTTCTGGTGTACCAGATTAGGTCATAAGAACAACATGAAAGCAGGTGCTAAATTTAAATGCAGAGATCGTTCCTCCAGAGAGGACAGCAAAGCTACTAACAAGCATGATGGAATGCATATCCTTCTGATCATTTTCAACTCCCTTAGATCTCAGTCACTAGAGCTGTCCTTCCTTGCTGCATATGCCAGGAGAATATAGATTTTTCACTTTTATCCAACAATATGATTACTCTTTTTTTGTTGCTCATAAACAGAAAACCTTGTGTCTTGCTAGGTGTGGTGGCTCATTTCTGTAGGTCCTGAACTTAAGAAGCTGAAGCAAGAGGAACACAGAAAAGAAAAACTTGTGTACAGAGGTGATTTCTGATGCATCCTTTTATTAGAGCCAGAGGTGACAGCATTTTCAAAGAAACAAATCTCTGAGTTCAGAATGGAAGAAATTTCACTTTGTAATTCACCTTTATCAAACTGTCCTGGAACACAGCAATTGCTATATGAGGTCCTGTGACATTATATAACAAGTTGTTAACAGAAAGCACACCAAGCAAAAAGCCTTATATTCTGTAATTGTCAAGTCAGTTATCAACCTTTCTTAGAAGTGTGTGTGTGTGTGTGTGTGTGTGTGTGTGTGTGTGTGCGTGTGTGTTGGTGTCCAACACAGGGCTGTGTGCATGTTAGATAAGTGTTCTACCACTGAGCAGTTTCTTAGCTCCACTTTCCTTAGATTTTAGATTTTTTTCTTACATATGAAAATGAAATTCACCTCAAATACCAGAACCCAGGCTATATTCATTTGAAAGGAGGTATTGCAGTTAACTTTAATCCTTGGATTTTCTAGATCTTTCTCAAATAACTCTCACTGATTTGTTAGATTTTAATCAGTTTCATCTGGGACTTATTTACCTTGTTGGACCTACACAGAAGACAATATTAATTTATCACCAAACCCCAGTGAATATGGTGCAATGGCACCTAGTTCTTGGGGTCATGATGGAAACACAGCTCGTCTGGTGAACACACGTGAAGGCCCCCATTCTCTCCCTGCCAGCTGTTATATATGATCAGCTTTTCCCTGAGGCTGGAGTCTGTGGCTTGATCTTCTTTACAGCCTCCAGAACAGAGAGTGGGTTCACTTTGTCTCCAAACTCTTTTTCTCGGTGCTCAAGAAGAATGCCCTAAAGCAGAAACAGGAAGCGCTGTCAGTTTTCACTCATAAAACAGACTCTGAGCACCAGCTGTCCATCAAGCACTGTGCTTAGACAGCAAAGAACCCAGATCTGAACCAAACCCAGCACCTGCCCTTGAGGATTACAGTCTTCTGAGGAAGCCACGTCCCAGTACTTGGGACACATGAAGACAGGCATGGTTAATTACAACAAGGTGGGTGGAAGGCTTCCTGGGTGACAGGGAGATAAAAGTGCATTCCATATGGAGAGACGAGAATGCAAACAGAAAAAAACCCTATGAAGTGAGCTCAGAGGGCACTTGATGGGTGCTAAATGACCATCTGAGGAAGGATGACTCCTTCCTTTAATCCTCTTAAGAAACTGGGGTCACACTTCCCATATTGTGAAGAAAATGCACTGAGACACAGGATATTCCAGTTACTCTGAAGTAGTAAAATGATATCATCAGGAACCCTCAAAGTTATTTAACTCGCTTTATCTGGATAGTAGCCTTAAACTTTAAATGATCTGTAATGTGTTCTATTACTATAAAGACCAAAAAAAAAAAAAAAAAAAAAAAAAAAAAAAGGTGGTGTAAGCCTTTAATCCCAGCACTCGGGAGGCAGAGGCAGATCTCTGTGAGTTTGAGTCCAGCCTGGTCTACAGAGCTAGTTCCAGGACAGGGTTGAAAGCAATACAGCAATACAGAGAGAAATGAGAGAGAGAGAGAGAGAGAGAGAAGAGAGAGAGAGAGAGAGAGAGAGAGAGAGAAGGAGGAGGAGGAGGAGGAGAAGGAGGAGGAAGAAGAAGAAGAAGAAGAAGAAGAAGAAGAAGAAGAAGAAGAAGAAGAAGAAGAAGAAGAAGAAGAAGAAGAAGAAGAAGAAAAGTCGTCATGGTTAGGTAGGCAAGATGGCTTGTCAGTAGAGACACTTGCAATATACAGGACTAACAATGCAATGTACAGAGCTAACAACCTGAATTCAATCCCTAGATCTTGCATAGAGAGATAAAAGAGAAAGAACTCCTGAGAGTTGTCCTTTGACCTACACACACACACACACACACACACCAGAAGTACACACTAATTACAAGTCCATCATGCTGTGCTGACTATTGGGAAGTGAATGAGGAAGCTGCAATTACTTGCTCAGTAAACCAAATGCAGGCAGTGAGGAATGTATAATGGTATGGGAAATGGTCACCATCACTGCTGAGAAAGAAAGGAAGCCAACTGCCATCAGCTCTGTCCCGGTTGCTTGTCTTCAGTACCTGACAGGAAGCCACCACCTTCCACTGTTTTGTCCTTTTTAGAATCTCTATATGGCGTATGCATTTCTTTAAAGAAACTAGGCTTCACAATCACTAATTTTAAAACATTCACACCTAGAGGTACTTGACATAATGGGGGCAGGAACATCTCCACCAGGAACTCAGGTGAGCCCTGATGCTCAGTCATTCCAGTTCACCCTCCACCTTTCCAGAAACTCCACAGAGAACCAACAAACACCACACCTAACAACACCAGGAATGTGCTAGCCCAGCCATGAATACCAAGTGAGTCAACACCAGGCAGGAAAAGGCTGGCAGGTGTGCCAAACCCTGCCCTCAAGGCCACCACAGGAGGCAGAGGTAAGACAATGAAGCCTACAGGGCCAGAGAAGGAAGAAGAGGGACACCATGTAGGGTCATCTGGACCAGGTCACCGAGAACCACTTCTGAGGACAATGTGTAGACGCAGTGAGGCGGTACCTTTCTGGGTTCCTGAACTTAGTTTTTCTTGTGCTGCTTGCCAGCCGTGCCTCTGGCTGACTGGCTTCCCAACTCTAGGCCCAGTTGCTTACATGAGATGGGAAGGAGAAAAACTAACATCTAAGAGTGGTCATATGGAAGACACAAAACCATGTATGTATGTATGTATGTATGTATGTATGTATGTATGTATGTATGTACATACACATACATATATACACACATACATATTCATATGTATATGTATGAAAAACAAGGCAGGTAGCTTGGCAGCTATTCCCATTAAGACACTTTGATATATTTACTAGACATAAACAAACAGAACTATGTCAAACTAGACACCACTTAATGCTAAATTCCAATACCAATAGCTAAGAACAATTCCCAGTGGCGTTTTTTTAAAGATTAGAAATAAAGATTAACACTCAAAAGATGTCTAGCCTCATTCTTACTTCTCTTATGTTGTGAGGACCAACAATGTGGACAAAGGTTGTTTTTCTACAGAAACAAAACGACAGAAATCTAACCACTCCCTACACATGTGCTTGTCATAAGCAAGGTTTCCAGTCAGGCTTGTCTCCAGGTCCTCCTTCTGTGACCCATGCCTGCTATATGCCTCTCTTTTCCATATTCTTCCTCAGGGCCCTCACATTGATTCTGGGTCCTCACCGCCAGGACTCCTAACACCCTGTTCACAGTGGAATTGGTTCTCTCCCCAGGACAGCCCTCACGCCAAGATTGTCACAGGAAAAGCATGGTCTCTCTAATTCCTTCTTGCCACTCTTCCTCATCAGGCTGCTTTTCCCCCTTCTCCTCTTTTGTCCATACCATCCTTGATGGTTTGGGAAAGTGCCAACTGAGTATATTCACAGATGGGATAAAAGCAAGATATCTGGTTGAGTACAGAAACACAACTGGAAATGAGAAGGCCTGGACTCAGGTCCCTGCAGTGCCACCCTGGACCAAGCTAAGTGATATAGCTGCTTGCTGCCTCTCAGTAGAGTTCACCATCTGCAGTGTGAGCAGCATGGCTGTCTCCTGGCATGACTGTACAGTGTGTGTGTGAGATGCAAGCATACAGCAGATGTGTCATCAGTGGCGACTGCTGGGAGAAAGGTTGGCTGACTCTGAACATGGAGATCCCTGCCCTAATGGCAGCCCCTGTCTGCAGCCTCAATTCCAGAAACCTACAGGTCAGTGGTAAGCACAGATCTTACCTGTTTTCCAGGTCCTATCACAAAAACCCCTCCGAGGATGAAGCCTTCACCTTCCAGGTTTCCAGAGAAGCCTCCATTCCAGGCCCGGAAGGAGTTGTACCACACACCCAAACGGATGAGGCCCATGAACATCATCTTCCTCTTCTCCGGACCATAGAATTTTTTCTATGGAGCAAGGGAGATCCTGTGTGAGCAGTCTGCATGTCTTTCATCCCCGGGAAGGGTGCCAAAAGCACAAAGCCCCAGAACCTGCTACTTCATGTCCTTTCTCTAGCCTAACACATCACTCCACCCAGGGTCACAGTCAACTGCCTAGGGAAAGAAAAATCTGCCAGCACTGACTTCTACAAACAAAAAAGAAGAAAGAAAGAAGGAAGGAAGGAAAGAAAGGAAAAAAGGAAATAGAAAAAGACTGTGTTTTATTATTTGATGTTATTTTTGTGATGCAGTGATTGAACCCAGGGCCTTGCCCATGTTGTGGAAGCACCTGCCACTTCAGGTCTCAAGGTAGTTCCAATCCGAGGAAACGACTCTGCCTCCACTTTCTCACTCTCCTTACAACATTGTGCAGGGGAAGAGAAGGAAGACATAGCTGCATAAATTAAGGGGCAGGGGTTTGTGACAAGGGGCAGGGGTTCTCTGCTATTTCACACCCTCCTGGGTCAATCTACAAGACTTAAGTAATAAGGGTGAACAACTTTCAAGAGTCTGCCTGTGCTGTGCTCAGAGACTTGGGGGACCCTGAAAGTTCAGGGTTCAGACCAGCTCCTTCAGCTCCAGACCAGCCTAAGTCCATGACCTCTCCCAGATAGGTATCATACGTACCAATGTAGGGTCCACAAGCACATAACACACTCTTTCTGTATTTTTAGTTATGTGTGTTAGTTATGCATTTGTGTGTGAGTCTATACATGTGAGTGAAGTGTTCACAGAGGCCAGAAGAGGGCGTTGGATCCCTAGGAGCTGGCATTGCAGGCTGTGGTCAGCCACTCAACATGGGTGCTAGAAACCAAGTGAGGGGCCTCTGACAGAATAGGAAGCACTCTTAAGCACTGAGGCATCCCTCAGCCATAACACACTCACTTTTTCATCCAGGAAGATGTCCCCTTTGAAGTAAGGCTGGAAGTCCTTCACTTCTGCTTTAACCTGCTCCTTCACCACGGCATAGAGAGGGACACCCAGTTCATCCAACTTCTGCTTCAGGGAGGACAGATCTGCTGCCTCCTATAGAAGACAAGAAGGTTCAGGGACATGAGCACTTGGAGCTGTGCTGTTAAAAACAAAACAAATCATGGCCCAGGGCATGGCTGACACTGAGCAGAGAAATAAAGGCGACAACAATCCCAGAAACAACTCAAGCCTTGTAGCCCAGCATGTGTCTGTCCTAGTTAGACTCTAGACTTTGGGACAGGATTTCATGTGGATTCCCAGCCCGGGCTTCTTATTTTCTCAAAGTGGGAAAGAGAACTATGCTCAGGGAGCCTTTAGAACAGTGGCTGCTCCCAATGTGCTCAACTAGGACAAGTTTTCTGATCTCATTCCTGCACTAGATCGTACCGCCCAAGGGTCCATCAGACACAAGCATGTTGGCCATGTGACTGTGGCCTCCAGGTTTCTGTGCAAGCCCTACCCCATAACTCTGCTAGAAACTTCCTTCTCTTTCCAGCTCTAATCTAACTGGAAAGGTATCCTTGTTCTAGAAAGACCTCCTGGACCTGACCTACTCTGCAAGCATGTTCTCTGTTATCTGCTTGTGTTTTTTTTTTTATGCTAAGCCTTCATGTCATGGTCAAGTACTGTCACTTAGAATCCTAAGTATGTCTTGCTGTTGGAAATTCTGTCTTTTGTTTCATAGACACCTCAGTGCCTAGAACATGGCTGGATGTTCGAAGGTACTGAATACTTGGAAGAAAGAGCTGAAGATGGACAGAGAAGAGGATGTGGCAGAGTTGAGTTGGTACAGACGTCTTTGACCCCTGTGAACTACGTACTGGAAGAATAAACAATACTGCATAAGTCATGGAAAGGCTTCAACCCGAAGAACCACCTCCCTTTTCACATTAGATACTGTAATTAAAGAATCTCCAGGAAGTTCTTTTAAATGTAGCCTGCCCACCTCTGATATAAATTCAGTGTGACAAGAGAGCAACTATGTTTTCTAGAATAAGAAAAAAAAGGAAGAAATGAAAGCATAAGCTAGACAAAACAGAATTGAATACAACATATTTGTCAAGAACTCTACTGAGTAGCAAATTTTGACTGGAGCAGAAGGGAGGGGCTCTGTGTCCGGTATGGTTAAAGACCCCCTGTTGGCGATGTGGTTCACTGCTTTCCTGGGCTCTTTCCCCTGGGTATGTTGTCTTCATATAAAGTCATTGAGAGGAAACAGAGTCATATAACCCCTGCCCACGCGGCTGTTGAGTCATTCATTTCTATCCACCCACCTTTCTAGACACTGTAAGTTTCCACCAAATGCTGTTCCAGAGTTCACAGAGAAGAACACAGGAAAACAGGCTGCAATTACCAAGAGTTGTTGATCCTGGAACCCCCTCTGTGTTACTGGCTTCAACAGAAGTCAGAACAGCTTCTCTGCTGGTGTCTGGAGGCATGTCAGAGTTGGAATTAAAAGCCCTGATTTTACACTCCACCTCCAAGATGAAAGAACACGATGAAACCCTAAAGATGACCAACTCTGAATGCCTGTGACCTGTCACATGACCAGGCAGACTGACAGGACACTTAGATTGGTAATACCTGATCTTAAAGTAGGAAGGTCCTGTGTTAATTGGATGGCTCCAATGTCATCACTGGGATATTAAATGTAAGAGAGGAAGAAAGTCAGTGTTTGTAAGTATGTGGTGTGACAGTGACTTGAGCAGCTATTGCTGACTTCAGAAACAGAGGGAGGAACCACAAGTACAGAAAATTGGTGGGCTCTGGAGGGGTGGAAAAGGCATTTCTGGACTTCTCACTACAGCTTCCAGGGGAATGCAACCAGACTCCATTTGGGAACTCTGACCTCCAGCCTGTAAGATAACTGCTGTTAAAGCCACAAAATATGTGGCATTTTGCTTCAGCAACAATAAGTGAACACATAATAAACAGGCATCTTGGCTTTGTGTAACCTCCTTACCTGCTGTCTCCTCTGTTAAATAAGAATGGTGACAACAGGTTGGGTCTCCAAGATAACCTTGAGAAGCCCTGCACAGGCTGGGGATGTGGCCCAGCTGGTAGAATGTTTGTCTAGGACACATGAAGCCCTGGGTTTAATGTCATGAAAAATGGACATGGCAGTGCATGTCACAGTCCCAGCACTCAGGAGGTAGAGATGGGAAGACCAGAAATTCAAGGGCTACACAGCAAGTGACATCAGTCTAGGACACATGAGATCCTGTCTTAAAAAAAAAAAAGTTCAAAAAAGAGGTGCCTTGATGGTAAGGTTTTGCAAAGTGTGTGTGTGTGTGTGTGTGTGTGTGTGTGTGTGTGCACTCAGCATTATCAGTGGATTCTTTATCATAAGCAGAAAGAAATCTCTTAGTATTGGACAAGGCTTCCAGAAAAATGAGAGCGATGATCTTGACAGAGCCAAGGGTCCTGCTTGAGGAGCCAAGGGCAAGAGAATCCTAGTCTATTTTCTCCTAGTCAAAGCAGTTAGCTCAGAATTTGGGGCAGGCCACAAAACTAGCCTGGCCCTAATTTTACTCATTTATAGAGCGACAAGGCCATGCTCAGGCCACTGCAAAAGTCCTCGTCGTACTAGTATTTTGTCTCCAGATGATCACAGTTCCTGCCCTGATAATATCTTTTCCATTACTGGAATGATTTCCATTGGAGTGGCCAACCAGGAACCACCCTGCCTCAGCTCCACTCATGCTTACAAACCAAATGCATGCACATTAGTGGTATGACTGAAGTCCTGCTCAGCTACTCACACTGTGAGAGCACCTGTGTAAAGGGAAGAGCTGTCATAATCTACAGTGGAGATGGACTCCAGTGGGTCCCAAGAAGCACACAAACAGAAATGCTCTGAAGTGCCTCCTTGGGGGAGGCCTCTGAATGATGTAGCTTCATCACATAGCACCTAATGGCTGACAGTGAGGTTTCCTTATCTCTCCAGACCATTATTTCAACAAGTGAGCATCTATGCTGACCAACAGGAACTCAGAATTTCCTCCTTTTGCTGTTGCTGTCCTGGATTAAATAAAGGCTGAGCAGGACATGCTTGATACCATGTTGGGCAAAAGGTCTGAAGGATAGTGAAAGCAGATTTGTTACTAACACCACCAGGACAGGATTAGGGCCAATGTCAAAACAAATGCATAGAGCAAATAACAGAAGCATCCAGAACTGACAGAATGCTCAAGAGCACACATAAGCCCTTGGTCCTAGTTGCAAATACTCCAGACCCCACTGTCAAAATGCTTTCCTTCCAACAGATCCTCAAAGGCACTCACGGCTCGACAGAGGAAACAGCCTGGCCTTCGCACAGCCATAATCACAGCCCCATTCTTCGCCCATAGCTCCTTTGCTTTGAACGTCCTTGGTTCTGAAAGAGAAGAAATACAGAGGTACTATCTCCTTTTAGGCCTGCCCAGTCCTTCACCAATCACTGAGATGCTCCTGAACTACACTGAGACAAACTCCGGCCAGAACCCAGCCTAGGAGGGGACCAGGATGAGTACTCCACACTTAAGAGAAGATGGCAGCACAAACAGGGAAGACTCATCTTCCCAAGTAAGAGCCCAATGTACACTTCAAAGGTCTGTCTTCCATGAAAATCAACGTTCAACAAGAACATCCAAAATGCAATAATTTCAAGCAAAATGGCAATTCCATTTATGGCTAGCAACATTGGACACTATAATTCTATGGAACCAAAACCAAATTTTATATTTGACACCCCTCCCAAAGGCACCCTTAAAGGCATATTCAAAAGAATGAACAATTAAAAAAATTGTTTTTTTTTTTTTTTTTTTTTTGGTATTTTTTTCAAGAAAGGGTTTCTCTGTGTTGACCCAGCTGTCCTGGAACTCACTCTGTAGACCAGACTAGCCTCAAACTTAAGAGACTGGCCTGCCTTTGGCTCTGAGTGCTGGTATTAAAAGTATGAGCCATGGCTGTCCAGTGAAATCAACAGTTTTTTTTTTAATTAGCCAAAATATGTTAACTGCAATGCTTGCATTGCTATAAACAGAATAAAGTGGAAAATACCTAATAAGGAGATGCTTGGGAGAGATAGTAAGGACTCATGGATGGACCTTAATTATTTTAGTATTCCCACAGGTATCCAAGTACCTGTGGGATGCAGTGTGAACAAAACAGGGGAGAGGAGATAATAATAATAATAATAATAATTATTATTATTATTATTATTTTCTTCTTTACATATTGATCCCAGTTTCCTCTCCCTCCTTCATTCCCTCCCTCCCTCCTGTGCCCTCTGACCACCCTTCCATTCCACCCTCCTACCCCCCCACACTCCACAGGGTGGGTGATCAACAAAATCTGTTAGGTCATTTGGAGTAGAGACTAGGCTCTTACGAGGCTTTTAAAGATGAACAAAGCTGAACAAAGCTTGGCAGCTCTCTCTCTGCCATGAGTCAGAGCTACCACACTCCCTCACCTACTGAAAGTATGATGATGGATTCTCTCTGGGGGCACTAGCCAGAGGACTACCTTATCAGTGAGCCTTCATGTCTACCAAGAAATTCCTACCACAGCTGGACACGGCTGAACCCCACTGAGCCTCAGCACTGTGTGGAATTCACCTGGCAGGGGTAGAGCTGGCATGGCTGAGACTCACAGCTCCTGCCATGGATTCCAGGCAGAGCCCTGAGGACAAGCACATAGGCTCCTGTGTCCTAAAATTTGGCTCCCTTGCTGCAGCTTTATCATAGGCAGGATAACCTCAAAGTATCTATCTACAGCTCCCCAGATTCTCCATTTACAATGTATGTATGTTTATTGTGCACCAGGCCCTATACCAAGCACCAGGAACACAGAATTGGATAAGTAGTGTTTCTTGAGCTTATTCAATTCAGACAATTCTATTTATTTTATCTTATTCTTTATGACATTATCAAAAGACTTGGAATTCCTCAGAATACTCTCTGGAATAGCTGGCTTATTAAGTGATGATACAATATTACTAAATATTATGGAGCAATTTATCATTGCAGTTAAGGCAACAGTAATAGAGAGTAAAAAATGGCCTTGATAAGAAAAAGATAAATTAGACAATAATAGCAAGATCACATTTATGTGACTATATGTAAGCATAGAAAGGAATATAGCAAAGTAAAAATGATTGTGTTAGGGTGGTATAACTATTGGTAATCTAAAAATTGTTATTAGATTTCCCTCTAATATTGCTTCAAGAAAAAGGAACAATTTTGGGAAGAAAGCTAAAGAAGTTAAACATGCATCTTAGCACCCTGAAAAAATACTGAGGCTGGCAGTCAATCCTTACCTTTCTCCAGTGTTTTCAGGTCTATGTCTTCCAAATATTCTAGCTCTGCTTTCCGGGGCTTGGACAGAAAGACGTCTGTGTTGGCCAGGAGTAGTGCCAGAGCAGCAGCCCCCAGGGCTCCGGCACCAATGGACCACATACCCATGGTGAAGAAACTTGGGTCCTGGAGGAAAGACATGTCTGGAGATTGAGAAGAAGGAAGATGTTACTGTTCCCACAGGCAGCTAGAATCTGACCTCCTTCCTACCCAAGGCAACCAGCCAGGGGGCCAGGGGAGGAGGGCCTGAAGGAGGAAGACAAGACTGATTGGAGCTGCTCAGCCTCTTATCTCAGCCTCTTTGTGAGAGCGTGGGAAAGCACAGACACACGAAGGTTTGTATCCCAAGAAGCTCACGAGGGTGGCAGGAGTAATTAGAGAAATTACAACCTTCTAGGGGCTTCTCTTGCATCTCTGCCTCACTGTGACCTCCTGCTGAGCCTGTCCTGTCCTGATATGTATCCTTCTCCTCAACAAACCTCAATCCCTTCTAGGACACAGGTGACAAGTGGCTCAGCTATCACCTCCCTGGGTAGGGACAGCTTTCTCATCTGCGATCAGAAGATACTCGATCTCGTTTAGTTACCCTGTCTTTCTCCTGAGTTTAAGAATTTCCCAGAAACAAGGGAGGCATTCTATTCATCAAAGCCCCAGTCACTGCCCAGCAGGGCCTCACTCAGGGTAGACTGATAATCTCAGCCAATTTTCCCAGCTGAGAATAGCTTTCTCACTCATTATAGAAATAGGCTTCTGTTCAAAACAAAACAAAAAAACAGTTTCAACTGGACCAAAGCATAAAACCAGCTGACAAGAAAGCCAATACTCTCTGAAGCCTATCACCTAGAGATAGCCACTGTTAAGAACAGCAGTATATAAGAGGCCATTCCTTCTACAGCCCAACCTCCCAACCCACAAGCACTCACACCCACACCCACAGAAGAACATAAGTGCACTGATATTTGAATAAATGGCAGGGCAGAGAGTAGAGGCCGGTCATGTCAGAAGGAACAAAATTCTTTAGAAGAGGCTGAGCCAAAGGTATCTACATAGAGAAGCAGGCCCTATGGAATCTAGCCTGGTCACCTCACTAGTAAGGCTCCCTGCATCAGGGTGTCCTTGTTCTAGGTGGCAAATCCCAGAATCATCCCTGTTATGGGATATTTGTACACTGTGTGAAGATATATAGCTATGATTGGCTTTATAAAGAGCTGAATGGCCAACAGCTGAGCAGGAGGTATAGACAGAACTTCCAGGCAGAGACAGAGGAAGTAGGAGATAGTCAAGGCACAGAGGAGACACCAACAAGAAACAGAGGGAGTCTGAATGAAAGAATGAAAGGTTAAAAAAGCCACATGGTAAAATGTAGATTAACAAAAGCAGGTTAATTTAAGTTATAAAAGCTAGTGGGACAAGCCTAAGCTAAGGCCAGAGTTTGTAATTAATAAGTCTCCGTGTTGTTATTTATGAGCTGGTTGTCCAAAGAAAAACATGACTACACATTCCCCCCAAAAGCAGTACTCCATTAAGTTGCCTTCTCCTGACAACCACTGGCAAACCCAGTGCATGTGCTGACTCTCACATTACCCTAAGGTCACACTCATCCTGGTACTTCTCCGAGTACTTCTCCCAGCTTGACTCGGTATGCTCAGATGAATGGGGGCAGGACAGGGACAGCCCACCCACCACATTTAATTCTACCCTGCAGGATAGAATTCTTGGAAAGTTCTCCAAAGGCAAGCAAAGGCTGGGAAATCCACATCCCTGCAATGAGAGGGGATTTTAAGGAGGGAGGTAGTGAGCCACATGGTGACTTTGGGAAGCAAAGGGTAGACCAAACCAGTACTGAAGCCAGCTTCAGAAGTTCAGATTTGAGTTATGAAATAATAGCAAGGTCGGGCCTATCTAGTGGCACAGGCCTGTGTCTCAGCTGTACAGCAGGACAAGACAGGAGGATCCTATCCAGTTCAAGGTCATTCTGGGAAATTTATTAAGTCACTCTCTCAAAGCAAAAGAGGATAATGCCAGCTCTTATTAGAAAATACCTAAGGTGAATCCTAACAAGATCCTAGGTTTAATCATCAGAATCATTACAATTAAATCAATCAATCAATTAAAAAAAACTCCAGGTAAGGGATGGTGAAATAAACATGACCTTAAAAAAAAGAAAGAGAAATCTGATACTGATATACTGGAAAAAGGAAATTAATAGGGGGCCAGTGTGGGTGTTCGAAGGAGTAACAGCTGCTATTGTATTGATGACATAAGGGATTTCAGCTGGGAGGGAAGGCTTCCTTAGAACCACACAAAGCGTGATCCATGGTCAATGGCTTACCTCAAACAAGTATTGAAATGGATTCAACACAGTTGAGTGATAAACATGACTTACATACAATCAAGTTCTTGGGCGAAGCAGGAAAGAATGCTCCACAGGCCTGCTTCCAATTTTTCTTTGGCAAAGTTACACATTACTGGATTATAGTTCACAGAACAATTAGGAGGGAAATCACAGCTCCTAGACACCTGCTGTAAACAGGGAGTCCCGTGTAGCCTGGAAAAATGGTGAGACCTCTATAACAGTTTTGGACTACAGGCAGGTGTACGTAATTCAGGAGCACATGAGTGCTATTATCTGGTCACAGATGTGTAAGCATTTATGTAAGAAGATGCACAGGCCAGCTTACACCTACAAATGGAATCCTGGAACCCGGCAGTGAATGCAGGGAGTCCGGGGAACTGGAATCCTACCAATGCAACCACCACTTAACGATTGGAGGCCACCAGGTTCCATTTCCCCACCACCCAATGACAAACATTTGGCTTATTTGCTCGAGGATCACATCAAGAGAATTCATCTTAACTAGACTGGGCATTCTAGTTAAGGAATGATGGAGCCTAGCATGGAAGACTGACTGGGAACATCAGGCAGAGAGGAAATCCAGAAGTGACCCACTCCTGTAACAGGTAGGCACCATCCAGCCCGCTTTCTGAAAGCAGCTGTGTTTCCATGTGGCTCTCCAGCCATTCCAGGATCTCATTATTCTCAGGCCTCCCTAAGACTCCGCTTCATTCTGTGTGCTTCGTTTCCTGGGGATAGGTCTGGGGTAGGAAGGAACCACCTAATAGACTCAACTCCCCCATGCAGGATTGGATTGTGTGCTGACAGCCACCTAAGAATGCAAATCCACATGTCCCAGAGAATCCCCTCTACCTCAACTTGATGTGGGTGTTAAAGCTACCCCAGGCATGGTGTTTCCTACCCATAGCCCCACCCCTACTGTGATCAGAGTCATTCCTCTGGGGAGAGCATCCTGTCCAGGATCTGCATTAAAGGCTTTATCAGCAGTACCTGTGGGAGGCAGACTTCTCTACGGACAGTCTCTTGATGCTCCCACGCTAGCAGGTGACTCTTCTGGTGATAAGCAGTGAAAACTGATCGCCAGAAGTACCTAGCTTCCAGAGCTCAAAGCAACCTCTCCCCTACCATGACAACTCCCTTCGCGTCCTTAGGGCACCCTGGATCACTTACTGCCACAGGGAGGATGGGGAGAGAGGTTTTAATACCTAGATGGACCCGTCTGCTTTTCCATATGTGCCTCCAATACCACTGGGCAGAGAAGCAGGGAGGTCAGTAACCCCGAATTTTCTAAATGTCACTTTATTTTCTCAGTTGGCTTGTGAAGCAGAGAGTATTCTCTTTACAGGGGCTACACTAAGGTTCCAAGGTCAGTCATCTCCCTACTGCCACAGGGCTAGTGGGTAGCAACACTGCCATCTAAAGTAAGCAGGAGAAGCACTCCAAAGCTTACAGTCCTCCTGTTGTCACACCTGGACTCTCCACACATTCAGAAGTAGGTCAGGGGTGGGGGTGGGTCAAGGGCATGAGCCTCTTCTTTAGGAGAATTTCAAATGGCAGTTTATTGTTTGCAGCCATCAAACACTGTCCCACAATGCCTGGTCCAAAGGAAATTTACCATCCAGCAGCTGTCCCTTCTCTTCCCCCCCCCCCCCTCTGCCCTCTTTCTTAAGGATAGGGTCAGTCTCTCTAAATGAGAGACTGCAAGGTTGTTTACAAAGGAGCTGGCCCCACCTGACAGCTATACTACTCACCCCCACCCCGTGGGGGTTATCTGATCCCCTTGTCTCCCAGAAGGTGAAGCTGGGTACGAGCTCAAATAAACGGCAGCTGTAAGAGCTCAGAGTGGCAGCTTGGGTCGGGGGAGACTTGAGGGTAGGTAGAGGGAACCCAGCTGGATCCCCCAAGCCAAACTGCTGCCATGGTTCCCAGGCCCATCATCTGAATTCCAAAATGAAGGAGAGACGCGGCTCCTCAGACTTCAGGAACATCCTCTGATATCAACACAAACAGCTCACTCTGGAGCCAACATTCTTGTTCTTCCTTAACCGCACCTGGGCCCACCTGCCCATTCAGCTTGGTGCCCCCTCTCCTATATCCATCGTTCAGCAGGCCAAACCTGGGAACTTACCATGCACGCTGTCCACACTCCTGCTGCTGCTGACAAGAGATTCTGGCCCACGGGGTGTGCAGGCAGGGTGAGCAGGCTCAGGGAGGGCTGGAGGTGGGGCTTTGGAGTCTTGCCTAGCCCCTAAGCTTAGCCACTCCACAGGCAGGACTGGGCCACACAGAAACCCTGGGGCGCCTTCAGCTGCCAATGGTTAATCTCCAGAAAACATCGCAGTGGCCAGCTGCCAAGGCCCCCTAGCCCTTCAAAAAACTGAGCAAAGACTTGAGTCATTTGCAGTCATGCAGACTGTAACATTTCTTAAGTGCCAGCAGACTCCCCTCTGCTATGGGTACACACGAAGCCAGGTCTTAACGCGGTCCACATGTCATATTCACAGCACCAAAGGGACAGGTCCTTTTGTCCATGGCTCTTTGTGCCGCCTGCTCTGGACCCACTTCTTAGTCTACATTCAGGATGTCAACTGGACTGCCAAGGACCTTGCCTGGTATCTATCTATTTGTCACCTCTCTTTTCCTTCTTTCCCTGCCATTTAAGTGGCTTCTCTGAACACCTTCCTGGCTGACCTCACCTAAGGCCAGCACCTCACCCACTAGCTCAGCAATGCCTCCAACGCCCCCATTTCTGTTACTGACTCAAAGTTCCCAGGTAGGGGGTTTTATATAGATCTATTGCAGTATATCCAAAAGTGATCTCCATCATTACTGACTTCTCTTCCACAGCTCCCTACTCAGGGAATGACACAAGTCTCCAGCCAAGGGCTCAAGCCAGAAACCTAGAGACAATTTTCCTTTCTTTGGCTTTCACTGCCTATACCTAATCAGTCAAGAGTTCTGTCCATCCCATATGTGTCTGTTAGTCCCTTCTTAGCTCACCGCCACAGTCTTTGCCCAAACCCCCATTACTCTAAACTGCCCAGAACTGCATGCACTTGGTCAGGTTCTACTTTGATTCTTTACCCTTCACTCTCTATGCTATTGCCAGAGTAGTCTTCCTTATTTATTATTTTATTTATATGGATGGGTGTTCTGCCTGCATGTATGTGCATACCTGCCTGGTGCTAGTGAGGCTACAAGAGGACTTCAGATCCCTTGGGACTTGAGTTTCAGATGGTTGTGAGGTGCCATTGTAGGTACTGGAACTCAAACCCAGGTTCTCTGGAAGCCCAGCCCAATGCTCTTAACTGCTGAGCCACCTCTCCAGTCCCTAGCCAGAATGATATCATCACTCCCTACCCTCCACTTCAGCTTCTCTTACAGTGAGTGTCTAACCAGAGCTGACAGGGTCTAACTTCAGCCCACTATTCTGGTGTCATCCCTGGCCACCACAGCACCCTCACCAAACTACTCTATTTGCAAGACCACACTATTTACTACTCAAGTTGTTTCTTTACTGAGAATTCCCTCACCTTGCATAGCAACTAGATGAATGCCTACTTGTTAGTGAAACCCAGCATAAATACTACTTTGTGCTAAAACCCTTTCCTGAAGGCACTGCCAACTGAATGCTCTATCTGATTACAGGGCCCACATATGTGTTAACATACGCACACCTCTGCACACTGTGAAGAACGGGGTTTCATGTGTTGTATTTTGGTTATCTGTCTTGATTTCACTACTGCATCAACAGCACTTACCAGGGATCGTCTATATGTAATACAGGTAATGCAAAGTACATGTAATGTATCAAACCCTTAATGAAGGGATTTGAATTTTACTCTTGAAATTTCACAGTGGAGCAAAGTTGGAACTAGCTTGTTGCTGCCCAATTTCATCTCTGCGTGGAAGGTAATTCTGGACACTGCCAGCCTGGCATTAGAGAAAACACTCAAGCTTGGCACTTACATGACTTGGAGTCCCAGCTCTGCTGCTCACTGGCAAGGGAAGCTGACACAGCGGAGCCCAGGGTTTAGTCACTGAACAGAAGGAACTAGAAATCCTCTGCCCCCGCTCTGCAGCACCCGATGACTACTACAGGGAGAGCCTTGAGGGCACCCCAGCACTACTGAGCCTTGCTTTGTGAGCACATTCTCATTTTCTTCTGCAGGTTCAAAGAGCTGCCTCTGGGCAGGAACCGATAAAGTCTTAACAAAACAGAGCTTCAGCACTGGGTGGGTTAACTCATGTCTGAAACGTGTAGAGACAGCAAGAAGTTCTAAACATCAAGAGAACACCTGCCCTGCCCAGCCTCACCCAGGGACTCTTCCCACCTCAGAAAAAGCTGGCCTGAGGCAGACCCAGGGGAATGAAGAAAGGAAAGTGATGGAAAACAGGGGAAGGAAGAGGCATGCGGCTTCCTTGTCTGAGGCCTTCAGTGAACAGACTGGAAAGATGTTTCCCAGCTCTCTTCTCCTCCACTGTCCTCAGCTCTTAAAGCTCTATTCAGCAGCTCCTTTATTGAGCAAATGAGGAGTTGGCTAGCCCAAAGTCACATGGGTATAAAGGACATTAGTGCCAATGTTGGGACTCAGGTCTGGGTCTCCCAACTCCCAATCCACGTCAGCTTACTCTGCTTTCGATTCCCACAGCCAGCCATGAACCAGGCCCCTAAAGCTAGAATAGCATGCACATATATCAGAGTCAAGTCCAGCCAGCGCCGAAAGTGGATCATTGGCCTTGAGCAAGCTGAGAGCAATACTCCTCCTGCATGGGGCCTGGTGTCTGGAGAGAACTCCAGTCTCTCCCAAGCCCAAACCTTGGCAAGCAGCTTACAAACCAATGCCAAATGTTTTCTTAAGGATCATACTGCCCATTCTCTACTGAGAAGTTGTTTTGCCTATACACAGTAACAAGGCCATGCTATTTCTAGATGTCATCATAAACGGCCGCTTAGGAGTGTTAGAACACAGTGAGCCACAGGAGAGCCCTCACAAGCACCTATGGAATTGGCCACCTGCAGGGAGCTCTGGTGGTGCAGGTGGTGGTGGGAGGGGCTGCGAACACCTGGCTCTATCCCAGCCCTTCTCTGAGACACTAGAGTCAGAACAGTGAACAGGTGCTAGGAGAACAAGATACCACAACTGGGAAACTGAGGCACAACAAAGCGTAAGGGATATAGCTGACTGGGAAAGTCCTTTCCTCTGAGAAGCGATTCCCCACAAAGGTCTGGTCATTCAGCTGATGTTTTGGCCTCCTGCCTAGGCTCAGAAGACCTGCGCTCTCAAGTCCCATGAATATGGACAGGAAGATGAAGACAAAATACATTGGGTTCCAGCAACCAAATCCTAACTCTCATTCTGGCCCCAAGAGGGTGTTTTATTCCTCATCACTTTAGGATCTTCTGGAAAACAAGCTGAGTGCCATGGTGGCGAATGTCTGTAATCACAAGGCTAAGGCAGGATGACCACTGTTGAGTTCAGAAAAGGTGAGGAGGTCATTTTGAAGGAATGTTCGAGAACAACAAGAAGCACAGCAGCACTCTAGAAAATGGAAAAGGCATCATTATGGGGTTTTTTTTTCCATTTTTTTTTTTTAAGACAAGGTCTTGCTATGTAGTTCAGGGTGGCCTAGAACTTGCCACTCTCCTACCTCAGCCTCCTCAGTGCTGAGATTTTAGGCAAGTACCACCCCACTGGGTTTAGTATTGTCTTTGTCTCTATCTTTTGTAGGGTTCGATCCACTCACTGTTCTAGGAGGGCAAAACAGATACCAAACACGGAACAGCTTCTCCAGCTACGTCACTGCAAGTCTGCTTCCTAGGCGGAAGGAAGGTCTAGGTCTAGGGGAGTTCTGCCTTGTGTCTACATTCTCCACAGCACAGGCTTGCAGTTAACTCTGGCTCCTGATACTGCCTTTTGCACTGGCCCTGCCAAAGGCAAAGGGCAATGCTCAGCTGCAATCTCCCTTGGCAGGGGCCACTAAGCTCAAAGGTGAGAGTGGCTCCTTCTAAAGCACCCCAGGACAGTTCCCTACACACAAGCCTCCATCAAGGCAGACTAGGAGCTTAACATTTCACCGAGACGCACAGTCAACCAGCAGGAGAATTACCTTTAACCTGAGATACTAACAAAGCCTGGGCATGAGCCTTAGAATTTCAGACCTGACCAAATCTCCTGGTGCTACAAAAGCTTGAGACAGTCATTAGAGACCAAGACTGCAATTCAGGAGGCTGAGAGAGAAAGAGTTCAAATCCAAAGACAGCTTCTGAAAAACCCAAAGCCTCTCTGAGCTATGTAAGAAAACCCTGTCTTGAAGAGAGAGAGAGAGAGAGAGAGAGAGAGAGAGAGAGAGAGAGAGAGAGAGAGAGAGAGAGGAGGGAGAGAGAGAGAGAGAGAGAGAGAGAGAGAGAGAGAGAGAGAGGGAGGGAGGGAGGGAGGGAGAGAGAGAATATGCATGTTTTGTTCCCCCTCAGGAGCAACACAAAGGGTCCCAAGTAGATGGCTTCCCTTATAAGAAAGGAGCCTAAGGGAAAGGTCAGACCAGGAAGAATGGACATCTGGGTCCAGTTCCTAGAAGCTGGATGAACCTGGACCAGGCACTCTTTTGCATCAGTAAAATGGGAACAATTCCTGAAGCACGTACAGAGACGAATGAGGATTAAAGATAAGGAAGGTACTATAAGCTCGTTACAAAGACTGCTAAAGATGTTTAATACTCATTTCTGGATTAGTCAATGGTTTCCCCAAATACACTAAACGAAGTCTTTTCTGATGAATATCTCCTGAGGGGGGCTTCAGATTTTTCTCCAGGGCTGGGCCACAGCAGGAGCATATAAGACTCCACAATGATTTTCAAAATAAAGCCCACGTGATTGTTTTCTTTTCAAATGAACCATCGACTAGGCTCCAAGGAAAATGAAACCCCCAAATTAAGGTGATATCCGGGTAGCTGGGCTGTGAAACTAGGAGGCACGGTGCCAGCAGGATTCTTGAGTATGTCCCTCCACTTAACCTGCCAGAGGGCACCTGAACTTTCTTTGCTCTCCCTTAAACCATTTCCACCAACTCCTTCAGCACCTAACACCCCGGAGGCTGGGCTGCCATGGTGCTTCTCTTTAACACACCTTCAGCGGTGTTTTGCATTTACAACTGGGCTTTCTAAGTCAAAAGTTTGTAACCTTTGGAAGAGACAGAAAACATGTGCTTCTGAGACTCCCTCACAGGACACTCAAGCACAGAGACAGAACAGCCACTGCCATCCCTAGGCAGTCCCCAGAGCCCCTCCCCGCGAGGTTGGACAAGCGTTTTTCTCAGTCCTCTGTTCCAACAATTCAGACAATGGGTGACACCACCAGCGCTAGTCCAGGACCGGGTCTCTGGGACCAAGCGTGGGATTTGTCCAGATGGCTGGGGTGGGCGAAAGGCAGGCACATCGGAGAGCGGAGGTTGGAGCCGCATCCATCCTCCATCAGGCATCCACTCTCCGCGGTCCCTGGCCTGCCTGGATCCTCACCTGAGCCCCGAGGTCCCCGCCTCCGTGGACGTCACGGGCCTCTCTGAGCTGTGCCAGAGGACGCAGGTGCCTCCTGCCCGCCTTCTCCTCCGCTACAGCTGAGCAACTAGAGAGACCGGGAGGTCCCCGCGCCTGCGCAGCCCAGCGCCTACGCCACCACGCCACTTCCACGTGACAGACACGCCCCTGCCCCGCCCCATCAGGACCCTGGATTCAGTAGAACTGGGGTCACTTCAAGGCTGCTCCCTGCTCTCTCTCTTTTCCAGGGCGCTAGTTTTTTTTCGCTCCTGTGTCTGTGGAGGCGCTGCGCTGTCATATCCAGAAGCACCTGTGTGTGTGCTACCCTGGGGCCGGTGCCGGTTTGTCTTTCACGCATTTGTGTTTGTTTATAAATGTGGCTTAGACTGGTCTGGAATTGTTTGTCCTTCTGCCACTGTTTCTCAGGTGCTGGGATCACAGGCGTGCACTGCCTTGCCTGGTTTTCACCCATTTTTCTCACTTCTGCAATAAGTGTCCATACAGTTTCAGAGACAGGATTAACTGACTGACACAAAAAAGTTAAAAAGGGGGCTGGGGGGGGGGGAGATAGAGGCAGAGAGATGTCACAGCAGTTTTCAAAGAAGTGTTGAAGCAGCCAGACAGGCACACTGGTCAGAAATGGTCAATTGTTCCATGTGCGTTTGGGGCTTGTCCGCATGTGTGTGTGGAACTGAGCACCTAGGGTGTCCTGGTCTATCACTTTTTTACCTTATGCTCACGTTTCTCACTGTGAGAAAAAGATTCTTGCTATGTAATAACAAATCCAAGAGACTAGGGGAAAAAAGACAGTTTTTATTTTATCCTGTAGAACTGGGTGATACCGTAGGCAAAGATAAAAGTCGTTTGCCTGCTAATTTGATATCAAGCAGTGGCTTTTACAGTCCTAATTGTGAATAGTCTTGCCTTCTCTTCCCTATGAGGTGGGTACTTTGGGGAGTTACAATCTTTCCCATTCGTCTGGCATAACTCCCACCCGAAATTCCCCACCCCCATGGAGCTGGAGTCCCTGCCCTGCTTTCCTGATAATGTAGCTCTGTCAGTTACTATCCTAGTAAGGCTTACTGTTGCTGTGATGAAATACCACAACCAAAAGCAAATTGGGGAGGTAAGGATTTATTTGTTTTACACTTCCACATCACAGTTCATCATTGAAGGAAGTTAGGGCAAGAATTCTAACAAGGCAGGAACCTGAAGGAAGGAGCTGTGGCAGAGACCATGGAGCAGTGCTGTTTAGTGACTTGCTTACAACCTGATCTTATAGAGGGATTTTCTCAGTTGAGACTCCCTCTCTCTAACGACTCTAGTTTGTGCCAAACTAAGATAAAACTAGCTAGCACAACGGACTCCTTGTCAGCTTGACATACAAACATATCACTATTAAACCACAACCTTTCTTTTCTTTTTCCTCCTCAAGATCACACATTAATATTGATATCACGTAAAAAGTTTTACAAACTTAAAAAGCTCCACATTCTTACAAACTTGGAGTAAAGGTGAGGAAGATTCCCCAGGGGAAGCTACTGTGAATAAAACAGAAAGCTGTTTCCTTAACACATGAACACTCAGAACTTGGTAGTACCATGCTGTTTAAAAAGAATAGAATTCTAGGGTGGTAGTACTAAGAGCCTGTTGTGATATACATACTACTCAATGTAAATTGCCAAGATTATATTTATGATTCTTTAAGAGCCCAAATCTCTGGATCTCAAATAATAATAATAATAATAATAATAATAATAAATAATAATAATAAAAGATCTGAGAGCTAATTATCATGCAACTGCTATCCCAACTTCCTTTTTTGTTCAAGAAATCCAAGGCTGAACTCATTAAACTTCCAGCAGACCAGAAAAATAAGTTATGGGAAAGCCAACACAGGAACACTTGTTTGTAAAGCTCAGCAATTTTGAAAGGATCCAAACAAAACCCTTGAATAATAGGCTGGGCATGTAGCTCAGTTGGTAGAGAGATTACACAAAGTCTTGGGTTCAGGTTTGATTCCCAGCACTGGATCAACTTTGTAAGTAGTACATGTGTGTAATTCCAGAAATTGGAATAATACAGAAACAGATCCAGAACTAATCTGTTCAACTAATCTGTAGTTCAAACTAATATGTAGTGGTACAAAGCCAACCTTGAGATTCTGTCTCAAAACGAAACAAAAAAGCAAACAAAACAAAACAAAAAAACCCCAAACCAGAAACAATCCCCCCAAATTTGGCATAACCTGAAAGATTTAAAGAGAAATGTAATTTAAGACATGTAAAGATCACAAAATAGATTTGTTTGTTTTGAAGCAGGGTGTTGCTATGTTGCCCATGCTGCCTCAAATTTACAATTTTCTAGCCTCAGTTTCCTGTGTGCTGGGATTATGCCATTTATACCATGACTGACTAGCCTTAGAATTTAAACCTAAGGAGGTAAATGTTAAAGCTGACTAGAAGCCTGTGGCATCTTAAATAACAGTCTGTATACAGACTTGTCACTCAGAGTCCAGCATCTTTGGACTCAGCTGGTTTCATCTGCTTGCTCAACAGTGACCCAGACAGGCATCCATGACATATTTCTCTAAGGGGATGGCCCTGCAGCATTTGGGCTCAAGGGGGAAGAGTTCAAGAAGCAGGTTGAATGCAAAAAAGGAAAAAAAAATGTTGCCTGATTTTATTGCTGCATGTCCATATTCCATCTTGTGCAAAGTCAAATTAAGACCAAGAATTTTCTATGAACCACAAAAACAAGTGAGTACTGATCAGCTACACACACCTTCCTGACCTGTCAATATTCTTAATTCGACTCTTTTGTTCTCACATTCTTGTGGTCCTGTCTGCATCTACTGAGTGCTGGGGTTGCCAGTGCATCATCATACCTGTTTTTTTTCCCCACCTACTTTTTGAAGCACAAGGAGACTGTACTCACAGTAGAGTCAGCAGAGCCCTTTTTCTAGAGACTTCCCAGTGGATTATCAGGTGAACCAAAGATAAAATGAAGGCTGAGTGGTGGGAGCACAGTCCCAA